>CM033473.1:240372540-241572540 GCA_019447015.1 Hymenochirus boettgeri
CATTTCCTAAATAATTCCACAAAACTGTGGGTATTTCTATATACTAGTCCACTGTGGGTAAATTCTTCATATCACAGACACTGTGAGTATTTCTAATATACCAGTCACTGTGAGTATTTCCTATATACCAGACACTGTGATATTCTATATCTAGACCTGTGGGTATTTCTATATACCAGTCACTGTGGGTATTTCTATATACCAGTCACTGGAGCATTGTTATTTACCATTTATTAACTGTGGTAATTTCTATATACCAGTCACTGTGGGTATTTCTATATACTAGTCACTGTGGGTATTTCTATATACCAGAACACTGTGAGTTAATCCTATATACCATGTCACTATGGGTATTTCTATATACCAGTCACTGTGGGTATTTCTATATACCAGTCACTGTGGGCATTGTTATTTACCATTCAGCAACTGTGAGTTTTTATATACCAGTCACTGTGGGTATTTTCGATAACCAGTCACTGTGGGTATTTCTATATATCCAGTCACTGTGGGCATTGTTATTCACCATTTAGTAACTGTGGTATTTCTATATACCAGTCACTGTGGGTATTTCTATATACCAGTCACTGTGGATATTTCTATATACCAGACACTGTATTTCTATATACCAGTCACTGTGAGTATTTCTATATACCAGTCACTGTGGGTATTTCTATATACCAGTTACTGTGAGCATTGTTATTTACCATTTAGTAACTGTGGGTATTTCTATATACCAGTCACTGGGAGTATTTCTATATACCAGTCACTGTGGGTATTTCTAAATACCAGTCACTGTGGGTATTTCTATATACCAGACACTGAGTATTTCTATATACCAGTCACTGTAAGTATTTCTATATACCAGTAACTGTGGGTATGTATATATATACCAGTCACTGTGGGTATTTCTATATAGCAGTCACTGTGTGTATTTCTGTATACCAGTCACTGTGGGTATTTCTATATAACAGTCACTGTGGGCATTTCTATATACCAGACACTGTGGATATTGTTATTTACCATTCAGTAACTGTGGGTATTTTTATATACCAGGTACTGTGGGTATTTCTATATACCAGTCACTGTGGGTATTTCTATATACCAGACACTGTGGGTATTTCTATATACCAGTCACTGTGGGTATTTCTATATACCAGTCAATGTGGGCATTTCTAGGGATATTGTTATGCTGCCAGGGATCATAGTTTGTATGTAGTTAACCTGGTTACACACACTACAGACATTAAAAAAGATGAGAGACAGAGGGCAAATTTCTGGCATTTCCAAGCAATCGCGAGGCTGGCGTGCGATATCTATATACCAGACACTGCGGGTTTGTCTAAATACCAGTCACTGAGGATATCTATATACCAGTCTACCTATCACTGTGGGTATTTCTATATACCAGTCACTGTGAGTATCTATAACCAGTCACTGTGGGTATTTCTATATACCAGACATGTTGGTATTTTTAAATTCCAGACACTTTGCATAGTTCTATATATCAGTCACTGTGGGAATTTCTATATACCAGTTACTTTGGGTATTTCTATATACCAGTTACTGTGGGTATTCTATATACCAGTCACTGTGGGTATTGCTATATACCAGTCCCTGTGGATATTTCTATATACCGACACTGTATTTCTATATACCAGTCACTGTTGATTTATTTTCTATATACCAGTCACTGTGGGTATTTCTATTCATCCTGTGAGCATTGTTATTTACCATTTAGTAACTGTGGGTATTTCTATATACCAAGTCACTGTGGGTATTTCTAAATACCAGTCACTGTGGGTATTTCTATATACAGACACTGAGTATTTCCTATATACCAGTCATGTAAGTATTTCTATATACGTAACTGTGGGTATGTATATATACCAGTCACTGTGGGTATTTCTATATAGCAGTCACTGTGTGTATTTCTGTATACCAGTCACTGTGGGTATTTCTATATAACAGTCACTGTGGGCATTTCTATATACCAGACACTGTGGATATTGTTATTTACCATTCAGTAACTGTGGGTATTTTTATATACCAGGTACTGTGGGTATTTCTATATACCAGTCACTGGGGTATTTCTATATCCAGAACACTGTGGGTATTCTATATACCAGTCAATGTGGGCATTTCTATGGAGATGTGTTAATGCTGGCAGGGATCTAGTTTGTATGTAAGTTAAGCTGGGTACACCACACTACAGACATTTTAAAAGATGACAGACAGAGGGCAAATTCTGGCATTTCCAAGCAATCGCGAGGCTGGCGTGGGTAATTCTATATCCAGACACTGTGGGTTTGTCTAAATACCAGTCACTGAGGGCATATCTATATACCAGTCTATACCTATCACTGTGGGTATTTCTATATACCAGTCACTGTGGTATATTCTATATACCAGTCACTGTGGTTATTTCTATATACCAGACACTGTTAGTATTTTTAAATTCCAGACCTGTGCATATTTCTATATATCGTCACTGTGGAATTTCTATATAACCAGTTACTTTTGTGTATTTCTATATACCAGTTACTGTGGGTATTTCATATACCAGTACTGTGGTATTCCTTATACTCATTACTTTGGGTATTTCTATATACCAGTTACTGTGGGTATTTCTATATACCAGTCACTGTGGGTATTTCTATATACCAGTTACTGTGGGTATTTCAATATACCAGTTACTGTGGGTATTTCTATATACCAGTCACTGTGGTGTTTCTATATACCAGACACTGTGGGTATTTCTATATACCAGTCACTGTGGTTATTTCTATACATTAGTCTATCTGACACTGTGGGTATTTCTATATATCAGTCACTGTGCGTATTTCTATATACCAAACACGTTTGGTATTTCTATATACCAATCACTGTGGATATTTCTATATACCAGACACTGTATTTCTATATACCAGTCACTGGAGTTTTCTTTACCAGTCATGTGGGTATTTCTATATACTAGTCACTGTGGGTATATTTCTATATACCATCACTGTGAGTATTCTATATACCAGTCACGTGGGTATTTCTAAATACCAGTCACTGTGGGTATTTCTATATACCAGACACTGTGGGTATTTCTATATACCAGTCACTGTGGGTATATCTATATAATAGTCACTATGGGTATGTCTATATACCAGTCACTGTGTATTTCTATATCACCATACACTGTGAGTAATTCTATATACCGACACTGTGAATATTTCTATCTACATCTACCAGTCACTGTGGGTATTTCTATATACAGTCACTGTGGGTATTCTTATATACCAGACACTGTGGGGTATTTCTATTAACGTCACAGTGGGTTTTTCTATATATCAGTCATTGTGGGTATGTCCTATATACCAGTCTACTACCTATCACTGTGGGTATTTCTATATACCAGTCACTGTGGGTATAGTATATACCAGACACTGGGCATTTCTATATCCCAGACCAGTCCTGTGGGTATTTCTATATACCAGTCACTGTGGTATTCCTATATACCACAAACTGTGGGTATTTCTATATACCAGACACTGGGGTATTTCTATATACCAGTCACGGTGGCATTTCTACATACCAGTAACTGTGGGTCATTTCTATATAGCAGACACTGTGGGTATTCTTTTTACATACAGTCACTGTGGGCATTTCTAATACCAGTCACTGTGAGTATTTTCTATATACCAGACACTGTGAGTATTTCTATCTACTAGACACTGTGGGCATTTCTATATACCAGTCCACTGTGGGCATTCTATATACCAGTCACTGGAGTATTTCTATATACCAGACACTGTGAGTATTTCTATATCCCGTCCACTGTGGTATTCTATATCCCAGTCACTGTGAGTATTTCTATACCCAGATACTGTGAGTATTTTTCTATACCAGACACTGTGAGTATTTCTATATACCAGACACTGTTGAGTATTTCTATTATGCCAGACACTTGTGGGCATTTTCTAATACCAGTCACTGTGGGCATTGTTATTTACTTCATTCATTAACTGTGGGTATTTCTATATACCAGTCACTGGGTATTTTGGTATACCAGTCACTGTGGGTCATTTCTATATACCAGTCACTGTGAGCATTGTTTATTACCATTTATTAACTGTGGGTATTTCTATCTATACCAGTCACTGTGGGGTATTCTATATACTAGTCACTGTGGGTATTTCTATATACCAGACACGTGAGTATTTCTATAATACCGTCACTATGGGTATTTCTATTTACCAGTCACTGTGGTTATTTCTATATACCAGTCACTGTGGGCATTGTTATTTACCATTCACAACTGTGAGTATTTCTTATAACCATTCCTGTGGGTATTTAGATATACCAGTCACTGTGGGTATTTCTATATATCAGTCACTGTGTGCATTGTTATTTCACCATTTAGTAACTGTGTGTATTTCTATATACCAGTCACTGTGGGTATTTCTATATACCAGTCACTTGATATTTTTATACCAACACTGTATTTCTATATACCAGTCACACTGTGAGTATTTCTATATACCAGTCACTGTGGGTATTTTCTATATACCATCACTGTGAGCATGTTATTTACCATTTAGTAACTGTGGGTATTTCTATATACCAGTCACTGTGAGTATTTCTATATATACCAGTCACTGTGGGTATTTCTAAATACCAGTCAACTGTGGGTATTTCTATATACCAACACGTATTTCTATATACCAGTCACGTAAGTATTTCTATATACCAGTAACTGTGGGTATGTATATATATACCAGTCACTGTGGGTATTTCTATATAGCAGTCACTGTGTGTATTTCTGTATACCAGTCACTGTGGGCATTTCTATATACCAGACACTGTGGATATTGTTATTTACCATTCAGTAACTGTGGGTATTTTTACATACCAGGTACTGTGGGTATTTCTATATACCAGTCACTGTGGGTAATTTTTCTTATACCAGACCTGTGGTATTTTCTTACATCCTGGTGGGTTTTCTATATACAGCAATTGTGGGCATTTCTATGGAGATGTTTTAATGCTGGCAGGGATCATATTTTTGTATGTAAGTTTTAAGCTGGGTACACACACTACAGACATTAAAAGATGACAGACAGAGTGCAAATTTCTGCATTTCCAAGCAAATGCGAGGCTGGCGTGGGTATATCTATATACCAGACACTGTGGGTTTGTCTAATACCAGTCCACTGAGGGCATATCTATATCAGTCTACCTATCACTGTGGGTATTTCTATATACTCACTGTGAAGTATATCTATATACTCAGTCCACTGTGGGTATTTCTATATACCAGACCTGTTGGTATTTTTTTTTTTTTTAATCATTCAATTTTTATTGAAAATTTTCATATAACAATATTTTATGCATAACTGTATAAGATTATGTCAGGATATTCATGTAACAGGTAAATATTGACATAATAATAATAATAAGAAATAAATATAATAATAAAAAAAATAATAATAAAATGAAAGGCTATTTCACGCTTAGAGTGTGCCCATTCCAGTCACCATATTTTGTAATTATTTTGTGTCGTTAATCGACCTCTTACTATTCATATCTATATATTCACTGGTGTAACGATCTGTTGTCAGTATACCAGAATTCCCATTTCCTATAGAATTTATGGAAGTTAAGTTGGGTTATACATATTGCTTCTCATATTGCATGTTTATATTAGATTCTTCAGTATCCATGAGATGCTGGGTGTTTTGGTAGTCAGCTCCAGTTTTCTTGTAATTATTGGAGGGATTATTTGTATGAAGATGATAGTTTTTTGGTTCGGAGGAAATTTTTGTAAATCTATGAGCAGCAGGACCAGTTTTTGGGGGTGAGTATAATTTGCTTTTGTAATATCGATGAAGTGTCTGTTGAGTTTTGTCCAAGTTCTCCTTATTTTCCTGCAGGTCCAGATATTATGGTTTTAATGTTTCCTCTGGATTCTCCGCATCTCCAGCATTTTGGTGAGTATTGGGGTTCCATTTTGCTATACTGTAGTGTTCTATAATATCTCAGAAAGTTCTTTGCTATTTCCCAGTGTTGTGAGCAGTTTCGAAAGTTTAAAGGGTCATGTTTGCTGCTTCCTGACCATTGTTGTTCGTGAAGGTTTCTCAAGCTCTTCTTCCCCATTTTATATGGGGTTTGAGTTTGGAAAATATGTTTTGTGTTGTTGATTAAGGTATAGAAGGTTGTGTTCCTTTGGATGGGATTGTAGGAGCTATAAATTGTATCTCTGTTGTTTCATTGGATGTTTTCCCATTTGTTTTAGAGTTTTGAGAAAGGATGTTAATTTTGGATATATTTGAAAAAAGTCTTTTGGGTTTGGGGTATTTTTTTGTAGTTGTTGGAATGAGACTATCTTGTCTTGATCGAATAATTGGTCTAATTGTTATCGCTGATTTTGTTCCCATTGATTATGAGATCTGGGATTATCGTTCTAAGCTTTTAATAGGTATAAAGTCATATGTGGGGCCAGGAAATTTGGTTTTGTTGGTGTTTTTCCATATGTTTGATAGATGCGTTGGGTAAATATATGGGTATCTTGTTCGTGTGTCTCCAAGGAGGGTTGCTCCCATGATTTGTTGTAGTTTCCTTAGGTTGAACACATTTTATCTTCTATTTTCATACCATAGGTTATGTTTGTGTTACTTTTCCACCAAATCTTATTTGGTCGAGGATTGTTGCTTGGTAGATTCTTTCAGTATTGGTATTGCTAAGCCTCCTGCTTTAACGTTTTTAGCCATATCTGGTTGTTGATTCTTGCTTTGTTTTGGTTCCATAGAATTGGGTTATTTTTTTTGAGCTTTTAAGAAATAGACTCTGGGTATGTATTGGTAATGATCTAAAGATATATAGATATTGAGGGAGGATAATCATTTTAGTTATCGTTACTCTGTCTATAAGTGAAAGCAATCATAGTTTTCCATTTTTTTGTTTGGATTTCTATTTTTTTTCAATGAGCGGAATAAGATTTGATTGAAGTAGGTTTTCAAGATTAGTTGATAATTTGATACCTAGGTAGGTTATTTCATTTGAATCCCATTTGAATTTGTATTTGCTTGATAGAAAGATTTTAAGTGTTCCGGATATAATTGGTTTCCATGACTTGTGATTTTTCTTCTTCCTCGTTGATTTTGTAGAATGACATTAGGCCAAATGGTGTAGAAGTTTTTTGGATGTGAATTAATGAGTGATGGGTTTCGTTACTATCATATGAATCATCTGCGAAGAGAGCTAATTTTAGTGAGGTGGATTGGATTTTGAATTCTGTTTTATTTGGTTCTGCACGTATTGTTTTTGCAACCAGGGTTCCATTGCTAGAGCGAAAAATTAATGGGGAGGGGGCACCCTTTCTGGTTCGTTGGAATGGTTGAGGGGATTAGATAGCATATTGGAAACAAATACATTAGCTGAAGGATTTGTACAAAGGAGCCATTATTGCCTTTTTGAAATGTTCTGTATTCCAAATTTTTCTAGTACTAAGTTTAGTAGTCCCAGTTGAGGCGGTCGAGGCCTTCTCTGCATCTAGGTTATAAATAGGGAGGAGATGGGTTTGTTGTGGTTGGCCCAGTCATTAGATCTATATTTCTCCTCATGTTGTCGTTTGATTGTCGGTTTTAATGAATCCGACTTGATCCGATGAATAATGTGTGGAAGTATGTTTTTTTAAGTCTTTCAGCGAGTATTTTGAATATATTTTAAGATCATTATTTATAAGAGGGAGATTGGTCTATAGTTTCCCAAGATTGTCGGATGCTTTCCCTTGTTTTGGAATTGGGATATTATACTGCTTTCAACATCTCTTTGGGGAATGTCTGCTTTCTATTGCTTTTGGTTAAACATATTTGGCATGTATGGAGTTAGGTTGGGAGGTATGTTTTTATATACATTTCGTTGGTAAATCCTCTTCTCCTGGGGATTTGTTAAGTTTGGATGTTCTGATAGCTTTAGTTATTCTTCTTCCTGGGAAATTGGTTGTCTAGGTATTCTTTTTGTTCGTGTTGGTATAATAAGGGTAGATTTATTGAATTAAAAAATTTTTCTATTGCTTCTTTTTTGGTTTTGGTTTACTTCTCCATTTTCTCTGCAGGTTGTATAATTTAGAGTAAAATGGCTGATTGGTTGGCTATTTCTTGAGGATTAATTCTTTTTTTGTTATTTTCTTTGATAAATGAGATTTTAGATTTGGTTATCTTTGTTTGGATTCTATTGGCTAAGTTTCTGTTAGCCTGCCTCCTGGGCGTAATATGTGGCTTTCATTCTTCTAAGCCTTCTTCATAGTCTAAGAGGTTCAATGGTGAAGTTTGTCTCTTGTTTCTTTTAACGTAGTTTTTTGTTTGTTGCGTAGGTTTGTTGTTGTTTCTTCTCTCAAGTGTGGATATTTTTTGTAGTAGTGATATTTTTCTTTTGTTTTCTGATTTTAATTTATTTGAGATGCTTGTTGGATGCATACACCTCGTATTACTGCCTTGTGGGCATCCCATAAGGTGAGGGGTCAACATCTGGAGATTAATTATTTTCAAAGTATTCGCTTATTGCTTTTGTTATTTATTTTTGGCATTTTCCGATGATAGTAAGTTGGGTTTAGTCTCCAGTTTTTGTTGGTTTAAATTGAATCTTTCTGTTAGGTGTATTGTTTATTGGAGCATGATCTGACCATGTATTAGGTAGTATTCTTGAGTCTGGAGTTTTTGGAGGGTCCATTTGTCTACAAGGATGTAGTCTAATCTGGAATATGTATTAAGATTGAGAGAAATTGTGTAATCTTCTCTGCTGGGTGCGTTGTTTCTCCATGCATCAAATAAATCTTCTGCTTTTAAGAGGGTGAGAATGTATTGTTTTTTCTTTGTGTTGGGATTGGTGGCGTCTAGTTCGGTATCTAGTATTGATTGAAGTCTCCACATATTAGATATTTTTTTTGATTGGATTCTTTACTTTGTGGATGATTTTTTTAATAAAAAACTTGGTGTTGTTTTTGAATTGGAGCGTATAGGTTAGCTAATACAAGATTTTGTTGTTTATGGAGCAATGGAAGGATTAGTATCTGCCTTGGTATCGTTTTGTTTCGTAGAGTTTGAAAGCTCATTGAGTTTATTTATTGCTATGTGGTGACCCTCTTTTTTTTTGTCCAGTGAGGAGTGGAATATATTGTTGTATGCTTTTATGTGTTTGAATAGGTTTTGGATGTTTTTTGAGATGGGTTTTCTTGAATACAAGCTTATTCTATTTTGCTTGTCAGTTCTTTCCATAGGGTGGATCTTTTTTGAGGTGAGTTAACGGCCCCTAAACATTAAGAGATTGTATTTTAAATCACCTTTGGATGTTTTGGTTTTTGGTTGTGTCTGTTGTTAGGAGGTTTTTTACTGAAGCTGGGTTAGTTTTAGTGTTGTTTTTGGTTATGGGTTTATTTTTCTTCTTTGTTAGCATATGTTTTGGTGTCCGAAGGTTTTTCCTCCTCACTTTCTGGGGTGGTATATGGGTTGGTGACGGAATGTACACAGATATACTTTAGTGAACATAACCATTTATATTCAGCAAGTAAAATTAAGTCAAAATAATCATAACATTAACTGGCATAGCCAATAAAACCAAATAAAATTGTGAACATCTATAAAAAGCGCGCCTCTAAGGGCTAATAAATTTCCTATCATCTCAGGTGATCTTTATGTGGCACTGAGTCCCCATACCCCTTAACAACCACGGTAACCATACCTGTGTGGTTTAATGTTTTGCCTCCACTTTGTATATTTAGTCTCTCCCCCATAGAGTATCTGTGATTCCGAGTGTTTAAACTTATCTGTGGGATGGTTTCAAGATTTTATAAATCTGTTATTATGCTTGATACCAGTCTTGTTGGATTTTCCTTTGGTGTAGTTCTTCCATCTGTTTGTTTGAGTAGAGTTTGGGATGGACAGCTTCCTTCTTGAGGCTGTTGAATGGCTTGTTTTGGTGTAGATATCTGTACTATGTTCTCTTCTCCTTTGGTGGCTAATTATAACGGCCGGAATTCCCTATTTATATTTTATTGAGTTGGTGTCTAAGGATTTCTGTAGCCTCGTTGGAATTCTTTCTTGCTTGCATGTTGGGTGATAGATCTGCGAAGAATTGTAGGTGGGGCATTTTGCTTGGTATGTTAGATCTGGTTTGTCTTGAGACCAACATCAAGTTGTTCTGTTTGGTTTTGGAAAATAGAGAATCCCGTGTTTCACATCCCTTGTGCCTGTCCTGAGGGCATTTTTTTGGTTTGAACCGTCTGTGGGTTCCTGTCCAGTGTTTTTTCAATTTTGGTATAATTGGTAGTTAGGTTTCTAGGGATCTTCCAGTAATGGTTTAGTTCAGAGTTAGAATATTTTCAGGTATACCTCTGATTTTAAATGTTGTTATCTTGCTTGACTGTCCTCTAGGTCTGTAAGTTTGTTCTGCATTAAAGTCACTGTCTCATCTAGATTGTTAATGAGCACTCTGTCAGTGTCATTAAATGATGTTGTGGAATTTCCCCTTTCTTTTATTCCTATATGGTTGGTTCGTTCTGCTATTTGTTATTATAATCTTTTTGGATTTTTTGACCATTTCCTGAAAACTCTAGTCTTGAAAGCTTTGTGTGTGTGAATCACATTTCTTAGTTGTTTTCCTGACACTGTGTGTCCTTTAAGTTAGGACAGTTTATGTAGGGATCTTTGGAGTATGTGATGTTCGTTTCTTGTGACCAACTTCTACCTCCTCTTTGATCTTCATAATTTGTTTTTTTAAAAAAACACAGGTTCTTTCTCGTGTTTGTTGGATCCTGCTGGTGTGCCTTACCTGCCCTGATGTGGGGAGATCTGCCGTCCTGCAGCCCTCACTGGGGTCTGTAACTCGGTAATTTTATTGTTTTTTGTTCCATATCTGAGTCTGTACTATATTTTATGTTTTCGTGTATTGCTGTCTGACATTGATTTCTTACTTTTTATTTCTTTTTTGTAGCTCCGGACCTCGTTTTCTCCTTCATGGCGCGGCCATCCTTGGATTTTGTGCCATCCGGATCTGTGTTGGGAAAAGTTAACGTAAGCTTTTTTGTTGCTGCTCTTGCTTACTCGCGCTGTTGTTTGTTTTTGGCCCATGTCTAGGAGGTTGTTGTGGGCCTGTCTTACAGTGTCTAGTCCTCCGTTAGGGTCGGTTTGGGTTGCCTGAAATCCCTTGTAGCTGCGACTTCCCCCTCCAGGCTAGCTGGCCACGCCCCCCCACTGTTGGTATTTTTAAATTCCCAGACACTGTGCATAGTTCTATATATCAGTCCACGGTGGGAATTTCTATATACTCGTTTACTTTGGGTATTTCCTATAATACCCAGTTACTGTGGGTATTTCTATATACCAGTCACTGTGGATATTTCTATATCCCGACACTGTATTTCTATATACCAGTCACTGAGTATTTTCCTATATACCAGTCCTGTGGGTATTTCTATTTACCAGTCACTGTGAGGCATTGTTATTTACCATTTGAGTAACTGTGGTGTATTTCTATAACCAGTCACTGGGGGAGTATTTCTATATACCAGTCCTGTGGGGTATTTTAAAATACCAGTCACTGGTGGGTAGTTTCTATTACCATACCTCGATATTTCTATAATCCATGTCACTGTAAGTATTTCTATATACCAGTTAACGTTGGGTATGTAATTACCAGTCACTGTGGGTATTTCTATATAGCATTTCACTGTGGTGTATTTCTGTATAACCAGTCACTGTGGGTATTTCTAATATAACAGTCACTGTGGCAGTTCTATATACCATGAACACTGTTTTTTACCTTTACCATTTCATACTGTGGGTATTTTTATATACCAGGTACTGTTTTGTAATTTTATATACCATCACTGTGGTATTTCTATATACCAGAACTGTGGGTTATTTCCTATATACCAGTTCACTGTGGGTATTTTATATACAGTCTTGGGCTTTCTCTCTATGGATATTGTTAATGCTCGCAGGTATCATAGTTTTGTATGTAAGTTAACAGCTGGGTACACACATACACGACATTTAAAGATGACAGACAGAGGCAAATTTTCTTTTTGGCATTTCCAAAAATCGCGAGGCTGGCGTGGGGTATATCTTGTATAACCAGACACTGTGGGTTTGTCTAAATACCGCAGTACTGAGGGCATATCTATATACCATTCTACCTATCCCCCACTGTGGTATTTCTATATACCAGTCACTGTGAGTATATCTATATACCATCACTGTGGGTATTTCTAATACCAGACAACCCCTGTTAGTATTTTTAAAATATCCAGCACCTGTGCATATTTCTATATATCAGTTCACTGTTGGATTTCTATTCTCCATTACTTGGGTATTTCTAATACCAGTTACTGTGGGTATTTCTATATACCAGTCCTGTGGGTGTATTTTCTTATACAGGTACTGTGGGCATTTCTAATCCAGTTACTGTGGGTATTTCTATATAACCAGTCACTGTGGGTATGTATATATACCAGTTTACTGTGGGTATTTCAATATACCATTACTCTGTGGGTACTTTCTATAACCAGTCACTGTGGTATTTCCTATATACCAGACACTGTGGTATTTCTATATACCAGTACTGTGGTTATTCTATACATTAGTCCTTTGACACTGTGGGTATTTCTATGTATCAGTCCACTGTGGGTATTTCTATTACCAAACACGTTTGGTATTCTATATACCAGGTGTCCTGTGGATATTTCTATATACCAGAGACACTGTATTTCTATATACCAGTCACTGTGAGGTATTTCTATATACCATCACTTGTGGATATTTCTATATACTAGTCACTGTGGGTATTTCTATATCTAAGTTCACTGTGAGATTTCTTATACCATCACTGGGGTAATTTCTACAATACCCATCACTGTGGGTAATTTCTATATACACACGAGATCATATACTAGTATGTGGGTTTATATATCCAGTCACGTAGGGCCGGACGACCAGTCACTGTGGGTATTTCTATATACCAGTCACTGTGGGTATTCCTAAATTCCACAAACTGTGGGTATTTCTATATACTAGTCACTGTGGGTATTTCTATATACGAGCCTCAAACAGTAATGTCTGTGAGTTCCGTGCACTCTCCTGCTTGAGCCTCAAACAGTAATGTCTGTGAGTTCTGTGCACTCTCCTGCTTGAGCCTCAAACAGTAATGCCTGTGAAGAAGTGGGAACCTGGAAAATCTGGCTAAAAAAACTGGTACCATTCTCTCCTTATAACTAAAAAGTATAAATGATGTTTACATATCATTTATAAGGGCGTGCTATAATGGCCAAGACCCAAGCAATGAAATTCTGGTAGTTAGATAGATCATAAGTAACAGATGTTTTGCCCTAACAGAATAAACTGACATGCATAAAATGTCTTCATGTGTGTTTCATACTGATATAAATAGCTCCTCTATTTTTTTAATCAGTATTATATTATATTTAGTACCTGAGCATATTTTGAAATGGTGTAAAATACGTATAAATTGTACAAAGAAAAACAGGGCAAGTGATAAAAAATATTATAACAATGGTAGTTAGCCTGTCCCAAACACAGTCACACACACCAATACTTTCCTTGTAAGTACATTAAATCTTTACAGTGGGACACGACCATCCATCCCTGCCACACCTCCTTTTACAAGGGTGTAGTAGGAGACAGTATATGGGATGAGACCTATGTGTTTCTGTGAGTGTGTGACATAAAGGGTATGTATTTAGGGCATATATATATACAGTAAAAAGCTTTGAATTTTTTAATGGAGTATACTGTACTCCACAGTCCACATATATAAAACTCAGCCAATTTAATTGCCTGTTAGAATATGTTGTAAACAGTGGGAAAATGTTTTTCGGTGTAAACAGCCATATGTGTCTGCAGGATTTTAATTTATTCATTTGAGTAGAAAAACTGCCAAGTAGATCACTCTGCCAAGTAATAAATACTATTTAATTAACACACTGATGGAACAATGTCCTAATGGGCAGTTACAGTACTATGTGAACAGTACAAGGCCTGTTTGGACTGCCAAGGGGGATCTTTTGTACTAAGACTCCTGTAGACATTGAGGTATCTGTTTATTATGTTGTGTATCCTGGTTAACTGCTATCGTGGGCTGGTGCCCATTTATGTGGATATTTAACTATACAGCCCTAAACCTCATTTAAACAAACAGGTGAAGATTAAATAATAGATGGAGCATTGGAGATGGAGGTGGTTATTGTGTTCTATAGATTTCAGGGTTGAAATCATTTGGGAAACCCCTGCCTTAGCTGTTGGTAGTAAATCCAGGATACAGAACGATTTACAGCTAGACCAGTGTGCTTGAGATTTTCTTAGGCTTGATGAGACCCAGTTTGTGTATTAGGTTAGTGTCAATGGGTGTGAGTACATACGAGAGGGGGGTATTTATAGGTGTGGTATCGATACTGTGATTAACGATTGTAATACATTAGCATTGTGGTAGTTTACTACCTAATGATCGTAACTGAACCTGTGATTTTACAATATCATGCGGTTCAGAACTTTTAATATCGCAGATTATTACAATTGGCCCAGAGTTTCGTTACTCGGTATGTCCTATTGTTAATATTGACTGAGATCATTATTGTTGACAAGAAGGTACCAGGTAATTACATATGTTGGGTGAATGTAGGTTTTAAAAAGATGTTATTTGTTATGGTGTGCTTGGGTTTAAATGCACAAGTTATAGTGATGTACTAGTGATCTGGTTGGGGTTATATTTTCTATGAAGAGGAGATGGGAGGATGATCCTTGGGATACAATAGGATTGCTCCCAGAAATAGTTAAATAGAAATATAATTATGAAATCATCCTCCCCCAATAAACACAGATGAACTATAAATACCACCAGTCTATAGCATTAAAGGAAACTCCACCCTATAATGGACATCTTTAGAAAGAACAGATAAATCATACTTTGTCTATGAATTCATTACTGTATGTCTGCTATGCTTCTGGATGCCTTGTGGAAACTGAGCAATTTAGTGACTTGCACTGAGCCGAGCATGCTCAGAAGAGGCAGAAAGGATTAGCATTCGGGGATTAGCACAGTCATTGGCTCGGATGTAACTGTCCAATCCATAACGACAGTTAATAACTGGAAGAACCAGAAGCAGAAACAGGGTAACAGGAGATTGCACAGCATTTCAGGTTAGACTTATAGATTTCAGATTTCAAAATATTAAGAGTTAGGTGTTTACTGTATATCATTTTTTATTTGGTCACTTGAGGGCACTTTAAATTACATGTACATTAATCCCCTGAAGAACTGAAAAACAGTGAAAACACACTGAACACTGTGTGCGTGTGCACTGTCTGGCCCCACCTCCTGAGTGAAATCCTGAGTCGTTCCCAAATCAGAATTTTAAATTTTATTCAAAAGTATCAAAAATAGCCAATAGAAGTAATGGGGGCCAAATTCCGATCGTTTTCTGCATTTCATATCCAATATTCAAAGTTCAATATAGAATATTCAATGGTTTGAAGTTCGATTTAAATAGTGGATATTTGAATTATCAATAAATCCATTGAATATTTTAAAAAAACTGCAAAAGTTCTAAAAGTTCAGCAGAAAGTCAAAACTGGCAGTTCAATCAGAACCAGGTTCGAAATGACCACCATCCGCCTAAACATTCGGTCTGCCCACAATGACCCTCCTTGTCTTATCTAACTTTCTACTAATTGCAAACCAAGCAGGGAGCGTCAGCCGATAAATGACCCAAGGTAAACTGTTAGGACCTTCCATACTGGGGTTACCTTGACGTGGTTGGAAGGCTTTTCACTTTATGCATAAAATGTAACTAAACCCCCCATGTTTTACTGTTTGCACTAGCACAGATATCATGATAGTATATGGGGCCAGGAATGTGCAGATTTCATACTCTTTCTTGTTTGTTCTAATGTTTTGGTCAGATCAGTAGCACTACCACCATACGTTTAATAATGTTGCATAGGAGTGCTCCCACAGACCCCCTTTTCTCTTGCGGTATTGGTAGAGAATGTAATGGCAGTGACCTGCTGTAACATCTCCAGCAGTAGCTTAGGACTTTACAGTGAGAACAGTGAAACTGTGGAACAGTCTTTCAGCAGATGTGGTAATGTCAAGTGGGCTGGATAAGTCTTTAAAATGTAAAAATATTGATAATTATTGTATAAATACATTTAGTTCTTGTGGTGTCATGGTCCAAATGACCGGTGAGACACCGATATGGCTTTTATGTCAAGGTGCTCTGCCTTCTGATTCAGTGTTCTTGTAAGGCTTTAGTTATCCTTTAGGGAACTATTCCATTTTGCATTATTTATTATTTAGAACCGGAGGGTAAAGGCGATATGTCTTGGCCAAGGGGACTAATAAAGATTGGGAGGTTACCTGTTTTATCGAGTAGAAACACATCCCTCATATGGGATAGGATGTACTTTCTTCTCATAGTGTTTAATTTGTGTAATGACGTCTTTAAACCATGTTTATAACATTGTGCTTTTAATATCAGAGCTTTTAATATATGTTGGATCCATCTTTTGAGAAAATATGATGATACTAGTATATCTATATTTTACTTTGTAAGGAACAAGATGATGCCTTGTATCAATTAGTATTTTGAGATACAGTTATTTCTTATCCACGTGTCAATATTGATATCATATGTAACGACTGTTGATGTTTATTGTATTTATTATGATGGTTTGAACTGTTTTTATAGTGTGTTCTTTCGTGCACATTCTCCCTTTCCAACGACACTATATTGGCTGTCTTTTATTAAGTCACTCTTTTGGGGGGTTTAATTTACTACACGTCTATTTGTTTAATAATCGTGCTTAAGGGGTGTGTGTGCACAGTGAGACTCATTCCCTCTGATAAAGTGACGTTTTAATGCCCGTTAACAGGTCAGGGTTTTGCTGTCTCTCCCGCTTGGTGTGCATCAGCACCATAGTTTAGTTAAACCAGAAGCAGGTGGGACCTGTCAGAAGACCGAGCGGGTGTAAGTTTTCTGTCTTAGTTCCTGGATCTTCAATAAATGCAAAAACGGATAGGTTCACTTTCTACTTATCTGACTGGATGGATCACTTGGTGTTATGAGCCTGTCACATGTGTTTTGTCAGCCCATGTGAATGTTCAATATCAACTTTAGATGAAAATGATGTACGGTAACATCTGTACTTACTGTAGCTTAACTATTCTATGTGAGAAAATATACAAAGATTCTATATGGGATTTTTTGGTCTTGCGCATTATTTGTTGGAATCTAGAGTGCTCTTGTTGTGGTTGATTACAGGGTCGTAGCTAGATGTCCCAGGACCCCATAGCAAGATTTAGATAACACATAAAAAACCAGTACAGTTCAACCTAACCTGGCCAAACTGCAGTGAGTTTTTTAATAAAGCATGTCCACCTCAAACCTGTTTTTATTTCACTTAAACCTTTCAAAAATGGTTCTGGTTTAATAAAATGAAAAATGGGATTTGTGGGGCTGAACCAGTGAGGTACACATTTTCTAAGGAGTGTGGACATGGGTGCAGGAGAATGGACAGGGCCGCTTTGGCTCCGGGCCCCATAGCAACTTCTCTGGTTGCTATAGTGATCCCTATTCCCTTGGATGATTACAGTTCTATTGTTGGTGCTACATTGGCCCACCACTTAGCACTAGCAGTAGTTATGTTAAAAGATTTAAATTCTTGTTGGACTTTCAAATATGTGATTATTAAAAACTAGTGAGAAGATTTTTTAATGCTCTTTGGTATATTTGTATTGAACACATCATTCCTATTTCTATAAATTCCTTTTTTTATTATCTCTTCTATCAATGTTTTCCTAGAAGTGAGCACAAGCTGTGCAGTGCAGTGATAATTTCTTTTCTGTGCTGCTGGCTTCCACCATTCCCCATTGCCTGCAAGGCTTTTTACGTGCTAATCAGAGGGATACCCTTAATCTCTTCCCTCTGCAGCATTGGTCAGTGATGTGCAGTAATGCTGGATTTACACCCCTGTGTATTATTTTGCACCTAGGAAGATCAAACTATATCTTTTGTGCAGTCTTCCTTTTATTCTGGCTAATCAGTATAATTTCATGCATTAGTATTGTGCATAAACTAGACTGCCAACTGTTCGATAATTAACAGAAGTAAGTCAATTTCATTGTCTACAGCAGATAAATTCCAGCCTCAACTGCGAAATAATTCTTTAAGGAAATACTAATACATTTAATTATGAGGCAGCACAAATCCAGGTTAAAGTTTAGTTTATACAGTAAGTATAGTTCCGTTCGACGGATAGCTGGTATAGGATTTAGCACTTGTGAAGGAAAAGGAGGGTCCATGATGTCACAGAGATTATAATTAACTATAGGTAGCCAATAACTAAGGGGCATATTTATAAGGTTCGTTAACTTTTCGCGGCCGTTTTCGCGGCCATTAACGCATGAATGCGTTTACCGCGATTTATAAAGCCCCGAAACGGCCGCGAAAAGTTAACGAAGCGTTACACTTTCGCGCCGATACTTACCCGGTACCGCCGCTTCTATTTATAAAGCGGCGGTACTGGTTTCGCTCGGCTAGTAGCGGCTGTTTTACTTCGCCACCTTGAAGGTGGCGAAGTCAGCCGATACTAACCTCCCGCGGCGGGGATGGGAGGCAACCCGCGGCGGCGGCCGCAGTGAGCCTGCCTGGCATCGGCGACCTGAGTGGGGTTGGTGTCGCCAACCGAAGAGTCTCGTCGGATCAAGACGCCGGCAACATCGGCCTCGTTGAGGTCGCCGGCGCCCGCCCGGGGGTACCCCTGGCGGCCAGGGGTATTCGGGGGTCGGCGGCCTCGGCGGAGCTGGTGTGCCGGGACTGGAGAAAGAAAGAACGTCGCCCAAGGGCTCTTTTAAGAGCCGCACTGGGGGTCCCGGTTCAGCTGCGGGACCCCCGCCAAAGCACTTGTCGTGCCGCAAGGGCCCTTGTAAGGCCGGGGGGGGGTCCCGGTTCGAGCTGCGGGAACCTAAGCCCCAAAAGCCTTCTCAGGGCCCCCTGGAGGGAGCCTCCACCCCCCCAGCGGCTCCCTCCCGTCCTCCCCGGGAGCGGCCGGGCGGGGGGCTTGGAGGGGTTGGGGGGGGGTGCGCGGCGGGGTGTCGCGACCACCTGTGCGGCCCTTCCGGCAGCCCCTTCTAGCCTCGTTCCGAGATTGCCGCGAAGGGGGTAAAGGTTGGGAGGGGCTGCTGGGAAGTGGCGGGGCGGCGGGGTGGTCGCCGCTGCCGCCGCGGCGGGGGGGTGGGCGGGGCGGCGGCGGCGGGTGGTCGGTGCCGCGCGGGGGGTGTGGGCGTGTGCCCCGCCCCCTTAGGAGGGCGTCGGGAAGGGATTTTAAGTCCCTTTGCGGCGATACTATATAGTATCGCGCGGAAGGGCTTAAAATTACCGCAGCACATCGCGGCGCGATAGGTATCGCGGGAATAGCGCCGTTATAAATACGGCCGATAGCGCTATTTTGCGGCCGCGATGTGCGGCGGGGGTAATTTTTTTGCGCTAACATCGTTCCTTTATAATATGCCCCTAAGTAAATGGGGAACAAGGCTCAAATTATTAAGACTTTATATGCGCACTAAAGACCAGATCCAGATATGAGTGTAACCAGCCACGAGGACCAATGAGATGGAGAGGATGGAGCAGGTTATGTCACTGGCCTTAGTGACACTTAAGTGTTCTAGGAACACCAACCAATCCTAGGGAATAACTAAGAGCATTTTCCCTAATAAGGCTGGTACACCTGGGTCAAGTTTTTGACCCTATATTCCTGACAACACATTGACAAATGATAAAGATGCATGATCTGCAGGTTGGGAGAAAAGCGTACTCATAAACTTTCAGCACAACCAATTGGGTGGTCTACTGATGACCATGCATGCTCGGCTGAAATCTATTACCAGTAGCGTAACATAGGAAACACGGGCACCCCTGCAAAACTATGAAGTGCTTCATCCACAGTGGTTTTTGGGGAGACGTTACATGTCATAGGAAAAATTGAAAAGGGGCTCCCTTGGCTCTTGTGCCCCCTGCGGTTACTGGTCCTGCTCCCCAGGTAGTTATGCCCATGTTTGTACAATTGAATTTTTGAGATATTTGACCTAATCATCAAACATAGAAACAGAGCCAGGTGTTCCTGCCGTCTCTATTTCCTTCCAAACAGAAATAAGGTTTGTTTGTTTTATAATCATTGGTCGCACAATGCACTAAATCACTGTTAGAAATGTATTTGATGTGCTGATGAGTTCTTAAATGTCATATTAAAAGAGTTGTTTTAATCTAATATTTACAAGCACTTAGATTATTCCATAGTTACTTAAAGTAGTGCTTGCAAAACACTTACTGTATTTAATCGAATATCAGCTGGGAATTTATTATTCTGTTACTGCAAGCAAGTTCCTTGACTAATGTGTTGTGTGTTGTTGTTATGTTTCTAGTGCTTAATAGCAGTTTTATGGCTAATACTTTCCTGCAAGAAGGGAATCTGTTTTTTTTGTTTTTTTTTTTTTTTTGGTGGGTAAGTGTTCTTTTTTTTGGGTGTTTTTTTTTTTGGGGGGGGGGGGTCGGTAACCAGATTTTGTTGTAACCTGTTTTCTGTGGGGGGTAACCTGGTTGTGTGTAAGACATTTCTTCTTTCAGTGCTGCCTGAGACAAATGTCTCACTCTGCCTAATGGTAGATGTGGCCCTGGGCATTAGGAAGGGATTTCAGCCCTGACTGCCGGACTTGGGATTCTGTCCTTGCAGTCAGGACAATCCCACCCAAATTGAAATGCCTGGCAACCCTAATGTATCTCACAGTAGGTCTAGAGTCCTAGTAGTTCCAGTCAAGGTAATTATTAAAGGAAAAGTGCACTGTAAAATCAAGTTATGTTCATTTGGAAGCTGCAGCTTTAAAGGTATGGCTAAACTTAAACTAACTTTCCCCATAATATAGATATTGGTCCCCCAGTCCCAACCGCATTACTATTACAGCAAGACTTACCTTACCTCTCTCCTTCACATAGAACTGCAAGCAGGGGGCGGGACTGGCAGCCGCATCCGTGATTGGCTGAGAGGCAGCCAACCATGGACGCAGCTAGTGGTAGTGTAGAACGGCGAAGGAGAGGGGTAAGGTAAGTAAAGATCGGGGGACTTTCTTTCAGTTGGGGCTGGGGGACCAATAACTATAATATGGCAAAAGGGTTTAATGCTTGGGGGAGGGAGACCAAATTGGGAGGAAGAGGGAGGGGGGGGAGGGCTCTTCTGCGCATGGAGGGGAGACAGGAGGCAGAGTCATATATAGACTCTGCTATCCTCCTGGTGGCCAGTTTTTGTGACTTTGGGGAGGGATTACAGGGCATCCATTTGGATCGGGATGTAAGGTAACACTACAGATTGGGGCCAGTAGTGGGGGAATTATAGTTTTGGGGGGGGACATGCCCTAAAAAATCTGTTGCCATATTTTTTTTACCCTTGCCCCTACGAGCCTACCTTATGCCTTGAAGTTTAACTGGTTTTTGATGTTTGTTGCCCCTTTGAGTTTCCTCTGCTTTCTCCTGCTTGAGCCTCAAACAGTAATGCCTGTGAGTTCGTGCACTCTCCTGCTTGAGCCTCAAAGAGTAATGCTGTGGTTCTGTGCACTCTCCTGCTTGAGCCTCAAAGAGTAATGTCTGTGAGTTCCGTGCACTCTCCTGCCTGAACCTCAAACAGTAATGCCTGTGAGTTCTGTGCACTCTCCTGCTTGAGCCTCAAAGAGTAATGCCTGTGAGTTCTGGGCATCTCCTGCTTGAGCCTCAAACAGTAATGCCTGTGAGTTCCGTGCACTCTCCTGCTTGAGCCTCAGAGTATGTCTGTGGTTCTGTGCACTTCCTGCTTGAAACCTCAAACAGTAATGCCTGTGAGTTCCGTGCACTCTCCTGCTTGAGCCTCAAACAGTAATACCTGTGAGTTCCGTGCACTCTCCTGCTTGAGCCTCAAACAGTAATGCCTGTGAGTTCGTGCACTCTCCTGCTTGAGCCAAAGAGTAATGTCTGTGAGTTCGTGCACTCTCCTGCTTGAACCTCAAAGAGTAATGTGTGAGTTCTGTGCACTCTCCTGCTTGAGCCTCAAACAGTAATGCCTGAGTCCTTGTGCACTCTCCTGCTTGAGCCTCAAATAGTAATGCCTGTGAGTTCGTGCACTCTCCTGCTTGAATATACCAGTCACGTGTGGTATTTCTTATACTTCGCGGACACAGTGGGTATTTCTTGTACCAGACACTGTGGTTATTTCTATATACCTCATGTGGGCATTTCCATGGAAATGCCCCATTGACACATGGTCAACCTTGGGAAGGCTTGGAAATCCGTTTCATCACACACTAAGTGATAAAGAACATACGACGGTTATCATCTCCCGATCGGTAGTTTGTGCACACCTTAAGTAACCATGTTTGGTAAAAAGGTGAGTAAAATGGAAAATACAGGTGGGGGCCCTTACATATCTAACATTTCTAACATTTTTGTTTGGTGGTTTAGGGGTAATCCCAAAATCCCTATTGCTTTTAGATTTCTTTTCATATTTAAATTTGCCATTTCCGTTGAGATGTAATTTCCAACTTTTAGAGACTATTACACACTGCTCTCACTAAAAAATATTAGACCTTTGCTTTGCAAATGGAACCAGTCCTTTTTGTTTATGTGGGTTTACAGGTAAGTAACAAGCACATGGGATTTGTCTCCGTTGCAATAATGTAGTTTGTGCAGGAACAAGATTTGGTTGCATGTATTTCTTAATGGCAGCAAGGACTTGATCTCAACAAGCACAGACACTAGTAAATAGTAATATAGAGTTGGTTATTGTCTTACTGCATTGTCATGTTTAATACCAATTAAGAAACAGCCCTACGCAAAGGTAATAAAGTAATAAGGTATTACATACATTATACTACTGTATACTGTCTGCAAATCTCATTCCACTTCGAAAAACAATCAGTGTCCTTCATCCAGGCTCATAAACCTACAATGGGTGGGTCAGAATTCTTTTACCCTCTTCAATCTTGTTCACTAAACAAAACAACCATTCGAAGCTTAGAAAACTGAAATAGAAAGTAAATGCCCAAATTCACCTCTCCCAATATTAACACAATGAATATCTTGTCTCTTAAAGGTAACTAAACTGTAAAAATTAACTTTTTAAAAATGAAAAGTACCTGGGGCAAGGAGACAGGATTGATTATTCCCACCTTGTTTGTTGTTTTGTTGAGGGAGCTACAGCACAAACAGTTTTGCACTGCCAGTTTATGACCCAGGGCTATACTATATAAGATAGTGCTGAAGCATACGAAAGACTAGCAGAAGCAGTTTTCTTCATCCTGCTGCTCCTCATGAATGATTTGGGAGGTAAAAAGCACCAATCCTACCCCCTGCCTCAGGTACTTTAAATTTTAACTGTTTAAAAAAAACTTTATTATAGCTTATTGTTTCCCTTTAACAGTCAAGAAGAAAGAGCAGTGGTAACAATTCCTTTAACGGTTAAATGCAGTTGGCCCAAACCCTTACAGCCCTTTCCTCTACTTCCTTCCCCTCTCTTCGTGTTTGTGAATGCATTATTACATTCTGTATCACTTTGACTGAAGAGAAAATGGGACAGATTAATAGGAACACTGACTGGAAAATGAAGCCATGTGAGGAAAGCCTGTGTTCGAATGGCAATTCCATG
The DNA here is from genome assembly GCA_019447015.1 of Hymenochirus boettgeri. Taxonomy (NCBI): domain Eukaryota; kingdom Metazoa; phylum Chordata; class Amphibia; order Anura; family Pipidae; genus Hymenochirus; species Hymenochirus boettgeri. The sequence continues at coordinate 240,396,258 of CM033473.1, forward strand.
GTCTGTAACGGAGCAGTCCTGCTGAGCTTCCCACATCATTGCACAGAGAGTCCCCTGTCGTTGGGTAACTTTCCACATTGTAGGTCACTGGAAATAGCTTGTATATTGGAGATATTAGATATTATATTGATATTAGCACATCATCTTGGAACAAATTTATTTGTTTGTACTCTGTTATTATTTTTTTGTATGTATTTAGATACATATTCCTAGATTACTTTGTGGTGGAATTCCTAAAATGAAAATGGCCACTCAGAGACCAGGACAAGTAGCAAATTGATGAACCCTCTGGCCAGTAGAAGTATTTCACTGGAATTAGGGTCTTGAAGAAATTAGAAGCTAGAACTACTGTGAGTTATTTGTGGACAGAACACTGCTTTCTGATCAGCCTTTGATTTCTAACTCTAATATGTACAGCACCATGCTAAGCTTATGTAAGAATTCTTATTTCTATTGATCTCTTTTTTCAGTCAACAATTCTTCACAATGAATAAAGTAAAAATAACAGAAAATGAATAAGTATATCTATACATTTATCTGTAATACAATCAAATACACAAAGAACCCTAAGGGCCCCCCAGTCCTGGTTTGTGGAATCTGCCTCTAAAGCCTTGTACACACTTCTGATTGGAACACGACCCCAAGTGTGTGCAGCACTCAAAGAACGGCCCTTTTTTGACGATAATCCACACGTGTGTATGTGGTCGTTCGGGAATCTCCAATGGCGAATGCCCAGGGAACTTGTGTAAATATTGGTGAAACGGCCGTTTCAGTACGCATGTCTTGTGCTTGAGGGTCGGGTATCGTCCTTTAAACCAGAGATTTGGACCATGCACACTAATCACCCTAGGTAGAATGGAGCTGAAGCTGAATTATACATGTACATTTTATTAAATGACAATAATGACACATGATCTACGTGTAGAGTTCCTTTTTTGAGCCCTAATGTATTTAAATGAGCTATGATATAATTGCCCATTAATTACTGGGTTAATGAAGAGTGGGACACCTGGAAAATCTGGCTAAAAAACTGGTACAATTCTCTCCTTTATAACTAAAAATTGTAAATGATCGTTTACATTATCATTTATAAGGGGCGTGCTATAATGGCCAAGACCCAAGCAATGAATTCTGTTAGTCAAGATAGATCATAAATGAACAGATGTTCTGCCCTAACAGAATAAACTGACATGCATAAAATGTCTTCATGTGTTTTTTCATACTGATATAATAGCTCCTCTATTTTTATATCAGTAATTATATTATATTAGTACCTGAGCATATTTTGAAATGGTGTAAACTACGTATATAAATTGTACAAAGAAAGAACAGTAAGTGATAAAAATTTATAACAATGTTAGTTAGCCTGTCCCAAACACAGTCACACACACCCAATACTTTCCCTTGTAAGTACATTAAATCTTTACAGTGAGACACGACCATCCATCCCTGCACTACCTCCTTTTACAACGGTGTGTATGGAGACAGTATATGGGTATGAGACCTATTGTGTTTCTGTGAGTGTTGTGACATAAAGGGTATGTATTTAGGGCAATAATAAACAGTAAAAACTTTGAATGTTTTAAATGGAGTATACTGTACTCCACAGTCCACATATATAAAAACTCAGCCAATTTAATTGCATGTTAGAATATGTTTGTAACATGTGGGAAAATGTTATTTCGTGAACAGCCATTGTGTCTCAGATTTTAATTTTTCATTTGAGTAAAAAACTGCCAAGTAGATCACTCTGCCAAGTAAATAATACTATTTAATTAACACACTGATGGAACAATGTCTAATGGGCAGTTACAGTACTATGTGAACAGTACAATGCCGTGTTTGGACTGCCAAGGGGGATCTTTTTGTACTAAGACTCCTGTAGACATTGATGTATCTGTTTATTATGTTGTGTATCTCTGTTAACTGCTATCGTGGGCTGGTGCCCATTTATGTGGATATTTACTATACAGCCCTAAACTTCATTTAAAAACACAGGTTAAGATTTAATAATAAGATGGAGCATTGGAGATGGAGAGTGGTTATTGTGTTCTATAGATTTCAGGTTGAAATCATTTGGGAACCCCTGCCTTAGCTGTTGGTAGTAAATCCAGGATACAGAACAATTACAGTCTAACCAGTGTGCTGAGATTTCTCTAGGCTTGATGATGACCCGTTTGTGTATTAGGTTAGTGTCAATGTGGGATGTTACATACGGGAGGGGGTATTTATATGTGGTTGGTATCGATACTGTGACTATAACGATGTAATACATTACATTGTGGTAGTAACTACCTTAATGATCGTAACTGAACCTGTGATTTTACAATATACATGCGGTTCAGAACTTTTTAATAATCGCAGATTATTACATTGGCCCCGAGTTTTCGTACTCTGTATGTCCTATTGTTAATATGTGACTGAGATCATTATTGTTGACAAGAAGGTACCAGGTAATATCCATATGTTGGGTGAATGTGAGTTTTAAAAAGATGTTATTGTGTTATGTGTGCTTGGGTTTAATAAATGCAACAGTTATAGTGATGTACTAGTGATCTGGTTTGGGGTTATATTTTCTATGAGAGGAGATGGGAGGATGATCCTGGGAATACAATAGGATTGCTCCAGAAATAGTTAAATAGCTAAATATATTATGAAATCATCCTCCCCCAATAAACACAGATGAACTATAATACAATCCAGTCTATAGCATTAAAGGACAACTCCACCCTTATAATGACATCTTTTAGAAAGAACAGATAAATCATACTTTGTCCTATGAATTCATTACTGTATGTCTGCTATGCTTCTGATGCCTTGTGGAAACTGAGCAATTTATGACCTCACTGAGCCTAGCATCCAGAAGAGGCAGACAAGGATTGCATTCGGGGATTAGCATTCAGTCATTGGCTCGGATTTCAACTGTCCAATCCATAACTGACAGTTAATAACTGGAAGAACCAGGAGCAGAAACAGGGTAACAGAGATTGCACAGCATTTCAGGTTAGACTTATAGATTTCAGATTTCAAACATTAAGAGTTTAGGTGATTTACCTGTATATCATTTTTATTTGAGGTCCTGAGGGCACTTTAAATTACATGTACATTAATCCCCTGAAAACTGAAAAACAGTGAAAACACACTGAACACTGTGTGCGTGTGCACTTCTGTCCCCCACCTCCTGAGTGGAAATCCTGATTTTTCGTTCCCAAATCAGAATTTTAAATTTTTCAAAAGTATCAAAAATAGCCAATAGAAGTAAATGGGGCCAAAGTTCCGATCGTTTTCTGCATTTCATATCCAATATTCAAAGTTCAATATAGAATATTCAATGTTTGAAGTTCGATATTAAATAGTGGATATTAATTATCAATAAACCATTGAATATTTTAAAAAAACTGCAAGTTCTAAAAGTTCAGCAGAAAGTCAAAACTGGCAGTTTCAAATCAGAACCAGGTTCGAAATGAACCCAAACCCCCTTCCTTCTCCTGTCCTCCATACTTCTTTACTAATTTGCAACCAAGCAGGGAGCGTCAGCCCAGATAAATGACCCAAGGTAAACTGTTTAGGACCTTCCATCCTGGGGTTACCGTACGTGGTTGGAAGGCTTTTCACTTTTATGCATAAAATTGTAACAACCCCCCATGTTTTTACTGTTTGCACTAGCACAGATTCATGCTGTATTGGGGCCCAGGAATGTGCATTGATCATCTCTTTTTCTTGTTTGTTCTAATGTTTTGGTCAGATCAGTAGCACTACCACCATACGTTATAATAATGTTGCCATAGGAGTGCTCCCACAGACCCCCTTTTTCTCTTGCGGTATTGGCTAGAGAACTGCTAATGCACGTGACCTGCTGTAACATCTCCAGCAGTACTTAGACTTTACAGTGAGAACAGTGAAACTGTGGAACAGTCTTCAGCAGATGTGGTAATGTCAAGTGGGCTGGAATAAGTCTTTAAAATGTAAAATATTGATAATTATTGGTATAATACATTTAGTTCTTGTTGGTTCATGGTCCAAATGACCGGTGAGACCAGATTATGGCTTTTATGTCAAGGTGCTCTGCCTTCTGATTCAGTGTTCGTAAGGCTTTAGTTATCCTTTAGGGAACTATTCCATTTTTGCATTATTTATTATTTAGAACCGGAGGTAAAGGCGATTTTGATGTCCAAGGGGACTAAATAAAGATTGGGAGGTTACCTGTTTTCTTAGAGTAGAAACCCATCCCTCATATGGGATAGGATGTACTTTCTTCTCATATTGTTTAATTTGTGTAATGAACGTCTTTAAACCATGTTTATAACATTGTGCTTTTAATATCAGGCTTTTTATATATGTTGGATCCATCTTTTGAAATATGATGATACTAGTATATTATATTTTACTTTGTAAGGACCAAGATGATGCCTTTGTATCAATTAGTATTTGTGAGATACAGTTATTTCTTTCCACGTGTCAATTATGATATCATATGTAACTGACTGTTGATGTTTATTGTATTTATTATGATGGTTGGAACTGTTTTTATTAGTGTGTTCTTTCTGTGCACATTCTCCCTCTTCCATCCTCATCGCCACTATATTTGGCTGTCTTTATTAAGTCACTCTTTTTGGGGGGTTAAATTTACTTACCACGTCTATTTGTTTAATTAATCGTGCTATAGGGGTGTGTGTGCACAGTGAGACTCATTCCCTCTGATAAAGTGACGTTTTAATGCCATTAACAGGTCAGGGTTTTTGCTGTCTCTCCCGCTTGGTGTCATCCACCATAGTTTAGTTAACCCAGAAGCAGTTGGACCTGTCAGAAGACCGAGCGGTGTAGTTTCTGTCTTAGTTCTCGGATCTTCAATAAATGCAAAAACGGATAGGTTCACTTTCTGACTTATCTGACTGGATCACTTGGTGTTATGAGCCTGTTCACATGTGTTTGGTCAGCCCATGTGAATGTTTCAATACAACTTTAGATGAAAATGATGTACGGTAACACTGTACTTACTGTAGCTTAACTATTCTATGTTGAGATAATATACAAAGATTCTATATGGGATTTTCTGGTCTTGCCGCATTATGGCTTTGGAATCTAGAGCTGCTCTTTTGTGTTGATTACAGGGCGGGCTAGATGTCCCAGGACCCCATAGCAAGATTTTGAGATAACACAATAAAACCAGTACATGTTCAACCTAACCTGGACAAACTGCAGTATTTTTTTTAATAAAGCATGTCCACCCTCAAACCCTGTTTTTATTTCACTTAACCTTTCCAAAAATGGTTCTAGTTTAATAAAATGAAAATGGGATTTGTGGGGCTGAACCATGTGAGGTACACATTTCTAAGGAGTGTGGACATGGGTGCAGGAGACCTGGACAGGGCCGCTTTGGCTCCGGGCCCCATAGCAACTTCTCTGGTTGCTATAGTGATCCTATTCCCTTGGAGGATTACAGTTCTATTGTTGGTGCTACATTGGCCCCACACTTAGCACTAGCTAGTTATGTTAAAAAGATTTAAATTCTTGTTTGGACTTTCAAATATGTGATTATTAAAAACATGTAGAAAGATTTTTTAATGCTCCTTGGTATTATTTGTACTTGAACACATTCATTCCTATTTACTATAATTCATTTTTTCTATTTCTCTTCTATCACAATGTTTTCCCTAGAAGTGAGCACAAGCTGTGCAGTGCAGTGATAATTTCTTTTCTGCTGCTGCTGCTTCCACCATTCCCCATTGCCTGTCAAGGCTTTTTACGTGCTAATCAGAAGGATCCGCCCTTAATCTCTTCCCTCTGCAGCATTGGTCAGTGATGTCCAGTAATGCTGGATTTACACCCCTGTGTATTATTTTGCACCTAGGAAGATCAAACTATATCTTTGTTCAGTTCTCCTTTTTATCTGGCTAAATCATGTATAATTTCATGCATTAGTATTGTGCATCAACTAGACTGCCAACGTTTCGAATAATTACAGAAGTAAGTCAATTTCATGCTCTACAGCAGATATAATTCCAGCCTCAACTGCGATAAATTCTTAAAGGAATACTAATACATTTAATTATGAGGCAGCACAAATCCAGGTTAAAGTTTAGTTTTATACAGTAGTATAGTTTCCTGTTCGACGGATAGCTGGTATAGGATTTAGCACTGTGAAGGAAAAGGAGGGGTCACTGATGTCACAGATATATAAGTACTATAGGTAGCCAATAACTAGGGGCATATTTATAAAGGTTCGTTAACTTTTCGCGGCCGTTTTCGCGGCCATTAACGCATGAATCGCGTTTACCGCGATTTATAAAGCCCCGAAAACGGCCGCGAAAAGTTAACGACTTAACCTTTCGCGCCGATACTTACCCGGTACCGCCGCTTCTATTTATAAAGCGGCGTACTGGTTTCGCTCGGCTAGTATCGGCTGTTTTACTCCGCCCACCTTGAAGGTGGCGAAGTCAGCCGATACTAACCTCCCCGCGGGATGGGCAGCAACCCGCCGGCGGCCGCAGTGAGCCGCCTGGCATCGCGACCTGAGTGGGGTTGGTGTCGCCAGCACCGAAGACGTCTCGTCGGATCAAGACGCCGCAACATCGCCTCTTGAGGTCGCCGGCCCCCCGGGGGTACCCCTGGCGGCCGCAGGGGTACCTCTCGGGGGTCGGCGGCCTCGGCGGCGGAGCTGGTTGTCCGGGACTGGAGAAAGAAGACTTCCCAAGGGCTCTTTTAAGAGCCGCATGGGGGTCCCGTTCAGCTGCGGACCCCCGCCAAAGGCACTTGTCAGTGCCGCAAGGGCCTTGTAAGGGCCGGGGAGGGGGGGGGTCCCGGTTCGAGCTGCGGGACCCCCTAAGCCCCAAAAGGCCCTTCTCAGGGCCCCGCTGGAGGAGCCTCCACCCCCCCAGCGCTCCCTCCCGTCCCTCCCCCGGGAGCGGCCGGGGCGGGGGCTTGGAGGGGTTCCGGGGAGGGGTGTGCGCGGCGGGTGGTCGCGAACCACCTGCTGCGGCCCCTTCCCGGCAGCCCCTTCTAGCCTCCCGTTCGAGATTGCCGCGAACGGGTAACGGGTTGGGAGGGGCTGCTGGGAATGGGCGGCGGGGCGGGTGGTCGCCGCTGCCGCCGCGGGGGTGTGGGCGGGGCGGCGGCGGCGGGTGGTCGCCGCTGCCGCCGCGGGGGTGTGGGCTGTCCCCGCCCCCTTAGGAGCGCGTCGGGAAGGGATTTTAATCCCTTTGCGGCGATACTATTAGTATCCGCCGCGAAGGGCTTAAAATTACCGCAGCAACATCGCGGCCGCGATAGGTATCGCGGGAATAGCGCTCGCCGTTATAAATACGGCGATAGCGCTATTTTCGCGGCCGCGATGTGCGGCGGTAATTTTTTTGCGCTAACATCGTTCCTTTATAAATATGCCCCTAAGTAAATGGGCGAACAAGGCTCAAATTATTAAGACTCTTATATGCGCACTAAGATTACCAGATCCAGATATGAGTGTAACCAGCCACGCTAGGACCCAATGAGATGGAGGAAGCAGGTTATGTCACTGGCCTTAGTGACACTTAAGTGTTCTAAGGACCACACCAATCCTAGGGAAGTAACTAAGAGCATTTTCCTTTAATAAGGCCTGGTACACATGGGTCAAGTTTTGACCCTATATTCCTGACCAACACATTGACAAATGATAAATGATGCATGATCTGCAGGTTGGGAAGAAAAGCGATACTCATAACATTTCAGCACAACCAATTGGGTGGTCTACTGATGACCATGCATCGGCTGAAATCTATTACCAGTAGCGTAACTAGGAATCACTGGGCACCCCTGCAAAACTATGAAGTGCTTCATCCACAGTGGTTTTCTGGGAGAACGTTACATGTCATAGGAAAAATTTGAAAATGGGGCTCCCTTGGCTCTTGTGCCCCCCTGCGGTTACTGGTCCTGCTCCCCAGGTAGTTATGCCCCATGTTTGTACAATTGAATTTTTGCAGATATTTTGACCTAATCATTCAAACATAGAAACATGAGCCAGGTGTTCCCTGCCGTCTCTATTTCCTTCCAAACAGAAATAAGGTTTGTTTTGTTTTAATAATCATTGGTCGACACAATGCACTAAATCACTGTTAGAAATGTAATTTGATGTGCTGATGAGTTCTTAAATGTCATATTAAAAGAGTTGTTTTAATCTAATATTTTACAAGCACTTAGATTATTCCCATAGATTACTTAAAGTTAGTGCTTGCACAACACTTACTGTTATTTAATCGAATATCCAGCTGGGAATTTATTATTCTGTTACTGCAAGCAAGTTCCTTGACTAATGTGTTGTGCTCTGTTGTTGTTATGTTTCTAGTGCTTCAATAGCAGTTGTATGGCTAATACTTTCCTGCAAGAAGGGAATCTGTTTTTTTGTTGGTTTTTTTTTTTGTGGTGGTAACGTGTTCTTTTTTTGGTGTTTTTTTTTTGGGGGGGGGGGGGTCGGTAACCAATTTTTGTTGTAACCTGTTTTCTGTGGGGGGTAACCTGGTTGGTGTGTAAGACATTTCTTCTTTCAGTGCTGCCTGAGACAAATGTCTCACTCTGCCTAATGGTAGATGTGGCCTGGGCATTAGGAAGGGATTCAGCCCTGACTGCCGGACTTGGGATTCTGTCCTTGCAGTCAGGACAATCCCACCCAAATTGAAATGCCTGGCAACCCTAATGTATCTCACAGTAGGTCTAGAGTCCTAGTAGTTCCAGTCAAGGTAATTATTAAAGGAAAAGTGCACTGTAAAATCAAGTTATGTTCATTTGGAAGCTGCAGCTTTAAAGGGTATGGCTACACTTTAAACTAACTTTCCCCATAATATAGATATTGGTCCCCCAGTCCCAACCGCATTACTATTACAGCAAGACTTACCTTACCTCTCTCCTTCACATAGAACTGCAAGCAGGGGGCGGGACTGGCAGCCGCATCCGTGATTGGCTGAGAGGCAGCCAACCATGGACGCAGCTAGTGGTAGTGTAGAACGGCGAAGGAGAGGGGTAAGGTAAGTAAAGATCGGGGGACTTTCTTTCAGTTGGGGCTGGGGGACCAATACTATAATATGGCAAAAGGTTTAATGCTTGGGGGGAGGGAGACCAATTGGGAGGAAAGGGAGGGGGGGAGGGCTCTTCTGCGCATGGAGGGAGACAGGAGGCGAGTCATATATAGACTCTGCTATCCTCCTGGTGGCCAGTTTTTGTGACTTTGGGGAGGGATTACAGGGCATCCATTTGGATCTGGGATGTAAGGTATACACTACAGATTGGGGCCAGTAGTGGGGGAATTATAGTTTTTGGGGGTGGACATCCCTATAAAATACTTTGCCAATTTTTTTTACCTTTGCCCCTACAGAGCCTACCTTTATGCCTTGAAAGTTTACTGGTTTTTCTGAATGTTTTGTGCCCCTTTGAGATTTCCTCTGCTTTCTCCTGCTTGAGCCTCAAACATTAATGCCTGTGATTCCGTGCACTCTCCTGCTTGAGCCTCAAAGAGTAATGCCTGTGAGTTCTGTGCACTCTCCTGCTTGAGCCTCAAAGAGTAATGTCTGTGAGTTCCGTGCACTCTCCTGCTTGAACCTCAAACAGTAATGCCTGTGAGTTCTGTGCACTCTCCTGCTTGGCCTCAAAGAGTAATGCCTGTGAGTTCTGGGCACTCTCCTGCTTGAGCCTCAAACAGTAATGCCTGTGAGTTTCCGTGCACTCTCCTGCTTGAGCCTCAGAGTAATGTCTGTGAGTTCTGTGCACTCTCCTGCTTGAACCTCAACCAGTATGCCTGTGAGTTCCGTGCACTCTCCTGCTTGAGCCTCAAACAGTAATACCTGTGAGTTCCTGCACTCTCCTGCTTGAGCCTCAAACAGTAATGCCTGTGAGTTCTGTGCACTCTCCTGCTTGAGCCTCAAAGAGTAATGTCTGTGAGTTCCGTGCACTCTCCTGCTTGAACCTCAAAGAAATGTCTGTGATTTTCTGTGCACTCTCCTGCTTGAGCCTCAACAGTAATGCCTGTGAGTTCCGTGCACTCTCTCTGCTGAGCCTCAAATAGTAATGCCTGTGAGTTCTGTGCACTCTCCTGCTTGAACCTCAAAGAGTAATGTCTGTGAGTTCCGTGCACTCTCCTGCTTGAGCCTCAAACAGTAATGCCTGTGAGTTCTGTGCACTCTCCTGCTTGAGCCTCAAACAGTAATGCCTGTGAGTTCCGTGCACTCTCCTGCTTGAGCCTCAAACAGTAATGCCGTGAGTTCCGTGCACTCTCCTGCTTTAGCCTCAAACAGTAAGCCTGTGAGTTCTCACTCTCCTGCTGTGAACCTCAAACAGTATGCCTGTGAGTTCCGTGCACTCTCCTGCTTTAGCCTCAAACGTAATGCCTGTGAGTTCCATGCACTCTCCTGCTTGAGCCCAAAACGTAATGCCTGTGAGTTCCGTGCACTCTCCTGCTTGAGCCTCAAACAGTAATGCTGTGAGTTCCGTGCACTCTCCTGCTTGAACCTCAAACAGTAATGCCTGTGAGTTCCGTGCACTCTCCTGCTTTAGCCTCAAACAGTAATGCCTGTGAGTTCCATGCACTCTCCTGCTTGAGCCTCAAACAGTAATGCCTGTGAGTTCCATGCACTCTCCTGCTTGAGCCTCAAACAGTATGCCTGTGAGTTCCGTGCACTCTCCTGCTTTAGCCTCAAACAGTAATGCCTGTGAGTTCCATCACTCTCCTGCTTGAGCCTCAAACAGTAATGCCTGTGAGTTCCGTGCACTCTCCTGCTTGAGCCTCAAACAATAATGCCTGTGTGTTCTGTGCACTCTCCTGCTTGAGCCTCAAACAGTAATGCCTGTGAGTTCCGTGCACTCTCCTGCTTGAGCCTCAAACGGTAATGCCTGTGAGTTCCATGCACTCTCCTGCTTGAGCCTCAAACAGTAATGCCTGTGAGTTCCGTGCACTCTCCTGCTTGAGCCTCAAACAGTAATGCCTGTGAGTTCCGTGCACTCTCCTGCTTGACCTCAAACAGTAATGCCTGTGAGTTTCGTGCACTCTCCTGCTTGAACCTACAAACAGTATGCCTGTGAGTTCCTGCACTCTCCTGCTTTAGCCCAAACAGTAATGCCTGTGAGTTCCATGCACTCTCCTGCTTGAGCCTCAAACAGTAATGCCTGTGAGTTCCATGCACTCTCCTGCTTGAGCCTCAAACAGTATGCCTGTGAGCTCCGTGCACTCCCTGCTTGAGCCTCAAATGGTAATGCCTGTGAGTTCCGTGCACTCTCCTGCTTGAGCCTCAAACAGTATGCCTGTGAGTTCCATGCACTCTCCTGCTTGAGCTCACACACAGTAATGCCTGTGAGTTCCGTGCACTCTCCTGCTTGAGCCTCAAACAATAATGCCTGTGAGTTCTGTGCACCTCCTGCTGGAGCCTCAAACAGTAATGCCTCTAAGTTCCGCGCACTCTCCTGATATGGCTGGCATTTAAAGTGGTGCAATAAAATGCAGATTTTAGCATATAACATCGCTTGCGGCGGCCGCGAGGTTAACTTTCATGTTAGCCATGCAGCCGCCCCAAGAAGGAGTTTAAGTCACGCTAACCAATATAACATCGTTAGCGGACTTAAACTGCAAAACAGTAGCAGTGCGCCCATTGGTGCATTGCCCTGTAGGTATCCTACTAGGTATTATGACTAGCACTAGGTATTATCACTAGATGCTAGGTATCCTGACTAGGTACTAGGTATCAGGACTAGTACTAGGTATTATGACTAGTACAGGTATTATGACTAAGCACTAGGTATTATTACTAGTATATGACTAGGTACTAGGTATTATGACTAAGCACTAAGTATTATGACTAGTACTAGGTATATGACTAGGTACTAGGTATATGACTAAGCACTAGGTATTATACTAGGTAATTATGACTAGGTACTAGGTATTATGACTAAGCACTAGTATTATGACTAGGTACTAGGTATTATGACTGGTACTAGGTATTATGACTAAGCACTAGGTATTATTCTAGTGTATATAACTAGTACTAGGTATTATGACTAGGTATGACTAGGTACTAGGTATTATGACTAGGTACTAGGTATTATGACTAGGTACTAGGTATTATTACTAGGCTCTAGGTATTATCACTAGGTGCTAGGTATTGTCATTAGATACCATGTATTATGACTAGGTACTAAAGATCCCTCTGTAATGTTGCCTAATTCTCAGTAGCCCTGGTCTGGTATTGGTAGGTGCTATTTCTCTTTTCGACGCAATACTGGACTTAATGCAATAAATATTTTTACTTTATCGTGCTGTCCAATCAGCTACATTGGCAGGTAAAAAAAGGGGGTTTAAGAAGAAAGTATCTGAGTAGCTGCTGTGGTGAATTTTATTTACTTGACACAGGTAAATCTTTGATTGGAGAACAGAATATAATTTTGTCAGTCGATTCTGTGCTATAAATCAGAATAAATGTGTTTTAGACCACAATATATGTCATATATCAGAGAATTTGGTAAAATAAAGAAGGCTCTTTTTGGCAATTGGGGGGGGGGTGGGTTGCTTTTCAATATGAAGGGTTTGATGACAGATGGACTTTTCAGCTTAATTCAGATTGTCATTAGATCCAATCAGATTAGATTTAAAGAAGATTTATTAACAAAATGTTCACTATGCTGGATCAATTCTGTGCATGAGTTCAGAAGGTGCTATAAAGAGGCAAGGTGATCTTTCTTTGTCATTGTTTATTTGGGTTCCTGATATACATGGGGACAGTAGAAGGCATGGTAATGAGACTGCTGGAGACTGGCAGTTACTCAACATGTCAAGTACACAGAGATAAAGTCCTCACAAACAGCCATTACCATTTATTATGCTGAGAACAATTTCACTGCTCAGTGTATGCACATTTGTCATTTCCAGCCTGCTGAGCTGACACTGTATTTCTTATGTGCTTGAACCATGTTTGAACTACTACCTTTAGAATAGCAGGCAACATGCAGATACGTGGGGTTGAGCATTTGGATATACCATGTTTTACCAATACAATCATTTGGATAAGGGGGTTATGATGGCAATTCAACCATGAAGACAATATTATTAAAGGGCATGTCCACCCCCAAAACTATAATTTCCCGCACTACTAGCACCACTATGTAGTGTAATATAATCCTTACCTTACATCTCTGCTCCAAATGTTTCTACTGCAATGTTCCCCCAAAGTCCAAAAAAGTGACGACCAGGAGCCTGGCCGAGTCCATATAGGACTCTGCCTTCTGTCTCTCCTCTAGGAGAAAAATGTCATGCTCAATGCAGCCCTCCCCCCTCCCTCCATATCCTTCCCTCTCCCTCACGTTTCTCTTTCCCTCCCCCTAACCCAAATCCCCTTTTCTGTAGTGTAGGGTTCCCAACCCCAACCACTATAGTAATTTGAAGCAAAACTCCCCCGATCATTAATTACATTACTTCTTTCCCCCGACGTTCAGTACTGCCTCTCAGCCAATCACGGATGCGCCTGCCGGTCCAGCCCTCTGCTTGCAGTTTCGGGGGAGTTTTGTGACAAAGTACTATAGCGGTTGGGGTTGGGAGAGGGAGCCCTACACTACAGAAATAATTGTAAAAACGGGTGGACATGCCCTTTAATCATCATACTACAGTTTATAGAGTCCCCAGAGAAACTCTGAGCCCCCCCCCCCCATTAATACAAGATAACCAACTGGCTTAGTCTAGGTACACACCTTAGGATCCTTTGTTCTGGCGGCCGACTGTTCACCACTTGTGAATCAATGTCAGTTGTGGCAAATAGGAGACCACATGATCATCGTGACTTACTGTCATGGCTGATCACCTGTTTATCCGATCCAGACATGGATTATTGTGATTATCCTACCACCCTATCGTGATTATCCTACCACAAAGTGTAGGACTAAACAATTATACTGAACTGACATAAAAACAGCTGTGTGGAAAGCCTTATCTGCGTAAGGGACAGACAAACACTAATGCCAACGTGAGGTTGTGGAAGAGTTTCAAGTCAAAGTCATACACCATGGAAAGGCTAAGCACAAAGACAAGACACATGGTAGTTAAACTACATCAGCAAGGTCTCTCCCAGGCAAAAATTTGAAAGAAGACGGTTATGTACTTTGATAGTGCAACATTAGGGAACCACAGCGCAAACGTGCCACAACTCCCAAGATCGCACAGGAAAACACACACAATCGTGCTCGTTAACGCACGTGATTTTGTGCATGCTTCAGCATTGTAGTGTGACCTGAAGTATTCACATAGTAAGTAAACAAAATCCTCCAGAGCACTTAATTTAGTCATAAACCCTGAGCCTAATCGTAATAGGCAAACAAAGTGGAGTTGCCACAATACTTATCTGGCTCTACAAGCAGTATAAGGAAGGAGGGCACACTTGTTAAAGTATTCACACATGGTAGAAGAGTGAGGATACCACGCTAGATAAGCCCTCCATAACTCTCCAACTCAGATGCTAAAAGCTTCCTCAGCAAGATGGAGTCAAATATTTTATATATTTCTTTTTTCTGTTTTGCCCTTTTTTTTCTCTTCCCCCTTCTCTCCCCTCTTACCTTACTCTTCCTCCCCCGTCCTATTCTCATTACCATGTCTCGTTTTGCTTCTTACTGTTTGATGTTTTTCTGTTTTGTTTTTGGCCCTCCCTGCCTTCTCTTCCCCCCTTATTTCTTGACCACTTCACTATTCTGTTATCTCTCCTCTCATATTTATGTACTGCTCTGACCTGAAGAGGGTTTAGCCCTCTACTAAATAAACTCTTAGTCCATAGAAAAAATATCACAGTGCTCTTATTTTTTACATCTATATATTGGACTAATACGGCACTACTATATTTTTCTAATTATTTGCCTAGTATTATATATAACAAAGTTTATGACAAAATATATCCAAAGTTTAAATGATTTGTATTTTATCTGCAACAGCTATTTTATTTCCATCTATAAATATAGACTCATTTATGAAAATGTTAAATTAATTACATTTCCATCTATGTTTATAGAGTGTCAGCTAAAATCTTATTGATTACAAAATCAAGAAGAATTGAAAAGTTAATAATTTTTTGCCCGTTTTGTGTAAGTGATCCCAGTATCACATAGCAATGTAATCACGTAAATTTCCCCGGATTGTGATGAAAAACACTCTGATACTTGCACAGCCTATGGTTAGGTCTGTTTGTTAGGCTCCTGCATCAAACGGGAACGTGGGAAGAAATCTGCTTGTGGGCTTCAGAGAGTCTAATGAAAAATGCATCATATAGAGCATTACTGAAATGTGCACATCAGGTGTATCTTATTAGCCTTGTTCTACAGATCTTAAACTTGTAAGGTGTTTACCTAAGGGACTGCAATGCATTCCATATTAGATTACGGATATTCTGTATAAGTTATTGCATATATTTTTTGTATAGACAGTTATTAGTTTAATGCTTCTTACAGATGTAAAATAACTTGAATGTTTTCATAGAACTTTACATAAACATTTGCCAAACAAAAAAAACAATGAACCAAGATTTTAGCAGTTCTTGTATGTAAACCAGTACTGTAGCATATATACTGTATAACACGTCTTATTCTAAATGGGCGTGCTGGCAGATATACTGTATATAGTGTATATGTTAAAACCAAACGGAAAAAGGAATACCATGATAGAGAGAGAGAGAGAGAGAGAGAGGGTGGGGGTCTCAGTTAGTTATTACTGGTTGAAAATGATCACTGTTTTATTTAACCAAAAGGAATTGAGAAGGTACAGTACTGACAATGTTGTTGAGTGATAGGTCACCTTGAATACGTGTAACCCTTTTTCGGTTCACTTTGTGTTTCTATCCAGACAGCAATGCTGGTGGAATGGGGCATCAGGAATTTCAGCAGAGCGCTGCACTTTTCCTTAACATCCCTGAGGGAGTATTAGGAAGGATGATCCTGGAGAAATGTCCAATATAATTCAGAGATATACAAATCACTGTCAACTGCTACATTAATTTTTGAACATGTGATTTTTACTCTTAAATTGTTTTATCTCACCACACTAATATTTATTTTTAATTTAAGCAACCTTATATGATTTATTTTTTATCACTCTAATCACTCACTGCTAATATAGTCTGTCTATCCTATACATTTATAGGAGATTACATTGAATGGTTTATCCCTTGCACTGTATGTGCATGCACGTGCATTAGAAGGGTGAGTCGGGACCTGTCAGAGGTACATCGGAGGAACATGATCACAGGCAAATTCTCTCCGATCACTCCTTTTTAATTGAAGAACGGGAGGTAAGACATAGTTCCCTTACGTCCTGTTCTTCAATTAAACTAAAAAAAGTAAGTATACATTTTGAGCAGAGATACTCTTAAGTTTTTAGGAGCTTACAATAAGATGGGGGTTATATATAATTAGTTATAGGATAGGTGTATATTTATGTGTGTTACTATGTCATCTGGTCCACATTTTACTGTAAGTGCAATGAACAGCTGACAGGGCAGTCCTGACTGACTGACTAGATGAGATTCACGTAGCAAGTCTTACAGTGTATTGAACAAGATTACAGTGGAGGAGGGATGTGCAGCAAGTAAAGTGGGAAAGGTAAGCTTTGCCAATGGCTTAGAAAAATGTGAGTAACATAATATATGATGTAAAGGTACAGCTTTGCGATGGACTGAACTTACCCTTTACAGTCCTTTTAACAATGGCTGGTGGAATGGAGGGCTGACTTAACACTGGCATACAAGTTCAGCAGCCATTGTTAAACCAGCCCTCCAGTTCACCAGCCACTGTTAGGTGAGCCCTCCAGTTCATCAGTCAGTGTTGACTTAACCCATAATATAAATGCCCACAGAGTCTGGTAAATATAAGTGCCCACTGAGACTGGTAAATATAAGTGCCAATAGAGACTGGTAAATATAATTGCCCACACAGACTGGCAAATGTAAGTGTCCACACAAACAGTTGAACTCAAGATTGTGATGTGATTTCTTAACCCAGCCACATAAACAAACATAACTCTTTAACCATTATCATAACCATTCATGTTAATTGGTGGAACAGCATTGTCACCCAGATAGGACTATTGGCAGTAGTAACACTTCTTGAATGTCTCCCTCTTTTTGCCAAAAGGGAATAAGAATTTAAAGGTCATGTCCACCCCCGAAACTAAAATTTCAACGTAAGCTTTTCACCCCCAAAACACCTCACTAGGTTAAAAAAGCTACTAGACCCTCCCAATTTTTCTCTCCTGCTGCATGCCTTTTGTCACTAGCAGCAGCAGAAGAGGACGTACTAGTTAGGGCCACCAGTGATTGGCCGTGATATAAGATTTTACACTAACCTGTTATGCTCTGCTTGCAGTCTCTCTATTACCTCCAGTAAACTGGAATTGTGGAGCTCTATTCACACACAATTTAAAAATGAATTTCAGGAAGATTTTATATAATTTCGAGGAGTCGAAAATCTGCTATATCAGTCAACAAACTACTAGTTAGTTGAACGATATTAATACAGAATCGTCTACGGCTAGATCATTTAGTCACTATAGATTCACTAACATTACTGTTGTGTATACAAGCATATTTATAGATATACACACAATAAAGGTGTATATATACTCCAGTATAAACTGAAAACCTTTTTTAAAGGTTTTCAGGCTTTAAAAAAAGCACTTCTGGATGCTCTTAAGTTACTCTGCACCTCTTAAGGTGGAGGCGCACCTTGGAAATGGTCCGGGGAACACGTACATATCACCAAAACTCTTTTAAACACTACCTTCCCCCATGATCTGGCAATTGTTGGGTTTCCGCATGCTACATTCAAGGGTTATCGCTAATTTGAGGGTTACTGAACGATACATTCGAGGGTTACTAGAAACCAAGCAATACATTTGAGGGTTACCGAACGATACATTCGAGGGTTACTAGAAACCAAGCAATACATTTGAGGGTTACCGAACGATACATTCGAGGGTTACTGAAACCAAACAATACATTTGAGGGTTACGGAACGATACATTCGAGGGTTACTGAACCAAAACAATACATTTGAGGGTACGAACGATACATTACGAGGGTTACGAAACCAAACAATACATTTGAGGGTTAAGCAACGATACATTCGAGGGTTACTGAAACCAACAATACATTTGAGGGTTACGGAACGATACATTCGAGGGTTACTGAAACCAAACAATACATTTGAGGGTTACTGAACGATACATTCGAGGGTTACTGAAACCAAACAATACATTTGAGGGTTACGGAACGATACATTCGAGGGTTACTGAAACCAAACAATACATTTGAGGGTTACGGAACGATACATTCGAGGGTTACTGAAACCAGACAATACATTTGAGGGTTACTGAATGATACATTCGAGGGTTACTAGAAACCAAGCAATACATTTGAGGGTTACCGAATGATACATTCGAGGGTTACTGGAAACCAAGCAATACATTTGAGGGTTACCGAACGATACATTCGAGGGTTACTGAAACCAAACAATACATTTGAGGGTTACTGAATGATACATTCGAGGGTTACTAGAAACCAAGCAATACATTTGAGGGTTACCGAACGATACATTCGAGGGTTACTGGAAACCAAGCAATACATTTGAGGGTTACCGAACGATACATTCGAGGGTTACTGAAACCAAACAATACATTTGAGGGTTACGGAACAATACATTCGAGGGTTACTAGAAACCAAGCAATACATTTGAGGGTTACTGAACGATACATTCGAGGGTTACTGGAAACCAAACAATACATTTGAGGGTTACCAAACCGATACATTCGAGGGTTACTGGAAACCAAACAATACATTTGAGGGTTACCGAACGATACATTCGAGGGTTACTGGAAACCAAACAATACATTTGAGGGTTACCGAACGATACATTCGAGGGTTACTGGAAACCAAACAATACAGTTGAGGGTTACCGAACGATACATTCGAGGGTTACTGGAAACCAAACAATACATTTGAGGGTTACTGAACGATACATTCGAGGGTTACTGAAACCAAACAATACATTTGAGGGTTACGGAACGATACATTCGAGGGTTACTAGAAACCAAGCAATACATTTGAGGGTTACTGAACGATACATTCGAGGGTTACTGGAAACCAAACAATACAGTTGAGGGTTACCGAACGATACATTCAAGGGTTACTGGAAACCAAACAATACATTTGAGGGTTACCGAACGATACATTCGAGGGTTACGGAAATTAAACAATACATTCGAGGGTTACTGAAACCAGACAATACATTTGAGGGTTACCGAACGATACATTTGAGGGTTACTGAAACCAAACAATACATTTGAGGGTTACTGAACGATACATTCGAGGGTTACTGGAAACCAAACAATACATTTGAGGGTTACCGAACGATACATTCGAGGGTTACTGGAAACCGAACAATACATTTGAGGGTTACCGAACGATACATTCGAGGGTTACTGGAAACCAAACAATACATTTGAGGGTTACCGAATGATACATTCGAGGGTTACTGAAACCAAACAATACATTTGAGGGTTACGGAAATTGAACAATACATTTGAGGGTTACGGAAATTAAACAATACATTTGAGGGTTACGGAAATTGAACAATACATTTGAGGGTTACAGAGCAATACCTTCGAGGGTTATCGCCAAAACTGAACGTTCGATGGGTATCGCCAAAACGCTGCATTTAAGGGTTATTGCCAAAAAAGTACATTCGAGAATTATCACTGAAACAGAACCTTCCAGGGTTATCGCCGAAACGCCGCATTCGAGAGTTATCGCCAGAACGATACATTCAAGGGTTATGCCTGAAATCGAGGGTTAGCATTGGGACACAAATTTGATAGTTATTGAATTTTCAATAATTATCAAAAATACGCCAACGAGTTCGGAAAACCTAAACTAGTTCGTAGTCCGGGAAGTTCTAAAAGTCCGAGTTTACTTTAAAAAAAACTATGAAAGTTTGGGTTGAACTTGGGTTCGAGTTCAGTTTTACTCCATCTCTAGTTGAGGGAGATTATTAGAACAGGCAAATATAAGCCCCATAGTTTCCATGTACATGAAAAAGGGAAGATATATACTGTATATCTATAGCTATATATCTATAGTTACAATGTTCCATTTATCTCTCCTTTTTCTCTTTAGCTTATAGACGTTACAAAGCCTAAGCACGGTCACAGTTGTGGATAGTTTATTTTCTTTTGATTGCTGTAAAACATCTTTCAGTTGAGTTGGGATCAAATGTCCTGTGGATACAAAGCAGCAAACTGCTATCCCATCCCCTTGACAGAAAATCTTTGGAAAATCTATCAAAACAAGAAGGGGATGTGTAATATACAGTTTATGAAATATATATATAGAATTTATGAATGTAAAATATACATAAAACAACCCAGTCTGAAACATTTATAAAGTAGACATGAACAGAACAGTACAGAGAAAAAGTGGAAGATGCAAAAAAAATGCAGCAGTTTAATGAGAGAGAAAACATACCCAAAGCATCACGCAGTTTCGTCCCTGGGATTTCCCACACACTGCTACCCATACTAACAGGGCACAATGTTTGCTGGGATTGCTATTTTAATGATATTTGAGATGGAATCTATGGAAAGCTAAGTGTCCCTATGCTTAGACCTAAGCAGGGCTTGCTAATGGCCACCCTGCATGTTTACACAGTAGCAAAGAAAGATATTGGGGAATCAATTCAATATATTCTGTAGATACTGGGAAAGGAAACTAGAAAACATTTCTTTGCAAATTGTAAAGTTACATGAAAGAGAGAGAGAGAGAGAGAGAGAGAGAGAGAGAGAGAGAGAGAAGAGGAGAGAGAGGAGGAGGGAGAGAAGAGAGAGAGAGAGAGAGAAGAGGAGAGAGAGAGAGAGAGAAGAGAGAGGAGAGAGAGAGAGAGAGAAAAGAGAAGAGGAGAGAGAGAGAAGAGGAGAGAGAGATAGAGAGAGAAGAGAGAGAGAGAGGAAGAGGAGAGAGAGATAGAGAGAAGAGAGAGAGAGAGAGAGAGCGAGAGAGAAGACGGAGAGAGAGAGAGAAGAGGAGAGAGAGACGAGAGAGAGAGAAGAGAGAGACAGAGGAGAGAGAGTAGAAGAGAAGGAGAGAGAGAGAGAGGAGAGAGAGAGAAGAGAAGAGGAGAGAGAGAGAAGAGGAGAGAGAGATAGGAGAGAGAGAGTGAGAGAGAGAAGGAAGAGAGAGAGACAGAGTCTGTCTGTGGACAGTCAGCTCAATGTTTTAAAAAGGCCTTGCTTATGCCAGCCATTCACCTGCACATGTTAATCAATTCCTGTTTGGGTAATGCTTTGCTAGTGATGTTTTGCTGTAACAACCATTTCAAAGTATCATGCTGGACAGTTTTCCGGAACATTGCAGGAATGTCAGAGGTTAACCCTTAAAATAGGGGCGTCTTTAAGCTAAAAAGACATTTCCCAACCAGCATGTTGAGAAATCACTCTCCTAAATTAACATTCTCAGGCTACTTATATACTTTTCTGTAAAGGCAGAAAGTGGTTCCAATGAGCAGAACCTGGTAGGAAGGGAAGGTGGAGAATGTGAGATATAGAATGTTATTGATAAAGTGATTAGTAAAGGTTCGTACACACGTTGTGATCGCGGGTCTTGACCTGAGATGCACGATGTGTACGACAAATGTTTCAACCGATAATCAGCCTGTGTGCAGGGAACGTTATCGGACGAAGCGGTCGTTCGTTTGGGATCGTTGCACGATCGACTGTGTAACCTTGAGAAAGGATCAAACAGTTCTGTTTACAATGGATGGTAGTGAAATACTGTAGGGCAATTTGTAAAATGCTGCAATGTAAAGGCAGGAGATAAGTAAACGTGTGTATGTTTGATTGAACGGGAATGTTTTATCTGAATGGAAAGTAAATAAGTGGAAGGATTTAAGCAAACACAATAGTCTTGTGAAGTTGAAAGAGATAAGAGCAATACGATAGCAACAAACATGATCTTGTGAGAGATTTCTTCATCTGGTTTACCTGCCTTCCTTTGACACTGGAAAAACTGGTGCGATTTACCAAATTGCATCACTTACTAGGGTTTAATAACAATAAAGATGAGTCATAGAGTTAGGGGAAAAAAGGATCAGAGTGAAAACACTGAGATTGAGGATTGAATGTGAGAATTACAATAGATTGGATAATAGACCTCTATGTGTACTGTAAATTAGGGCCTTCCTACGAATCCATTTCTCTCCACTTATGCTGTTCCGATGGCCAGATTTGGTAGGATTGTTGTTTGTACACAATTCTTAGAGGATCAAGAACAGAAAATAGACTATTTAGAGGGGAACTTATCCCATAGGAAACAATTAGTGGGCCTCACCCTAACTGCCACAGGCACAAAAGATGTTTGTAGATGATTGCATCCTAGGTACCAGAAAGAAGACTTTTACTCTTGAAGCATCCTGTTAGCTACACCTGAAGAGTAACTAAAAAGTTTATGTATACAATTTGATGACTTGAAAGACATGCAATAAAAGTGCAAAACTTTCCTAATGGTATAACCACTTAGATTGTAAGCTCTTCGGGGCAGGATCTCATTCCATGTGTCAAGGCATGCTGCACTTATATCAATGTATCCATAATTATATATATGTTTTCTAACCTATGTATGAAATGTATTTCATTTTTATTTATCTGTATAATTGCTTGTGTCACAAACATGAGTGCAGTGTAAACTCCCATAGACAAGGTCTGTAATTGCAGTAGTCATTTCCAAATTTATTCCACTTATTAGCAGTGTCCAGCAATATGGCAGCTCCCACCTTGTTTAAACTGTCAGGCAGTCAAAGTGTTAACAAAAGCTCTACCTGACAATTTGTAAAAAACTCTGAGCTTTATGTGTTTAAACCCAGCAGGTGCCTGCCTCAAAGGCAATAGGTGGTAAATATTACACCAGTATCCAGTGTGGGCTCTAGGCATTGTGGCAGGAGAACCCTGTGGTCTTCTAGTTTAGAACTGAGCCAAATGGCAGTTTAAAGGCAATTCATATTCCTTAATAATTCAGGGTATAGAATTATTTATATTATTATACATATGCTTGGTTTATTATGGAATACAAGACCCATCTATACATACCTTCCAGAGCAATTTATTGTGAGGAAAACTAGATATTTTACTATTTGTCCATACTAAGGCTGAGGACCACACTGCAACGCATCGGAATTCGCGCACAAAATCGCGAGCGTTATCGCACGCGATTGTGTGCGCTTTTCTTGTGCATTTGCGTTCGCGTTTTGGTTCACGTTTTCGCCGTTTTGCGTTATGGAAATGCTGCATTAACGCACCAAAATGGTGAACCCATGCATTACCAAAACGTGAACGGGCGCGCAATCGCATGCGCATCGGAAATCGCGCTAGTGTGGCCTAGCCTAACTCCAATATATGTCGTGTTGGTATCATTTTATTGGGTAAAATAAGGAAGGACACAAGGTTAATATTTTGAATGTGGCGTGTACAGTACGTACAGTATATCCTAGAGGAAAATAGAAATTAAAAGTTCCCCAAAAATAGAAAACACCTTTCAGGGGCAGAAAAGCCCACCCCTCTAGAGACCAGACTGTTCCCAGTTTCAGGAGAAAGGATAAATGCGAAAATTCGATAATTATCGAAATCAAAAGTAGATGATTATCGAAATCAAAAGTAGATAATTATCGAAAATCGAAAGTACACAATTCCGAAAATCGAAAGTAGATAATTATCGAAAATCGGAAGTAGACGATTTTGAAATCAAAATTAGCCTATTTTTGAAAATTGAAACTCCAACTTAGAACTTTTGAAATCTCTGAAAATTTCCAAAATTCAAAAACAAAACTCAACAGTTTCAACATCTCTAGTGGATAACCTTTTTCTACAGGAACGATACATTCGAGGGTTACTGAAACCAAACAATACATTTGAGGGTTACGGAACGATACATTCGAGGGTTACTGAAACCAGATACATTCGAGGGTTACTGAAACCAAACAATACATTTGAGGGTTACGGAACGATACATTCGAGGGTTACTGAAACCAAACAATACATTTGAGGGTTACGGAACGATACATTCGAGGGTTACTGAAACCAAACAATACATTTGAGGGTTACGGAACGATACATTCGAGGGTTACTGAAACCAAACAATACATTTGAGGGGCGGCCCCGCGGCGCGCGCTCTCGCCCGCCGCGCGCCCCGACCCGCCACCCGACGCGCGCGCGCGCCCCGCGCCCGCCCAGCTCGTCCGCCCCGGCGAGCGCCCGGGCGGCAGCCGCGCGCGCGCGGCGCCGCCGCGGCGCCGCGCGCCGCGCGCGCCGCGCGCGCGCCCCGCGGCGCCGCGGACGCCACCGCGCCCCCGCAGGGCGACGCTCCTCGCACCCGCGCCGCCGCCGCCGCGGCGCCCGCGCGGACCCGCGCCCCCGCCTCCGGCCCCGGCGCGCGCGAGCCCGATCCGCGACGCGCGACCCGCGCCGAGCGCGCGCCCGCGCGCGCCGGCCGCCGCCCACCCGCGCGGCCCGCCGCGCGCGCGCGGCCGCGCCCCGCGTCGCGCCGCGCCCAGTCCGCGCTCGGCGCCCCCCGCCGATCGCGCGCGCCGCCGCGCCGCCTCACGCCGCGCCGGCCGACCGCCCCCCCTGCGCGCGTCGCGCCGCGGCGCGCCGAACGCCCCCGCCGCGCCCGCCGCCGGCCGCCGCCGCCGCGGCCCCGCCGCGCGCCCACGCAGCCCGCCCTCGCCGGCCGCCCGGCGCGCCGCGCGCGCCGACCGCGGCCGGCCCCGCAGCCGCCGCGCAGAGCCCCCGCCCCCCCGCCGCCGCCCCCCGCGCGCCGCCCGCGCAGCGCCGCGCGCGCGGCGCGCGCGCGGCCGCTCCCCGCGCCGCGCCCCCCGGCCGCGCCGCGCGCCCCCCCGCCGCCCGCCGTCGCGCGCGCCTTCCTCGCCAGCCCCTGGCGCCCCGCGCCCGCCCGCGCGCGCCGCGCGCCGGCGCGCCGCGCCCGCGCGGCCCCCCCCGACCGCCGCCGCGCGCGCCCGCGCCCACCCCCCGCCCCGCCGCCCGCCGCTCCCCCCGCGCCCCCGCGCCACCGCGGCTCCGCCCGCCGCGCGCCCTCCCCGACCGCCGCGCCCCCGCCCCGCTCGCCGCGCGACGAGCGCCCCCAGCACCCGCGCCGCCGCCGCCGGACGGCGCGCGCCGGCCCCCCGCCGCGCGCGCCGCCCTCGTAGCCCCGAGCCGTGGCGCGATCGCGCGACGCCGCCGCCCCGCCGCCGCGCCCGGCCACGACGCCCCGCGAACGCCCGCGCGACGACCGCGCGGCCGCCCCCGCGGCGGCGGGGCGCCGCGAGCCTCGCCCCCGGAAGCGACCCCGCCGCCCGCCACACCGCGCGCGAGCCCCGCGCGCTCGCGACGCCGCCCGCACCCGGCGCGCCGCCCGCGGCGGCCCGCGCCCCCCCCGGGCGCCCGCCCCTGCAGCGCGCGCGCCGCCCGCGCCGCCCCCGGCCGCGCGCCCGCCGCGGCCGGACCGCGCCCAAGCCCCCCGCGCTGCCCGCTGCGGAGACGCGCGCCAGCCCTGCGAGCGTCCCGGTACGGCCGCCGCGCTGGCGACGCCCGCCGCGCGCCCGGCCCCGACGCAGCGCGCGCCCGCCGAGGCGCGACCGCCCGCCGCGCCCGCGCGCCGCCCGCGCGGGCCCGCGCGCGCCGCACCCCCCGCCGTGCGCCCCGCCGAGCGCCCCACAGCGCGCCCCCCCGCGCGACGCTCCCCCCGCGGCGCCGGCCCCCGCCCCCGCGAGCAGCCGCGCCGACGCCCCCCGCCGGCGCCCCCCCGCCGCCGCGGCCCTGCCCCCCGCCCGCCCGGGGCGCCCGCGCCGCGGCCCCGGCCGCGCAGACCGGCGCCCCCGGCCCCGAGCGCGCGCGCCCCGCCGCCGCGCCGCGCACCCCGCGGACGCGCCGCCCCGCCCCCGCGCGCGCCCGCCCCCCTCGCGCGCCGGGCGCGCGAGCTTCGAGGACGCGGGTCCGTCCGGCGCCCGACGCCCCCCGCCGCGCCGGCGCGCCCGGCGCGCCGCCCGGCCGAGGCGCGCCGCGCCGAGGCGCCCCGCCCGCGTCGCCGCGCCGCCGCGCAGCCCAGCGCGCGCCCCGCCCGCTCGCCCGCCGGCGGCCGCCGCCCCGCGCGTCCGCCGCGCCCGCCCGAGCGCCGCCGGACGGGCGCCCGCGCCCGCGCCCGACGCCGGAGCGGCGCCCCGCGCGCGCGCCCCCGCGCCGCCGACGCCGCGCCCGAGCGCGCCCCCGCCGCCCCCCGCGCCGCGCGGCCCCGGGCGCGCGGAGCGCCGGCCGCTCGGCAGCCGCGCCGGCGGCGCCGGCACCGCCACGCCGCCCGCGCCCCCGGCCCCCAGGCCCGCGGACCCGCCGCGCGGGGCGCCCCCGCCTCAACCCCCGCGCCCCTGCGCGCCCGCCGCGCCCGCGACGGCCGCGCGACGGACCCCCTGCCGGCGCGGCGCGCGCGACCGCGCGCCGCCGCGCCCCCGCGGCGCCCCGCGCGCCGCGGCCGCGCCGCGCTGCGAGCCGACCGCGGCGCCCCCCCGCGCCCCCCCCCCGACGCGAGCCCGCGCCCGCGCGGCCGCCGCCGCGCGGCGGCTCTAACCCGCGCCCCAGCGACCGCCCGCCGAGCCCGCAGCGGACCCCGGAGCCCCGAGCGACCCGCAGCCGTCGCCGCGATCAGCGCACGACCCGCCGCGCGCAGCGCGCGACCGCGACGAACGCCAACCGAGCGCGGAGACGAGAGACCCCCGCCTACCCCATCCTCTCCCTCCTCCCTCTCCTCCCTCCCGTCTACATCCGTGTTCCCCCCCTCCCCTCTCCATGTCCGCCTCGTCTCGCGCTCTCTCCTCGCCTTACCCTCCCCCTTCTCTCTCTCCCTCCCCTCTCATCTCTCCGCCCCCTCCCCGGCTATCCTCGCTCCCTCGCCTACCCCTCCCCCGATCGAGAGGCTCCCTCGACTGTCTCCTCATAGGCCCGCTCCTCCTACTCGCCTAAAGGCTCTCCTTCTCTTCTGTATAGAGTCTCTCTCTTTCCCTCTCTCCTCCTCCCCCCTCCCCTCCCCATCTACTCCGCAGAGCCCCCCCTCCGCCGCCCCGCGCGCCGCGCGGCGGCCCGCCGCGCCCGCTCCGCGCGCCGCCCGACGCGCGCGCGGGCCGCCCCCGCGCGCGCGACACGCCCGCCGGCGCGCACGCCGGACGACGGCCGCGCGGCGCCCCGCGCGGCGCCCCCCGCCGGCCCGCGGCGCTGCACGCCCCGCCACGACGGCGCGCCCTCGGCGCCGCACCGCGAGCCCGCTCGCCCGCCGGCCGCCACCGCCGACGCGCAGCCGGCCGCCCCGCCGGCGCCCCGCCGCATAGTCGGCCGGCGCGCGCCGCCGCGCCGTCGCCGGCGCGCCCCGCCGCGCGCGCGCGCGAGCACCCCGCCCTCGGCGCAGCCCACCGCCACGCGCCGCGCCCGCGACGCGCGCGCCGCGCCCGGCCGCGCCCCGCCGCCCCGCCCCGCCGCGCCGCGCGACCTCAGCGCCCCCGCCAGCCCGCCGCGGCCCGCCGGCCCGCGCCACGCGCGCCCGCCGCCGCGCGCGCGAACCGAAGAGACGCCCGCCCCGACCGCCCGCCCCCGCGCGCCCGCGCAGCCCGCCCCGCGCGCTGCCGCCGCGACGGGCGGGCCTTCGGCCCGCGCGGCCGCGCCGGCGGCGCAGACGCGACGGCGCCGCACCGAGCGAGCCAGCGCGCGACCCGCGCGCCCGCGCGCCCTTCGCCCGGCCCGCCGCCGCTCGACCCCCCCCCCCCCCGCTCGAGGTGGCCGGGCCGCGCCACGGCGAGCGGCGCGCGCAGCCGCCTCGCGCGCGCCGCTCCCGCGCGCCCCCCCCGCCCGACCCGCCCCGGCCCCCGCGCACCGCGCCGGCCGCCCCCCCCGCAGAGCCGCAGCCGCGGCCGCAGCGCGCGCGCCCCCCCCCGCGACCACGCGCGCCGCGCACGCGCCGCGGCCCGCCCACCCGGCCGCGCCCGAAGCCGGCGCCGGCGAGGCCCGCGCGGCGGGGACCCGGGCGAGACCCGCCCGCGCCGCCCCGCCCGCCTCCGCCGGACCCCCGCCGCCGCCGCCCCCGCCGGGCCGCCCGTGCCCCCGCGCGCGCGACCACGCGCGCGAGCCCCGCGCCCCGGGCGCGCGAGCGCCCCGCCCCCCCCGGCGCGGCGGGCGCGCCCGCCGCCGCCCCGCCGCCGCGCGCGCGCCCCCGCGCCGCGCCCGCCGCCCCGCGCCCCCGCGCGACGGCCGCGCCGCGCCGCCCGCGGCACGCGCGCGGGCCTGCGGGCCCCCCCCCGCCGGCGCGCGCCTGCGCCGCCCCGACCCCGCGCCCGCACGCCGCGCGCGCGGAGCGCCCGCCCGCTGCGTCCCCCCCCCCGCGCGCGCGCGCCAGCGCCGAGCGCCCGCGCGCGGCCGGCGCGCGAGGCCCCCCCCCCCCGCGGGCGCCGCGCCGGCGCGCTGAGCCGCCCGCCCGAGCGCGCGCCCGAGCCGACTGCCTCCCCCCCGCCCGTCGCTCGACCGGCCCCCCCCGACCCCGCGCCGCGGACCCGCCCCGCCGCGACCCGCGCCGCCGCCACCGCCCACGCGCCGCCGGCGGCCCTCCCGCCCCCCGCTCCGCACGGCCGCCCCCCGTCGCCGCAGCGGCGCGCCGCCGCGCCGCGCGTCGCCCGCGCCCGCGCGCCGCGCCGCCCCGGCCGCCCGCCCGCCCCGACCCGCCGCGCGCGCCCCGGCGCGCGCGGCCACGCCGCCGAGCCGTCGCCCCGCGCAGCGCCGCCCGCGCCGCCCCCGCTCCGCCCGCCTCCCCGCCGTCGCCCAGCCCGGCGCCGGCGCCCCCCGGCGGCCCGCGCCCCCCCCCGCGCCCGGCCGCAGCCGCCCCCCGCCCCGCGCGCCCCGACCCCGCGCAGCGGCCGCGCGCGCCCCGCGAGCGCCGCCGGCGCCCCGCCCCGCGCGCGCCGGCCGCAGACCGCGAGCCCCCCGCGCCCGGCCCGCCGCACCGCGCCCCACCGCGCCCCCGCCCGCGCGCGAGCGGACCGGCCTTCCCGCCCCGCCCCCGCCCCCCCCCGCCCGCGCTCCGCCGCCCCCCGCCGCGCCCAGCCGAGCGCCCCCCCCCCCCCGGCGAGCCGCGGCGGGCGACGCCGCCCGCGACGCGCGCCCGCCCCCCGCGCGGCGCCGCCCCCCCGGCGCCGCGACGCGCGCGCCCGTCGCGAGCCCGGGCCGCCCGCGCCGCCACCGCCCCCCCGCGGCGCCCCCGCGCGCGCTGCGGACCGCCGCCGACCGCGCGCGGAGCGCGCGCCCGCGCGCGCCCCCGGCGGCCGCCGCCGCCGACCCCCGGCCCCGCCGCGCGCGCGCGGGAGCCCGGCGGCCCCAGCCGCCGCCCGCCGACGCCGCGCCAGCCGCCGCCGCGCCCCCGCGCTGCAGCCGCGCTGGCCCCGCAGCAGACGCGCCTCACGCACCGCCCGCGCCCGCGCGCAGCGCCCGCGCCGCGCCGCGCGAAAAAGCCGCGCGGGCGGCCGCCGCGCGCCGCGCGCCCCGCCAGCGCACGCCGCGGCGACGCCCAGGCCGCGACGCGCGCGCGCCCGCGGGGGGGGAGGCCGACGCAGCGGCGCGCCGCGCCCCGCGCCGAAGAGCGCGAGCCCCCGCGCCCGACGCGCGAAGCGCAGCGAGCCGGCCGCCGGCCGCGCGCGCGGCGGGCCCGCCGCAGCGCCGGCCCGGCCGCGCCGCAATCAGCCGGCGCCGCCCGACGCCGACGCCCCCGATCGCCGCGCCGCCCCGCGCGAGCGCCGCGCCGCCCCGGGCCGGCCCCCCCGCCCCCGCGCTCGCGCCCCGCCCGCCCGCCGGCGGACGACGCACGGCCGGCGGAGCTGCCCCCCGCTGCGCGAGCTGCCCGCACGCGGCGCCCGCGCGCCGCGGCGACTCCGCCGCCGCCCGCGCCCCCGCCGCGGCCCCCCCCCGCCTCCGCGACGCCCCCCGCCGCTCCCCCGCGCCCCCCCCCCCCGCGCGCGCCCCGGGCCGGCGTCGCGCGCGAGCCCGCCCGCCCGCCGCCGCGCCCGCCGCCCCGCCGCGCGCCCGCCGCCGGCGCAGCCCCCCCCGCCGCGTAGCCCCCGCGAGCCCCTCCGCGCCGCCCCCCGGCGACAGCGCCGCCAGGCCCCGCGGGCCGCGGAGCCGCCGCGCCGCCGCGCCCGAGCCGCGCGCGCGCACCGACCCGGCGCGCCCGCCGCCGCGCAGCCCCCCCCCGCGCGCGCCGCTCCGCGCGCTGGCGCGCGCGGCGCCCGCCCGCGCCGCGCGCCAGCCGCGACGGCGCCCCGCGCGCGCCCGGCCGGCGGCACGCTCGGGCGTCCGCGCGCCCGCGCGCCGCCTCCCGCCCGCGGCCCCGCCCCGCCCGCGCCCGCCCGCGCGCCCCGCGCCGCGCCGGCCGGCCCCCCGCCGCCGCGCCGCCGCGGCGGCGCCGCGGCGCGCCGCGCGCGCCGCCGAGCGGCCGCGACGCCCGCGCGCCGCGGCCCTGCCGCGCCCGCCGCCCGCGCCCCCGCCGCGGCGCCGCCCCGCCCGGGGCCCGCGGCGCCCCGCCGCGCCCCGCGCCCGCCCCGCGCCCTGGCGGCCCCCGCGCCCCGCGCGCGCGCGGCCCGCGCCGCCACGTCACGCGCGACCCGCGCGCGGCCGCCCGGCGCAGGCGCGGACCCCCCCCCCCCCGCCACCTCGGCAGCCGCGGCGCGCCCCCCCCCCGCGCCCGCGCCGCGCGCCCGCTGCGGCGACCCCGGCCCGGCGCGCGAGCCCCCGCGCGCGCGCCGCCGTGCGCGCGCCGCGCCGCTGGCGCGCCGCCCGCGGCGCCCGCCGCGCCGCGCGAGGCTCGCGCGCGGCGTCGCGCCGACCGCCCCGCGCCCGCCTGGCCGTCCCAGCGCCGCCCGCCTCCGCAGCGCCGCAGCGAGCCCCGGCTGTCCGCGCGCGCCCGCCGCGCGCGGCCCCCGGCGCCCCACGACCAGCCCGCGCGCGGCGCCCCGCCCCAGCGCGCCCCCGCCCGGCGCGCCCCCGCCGCCCGCGCGCGCCGCGACGCCTGGCCCGCCGCGCGGCGGCCCCGACGCCGCGCCGCCAACCCCGACCCGGCGAGGCCCGCGCGGCCGCGCGCCGCGCCCCTCGGCGCGCCCGCGCGCCCCAGCGCGCCGAGCCCGCCGCGCGCGCGCCCGCCCGCGCGCGCCCCGCCGCACGCGCGCCCGCCCCCCCCCCCGCAGCGCGGCCGCCGCGCGGCCGCGCGGCGCGGGCGCGCCGCCGCGCGCGTCACGCGCCCTCCTGCAGCCGCGGCCCGAGCCCGCCCGCCCCCCCCGGCCGCGCCGGGCGCCCGCCGCGGGGCACCCGCGCCCGCCCGCGGCGAGCCCGCGCAGCCGCCGCAGCCCCCGCCGCGGCGCGCCCCCCGCGCCCCCGGCCCGCCGTGCCCGACGGCGCGGCCGCCCGCCGCCGCGACCCCGCCGCGCCCCCGCCCGCGCCTCCGCCCGGCGCCCCGCCGGCCCGAACGCCCGCCGCGCGCGCCGCCGCGGACCGCGCCGCGCGCACCGCGCCCGAGCGCCCGCCCTGCTCCGCGCCCCCGCGCCGCCGCGCCGCAGCGCGCCCCGCCCCGCGCGTAGCCGCCGGCCGATCGCGACCCCGCCCGCGCCGCCGCGCGCCGCCGCGCCGCCCCGACGACGCGGCCGCGCGCCCGCGCCCCGGCGCGCGCGGCCGCCGCGCGCCGCGCCGCGCCCCCCGGCCGCGAGCCGACCGCGCGCCCCGCGCCCGCGCCCCCGCGCCCGCCGCCGCGCCCGAGGCCGCGCCCCCCCCCCCCCCGGCCCCCCCCCCCGGCCCCGCGCGCGCGCGCCCGCACCGCGCGCGGCGCCGCGCCCCCCGAGCGCGGCCGCGCGGCGCCCCGACGCGGCGCGGCCCGCGCGCCCCTCCCGCGCGCGCGCCGAGCCGCGCCGCGCCCCCGGCGCCGGCGCGCCGCCGGCCGGCCCCGCCGCGCCCGCCGCCGCGGCGCGGCGGGCCGCGCCGCCCGCCGCGCCCGAGCGCGCCGCGCCCGGCCCGAAGCGCCGCCCGCGCGCGCCGCGAGCCGCCGCCCGGCCCGCCCCCCGCCGCGAGCCCGCGCCCCCCGCCGCGCCGCCTCCGCCGGCCGCGCCGCGCGACCGCGCGCTCCCTCCGCCACGGCGCGCGCCGCGTCGCCGCCAGCGGGCGCGGCCCCCCCGCGCGCCGCGCGCGCCCCCCCCCCCCCGGCCCGCCGCCGGCGCGGCGCCGCGCCCCGGCAGCGCGCCCCTGGGCGCCGCCGGCCGTCCGCGCCCGCCCGCGCGCGCAGACGGCGCGGCGCCGCTGCGGGCGCGCCTGAGCACGCCCCCCCGCCGCGCCGGACCCCGCGCGCGCCCGCCCTGCGCCGCCCGCTGACGCCCGAGGCCGCGCGCGCAGCCCCCCCCGCGGCGCGCCGCCCCGTGCGCGCGCCCGCGCGACGGGCCGCCCGCGCCCCGCGACGCGGTAGCCCACTGCGGCCGTACCCGGCGCACCGCCCCGCTCACGCCGCGCCGGCGCGCGCGCGCCCGGCCAGCGAGCCGCACGCCGCACGCCGCACCGGCCGCGCCGACCCCGGCCCCGCCGCGCGCACCCCGCGCCCCGCCGCGACCGCGCGCCGCCGCCGGACGGCACGCGGCCCCGCCCCAGCCGCGCGCCGCGCGCGAGAGCGCGCGCCCCCCCTCCGCGGCTCCCCCCCCGGCGCGCCCGCGGCGCCCCCGCGGCGCCCCGGCGCCAGCGGGTCGGCGCGGCCCCCCCGGCCGGCGCGCGGCGACGCCGCGGCACCGCCGGCGCCCCGCGCGCCCGCGCGCCCGCGGCGCTCCGCCGACCCGACCCACCCGCGCCGGCCCGCGCCCGCGCGCCCGCGCGCCGGCCGCCGCGCGCGCCCCCGCCGCGGCGCGGGCGGCCGGCGCGCGGCCGCCCCGCGCCGCGCCGCACGCCAGATCCCGCGCCTGCGCTGGCGCCACCCGCGACCCCCCGCGCGCGCGCCCGCGCGCCCCTCCCGGCGCGCCGCCCCCCGCGCAGGCGCAGCCCAGCGACGCCTGCGCGCCGCGCGCAGGCCGGGGCGGCGCGGCGCGCGCGCGCGCAGCTCGCCCGCCGCGCGCCCCCGCGCAGGCGCCGGCCCGCGCCCGCCGGCCCCCCGCGCGCGCTCCGACGCGCGGCGCGCGGCCCGCGCGCCGGCAGCGCAGCCGCCGCAGCGCGCCCCCCCCGCAGCGCGGCGCGAGCCCACCGCGCGCGCCGGCGCCGCAGCGCCCCCGCGCCCGCCACGGCTCTGCGTCGCGGCCGCGCCGAGCCGGCACCACGCGCGCGGCGCCCCCCGGCCGCCGCCCGCGCACGCCGATCAGGCGCGCGTCCCCCGCGCCGAGACCCGGCCCGGCGCGCCGCCCCCGGCCGCGCGACGCGCGGGCGCCCCGCGCGCGCCGCCGGCGCGCCGGCCGCCCGTAGTCCCCCAGCGCGACGCCGCGCGCGCCCCGACGCCGGCGGACGCCGCCGCGAGCTACTCCCGACCGCTCCCCGCGTCGCCGCCCGCCCCGCGCGGCTCCCCCGTCCGCCCCCCTCCCCCGACGAGACCACATTCCCTCTCTCCTTCTTGCCTTCCCTCTTGCGACCTCCCGCTCTCGCCCCCTCCCTATCCTCCGCTCTCCTCCCCCCCTGCCGCGCGCCCGCGCCGGCGAAGCGCCCGCCCGCCCGGCCGCGCGCCGCGCCCGAGCCCCCGGCCCGCCGGCGGCCGCCGCGCCCGCGCCGCCCGCGCGCCGCGCGCCGCCCCCGACGCGCCCGCGGCCGCGCTCGCCCGCGCCGCCCCGCCCCGCGCCCGGCCCCCCGCAGCGCGCCCGCCGGCGGCGCCCGCTCGCCTGACGCCCGCCCGCACTCGCCGCGGAGCACCCGCGCCCGCCCGCCGCCGGCGTCCCACGGCCGCCGCGAGCCTCGCCCGCGCCGCGCCCAGCCCGCCGCTCCGCCGCGCCCCGCGCCGCGCCCCGTCCCCCCGCGCCAGCCACGCCGGCGGCGCCGCGCCGCCCGCGCGGGCGAGCCCGTCCCCGCCGGCGCCCCCTCGACGCGCGCGCCGCCCGCTCCCCGCGCCCCCCAGCCGCGCGCGCCCGCCCGCCGCCGGGCCCCCGCCCCCGGCCCCGGCGGACTACGCGCCCGGCCCAGCCTCGCGCCGGTCGCCCCTCCGGCGCACCACCGCTCGGCCGCCCTCGCCCGCAACCCGGTCCGGCGCCGGCAGCGACCCGCCCGGCCGCGCCGGCGCCCGCGCCGCCGGGCGCACCCCCGCGCGGCGGCCCGCAAGCCCCCCCGCGCGGTCCCGCGCCAGGCGCCGCCCCGCGCGCGCGCGCGCCCGCCGCGGGCCCAGCGCCCCCGCCCGCCCGGAGCGGCCGGCGGCGCGCCCCGCACCCCCGCGCGCCGCGCTCGCCAGCGCCCCCGCCGCGCGCGCCCGCGCCCCGGACCGCGCCCCCGCCCGCCCCGCGCGCCCACCGACCGCCCCGCGGCCGCCCCCCACGCGCGGCGCGCCCGCCCGCGGCGCGCGCCGCGCGACGCAGGGGCGTTCGTGCGCCGGCCGCGCCGCCGGGCGGCGGCCCGCGTGCCGCGCGAGCCCGACGCGATGCGCGCGCCCGCGCGCGCGGGCCCCCGTCGAGCGCCCCCCGCGCCCCGCCGCGCCCGCGCAGCCAGCCGCGGCGCTGCGCGCCGACGAAGCCGGCCGCCCCCCGCCCGCCCCGCCGCGCGCCCCCGGCGCCCACGCCCGCGCCACGGGGGGCCCGCGCGCCCCCGCGCCGCGTGCGCCCGCTCCCCGCAGCGCCCCCGCCGCGCGACGACGTCGCGCGCGGCCCCTCCGCCGACGCCCGCCGCCCGCGCCGCGCCCCCGCCGCGCGGCCGGCCCCGCCCGGCGCCCGCCCGTCCCCGCGCCGGCGGCAGCCTCGCGCGCGTCGCCTCCCCGCAGAGCGTCCTCGCGCGGCGCCGCGTCGGCCGCCCGGCCCCCCGCGAGCGCCCCCCGCCCGCGCGCCGCGGGCGCCCCACCCCCGGGCGCGGCCGGCCCCCGCCCGCCGTCGCGGCCCCGACACGGGGGCCCCCGCGCCCGCGCCCACCCCCCCCCGAGCCGCCCCGCCGCGCCGCCCGCCGACGCGGACCCCGGCCCCCGCGCGCGCCGGCCCCCCGCCGCCCGCCGACGCGGCCGACCCGCCCCCGTGGTCGCTCCGCCGCCCGCCCGCGCCGCGGCCGCTGCGCGCGCGCCGCCCCCCCCCCGCGCGCCGCGCGCGTCCGCCGCGCGCCGGACCGCCGCCGCCCGCGCGCCGACGCCTGCGCGGCGCTCGCCCCCGCGCGCGCCCCCGTCCGCCCCGCCCGCGCGCGCCGGCGCCCGCGTCGACGCCCCCCCCGCGACCCGCGCCCCGCCGGCCCCCCGCGCGCGCCGAGCCGGCCGGCCGCCGCGCGGCCGCCTCCGCCGCCCGCCCCGCGCGCCGCACGCCCCGCCCGCCGCACGGCCGCCCCCCCCCGCGGACGCCGCCCCGCGCGCCGCCGGCCCGCCCCCCGGCGCCGGCCCCGAGCCGGCGCGCCGGCCGACGGCGCCGCGCCCCCCGCCCCGCTCGCGAGCCCCCCCCGGACCCGCGCGCTCGAGCAGCGGCCGCCCCCGCCCCCCGCGGCGAGCGACCCAGCGCTCGCCGCGCGCCCCCCGCCGCGGCCCCGCCGCGCGCGGCGCCGCCCGCTCCCGCCGGCGCGCCCGCGGTCGCGCGGCGCGCGCTGCTGCCGGCCCGCCGCGCGGGCGCCCCCCGCGGGGCCGCCCCGCGCGCCGGCGCCCGCCGCCCCGCGGCGCGCGCGCGCCCCCGCCCGCCGCGCCGCCGCGCCGCCCCGCCGCGCGCGCCCGCGGCCCCCCGCCCCCGCGCTCCCCCGCGCGCGCCGGGCCGCCGCCCGCGGCGCGCACCCAGCGCCGCCGCGCGACGCAGCCTCCGCCGGCCCCGCGCGCCCCCGGCGCGGCCCGGCCCGCGAGGCGCGACCCCGGCGCGCGCGGCGCCCCTCCGCCGCCGCCCCGCGCAGTCGCACGTCCGCCGCCGAGCGCCGCCCCCGTCCGGCGCGCGCGCGCGCCCGCCGGCCCGCACTGCCCCGCGCGGCCGCGGCGCGCCCGCGCTCCGCCACGGGCGCGGCGCGCGCGCCCGCCCGCAGCGCCCTCCGGTAGCCGTGACCCCGCGCCGCCGCGCCCGCTCCCGCGAGCGCGGCCGACGAGCGCCCAGCGCCCAGCCCCCGCGGCGGCGCGCCGGCGCGCGGCGACTGACCGCGCGCGCGGAGCCTCCCGCCCCCGCGCGCCGACCCGCGCCCCCCCGCGCCAGCACCGCGCGGCCGCCCCGCCGCGGCCGCCCCGCCGGCGGCGCCGCCGATCGCGCGCCCTCAGGGCCCGCGCCGCGAGACGCGGCGCGCCCGCCGAGCGCCCCCCGCACGCGCGCTCGCGCGCCGGCCCCCGCCTGCCTGAGCGGGTTAAAAGCCCCCCGGTCGCGAGCGCGCCCCCGGCCGGGCGGACGCGCCGCGCGCGCGCCACGCAGCCAGGCCCCCGCGCCCGCAGCCCGCGCCCCCCGGCGCTCCCCCCCCCGCCCCCCGCCCGGCCCGCCCCGCGCCCGGCGCCCGCCCGCGCGCGCGCCCCCGCGCGCCCCGCGGCCGGCGCCCGACGGGATCCCCGCCCCCCGGCGCCCCGCCGGCCCCGCCGCCCCCCGGCCCCCCCCCGCCGCCGCGCGCCGCCGCGCGACCGCGCGCGCCGCCGACTCGCCTTCGCCCGGCTCCGCCGCGCGAGCCGCGCGCCGGCGGCCGCGGCCGCCCCGCGCGCCGCGCCGAGCGCCGGGCGCTCGCCGGCCCCGCGCGCAGCCGCCGCCCGCCGCCCGCGCCCGCCCCCCAGCGCCCCGCCGCGCGGCCGCACGAACGAGCGCCCCTGCCAACGCACCTCGCGCACCGACGCGGCGCCGCGCGCCGGAGCCCGGTGCCCGCCCCGCGCCCGCGGCGGAGCGCCGCGCGCCGCCCTGCGCCCCCCCGCCCGCCCCCGCCCGCCCCCGCGCCGACGCCGGCGCCTCCGCCGCCGTCCCCGGCCGCCGCCCCCCCGCCGCCGCCCCGCCCCCCGCCGCCCCCCGCGGCGCGCGGCGGCCCGCAGCGCCGCCCCGCCCGCGCCGCGCCGACGCGCGGCGACCCCCCCGCGCGCCGCGCGCCCGCTCCGCGAGCGCGCCGCCCGGGCGCGGACCGCCGCCCCCCGCGCCCCCCGCCCGCCGCCGCCTCCCGAGCCCACTCCGCCCGCCGCGCGAAGCGCGCGCGCCGCCGCCGCCCGAGCGCGCCCCCGCGC
This sequence comes from Hymenochirus boettgeri, assembly GCA_019447015.1. Taxonomy (NCBI): domain Eukaryota; kingdom Metazoa; phylum Chordata; class Amphibia; order Anura; family Pipidae; genus Hymenochirus; species Hymenochirus boettgeri. The sequence continues at coordinate 240,433,628 of CM033473.1, forward strand.
CCTCGGCGCCGCGTCGCGCCCGGCCCCCCGCCCCCGCGCCGCCCCCGGACGTCGCCGCCGCGCGGCCGACCCCCCCCGCCCCGGCGCCGCACGCGGCCGAGCGTAGCCCCGGGCGCCCCGCCCGCGCGCCGCCGCCCGCCCCCCCCGCCCCGACGCGGCCTCCCGTGCGGCGCCGCGGAGCGCCGCGTCCGCAGGCGCGCTGCCCGCCCCCGCCCCGGCCGTAAGGCCCCCGCGCCGCGCCGGCCGACAGGGCCCGGGCCCGCCGCCGGCCCCCCGGTGCCGCCCCTCCCCCGCCCGCCAGCGCCGCGCGCGGCGCCTCTCCCCCGCTCGGCCCGACGCCCGCTCGCCGCCCGGCGCCCGCCCTGCCGCTGCCCCCCGCCGCGCCCCGGCGCGCGCGCGCCGCGCGCCGCCGCCGCGCCCGGCGCGCGCGCCGCGCCCTCGCGCGCCCCCCGCCGCCACCCGCGCCCGCAGCCTCGCCCGGCCCGCCGCCGCGCCCGCCGCCGCGCCCCCGGCCCGCGCCGCGCCCCGCCCCCCCCGCGCGCGACGGAGCGCGCACCGCGCGCCGCCCCGCGCGCGCGCCCCGCCGCGCCGCGCCGCCCGCGCGCCGCCGCGCCGCCCGCAGCGACGCCGCGCCGCGCAGAACGCGCCCCGCGCCGCGACGTTGCGCGCGGCGACCCGCCCCGCGCGCGCGCCGCGCCGCCCCGACGCGCGCCGGCGTCCGCTCGCCGACCGGCCCCGCGCGCCGGGGCACGCGTCCGCGCCCGCCGGCCGCCGGCCCGCGCGCGCCGCGGTCTCGCCCCCCGGCCCCGCGGCCCCGCCCCCGCCGCGCCAGCCCCCGACCGCCCCGCGCGCCCCGGCCGCCGCCGCGCCGGCTCCGAGGCCCGGCCCCGGCGCGCCCTGCCCGTCGCGCGCCCGCGCCGCCGCGCCGCGCGCGCTCCGCGCCGCCCCCGCCGCGCTCCCCCGCGACCGCGGCGCGGCCCCGCCCCCGCGCGCGCCCCCGCGCCCTCCGCCCGGACCCCCGTCCGCCGCCTCGAAACACCCCCGTCCCCCCCGCAGAGCCCCGCCGCCCCCCCCTCGCCTCTGCCTCCCCCGACCGCGGCGCGCGGTCCGGCGCACCCTCCCCGCGCCGTGCCCCCCGCGCCGCGCCCCGCGGCCCCCGCGTCCCCCCGCCTCCCGAGCGCGCCCGCCCGATGCGCGCCCCGCGCCCGCGCGCCGCCGCGCCCGCGACCGTCGCGACGCGCTGGCCCCGCCTGCCGCCCGCGGCGCCGCCCCCCCGCGCCCGCCGCGCCCGCGGCGCCGCCGCGCGGCCCGCCGCGCGCGCCCGCGCATCCGCCGTGCCAGCCGCCGCGCGCCGCGACGCGCCTCGCGCGCCCCGCCGCCGCCAGAGCGCGCGCCCCGCGCCCGCGCCCGGCCGACCCGCGGTTCCTCCCCCCCGCCGGCGACGCCCCGCCGCGGCCACAGGACCCGCGCGCCGCCGCGCGCCGTCCCCGGGCCGGCCCGCGCCCGCCGCGCCGTGCCGCGGCGCCCCGCGCGCCCCCGGCGCCCGCCGCCCGGCGCGCCGCGCCGCCGCGCCGCCCCCCCGCGCGGCGCCCCCGACGCGCGCGAGGCGCGCCGACCAGCCGCAGCGCGCGCCCCCCCCCGGGGACCGCGCCCCCCGCTCGCCGCGCTCGCGCGCGCGCCGAGCCCGCCCGGCGCGCCCCCGAGCCCGCGCGCCGCGCCACCCCACCGCGGAGCCGCCTCCGCACGCGCGGGCGCGCCGTCCCCGCCGCTCGCGGCCGCGCTCCGCGCCCGCGCCGGCGCCCCGGCCAGGCGCCGCGCCGCCGCGCGTCCCCGCCGGCGAGCCCCGCCGCCCCGCCCAGGCCCCCGGCCCCGCGCTGGCGCGCGCCGCGCGCCCGCGCGCGCCCGGCACGCCGCGCCGACCCCGCGGCCGCCGCGCGCCGCCCCGCGACCCCACCGCCGCCGCGCGCTCGACGCGTCCCGGCAGCGCGCGGCGCCCCGGCCGGCCGCCCGCGCTCCGCCGCGCCCGGCCTCGCGGACCGCCGCGCGCGGGCGCCCGCGCTCGGCGCGGCGCGGCGCCCCACCCCCCGCCCCCTGCCGCCCCCCCCCGCCGCCCCACCGGCCCGCCCCGCGCGCCGCGCTCGCCGGCCGCGCCGCGCCCCCCGCCCGCGACGGCGCCGCGCCGCCCTCCGCGCGCCCCCGCGCGCCCGCGCCCTCCGCGCGCGCGCCGCCGCGCCCGACCCGCGCCCGCCGCGTCGCCGCCCCGCGCGTCGCGCGGCGCTCACGGCCCCCCGCCGAGCCCCGGCCCCGCGCGCCCGCCGCGCGCCCCCCGCCGCGCCCCCCCCCGCGCGCGACGGCCGCCGCCGCGCCGCGAGCGCACCGCCTGCGCCCGGCGCCGCCCGCCCCGCCCTCCACCGAGCGGCCGCCTGCGCCCGCCGCGCCGCCGCCCGCGCACGCGGCCCGGCCGCCGCGCGCGCGCGAGGCCCGGCCGACCGCGCTCCCGCCGCCGCGCCCCCCGCCGACCCCCGGCCGCCCCCGCTCGCCGCCCCCCCCGCCGGCCGCGCGCCCCCTCGGCCCCTGCCCCGCGCCCCGCGCACCGACCGCCCGCCCCCCCGGCTCGCCGCCCCCCCCCAGCGGCGGCCGCGCCCGCCGCGCGCCCGGCGCGGGCGCCCGACGACGCGCTGCCACGCGCCCGCCGCCGCCCCCCGCGCCCCCCCCGCCGGCCGCGCCGAGGGCCGCCCCCCCGCCCGCGCCGCCCGCCGGCCCCGCCCCCCCCGCGCCGCCCAGCCCGCCCCCGCGACCGCGCCCCGGCGCCCTGCGGCTGCGCGCGGGCCGCGCGGCAGCCCGCCGCGCCCGCGCGGCGAGCGCCGCCCCCCGTCGCGACCGCCGCCCCGGCCCGCCCCCGCGCCGCCCCCCCCCGCCCGGCTCGCTCCCGCGGACGCCTCCTCCGCCGCCCCAGCCGCGGCCCCGCGCCCGCGTGCGGCGCGCGGGCCGCCCCCTCGCGGCCCGGCCCCCCGGCCGCCCGCCCGGCGCCCCCGGCCGCCCCGCGGCGGCCCCTGCCTCGCGCGCTGGCGCCCCGACGCCCCTCGCCGGCGGGCCCGCCCGGCGCCCGGCCCCGGCCCCTCCGCACGCCCCCCTCCAGCCGCCGCGCCCGCGCCGGCGGCAGCCGCGCTGGCGCTCGGGGTCCCCGGCACCGCCCCCCCTGCGCGGCGCGCCCGCCTGCTGGCGCACCCGCAGGCCCCACAGCGCGCACCGCCCCCCGACCGCCGCGCGCAGCGCCCGCCGGCCGCCGGGCGCCCCGCGAGCACGCGTCCCGCGCGCCCCCCCCCACCGCCTCTCCCCCCCGCACCGCGCGCGCCGCCGCGCGGTAAGCCCGCCGCCCGCGCGCGCCGAGCCCGCGCCCTCTGGGCGCCCGCCCAGCGCGAGCGGGCGCGCCCGCGCGCTCCCCCCGAGCGGCCGCGGCGCGCCAGCGCGCGCGCCGCGCCGCACCCGCGCGCGCAGCCCCGCCGTCCCGACCAACGCGACGCCGCCCGCTACGCCCCTGCCCCCCGCAGCCCCGCGCGTGCCCGCGTCGCCCCGCGCCGCGGCGCGCCGCCGCCGCGCGCCGCGCGCGCCCGCCGGCGCGCGCGCCCTGCTACGCCGCCGGACCGCCCCGCTCGACGCTCCCCCGCGACGCCGACGCTGGACCGCGCGCCGCCCGCGCCGCCCGCCCGGCCGGCGCCTTCCGCGCGGCTCGGCCCCGACCCGCCGCCGGCGACCCACCCCGCGCGCCCCGCACTCGCATCCGCCCGCTCGCTGCGTGCCGCCGACCCCGCCGGCCTCGCCCGCGCGCTCGTCTCGGCCCGAGCCCGCGCGCGCGCACGTCCCCCCGGCGCCCGCCGGCCGCGCGCCCCGCGCCCCCCCCCCCCGCCACCCGCCGCCTCCGAGCGCCCCGCGACCCCCGAGCTGGCCCGCCCGCGCCCGCCGCCCGCCCCGCCGCCGCCCGGCGCGGCCCCCACGCCCGCGCCGGAGTCGCCAGCCGCGGACCGCCCCGGCACCCCCGCCCGGCGGCGTCCACGGCGGCCGCGACACCCCCCCCGGCCTCTGACGCGCAGCGCGCCCCGCGCCCCAGCCCGCCCGGCCAGGCGCCCCCCCGCCACGTCCGCCCCCCCCGGGCCCGCTCCCGCGCGCCGCGCCCGCCGCCGCCGACGCCGGGCCCGCGCGCCGCGCGCCGACGACGCCCGCGCCCGCGCCGCCCCCCGACGCCGCGAGCCGAAGTCCGGCGCGCGCCGCAGATGGCCGCCCGCGCGGAGACGAAGAACGCCGAGCGGAGCAGCGCGCCCCCCCCTTCCGTGCCCCTGCCGCGCGCGGCGGTCTGCCCGCGCGTCGCCCCCCGCCGCGCCGCCGAGGCCGGCGCTCGCCGCGAAGCCCCCCGGCGCGAGCCAGCGGCCGGCACGCGCGAGCCGCCGCGCAGCGCGCTGATGATCAAGCCGGCCGCGCGCGGCCGACCGGGACCGCCGCCTTGCGACGGCCGACCGCCCGACGGCGCCGCCGCGATCGGCGCGCCCGCCCCCGCGCGCCTCCTCGGCGCCGCCCGCGCCACGCGCGACGCCCCGCGCCGCCCCGCCGCGCGCCGGCACGCGCCCCACCCCCACGCGCAGGACGCCGCGCGCCGCGCACGCGCCGCGCCGGCGCCCCGCCCCAAGCGCGGAGTACTCCCGAGCTGCGCCGCCGAAGCGAACACGAAACCAGCACAGGACAGCGAGCGGAGCAGAGCCCAAGCGAGAGCGAAGAAAGGGACGCGAAGACGACGAGCCGAGACGTAGACACGCCCGCGCGGGCGAACAGAGAAGAGCGGAAGAACGGGAGAAGAAGAAAGCGCAAGAAAAAGGAAAGCAGAGAGAAAAGAAGGAAAGAAAGAAGAAAAAGAGACAAGAAGAGAGAAGAAAGAAGAGAAAGGCGAGAGGAAAAAAGAAGAGAGAAAGAAACCGAGAACGGAAGTACGAGAGAAGAAGAAGAAAAGAAATAGTAGGAAGAAGAGGGAAAGAGAGGAGAAGAAAAGGAGAGCACAAAGAGATAGAGAGAAAGGACGGAGGAAAGAACAAGAAGAAGAGAAGAAGAAATGAGAAGGAGAAAGCAGATGAAGAGGAAAAGGAGAAGTAGAGGAAGAAAGAGAAAGAGCAGAGAGAAAAGAAGAAGGAGAGAAAATAAAAAGAAGAAAGCACAGATGAAGAAAAGGAAGAAAGAAGAGAGAGAAGAAAGGAAAAAGAAGTGACGAAGAAACGCAAGACGAAAGAAGAGAAATAGAGAGCGAAAGAAAGACGCGAAGACGAACGAAATGACGGAAGTAAGGAGAAGACGGGGAAGGAGAGTAGAGAGAAGAAAAGAAGACAAGGAAAGAAGAATAAAAAAAAAGAAAAAGTAGTAGAAGAGCAAAGCAGAAGAAAAGCGGGAAAAGAAAAAAAGAGAAGAAAGAGAGAGACAAGAAAAAAGAAGAGAGAGAGAAGAACGGAGAAGAGACAGAAAGGAGAGAAATAAACGCTCTTCTCCCTCTCCCTCTCTCTCATCTCCTCTCTCTCCCTCCCCTCTCCGCTTCTTCCCTCTCTCTCCTCTCCTACCCCCTCACTCGCCTCTCTATCTCTCCTACTTCTCACATCTATAACTCTTCTATCGAATCTCAATCTACTATCTGTCTATCTAACTCTGCTATCTATCTATCTGTCTATCTATCTATGTAACTCTATCTATCTATATAACTCTATCTATCTAACTCTGCAATCTATCTATCTATCTATCTATCTAATTAACTCTCTTATCTATCTATCTATCCTATCTATCTATCTATCTATCTATGTAACTCTGCTATCTACTCTAGTAACTCTGCTATTCTATCTATCTAACTCTGCTATCTATCTACTCTAACTCTGCTATCTATCTATCTAACTCTGCGATCTATCTATCTAACTCTGCTATCTATCTAGTCTAACTCTGCTATCTATCTATCAAATCCTATCTATCTAACTCTGGCTATCTAACTCTGCTATCTACTACTATCTATCTAACTCTGCTATCTATCTATCTAAACTCTGCTATCTATCTATCTAACTCTGCTATACTATCATCTAAACTTGCTATCTATCTATCTATCAACTCTGCTATCATCTATTCTAACTCTGCTATCTATCTAGCTAAACTCTGCTATATATCTATCTAACTTGCTATCTATCTATCTAATCTATCTATCTATCATTCTAACTCTATCTAATCTGCTATCTACTCTGCTATATTATCTATCTATCTAACTCTATCTATCTATCTAACTTGTAGATTTATCTATCTATCTATCTATCTAACTCTACTATCTATCTATCTATCTATCTATCTATCTATCTAACTCTACTATCTATCTAACTCTGTCTATCTATCTAACTCTACTATCTATCTAACTCTGTCTATCTATCTCTCTATCTATCTATCTAACTCTGCTATCTATCTATCTATCTATCTATCTATCTATCTATCTAACTCTGCTATCTATCTATCTATCTATCTATCTACCTCTATCTATCATCTAACTCTGCTATCTATCTAACTCTTGCTCTATCTATCTATCTATCTATCTATCTAACTCTGCTATCTAACTCTGCTATCTATCTATCTATCTATCTATCTATCTATCTATCTATCTATCTATCTATCTAACTCGCTATCTATTCTATCTAACTCTGCTATCAATATCTAACTCTATCTATCAACTTGCTATCTCACTTCCTTATCTATCATCTATCTATCTATCTATCTATCTATCATATCTAAACTCTGCTATCTATCTAACTCTATCTATCTAACTCTGCTATCTAACTCTGCTATCTATCTATATAAACTCGCTATCGTCATCTAACTCTATCTATCTAACTCTGTCTATCTATCTTCTATCTACTCTCTATCTAACTTCTCAGCTATCTACTATGCTATCTAACTCTGCTATCTATCTAACTGCTATCTAATCTGCTATCTATTATCTATTATCTAATCTCTAATCTATCTATCCTATTCTATATCTGCTATCGATCTAACTCTGCCTATATATCTAACTCTGCTATCGATCTACTATGCTATCATCTAAACTCTGCTATCTATCTAACTCTGCTATCATCTAACTTCTGCTAGCTATCTAATCTGCCTATCTATCTATCTACACTCTGCTATCTATCTATCTAACTCTGCTATCTATCTATCTATCTAATAATCTATCTATCATTCTATCTATCTATCTATATATCTACTCGATATTATCTATCTATCTATCTATCTATCTCTAACTCTGTATCTATCTACTTGCTATCTATCTAACTCTGCTATCTATCTAACTCTGCTATCATCTAATCTGCTATCTAACTCTGCTATCTATCTAACTATGCTATTATTAACTCTGCTATCTATCTAACTCTTCTATCTATCTAACGCTATCTATCTAACTCTGCTTATCTATCTAACTCTGCTATCTATCTAACTCTGCTATCTATCTCTATCTAACGCTGCTATCATCTATCTAACGCTGCTATCTATCATCTAACTCTGCTATCTCTATCATCATCTAAGCTATCTAACTCTGCTATCTATCTATCTACTATACTATCTATCTATCTATCTATCTCTTAACTATCTATCACTAACTACTATCTATCTAACTCTATCATCTAACTTATCATCTAACCTATCTATCATCTAAACCTTATCTACATCACTATCTATCTATCTATATATCTAACTGTTTCTATCTATCTAACTCTTATCTATCTATCTATCATCTAACTCTGCTATCTATCTAACTATCTATCTATCTATCTATCTATCTAACTCTACTATCTATTAACTCTGTCTATCTATCTCTCTATCTATCTAACTCTGCTATCTTCTATCTTCTACAATTAACTTGTATGCTATCTATCTATCTATCTATCTATCTATTACTCTCTATCTATCTATCAACTCTGCTATCTATCTATCTAACTCTGCTATCATCTATCTAACTCTTTTTCTATCTATATATCTAACTCTGCTATCTATCTATCTAACTCTGCTATCTATCTATCAACTGTATCTATCTATCTACTCTATCTATCTAACTCTGCTATATCTAACTCTGCTATCTATCTTATCTATCTAACTATGCTATCTATCTATCTAACTCTGCTATCTATCTATCTAACTCTGCTATCATTATCTAAACTCTGCTATCTATCTATCTAACTCTGCTATCTATCTATCTATCTAACTCTGCTATCATCTATCTAACCTGCTATCATCTATCTAACTCTGCTATCTATCTATCTCTCTATCTATCTAACTCTGTATCTATCTAACTATGCTATCTATCTACTCTTCTGCTATCTATCTAACTCTGCTATCTATCTACTAACCTGCTATCTATCTATCTAACGCTTGAAATCTATCTATCTAACTCTGCTATCTATCTATCTATCTATCTAGCTATTCTAACTCTGCTATCTATCTATCTATCATCTATCTATCTCTGCTCTCTATCTATCTAACTCTATCTATCTAACTCTATCTATCTAACTCTATCTATCTATATAACTCTATCTATCTATCTAACTCTTATCTATCTATCTATCTATTATCTATATATATCTATCTATCATATACTATCTTATATCTACTCTATCTATTATCATCTACTATCTAACTCTGCTATCTATCTAACTATCTATCTATTATCTATACTATCATCTATCTAATTAACTCTGCTATCTATCTATCTATCTATCATTATCTATCTATCTATCTATCTATCTAAATCTGTATCTATCTATCTAACTCTGCTATCTATCTATCTAACCTTATATCTATCTAACTCTATGCTATCATCTTAGAATCTGCTATCTATCTATCTAACTCTGCTATCTATCTATCTAAACTCTATCTATCTAAACCTACTAATCTAACTCTGCTATTATCTATCTTATTAACTCTTGCTATATCTATCTAACTTGCTATCTATCTATCTAACTCTGCTATCTATCTATCTAACTCTGCTATCATCTATCTATCAACTCTGCTCTATCTATAACTCTCATGATCTATTAACTCGCTATCTATCTATCTATCTTGCTATCTATCTATCTAACTCTATCTATCTAAAATGTATCTAACTCTGCTATCTATCATATCTATCTATCTAACTATAATATCATCTATTAACTCGCTATCTATCTATCAACTCTGCTATCATCTACTAACTATATCATCTATCTATTAACTCTATCTATCAACTCTGCTATCTAACTCTGCTATCATCTTCTATCTATCTATTATCTAACTCTACACTATCTAACTTCTGCTAGCTATCATCTATTCTATCTATCTATCTAACTCTGATATCTATCTCTCTATCTATCTATCTATCAACTCTATATCTATCTACTCTTCTACTATCTCTCTTATCTACTCTATCTCATCTATCTACTCTATCTAACTGCTATCTCTATCTATCTAATCTAACTCTGCTATCTATCTATCTAACTCTGCTATCTATCTAACTCGCTATCTATCTATCTAACTCTATCTATCTAACTATGACATATCTAACTCTTGACTATCTATCTATCTATCTATCTAACTCTGCTATCTATCTATCTAAACTCTGCTATCTATCTAGTCTAATCTATCTATCTAACTCTGCTATCTAACTTATCTATCTATCATCTATCTATCTATCTATCTATCTATCTAAATCTGCTATCTATCTAACTCTATCTATCTAACTCTGCTATCTAACGCTGCTATATATCTATATAACTGCTGCTATCTATCTATCTAACTCTATCTATCTAACTCTGCTATCTATCTATCTATCTAACGCCTATCTAACTCTCTATCCTATGAACTCTGCTTCTAACTCTGCTATCTAACTCTGCTATCTATCTATCTATATATCTATCTATCTATCTACTAATATCTATCTATCTATCTATCTATCTATCTAACTCTGCTATCTAATCTTCATCTATCTATCTATCTCTCTTCTATCTATCTATCTATCTAATCTCTATCTATCTATCTATCTATCATCGATCTATCTAACTCTGCTTACTATCTATCTATCTACTATCTACTATCATCTATCTATCTAACTTGCTATATCTATCAACTATCATCTAACTCGCTATCTATCATTCTATCTAAACTCTGCTATATCTCTCTATCTCTATCTATCAGCTATCAATACTATCAATCTGATTATCAGCTATCATCTATATCTATCAAGTTAGATAGATAGATAAATAGATAGCAGAGTTAGATAGATAGATAGCAGAGATAGATAGATAGATAGATAGATAGATAGATAGATAGATAGATAGATGTGTTCAGTGTAGTCAATGCTTGCCCACACCTTTGGCAGGGAGACCTTCTGTACCTTCTACATGGATCTCTGCCCCTATCTATCTCTATCTGTCCCTCTCTCTCTCTGTATATCTATCTATCTGCCTCTTGTTTATCTATTTAACTATGTCTATCTGCTTCTTGTCTATCTCTATGTTCTCTCTATCTATCTATCTATGTACCTCTGCTATCTATCTATCTATCTCTGCTATCTTCTAACCTGCTATGCTTCTGTCTCCTCTGCTACTCTCTACATCTATCTACTATCTATCTATCTAATGTAACTCTGCTGCTATCTATCTATCTGTCTAACTCTGCTATCTATCGTATCTGTCTAACTCTGCTATCTACTATTTCTAACTCTGCTATCTATCTATTCTCTGTCTAACTCTGCTATCTATCTATCTATCTATCTATCTCTGCTATCTATCTATCTATCTACCTGCTATCTATCTACTCTATCTATCTATCTATGTAACTCTGCTATCTATCTATCTGTCCTAACTCTGCTATCTATCTATCATCTATAATCTATCTATCTATCTACTATATATCTATCTATCTATCTTATCTAACTCCTCTATCTATCTATCTATCTATAACCTATCTATCTATCTATCTAATTCTGCTATCTATCTAACTTTTTTTCTATCTATCTACATCTATCTAACTCTGCTATCTATCTATCTATCTAACTCTGCTATCTATCTCTATCTAACTCTGCTATCTATCATCTATCTATCTATCTATCTATCTATCTCTATCTATCTATCTATCTATCTAACTGCTATCTATCTATCTCTGCTATCTATCTAACTCTGCTATCTATCTAACTCTGCTATCTACTAACTCTACTCTACTCTGCTATCTATCTAACTCCTATCTATCTAACTCTGCTATCTATCTATCTAACTCTGCTATATCTCTCTATCTATCTATCTACTATCATCTCTTAATCTGATATTATCTATCTATATCTATCTATCTACTCTATCTATCTCATCTATCTAACTCTGCTATCTCTCTAACTCTGTCTATCTATCTAAACTCTGCTACTATCTATCTTCTATTATCTAACTCTGCTATCTATCTAACTCTGCTATCTATCTAACTCTGCTATCTATCTAACTCTGCTATCATCTACTCTGCGATCTATCTATCTAACGGCTATCTATCTATACTAACGCTGCTATCTATCTATCTAACTCTGCTATCTATCTATCTATTCTATCTGCTATCTACTATCTATCTATCTAACTCGATCTATCTAACTCTATCTATCTAACTCTATCTATCTATCTAACTCTATCATCTTCTAACCTTATCTATCTATCATCATTATCTATATATCTAACTTATCTATCTATCTACTCTTATCTATCTATCTATCCTATCTATCTATCTAGCTATCTATCTATACTCTGAACTCTGCTATCTATCTACTACCTATCTATCTATCTATCTAACCTACTATCTATCTAACTCTGTCTATCTAACTCTGCTATCTTCCTATCTATCTATCTACTAATTAACTCTGCTATCTAGTCTTATCTATCTATCCTATCTATCTATCTATGTCACTCTTCTATCTTCTATGTACTCTGCTATCTATCTAATCTAACCTGCTATCTATCTATCTAACTCTGCTATCTATCGTTATCTATACTCTGCTATCTATCTATCTAACTCTGCTATCTATCTATCTAATCTCTGCTATCTATCTACCTAACTCTATCTATCTAACTCTGCTATCTAACTCTGCTATCTATCTCTCTATCTACTCTCTATCTATCTATCAACTCTGCTATCTATCTTCTAATCTGCTATCTTCTATCTAACTCTGCTATCTATCTATCTATCTAACCTCTATCTACTATCTACTCTTCTATCTATCTATCTATACTCTGCTATCTATCTATCTAACTCTGCTATCTATCTATCTATCTAACTTATAACTATCTATCTAACTCTATCTAATTCTGCTATCTATCTGCTATCGATCTATCTATTAACTCTATCTATCTATCTAACCCTACTATCTATCTATCTATCTACTATCAACTCTACTATCTATCTATCTATCTATCTATCTATCTATCTAACTCTCTACTATCTTCTAACTCTGTCTATCTATCTAACTACTATCATCTACTCTGTCTATCTATCTCTCTAATCTATCCTTCTATCTACTCTGCTAATCTATCTATCTATCTATCTATCTATCTATCTATCTACTCTGCTATCTATCTATCTATCTATCCTATCTATACCTCTGCATCTATCTATCTAACTCTGCTATCTATCTAACTCTGCTACTAGCTATCTATCTCATCTATCTAACTCTTGCATCTAACTCTGCTATCTATCTATCTATCTATCTTATCTATCTATCTATCTTCATCTATCTATCTATACGCTCTATCTACTATACTCTGCTATCTATCTATCTAACTCTATCTATCTCCCTCCTGCTATCTAACTCTGCTATCTATCTATCTATCTATCTATCAGTCTATCTAATCTATTCTCTATCTAACTCTGCTATCTATCAAACTCTATCTATCTAACTCTGCTATCTAACTCCTACTATCTAAATCAACTCTGCTATCTATCTATCTAACTCTATCTATCTGAACTCTGCTATCTATCTATCTATCGATCTCAACTCTGCTATCTATCTCTGCTATCTATCTAACTCTGCTATCTAACTCTGCTATCATCTAACTCTGCTATCTAAACTCTGCTATCTATCTATAAGCATCTATCTATCTATAACTCTCTATCTATCTATCTATCTATCTATCTAACTCTGCTATCTATCTACCTCCTCTACTATCTATCTAACTCTGCTATCTATATCCTAACTCTGCTATCTATCTAACTCTGCTCTCTATCTAACTACCTGCTATCCTATCTACTCTTCTATCTATATCTAACTCTGCTATCTATCTATCTAACTCTGCTATCTATCTATCTATCTATCTATCTATCTATCTATCTACTATCTATCTATCTAATCTAACTCTGATATCTATCCTATCTATCTATCTATCTAATCTATCTATCTCTGCTACTATCTAACTCTGCTATCTATCTATCTCTCTATCTATCTAACTCTGCTACTACTATCTACCTCTGCTATCTATCTAACTCTGCTATCTATCTACTCGCTATCTATCTAAACTCTGCTATCATCTAACGCTTCTATATTCTAACTCTGCTCTCTATCTAACTCTGCTATCTATCTAACTCTTCTATCTACTAACTCATGCTATCTATCTATCTAACTCTGCTATCTATCTATCTAACGCTGCTATCTATCTATCTAACTCTGCTATCTATCTTATCTATCTATCTACTATCTAACTCTGCTATCTATCTTCTATCTAATCTATCTATCTATCCTATCTACTCTGCTATCTATCTATCTAACTCTATCTATCTACTCTAATCTCTCTAACTCTATCTTCTACTCTATCTATCTATCTAACTCTTATCGAATCTATCTATCATCTATTCATCTATATTCTAACTTTCTTTATCTATCTCCTCTATCTATCTATCTATCTATCTAACTCTGTTACTATCTATCTAACTCTATCTATCTATCATCTATCTATCTAACTCTACTACTCTATCTAACTCTGTCTATCTATCTCTCTATCTATCTAACTCATCTATCTATCTATCTATCTAATTACTCTGCTATCTACTTCTATCTATCTATCTAGCTATCTAACTCTGCTATCTATCTATCTACTCTGCTATCTATCTATCTAACTCTGCTATCTATCTATCTAACTCTCGCTATCTATCTACTAACTCTGCTATCTATCTATCTAATCTTTGCTATCTATCTATCTAACTCTGCTATCTATTCCTATCTAACTCTCTATCTATCTAACTCCTATCTAACTCTGCTATCTATCTATCTATCTACTCCTATCTATCTAACTCTCTATCTATCTATCTAACTCTGCTATCTATCTCTATCTCTAACTCTGCTATCTATCTATCTAACTCTGCTATCTATCTATCTATCTAAATCTGCTATCTTTATCTATCTAACTCTGCTATCTCTCTTCTAACTCTGCTATCTATCTATCTAACTCTATCTATACTAAACTCTGCTATCTATCTACTCTGCTATCTATCTAACTCTGCTATCTATCTAACTCTGCTATCTAATCTATCTAACGCTGCTATCTATCTATCTAACTGCTTATCTAATCTATCTATCTGCATCTATCTCTATGCTATCTACTATCTAACTCTGCTACTATCTTATCTATCTATCTATCTATCTCTGCTACTATCTATCTAACTCTATCTATCTAACTCTATCTATCTAACTCTAATCTATCTATCTAACTCTATCTATCTATCTAAACTCTTACTATCTATCTATCTATCTATCTATCTATCTATCTTCTATATATCTAACTGTATCTATCTATCTAACCTTATCTATCGATCTATCTATCTATCTAACTCGCTATCTATCTAACTATCTTATCTATCTATCTATCTATCTATTCCTATCAATCTATCTCTACTGCTATCTATCTATCTATCTATCTACTCTATCTATCTCTATCTATCTATCTATCTATCTAAACTCTGCTCTCTAACTATCTAACTTCTATCTATCTATCTAATCTATGCTATCTTTATCTATCTAACTCCTATCTATCTATCTAACTCTCTGCTATCTATCTATCATAACCTCATAAATGAAGATCTATCTATCTACTCTATCTATCTAACTCTGCTATCTAACTCTGTCTATCTATCTATCTATCTACTTCTGCATCTATCTATCTAACTCTGCTAATCTATCTATCTAACTCTGCTATCTATCTATCTACTCTGCTATCTCATCTATCTATCTATCTAACGCTGCTATCTATCTATCTAACCTGCATCTTCTATCTACTCGCTATCTACTATCTAACTCTGCATCTCTCTATCTAACTCTATGCTATCTAACTCTGCATCTAACTCTGCTTATCTATCTATCTATCTATCTAACTCTGCTATCTCTATCTAATCTAACTCTGCTATCTATCTATTCACTCTCTGCTACTCTATCTATCTACTTATCTATCTATCTATCTACTCTATCTATCACTCTGCATCACTCTGCTATCTATCTACTATCTATCTATCTTCTATCTAACCTACTTTCTACTAACTCTGCTACTACTATCTATCCTTCTATCTATCTACTCTGCTATCTATCTATCTAATCTATCTATCTATACTCTACTATCTATCTAACTCTGTCTATCTATCTCGCTCTATCTATCTATCTAACTCTGTCTATCTATCTATCTAATCTGCTATCACTCTGCTATCTATCTATCTATCTATCTAACTCTGTCTATCTATCTTATCTAAACTCTGCTATCTATCTAACTCTGCTATCATCTATCTAACTCTATCTATCTAACTCTGCTATCTAACTCTGCTATCTAATCTATCTATCTATCTACTCTGCTATCTATCTATCTAACTCTGCTATCCTATCTATCTAACTCTATCTATCTAACTCTGCTATCTAACTCTGCTATCTATCTATCTATCTATCTATCTATCTATCTATCTAACTCTGCTATCTATCTACTCTATCTATCTACTCTGCTACTCTAACTCTGCATCTATCTATATAATTCTGCTATCTATCTATCTAACTCTATCTATCTAATCTATCTAACTCTGCTATCTCTCTATCTATCAACTCTGCTATCTAACTCTGCTATCTACTAACTCGCTATCTAACTCTGCTATCTAACCTCTGCTATCTATCTATATCTATCTACTTCTATCTATCTATCTATCCTATCTCTATCTATCTATCTATCTAACTGCTATCTAACTCTGCTATCTATCTATCTATCTACTATCACTATCTATCTTATCCTTCTACATCGCTATCTATCTATCTATCTATCTATCTATCTACTATCTACTCTGCTTTCTATCTATATCTATCTATCTATCTATCTATCTATCTATCTAACTCTGCATCTATCTATCTAACTCTATCTATACTAACTCTGCTTCTAATCTATCTATCTAACTGCTGCTATCATCTCATCTATCTATCTATCAATCTATCAATCTATCAATCATCTGATCTACTCTATCATCTATCATCTATCTATCTTATCATCTATCTATCTATCTTCTATCTATCTATCTATCATATCTATCTATCTATCTATCTATCTATAGACTGCACTCAGTCAGCCAGGTATTATTAAGTCCCAGAGAGAGTCCAGAGAGCCTCCTCCTAGTGACTCCCCATAGGTCAGGTCAGACTCAGAGACTCAGAGTGTGCCGCTGCCGCCCGCCTGCGCGTCCTAGGCAGCCAGTCCCTGTCCTTACTTGTGCGGCGCTGTGACGTCACGGCTACGCGCCGCGCAGTGCTGGCGGAGATTTGAAAGGGAAAGTCGTGGGGATTCGGGCAGCTCCTCCTCCTTCCGAATCCAACCTCCACCTCCCCCGTGTCCTGAATGGAGGAGGAAAAAAAAGGAGGAGACCGGTCTTAAAGGTCTTCAACTAAGTTTGCATCACGCCGACGGTGCTCGCGGCAGCTGCAAACAAAGTTTAACAAAGCGGGCCCGCAGGGCCCGGCCCCACATTTAGTCTCCCTCTCCGGGCCCCAGAAGCCTCTCGGGCCCGGTACAGAAGTATCACCGTACCCCCCTGATGGGCGGCCCTGAAAGCACCAACAGGCGCACCGCTCCTGTTTTGAAGTTTAAATCACGCTAATCAATGTTATATCGGTTTAAACTCCTTCATTGAGGCGGCTGCATGGCTACATGAAAGTTAACAACGCAGTCACCGCAAGTGATTATATGCTGAAAGCGGCTTTCTATTGCAGCACCTTAAATGCCAGCTAATAGCTCGTATTAAACGTGCCGAAATAGAAAAACAGCAGATAGCAACGTTATTTAGGTTAATTTCAACCCTGGAAAGTGGAGAATTCTGAAAGGAATTGCTTACATGGGGCCTCGCAGTGCAACATGAAAATACTGAATCTTAAACAAAATATATCCTTTTATGATTCCTAGTGAGATCTTGTGTACCTGCACCTCCGTAGGTGGATCAACAATAACTGTATATTTTGGCAAGACAGAAAGTCGTCTTTGACCCAACCTTTTCATCTACATTGATGTTGGAACATGACTTCCAGCACAAGATGGTTATTGATGTAGGATGCTGAGAAACTGTAGGGTAGTAAGATCACTGGGTCCAAGGATAAGAAGCAATGCTATAAAAGGCATGTCACCCACCAAGCCCCATTGCCAGTTATGTCAAGGACACCCACAAACTCCCGGGACCACGATATTCACCATTGCTCCCTGAAGTAAGTTATTTCTCAAATCTCTGGGTTTGGATGAGGCTTGAGGGTAGCCCTAACCAAATTCCCAGTAACTCTACTGTAGGCCACATCTGGTTTTCTGTGCCTCTCTCTGATTTAATTTGGTTCATCTGTTTACACACATTGCAGACTTGGTAATATAATTAAGATATCTGAAGGATTTTCATTTGAAATTCTAACAAACGACTCACAGGGGAAGCAGAGAGATTATGAAGAGTAACATCTGGGGAGTTACTGCATGTGTAAAGATTCTTGGAAGAGTAATATTTGTGTTATTAATATATATTCAGACATACACATCTCCTATAAAGCATCTTGGATCAATATAGACTTTAGACCTTAATTAAGCTTCCTATATCAAATATACAATGCAATGCGCAGCAAACCCTCAAAGTTAAATATACACGACTGTACCATAGGGAACAAAAACCATTCACTATTAACCAAATGTATAAGCCTTTGTACACAACTTATTACCATCAACTTCCAAAAATGGTGAATTTTAATTGGACTAAGGACTATGACTGTAGATAACATTTAGTATATTGAGACATCCAGAAAAAACATTGCCAAGTAACCTGGGAAACAACCAAATATTTCATAGAGCCACAGATAACTATTTAGCCTTAAGGCCCCCTACACATGCGGCTGCAATACCAAATTCCCATGGAATCTGCTGGCAATATGTGATGGCCAGTGCATGCACAAACTCGACCAATATTCTGTAATGTGACAATTGTAACGATTTCCTGTACTTGATGTTAAGGGAAATTTTCTGCCTGTACTGATGGTGGTAGTTCAACGGCATTGTGGTTGGACGTTTTCTCCGGTACTCCATGCCAATATGGGGAAAATGCCATCAGCAAGGTGTTTGGCTACTTCAGCAGTAAAGTTATTGCCTGATGTATGAGTTTTTCTCTGTTCAGTTGCCTACACTTTTTTAATGGATGAACCCAGAGATGCATTTGGTTGCAGCCAGACTGAAGTGATTATTAAGATAAAATAATACATGTACAATATGACTGCTATGCTGCCTCACGTGCTAAGCCCCCAGTACGGAGAGTAGAAGCGATTAACCTTTTGGCTGGAGATAAAGAAAGAATTTTTAAAGGCCAATCCCACGCAGTCATGAAAAGAAAAGGACACGATGGGGTAGGAGTTTTGGCAAAAGGCCTTTGATACTGTGCCACAAGGCGACTAATGTATAAACTGGGTACTGTTGGCTTAGAGAAGGAAAACATTTGTTATGGATCGTAGAACTGGTTATTGGGGACGCAAACAGAGCGTGGTGGTTAATGGAGCACCATCTATGTGGGCTATAAAGTCTAAAGCGGAGTTTCCTCCAGGTCTGTACTGGTCGCCGCTTCGTTTAATCTGTTTATAAAGGACTTAGAAGGGGGCATGAGAGCAAGTGGTCTCGTGTTTTCTGAGGACACTAAATTATATGAGGCTTTGGGAAAACTTCCAAGATGTGCAAGTGCTGCAGCAGACCTAGATAGATCTAAAATGGAGGAGCAGAATGGCAGATGGAGATCAATGGTGATATAGTAAGGTGAGCATTTGGGATTAATAATCCTGTGCCACCTACACCATCAATAAACGTGTTAAGTGCATACTGAAATGGAAAAAGATTTGGGGGGTTCTGGTAGATAACAGAACTTAGCTGTAGCAAACCAATGCATGGTAGCAACCAGCTAGAGTAGCAGATATTGTACTTGTATAAAGCGGAGAAATGGAATCAAGAGAGTAAAAATATTAAAGGCCACATTGGAATAGCGGTGCAGTTTTGGAAGCCCATATACAAAAGGGACATCTTGGAAATGAGGCAGTTAGAGAAGGGGCAACTATGAATTACATAGGGAATGGAGGGGACTGATATGCAGGAGATTTAGAACAGAGTTAGGACTGTTTACATTGGGAGAAGCAGCAGTTGCTGGTGGGGACATTGATAAACTTATACAAATTAGTTAATGGCCATACAGGTGACTCTCTGGTGATTGTTCACTAATAGGTCCTATCAGAGGACCGCGGACATCTTTAACGGTGGAAGAAAAGAAGTTCATCTTCAAGTTAGGAGAGGTTTCTTTACAGTGAGAACGGTGAAACTGTGGAACTGTCTTCCAGCAGAGGTGGTAATGAGATTCATTGAATAACTTTAAAAAAGGGCCTGGAGTAAGTTTCTAAAACTAAAAAACAATATTGAGAATTACTGGTATTATGCATATAGTTGGTTGATCCAGGGATACTTTCCGATGCCGTTTGGAGTCCAGGAAGGCATTGTTTCCCCCCTTTTTAGGCTGGGGTTTTTTGCCTTCTCTGGATCAATGTTGGTAGGGTTAAAAAAAAAAAAAAAAGGGGAATAGGTTGGACTTTGGGACGAAGTTCTGTTATTCAACTAATACATTTACTATGTTACTATGTTACGATTATGTATTTTTTTCTTAGGTTTAATGCAACTTGTAAAGCCGCTATGGAAGATGTTGGCGCCTTATATAAATCCCAATATATAATAATCTAAAGCAGAGGTTGGCTGGTTATAAATATAAAAAGTTGGAGCTAAAAAGAATGTGGTTTAATTGTCATATACAGTGTGTGGGCATTTCACCACATCTCTGTGTGCCTTTTCTGTCAAAAATGTCATTTTCCCGAATCTAAGGTAAGTAGTGGGGGTTGTGTTAAGTAAAAGCCAGCAAACACTCTTGAAGTTTGGTAGATATTTCATTACAGAGCTTTATAAAGAATCCAATTGGTCAATTTGGACCGGCATGAACTGCCCAATTGATGTGGTGGTGTATTATATTATGTTTACCTGTCCAGCATAGCTCTCTAAGCATACAGGAACAGATTACTCAACGCAGGGCGTATTACAACAGGATAATCAAACTTTATTTGTGTATAGACACAGAATAACAGGGCATTTGGCGGTAAGGTCTAGTATTCATAAATGATTGATTAGATCTAGGCGGGCGGCTGATGAATACAACCCTACCTACAATACAATACCTTAATCTCATTTTCCTAATATTGGATGTAATAGAAGCACTAACAGGGAGATTTAATAAAAGTGCTTATGCGTTTAAAATGGTGCTAATTTGCCCCAAACCATTAGAAAATTATGTAACATTTGAAAGCTAAATCTGATTGGTTAGGCAAAAATTAGCACCATTTAAAGATAAGAACTTTTATTGAATAACCCCCTTAGTTTCACATTTAGAAAAAAAGGGAGAATTTTTTACAAATCCATTTTAAGGACGAGAAATTGAAATTATTTTATCAAATTACAGACGATTAGACCAAGTTATTAGATGGGAATGTCTAGCTAGCAAAATAGCAGCAGATCTGGGAAAATAAATAAATAGACACCAAGGCCCTGACTATTAAGTAGTAATGTAAAATACCCTCCTAGTACATATCATATTGTAGACGTTTGAACCAGATCTTGAAAACCTCAAGGGAGTGTGACACATGATTGTGATGTTTCTTTAAATTAGAATATCTCCCAAAAAAAATTCTAGAACTACCAATTGTGATGATCCCACAGGGGACATGTAATCCTATGGGCCATCAATTTCATATTGCCACAATTTGGTCAAGTGTTGGCAATTATTACCTGTCAAATGTATAACAGGCGTGCTGTCCTTCTGTGTAGAGACACTATGGGAGTTGACAACCAGACGTATTTCCTTTTAATAAAAAGCACCTACTGATTCATGGCTGCCAGTCTGTCATATGACATAGCATGCACATCTGTTTCCACAAAAAAACAGGACGATGGTTGACATGGCACTCACTCGACCCTGGAAAAACAGGTGTGAATTTTAACCTTTTTAATTAAACTTATGTACTGGGCGTTGTAGACAAGTTGGATTGGGTTTAATTAGTAGGGTAAACCGAAACTTGGTTTTAGGGCATTTCTGTAAAGGTTGTTTGACTGTAGCTTGGAATGTTTGGACAGTTGGGTGTGTATGCAGTTTTGACAGTTGGATGGGGAAAGGTTATGTGGCAAAGACTGAGCAAAGTATTGTATGAAGGCATGCAGCAACACACACCTCGGAGTAAGTTGCTACTTCGGTCTGTATTATTTATAGATAAGATGACACAAGTCATTTTTCAGTTTACATAAATTTAGGGTGGATCCTAATCATTAATTTTGTTCTCGAGATATCCAAAAGAGAGTCAAATGATAGAATGTTACTGGGAAATGTCAGAGAGAGTAACAACTGAAGGAATCTGACTCATAAGTGTTTAAATCAGTGACGTAAGCTTTAATAATGTGATCATAAAAAAGCCATGAGAATGGGAGATGCATCAGATCACGAGAGCCTACTGCCGACCAAACACCAGGCCCTGGCAAGCTCTTGTTATTCTGTCTGAGAAAAAGTATAGCAAGTTATACTTTTAGAGCAAATACTAAGACTTGCTATGATAAAGAAAGACTTCCTCTCTCCTGTCATGATGGCTGAGAATTGTAGTTTCAATGATATTCTGATATGTTTTATATACAGTTTAACAATTTTGGATATGAAAGAAAAAAGCAAGGTCCCCCCTCAAATTAAAAACTTTTGTATTCGTAAATCACCTGCCAAACAAATGCATAGTTCGATATCTGAAGGATGTACTGTAAGTCTAGCCTGTAAGTCAAATGCTCCACATGTCTCTTGTACCTCTCTTTCTTCTTCTGGTCTTTAGTTAGCAGCTGTTCAGTCATGGAACTAACAATAACATCCAGCCAATGATGAATGCTATTCCCCTAGCGTCATTCTCTGAGCATGTAAAAGCTTGAGGACGCTTTGAGAGAAGGCGAAAACATTGAGAGGCGGAGGGAAGGGGAGGAGCATCATTTTACCATAACAGATTAGCTACGGTCGGCTTTCTAACTATGTAGTCTGAGGGTTGATTAACTTTATAAATTTTTAATTTGAAAGATGTGAAACATGCAATTAAAGTCCTTGCACTTGCAAGAAGGGGTCTGTGGAGACCATTGTTGCCCCTCCCCTCCCTATGTTTATAAAGTATTGAAACAGACAAGATACTTTAACACAATGCTTCTTCTGTTTGTGGTTTTCCCGTAATGTTGTTTTTACTATGTTCTATAGAGAGCGTGAAGATGAAATTCAGGCGCAGCGTGTTACAGATGGATAATGAAGGGTTTTAAAATATTGCAGTTGCTATTATGTTAGAATCGCCGTTGGGAACAGATTTGATTTCCGGCCCTCTTCTGATGCCAAATGTCAGTCTCACCATGAGCTGTACTGATCTCCCTTTAACTGTGTTTCGAAATTTCCCATCTAGTCGCGGGGAGGACAATTAATCTCTGCCTGCAGGTATACAGATCGTCTGGTCTAAGGATGCAAAAAGGTATGGGGGACTGATATTATTATAATTATAATATGGATAATCTATATACATTCTTCGTGGTGATTGTACCATTACCTTAATACATTCATATCTGGCCCTTGCCCGAAAGAGCTACAATCTAATCACATTAATTTACACATATTATCCAGTTGTTTTATGATTGTGTGCAGGCATACTGAGCCACTATGACTGCTTATGGTGGTGTAAACTAGGAACACAGGGGCCACCCAGCAAACTTATGATAGGGCCCTATCTCGTGCTCATTTTTACCAGTGGTTTTAGAGGGGGCTATACTTGTCAAGTAAAATAAGAAAATGGGGCGCCGCCCCTTGGCATTCAGCCCCCTGCGGTGGTTGTTCCCCTGCTCCCTGGTAGTTACACATTTAGTGCTGCAATTTTTAGTTACAACACAGATTAGGGTTTTCCCTATTATAACTATATTTATAGCATCTTTAAAAGAAGCTGAAATAATGGACTATGTAGATGACCAAATTGTAACGCACCACGATCTTCTTCAAATTCTTTTATTAGTTACATGCAAATACTGTGCAAAATTTAGCTAGTTAGTATTTAATACAGGGAGATTCAATAAAAAGTCTTATCTTTTAAATGGTTCTCATTTGCCCCAAACCAATCAGATCTTATTTAACATTTGAAGCGTAACATTGATTGGTTGGGCACAAAGGTAGCACATTTATAACGATAAGCAGGGTTATCAATAAAGTTCTTATATTTAAAAGGTGCTCATTGTTGCCCCAACCAATCAGGTGTTAGTTTCAAAGGTAAATGATATCTGATTGGTTGGCGAAGATGAAGCCACCATTTAAATTAAAGACTTTTACTGAATCTCCTGAAGAAAATTGTATTAAATAAACCCTGATAGGTATTTTACCTTTTTTGAATTAAAGGTTTGAAGGAGGCTCGTGTACAATCTAATACTTTTACGGATTGGTTGGTAGCCCAGGGCGAATTACAACCATTGGAAAGGAGTGATTGTTTACAAACCCTCAGTTTGCGACATCTATTATATATATATATAGATAAAACCATTCCAAAAAAAAGTCCGCACTCCTTCGCAAGAACAACACACTGCCTGGTGCAGAAACTCGAATCAATAATACAACCAAACCATGATAAGAGGGCACTCTCGGGGACTTGCACCGATCATACATCGTGTGGATCAGGATCAATGCATTCGGCCCATGATACGGGCCGCCTCAGGACCCATATCCGGTTTCTCTACCAGTCTTAAAGGGCGCGGGGGGACACAACCCTCGTTACCCTAACCTCTAGGATAGAAAAAGTATCAGTGATAGAATGCAGAACCTATAACAAAGATACCCAAAATGACCACAAGGTCAAATATGACAGTTAAAAAACCCCACACCCCTACTCAGATAAAACCATCTCACACCGGATTGTACGCCAATCGCTAAAGATTTAGATTGTGACTAGAGAACGAATCAGTCCACAATACACAACTGTATCACTTTCCTATTAATATCTACTACCATGAGACATCAGATTGCCTAAGTTTTAAATGGGACCGATGGGAGGCTGGGCACCAATGGTCGATCAATGTTAGCCCCCAACGACTTTGAATGACATTATGTAACAATTTGTCATTATGTAACCCAGGGCGACCCCCCTCACACTAACATTTCTACAACATGAACCAAAAAATATATACAATCCATACGAGACCCTATGTCGAAAGCTAACCTCCACAAGAAGCAGGATAGAGACACCATTTCATTAAGACCCTCAGGGGCCACTGTAGTCAAGCTCTGATCCATTGCACTTTAATTGGAGTAGCCTTTTATCTCTACGGGAGGCCCCGGCAAGTGTCCGCGAAACATGATCTATGGCCATCATCGAAACATGGCAGGTTAGTCCCACCTTTGAAGTGTTGGCCACGAGAGCTCCCCATGCTTGGAGTCCCTCACAGATCTCTGTCCCGAGAGTGCCGTCTAACACTGGCCGGTGGTTGTTATCCTTCCCTGAACGAGGGGGCCTTCCCGACGTAAAACAATCCACAAGGACAAGGATCACATAAATCACATGGTGGTGTACATGTGAGGTTATGACCGAATGTCAAAGCGTTCCCACATGGGGATGAGGGAAATTCCCTGCCCACCAGGCATAGCGGCAAGTTGACACCCCAAAAAAATTTAAACACCCTCTCGTTTTTTGTTAAGCCAACTCTCTTGCGTGTCTGGATTGGGGAAAAGAGTCTGTTTTGACCAACAGATCCTAGCGTTAGCACCCCCTTCTATGTGCCACTCTGATATCCGATAATAAAACGAAGACCATGATCTGACCCGACCAAATCCAATGTTTAGACACTCATTTTTGAGGGCATGGCTAGTGGGGGTGAGATAACGAAGTGGGTATTCTCACACCCCTTTCTCACTGTGTTTTGGATGTTGGGTGGTAACATGGTGGAAGCCATTTGCTTATATGCTCTATCATTTGTGTTAATGGTGACTTTTTTTCATAGCCCCTAGCAAGGAACTGCCACCATTTCCAGTAGTGGGACCTGGCCCTGGCCGGGGTCGAATTGGTTCTAAGTAACCCAAAAATTGGAATAAGGAATACTCATGATTTGTTGTTTTGCTGAAAGCTGGCATGGTGAAGAATGGGTTTCTAGCGGTGCTTTCCTGAAAAGAGTTGTGCCCCAATTTACCATTTTCAACAAAGATTCTTAAGTCACCATGGTAACTTACATGATACTCAACTGTATGGGGGTCCCCAAGTGTTTAGATGTTCGAAAACGATGGGCTCTCAATGTGGCCCACTTCCAAATGATGAAGGCAGTGTAATCAATATATCTCTTATAAAGCGACGATGTAACTTCAAATTCCGGAAAAATATGGTCTCCTTCGACCACATATAACGATTCGCAAAAGGAAGGGCCAATTAGAGCCCATCGCGGGTGCCTGCGACCTGTGAAAATACATATTTTCAAACGAAAATTGATTATTCACAAAATGAAAGATAACAAATCGATAATAAATTCAACCGGGGGCCACCCAGGGCCGGTAGAGAGCCACGTCCTACAAATGTCAATCCCCTGTTGCTGGGGGAAAGATGTATAAAGGCTTGACACATCACATGTTAAAAGTGACATACCGGATAAATTGTCCCCAAACCCATTGAGAAGTTGCGTTAAATCAGTACGTCTTTTAAATATGAACGCATCGATTTAACGAAAGGTGAAGGAAAAAAATTCAACGTATTGGGCTACAGGTTTGAACAGCGAATCCATGAGGCTAGATTCGGTCTGCATGGTGGGGGATGACTGATTTGTGTATGTTGGGTATGGTGTATATGATAGGACAACACGGTTTCATGAAAATAGATTTAAAACTCAGTTTCAGGATCCATTCATTGTATTAAGGCCCCTAAGTTTTGATTCCAACTCCCGTTTGAGGCGTGTGTGGGATCTTTCTCTAAAGGAGAAGGTATTGCTGCCCCAAGTTGCATCAACATATTCTTTACGGTAATATTTGGGTCCATAAAACAATGGAGCCTCCCTTATAGCTGCACGTATAATCACTTTTATTGTTTCTAAAGAACACCAAAGCCTCTTCTTTCATCTTATCTACTACTGTTCGTCCGTAGGATTGGCCTAGCATTAAACCAATTATTTCAGATTAATTCAGAAACCATATTATGGAAAACACGGCTAGAAGCCGCAGTGTTGGGGGAGGGGGGGGGGGGGGGGGGGGGGGGGGCGGATTCACACGTGGATAGGTATTTTGAAGGGACTAAAACCTTGACCTGTCTCCAGAGGGACGGTCACCTTTAAAGAAGTCTTTCAGTTTGAGCGATCTTTTAACTTAAAAGGTCAATTCATCCGTAATAAATCGTTTTTGGGTAGGACAAAGACAGACCCCTGCTCAACAATTATATTCACTCGGGATAAGGGATGGGAGATGAGGCTTAAATATCACCTTGGTCGGAGGATCCTGGGGTGTGTTCACTTGGACAACCTCCCTCCTGAGGACCGTCTCTTCCTTTGTCAGTAACCCTCCTTTGTGGTAAAAGAGTCGTGACCCCTAAAAAGGTGTCTCTGCTCCCCCTGGGCTATCAGTACCCCTTCCTCACCTCAGACCCTTGGGATTCCCCAGAAGAGTCAATGGTTCTAGGGTTGCGTGTGCGCCAAACCTAGCTCTTGGGTCTGTCCACCTATGTCCAACGGTTAACCACAGGTTAACCAAGCCAAAAGGGTTTCCGGGTGGTTAACCGGTGGGGACATTAGTGTGGACCGGACCCAAGAGAAGGTTTTGAGCAGCACAGCAAACCTATTAATACCGTGACCTTCTGGGGAATCCCAAGGGTTGAAGGTGAGGGACGGGGGGTCGGTTATGATAGCCCAGGGGAGCAGAGAAACTTTTTAGGGGTCCACGGACTCGTTAGCCACAAAAGGAGGGTACGGACAAAAGGAAGAGACGGTTGAAATCAGGAGGGGAGGGTGGTCCCAGCGGAAAAACCCCACAGGATCCCCACCAAGAAGGATATGTAACCTTCAGCTCCCATCCCTTAATCCCGAGGTGAATATCAATTGTTGAGCAGGGGCTGTCATTGTCCCATACTCCCAAAACGATTATTACGGGATGAGAAATTGACCTTTTTAAGTTTAAAAAGATCGCTCAACTGAAAGACTTCTTAAAGGTGACCGTCCCTCTCGGAGAACAAGGTAAGGGTAAGGCGGTTTAGTCCCTTCAAAATTACCTAGAGTTGGATCCGCCCAACACTGCGGTTCTATTGCCGTTTTCCATAATATGGTTTCTATGATCTGAATAAATTGGTCTAATTGATGGTCCAATCTAACGGACGAACAGTAATTTAGATAAGGATTGAATGGAAAGAGAGGATGTGGTCTTTAAGAAACAATGTAAAGTGATATACGGGAAGCTGATAAGGAGGCTCCATTGTTTTATTGGACCAGAATATTACCGTTTAAAAGAATTGTCTGAGCAACTTGGGGGACAGCAATACCATCTCCCTTTAGAGAAAGATCCCCACACCACGCCTCAAACGGGAGTTGGAATCAACAACTTAAGATGGCCTTTAATACATGAATGGATATGCACAAATGAGGTTTTTAAATTCTTATGTAATGGAAAATGTGTTGTCCTATTATATACACCATACCAAAAATGACACAAATCAGTCCAATTTCCCCACCAGCAGACCGATCGATAGCCTATAGGGATCGCTGGTTCCCACGTAGCCCAATACGTGCATTTTTTCTAAACCTTTCGTGGAAATCGAGCGTCAATTTAAAATGACCAGACTGATTTTACGCACACTTTCAGGGTTTGGGACAATTTATAGGTATGTCACTTTAACATTGATGCGTCACGACTTATACAGTGATCCCCCAGCAACGGGGATTGACATTTGTAAGGAGGTTGCCTCTAAAGGCCCATGGTGCGGGCCCCCGGTCGTTGAATTTATTATCGATTTGTTACGTTCATTTTGATGAATAATCATTTTCGGTTTTTTGAAAAATATGTATTTTCAACAAGGCCAGGCAACCGATCGGGTCTAATGTGGCCCCGTCTTGCGAATATTAATGGCAATGGTTCGAAGAGACCCATATTTTCCGGATTTACGTTAACATCGCTCTTTATAAGAGATAGTATTGATGACATCTCATCATTTGGAAGGGGGACCACATTGAAGGCCCAATCGTTTTGTTTCGAACATCGAAACAACTTGGGGACCCCCATAAAGTGAGTATCAAGGTAAGGATACCATGGTAGGACTTTTAGATTAGATCTTTGTTTGAAAATGGTAAAAAATGGACAACTCCTTTTAGGAAAAGCACCGATAGAAAACACCATTCTTTCACCATGCCAGCTTTCATCCAAAAAAACAAATCATGAGTATGCCTTATCACAATTTTTGGAGGGGACGTTAGAAACAATTCGGAACGGCCATTGGCCAAGGTCCAAAGGACTGGGAAAATGGTGGACAGATCCTTGCTAGGGGCTATGAAAAAAGTACCTATTTAAACCCAAATTGGAGGGAGCATATAAGCAAAAGGCTTCCACCATTGATCACCCAAACAATCCACAACTCAGTGAGAAGGGGTGTTGAGATACCACCTTCGTGATCAAATCCACACCGCTAGTCCATGCATCAAAACGAGTGTCAAAAACATTGGGATGTGAGTCCGGTCAGATCATGGTCTTCGTTTTATGATTCGCGATATCATAGTGGCACATAGAAGGGGGGGTTGCAATTTAGAATCTGTATGGTCCAAAACAGACTCTTTTCCCCATCCAAGACACAGCAAGAAGTTGGCTTAACAAAAAAACGAGAGGGTCTGTGTGGAAAGTTGGGGTGTCAAACTTGCCGCTATGCCCTGGTGGGCAGGGATTCCCTATCCATAGTTGGGGAAACGCTTGCCAGTTCGGTCAGATCACATGTACATCCACACATGTATTATGTGATCACTTGTCCTTGTGGTTGTTTTACGTCGGGAAGAACCAGCACTACGGTCAAAGGGAAAACGGTGAACAACACGGGCCAGGTATTAGACCGGCACTCTCGGGGACAAGGCTTGTTGAGGGACTCCAAGCATATGGGGAGCTCTCGGTGGCCAGACACTTCAAAAAGGTGTGGGACTAACATGGTCAGGTTAGAGGGATGGCCATAGATCATGTTCCGGACACTTGCCCGGGGCATCCGAGAGATAAAAGGCTACTCAATTAGAAGTGCAAGGATCAAAGAGACTTGATATACAGTGGCCCCGAGGGTCTTAATGAAATGGTATGTCTCTATCCTGCTTGTGAGGGTTAGACTTTCGACATAGGTCTCGTATGGATGTATATTATGTTTTGGTATGTGTAGAAATGCTTAGTGTGAGGGGGGTACCTGGTACCAATAGACACAATTGTACATTAATGTCATAAAAAGTCCGTGGTCTAAAACATTGTGACATTGTGCCCGAGCCTCCCTATCGGTCCATTAAAAATTCGGAAATCTAAATGTCTCAGGTAGGAGATAGTAGAGGGAAAGATGATACAATGTTTTGTGGATGATTCGGTCTCAGTACAATCTAATCTTTCGCGGATTGCGTACAGTCGGGTGAGTGTTCGGCTGTGGAGATGGTTTTTCATAGTAGGGTGTGGGGTTTTTAACTGTCATTTTTGCTTTGGTCATTGTGGTTCAGTGCGTTAAGTAGGTGTTTCATTTTATCACTGATTACATTTTATACACATAGGGTTAAGGGTACGAGGGGTGTTGTCCCCCCGGCCCTTTAAGATGGTGAGGAGAAACCGGATATGTGACTGAGGACGGCCCGTATCATGGCGGAAATGCATTGATCCTATCCGTACACGTGTAATTGATCGAGTGCAAAGTCCCGAGAGTGCACTCTTATACGAGTTGGTTTATTATATATAATAAATACATAATAATATATATATTATAGAAACAAAGGTTGTCCGATGCACTCCGGTACCGAGTCAAATGGACTGGGTGCCAAAAGGTAAAAGGGGAAGTAAATTGAAAAGGATTTAATGGGAAAGAAAGGAGCATAGAACATAGAAGTGCGATTGTTGGTAAGGGGGGGTTGGGGTTTTTTGGGGGCAAGATTGGGGGTGGTGTTTTTTTTTTTTTTTTGTATTTTTTTAGGCAAAACATCACCAACGCCCCTGTGAACGGTTGGCAAACCACAGAGCACCCATTAGGGTGCACTTTTGGAGGGTGGGAACCTGGCCCATCGAGAGACCTAAAAAAATTTGGCGAGATCTTGTGGGCACCCCCGCCTCTTACAGGGCAGCGAGACATCCACTTGGCCACCTTAAATGGATGGCCATTGATCAAATAACTTAATAGTACTGACACTAAGTAGGGCAAGAAAAATTACCTCAGAGGGAGGGTCTGGGATAAAGGGCCCTTGGACACCCTAAAGACCCAGGGCCTTATGAAAAACAAGTGGATTATCATGTTTTTTGTAATGACTTTTCTTGTAATTAGGATCATCTAGTATAAACAGTAACGAGGATAAATGTTCTCCTGTCAAGTTCTAGTTCTTTACATTTGGAAAGCTTTTGTACAGAGACTGTTTTAAAACATTGTTTGATACAGTTTAGATCTATTGTAAGCAGATTTTTAGCCTCTCTATACGTTGAGGAAAACCATTTTTATCTGAAGTCCCTTGGCATCGTTAATTTGGTATTTATTTATTTATCTCATGAATATGGGGGGTCAGATTTCAGAGCACTGTCCAGAATCCTTTCTTAGCTAAATTATATGTAGAAATGTTTTAACATCTATTGTTTTTATATTATACCACTTTTAGGTGATTTTATCGGTGTTTCATTATTAGATATCGTAAACATTTATGGAGAGTTTTTGTGATTGTATAAACACGTAAGGGTTAATTCTGTTGTGATTAATTGGGGAGGGGTGCATTATGAGAGGGAGGGACACCTAATATAGGGAAGTTGTTTGCTATTGATTTCACATCAGATGACGGCTATGGATCAGCTGAAACGCAAGATATGTGTAAGAAAATTTATTCTTTGTTCAACAAGACGGAGTGCTATGGTTTACTACCTTTATATGGCATACATATTAGAGAGTAGCACCGCGGCATTGCTTTTGAAGGGCGAGGAGTGCGGAAGACTGAGGTGGAGAGATTATATTATGATCAGAGATATTAGTCCAGTGACACACAGGGATTTTGTGAACAAAAGCAGCCTTGATTGGCAAACACATAGATAGATTGTAGTCTACTATGTATTGCCATAAAGGGCTTTTGTTCACAAAATCCCATGTGTGCACTGGACTAATATCTCTGCTATAATGAATTAACCAATGGTAGCACCAGGTCTTATATGAAAATTAGAAACCAAGTTGTGAGTGCCCTCCCCTTGGAAATAATAAAATATATAATTATATATATATAGGTATAACTTCAGAAAGGTGCAGTAACCCTTAGCCTTTCGGCCAGACCGAAACGCTACCGTGATCGTGTTTAACGTTAGAATAAAGTATTTTTTATGATAAGCCCTTCGAGTGCAACCGTATGACGTTATACCATGTGTTTATGAGTTGCACACAAGGCAAGGATTTCCAGGCGGGAGTGTGATCATTTGTGTTATATATATATATATATATGTCAATTAATTGTAGAGGCAGAAGGGGGGGAATGTTTAATTATAGCGCACCCAAGATGATTAAAATAAAAACAAATTAATAGCCTGATGTACCATGTCAGTTTATTTTCAATGGAGGTTGATGTAGATTTATGAATGTGAGTATAAGAGGTAAAAGAGATTCAGATACTAATTTTTAAAAAAAAAAAAAAAAATTGGTTAGGAAGATAAACGTAGCATGCATAGACAAAAATCAGGAAAGTCTCATTTCAATCAATGCACTTGGGGCAGTGATTACTGAAAATGAGAATTACTTGCAGATATTCCCTCAATGCAGTCAGATATCTCTTTAGACCAATGACTATTTTCATTTATGTCCATGAGGTGTATCCATAAATTGTACGGTGCTATAACATTCTTTATTCAATTATAAACAAGTGTTCTACTAATCAGAGAGCTCTAAAACAAAATGTTCGGTGCTCAGTAAATCAAGCATACTGCATACGAATACCTGATCCCTAAAAGCAATCAGACCTTACAATATTGAATATCCTAATTAAAATATTTTAGACTTGTCTGACCAATCCAATCATAAGCATATGTTCAATTGTTACATCTGTTCATTAAATGAGCAAATTCCTCTCGGATCAAATTAGGCAGGGATTAACAGGTTGACTAGATGGATGTTTGTTCTTCATTCAACCTCCAATACGTGTTGCTATTTATAAGAATATAGTATGTTAGTATTTGAGGTTGACTAAAGACATATTTCCATCCAGTCCAGTTACTCAGCAATACCCACATTTCTGCCGAGCGTTGATCTAGAGGAAGGCAAAAAAAACTCCACCAGAAAATGAAGAAAAAAATTCTTTTCACTGACTCCAAGTGGCACACTGAAATATCCATGGATCAACTCTACTTATATATCCAATACCAGTAACTTGTAACATTCCTTGTTTTCAAAAAACCTATCTAGCTTTCTTTGAAAACTACCAAGAAGCTGTCATTAGAGAGATGGAGAAAAACTGTCTGAACGTTATTTTCGAGTATTATCGAATGTTCAAGCTATTTTCGAGAATTTTCAAAAAATAACTTGAATGTTCGATATACTCAAAAAAACATGTTCCGACGTCCCCAACATCCCAAACGATCGGTCTGATTTAGGACAGAAACATTTGTATTTCGGAACCAAGGTGTTACGTGTCGGATATGGAGTCCCAACTTGGCCCCGATCCCATCGCAGCTGTCATCAACAACAGTTCATAGTGTACCTTTCTCACAGTGAAACCAACCCTTTCCAAACGTAAAAGAATAACAGGGAGATTCATTATAAGTTCTTATTGTTTAAATGGTGCTAATTTGCCCCAACCAATCGGATCTTATTCACATTTGAAGGTTACATCTGATTGGTGGGCAACAAATTAGCACACATTTAAACGATAAGACTTTTTATTTGAAGTACCCGCGCATATTTTCTTTTCTTCAAGTCTTCAAGTGTGGAGCAGATGCTATCAGGGCTTTATCGTTACTGTGGGTACCTTCATTTCCCGAACGAGCGCTCGAGGAAAGACCGAAAAATTTCCCATCGGCCGAGCGGGCTACCTATAGAGGAGTCAGTGGCTGATGAAAACCACAAGTCCCGAGTGTTTCCCTATGATGTTATAGGGAGAACACGGGACTGTGGTATGCAGATCTGTTGAAAGATGGCAGACAGATCTTGCAGATCTGTCGTCTCTTCAAAATTGATACTGTGTGTACCACGCTTTAAGGGAGTTTTTTGGCTGAGCAATAAGTTACATATTCCCATGCAAGCGCGTTTCTCTGGGGTACAGTAATTGTAAATTACCAAATCGGTCTTGCATATTCAAGCACTCACATTCCTTTTCATTTCTAAGATGCCATTTGTCACAGGATTCCAAAATTGCACTGCATATTCCAAAATGAGGCCTTACCAATGCTTGTAAAGAGGGAATTAATAGTTTACTCCCTTGATCCATACCTCCTTTATACAAGACAATACCATGCTGGCTCTGCTGTTGGCTGCCGTGGCACGTGCTCCTTAAAAAGCATGTTGCACCCTAAAATAAAACAAATTTTAAAACCCCTAAACCGTAGGTTTGCAATTTTTACAGTTCAAGATGCCCCTGAATCCTACCTGGACCCAGTCCCTCACGGCTCATATTGCTGAACAGCCGCTTGTATTTCCTGGTTGTGGCTGTCAGTAAGGCGCAATGTGCCATCATCGGAAGAAGAGCGTCTGCAGACAGAAATCTTTGCTGTTTTTTGCACGAAACGAGCTTGAAACAGGTGGCGAAGGTGCCAGGTCACGGACTTAAGTCCCTATAGGGCGAGCATCTTTAACATAACCCCACCTAGTGTCATGGTGAGGTGTTTCTTTACGGTTTCCTACACAGGGTAACTACATACTTCTTCTTAGTGGGGACTTCCGCCCTTTAAGTTTGTATCCACACAAACTCCAAGATCCTTTTCCAAACAGGGATCTTACTAACACAAGAGCCATGTGATATTTATTATATAGTTATTAAATATATAAATATGTTAATTACTCTAGTATATATAATATATATATATAATATAATATGTATATTTATATCATTATAGATTAAAAGGGAAACGGAGGCTTAGGGATAGTGACCATGAAATAGTGGCATTGGACTTTGTTATCGAAGGAAAAGTGCCGCACTGGGTAACAAAGACTTTAATTTCAGGAAAGCAAAATTTTCCCAGTTGGCTAAAGAAGCTTTCAGATGTCAACTGGGATAATGATATTCGTAAAGGTACTGAACACGAAGTGAACTGGTGTTAGGGGATTTTAAGCCAGGTATACAATGAACATGAGGGTCGTCCAGTCCTTTAGGATGCAATCTGGGGGGTCCCATTTATTGGTGCAGACACAGCAAAAACACGCACAAGTTTCGGCACAACATGTTGTGCCGAAACATGTGTGTTGTTTTTGCTGTGTCTGCCACCAATAATGGACCACCCCAGATTGCATCCTAAAGGAGCTGGGACCGAACCTCATTTCATTGTTTAATGGAATATATACTGGCAAAGAAAGGTGGCCAGGGGGTGTTGGAGCGCACCTGGTGGGGTACCCTATATACTTACTTTACGAGATTTTAAGCCAGTTACATCTAAATCTTATACCTTGGGAAAAAATGTAAAAAAAATACATCCACGCCATGTTGGCTGAATTCTGAGTTAAAAGGCAAATGGGGTAAGGAAAAAAAAAAAGGCATTTAAAACTTTAAGGCAGCAGAGGAACGGAAGGGCTTTAGGGAGGAGTTAAAAAACTGTCAACAAGGAGTCGTAAAAACGCAATCAAACTAAGTAAAATTTAATAATGGAAGTAGTATAGCTGAAGAAAGCATCACTAAGCCTAAACATTTTTTTAAGTATATAATAGTAAGAAGAGAGGACTGAGAAGAGTGGCACCATAAATTAATGGGGGATAAGTTAGTTACGGAGGAGGGAGGATGGCGATAAAGCCAAATGTCTTGAATAATTTTTTTCACTCTGATAACACTATAGAAGATCCAATACAGATATCATAGAGTATAGTAGAATAAAGGATACAGATTTCAAGTTCACATTGGTTAACCGAGGATATGGTTACAAAAATGAACTAAATAAAGGTTAATATTAATAAATCTCTGGACCGGATAATAAAATTTACACTCGGGTACTTAGGAGCGTTGTGATCTAGGCATTTATATTTGATGCCAGCTTTAATATGGTATTTTCGAGTCTTTTTGTGTGTATTCTGTTTTCTATCTTTCTTGTGCATTCGGTGGGAATTTGGATTCTCTGGTTTTTTTAGGGTGTGCGTTGGCTGGGTGTTGTTGTGGTGTGTTGGCTCTGTGTTGGCCCCTATGGTGTCCGTTTTGCTGTTTGTGTTGGCGGGTGGGTGTGGGCCTGCGTGGGTAAGTGTCGGTGGGTGTGTCCTGTATGTTTATGTAGTTTGCTAGTCTCGCCTGTGAGGTGTGCCTCTGGATTGGAAAAAAAAAAAAATAAAAGCAAAAAAAAAGGCTGAAAACAAAAAAAAAAAAAAAAAAAAAAAAAAAAAGTGAGGTTATTCCAATAATATGCAAAAAGGGTAGTCGTTCACAGCGAGGGTATTAAGGCTGTAAGTTTAACTTCCGTGGTGGGGAAGATCCTGGAAAGTTTATAAGGGAAACATGTTCTAGAGTATGTTTCAAGGACTGACATTATAAGTAGTAACCAGCATGGATTTAGGAGGAATAGATCTTGTCAAAACTAACTTGTGGCATTTATGAGGAAGTAAGTAGAAATTTAGACTCTGGTATAGCAGTAGATGTAGTTTACTTGGATTTTGCAAAGCTTTTGATACAGTCCCCCATAGGCGACTAATGATAAGCTAATGTCTGTTGGTCTGGGAGTCACATTTGTACATGGATAGGAAATTGGTTAAGGAATAGGATGCAGAGAGTAGTTGGTAATGGGGCTTCATCATTATGGACTAAAGTGCATAGTGGGGTGCCACGGGGTTCTGTGTTGGGGCTCTTCTATTAATCTATTTATTAATGATTTGGAAAGTGGGTTATTGTCAGCAAGGTTTCTTGGTTTGCTCACGACACAAAAAATTTTGTCGACCATTATAAAAACTCAGAGGATGTGCAATCGTTGCAAAGGGATCTAGATAGATTACAACATTGGGCTGCTAAGTGGCAGATGAAATTCAATGTTGATAAATGTAAGGTGATGCATTTTGGACTTAAAAATACTTGAGCTACTTATACTATAAATGGCTCTGTGTTAAGTGAATCCCTGTTGGAAAGGGATCTTGGAGTTTTGGTGGATAACAAACTTAAAGGTAGCAAGCAGTGCCAGGGCGGCAACAGCCAGAGCCAGCATGGTATGTATTGTATAAAGCGAGGTATGGATTCAAGGGAGGAAAAATGTATTCACCTCTTACAAAGCATTGGTAAGGCCTCATTTGGAATATGCAGTGCAATCTGGAATCTGTGCACAAAAAGGAGATTCTTGAAATGGAAGGGTTCAAGAGAAGGCAACTAAATTAATAAGGGATTGGGGGAGCTTGAATATGAAGAGAGCTGGAAAAGTTACAATATGACGCTGGAGAAAAGGCCGCTTGCTGTGGGGATTATATTACTGTGTATAAATACATTAACGGGCCATAACAATAACTATCTGGGGCATGTTCACCAAAAATAGAACATGTCAAAGGACACGAGGACATCCCTTAAGACTTGAAGAAAAAGGTTTAGGCTTCAAGCTAGGAAAGGGTTTTCACTGTGAGAACGTGAAAAGCTATGGAACTGTCTTCCAGTGGACGTTGTATGGCAGGTTCATTGGTCAGTTTCAAAAAAAAGCTGGATGAGTTTCTGCAAACAAGGAATGTTACAAGTTACTGGTATTGATACATAAAGTAGAGTTGATCCAGGGAAAATTTCCGATTGCACTTGGAGTTAGGAAGGAATTTTTTCCCCTTCATAAATTGGGGGGGTTTTTTGCCTTCCTCTGGATCAACAGTTAGGCGGAAATGAGGATATTGCTAGATGGGTTGGACTGGATGGACGTATGTCTTTATTCAACCTCAAATACTACTACTACATATGTATAAATAGTAATACACCGCACTCACAGTTCATGCAATGATCCTTTATTATGTGGCTTGCTGTTGAATCCGTGCGACGTTTCGGGAACAGCATGTCCCCTTTCTCAAGCCCACAGCGTCACGGCCATGCCATAATACAAAAAAACAATCTAACACACTCAATAGTACTTCCTATGTACTATCGTAATTTCGAAAAATTTCGAAAATACGTATTTATGGAAATAAGAGAAAATCCTTGTATTTTAAAAATTTTCGAAAATTAGTGTTTCTCGTATTTTCGAAAATTTCCGAAAATATGTGAAACTCGAATTCGAACATTTTCGAAAAATACTAAAAATCTGCGAATCGGAAGTTCGGAAGGCGGAGGAAAATCCGGAAAGTCCGGAAAAAAATCTGCTGTTCGGAACGGGATAAATCCATGGCTGATCTGGTTCGGATCCGACGAACCGGCCATCCTAATGAGAACCAATCCAGTTAATGTTAACTGAATACCACAGATATACCATGACCTGGATGAATGAGAACCAATCAGTTAATGTAACTGAATACAACAGATTATACCATGACCTGGATGAATGAGAACCATCCAGTTAATGTAACTGAATACCAAGATATAACATGACTGGATGAATGAGAACCAATCCAGTTAATGTAAACGAATACCACAGATATACCATGACCTGATGAATGAGATCCAATCCAGTTAATGTAATGAATACACACAGATATACCATGACATGGATGAATGAGAACACAATCCAGTTAATGTAACTGAATACACAGATATACCATGACCTGGATGAATGAGATCCAATCCTTAATGTAACGAATACCACAGATATACCATGACATGGGAATGAGAAACCAATCAGTAATGTAACTGAATACAACACATATACCATGACCTGGATGAATGAGAACCAATCCAGTTAATGTAACTGAATACAACATATATACCATGACCTGGATGAATGAGAACCAATCCAGTTAATGTAACTGAATACCACAGATATACCATGACCTGGATGGATGAGAACCAATCCAGTTAATGTACCGTAATTGAATACCACAGATATACCATGACCTGGATGAATGAGAAACAATCCAGTTAATGTAACTGAATACCACAGATATACCATGACCTGGATGAATGAAAACCAATCCAGTTAATGTAACTGAATACCACAGATATACAATGACTGGATGGATGAGAACCAATCCAGTTAATGTAACTGAATACCACAGAATACCATGACCTGGATGGATGAGAACCAATTCCAGTTAATGTACCGAATGAATACCCACAGATTAACATGACCTGGATGATGAATGAGAAACAAATCCAGTTAATGTAACTGAATACCACAGATATAAATGACCTGGATGAATGAAAACCAATCAGTTAATGTAACTGAATACCACAGATATACAAGACCTGTGATGATGAGAACCATCCAGTTAAAGTAACTGATACCACAGATATACCATGACCTGGATGAATGAAAACCAATCCAGTTAATAACTGAATACCACAGCTATCCATGACGGATGAATGAGAACCAATCCAGTTAATGTAATGAATACAACAGATATACCATGACCTGGAGGAGGAACCAACCAGTTAATGTAACTGAATAACCACAGGATATACCATGACCTGGTGAATGAGAACCAATCCAGGTGATGTAACTGAATACCACAGATATACCATGATCTGGATAATAAATGAGAACCAATCCATCGGTTTTAATGTAACTGAATACAACAGATATACATGACCTGGATGAATGAGAAACCATCCAG
The DNA here is from genome assembly GCA_019447015.1 of Hymenochirus boettgeri. NCBI lineage: Eukaryota > Metazoa > Chordata > Amphibia > Anura > Pipidae > Hymenochirus > Hymenochirus boettgeri. Next base: position 240,473,304 of record CM033473.1, read on the forward strand.
GTGATGTAACTGAATACCACAGATATACCATGGACCTGGATGAATGAGAAACCAATCCAGGTGATGTAATGAATACCACAGATATACCATGACTGGATGAATGAGAAACCAATCCAGTTAATGTAACTGATACAACAGATATACCATGACCTGGATGGATGAGAACCAATCCAGTTAATGTAACTGAATGCAACAGATATACCATGACCTGGATGAATTGAGAAACCAATCCAGTTAATGTAACTGAATACCACAGATATACCATGACCTGGATGGATGAGAAACCAATCCAGGTTGATGTAACTGAATCCACAGATATACCATGACCGGGATGATGAGAAAAACCAATCCAGTTAATGTAACTGAATACCACAGATATACCATGACCTGGATGAATGAAACCAATCCAGTTAATGTAAACTGAATACAACAGATATACCATGACCTGGATGAATGAGAACCAATCTCAGTTAATGTAAGATACCACAGATATACCATGACCTGGATGAATGAGAACCAATCCAGGTGATGTAACTGAATACCACAGATATACATGACCGGATGAATGAGAAACCAATCCAGTTAATGTAATGAATACAACAGATAACCATGACCTGGATGATGAGAACCAATCCAGTTAATGTAAACTGAACAAACACAGAGATACCATGGACTGGATGAATGAGACCAATCCAGTAATGTAACTGAATACCACAGATATACCATGATCTGGATGAATGAGAACCAATCCAGTTAATGTAACTGAATACAACAGATATACCATGACCTGGATGGATGAGAACCAATCCAGTTAGTAACTGAATACAAAACAGATTATACCATGACTGGATGAATGAGAACCAATCCAGTTATGTAACTGAATACCACAGATATACCATGACCTGGATGAATGAGAACCAATCCAGTAAGTAAATGAATACCACAGATATACCATGACCTGGATGGATGAGAACCAATCCAGTGATGTAACTGAATACCACAGATATACCATGACCTGGATGAATGAGAACCAATCCAGGTGAGTTGAACTGAATACCACAGATATACCATGACCTGGATGAATGAGAACCAATCCAGGTGAGTTGTAACTGAGAATACCACAGATATACCATGATCTGGATGAATGAGAACCAATCCAGTTAATGTAAACTGAATACAAACAGATATACATGACCTGGATGAATGAGAACCAATCCAGTTAATGTAACTGAATACAACAGATATACCATGACCTGGATGAATGAGAACCAATCCAGTTAATGTAGTTCTGGTTGGTACAGAGATACTATATAATATTGAGAATTACTGGTATTAATACATATACTGCAGTTCTGGTTGGTACAGGGATACTATATAATATTGAGAATTACTGGTATTAATACATATACTGTAGTTCTGGTTGGTACAGAGATACTATATAATATTGAGAATTACTGGTTTTTGGTGTATTGATGTCTGAGAGATGGTTCCCTTTTTTTAAATAGAGATATATTTATAGATGTATCTTTTATATTTGTATAAATTTATGTTTATTTGAGATATTATGACTGAGAAAGGAAAAGAAAATAAATAATCTTAATTTTATGTAGGGGTTCCCCAAGATACGAAAATTTTAAGGGGTCCCCACAGGGAAAAAGGTTGAGAAACACTGCTCTATGTAATTATTTGACGATAGACAGATTGTGTCTTTTAAACCTATAGTAACCAAACCACAATGTACCTTCTGAAATTTATAGGAGGTTCATGTGGCCATAAAGATTGAGACATGCACATATATGGCTCTCATTATGACAGTGTATGAATAGTGACCGAACTGCGGTTACTGAGGATCGTCCATTCGTCCAATTCAGACAAACAAATTGCTGGGCGTCAGTCTTAGGCTGCTGCAAATCCATGCAATTTTTTTCAAAAAAATTCTTAAATCAAAGTAAACGTATTACACATGTTAGTTCTAGTTAGGATGGTTTCTGTATGCAGCCATTATGTTCTGTATTTGTATGAATTATGTTTTTGGTGTATTGATGTCTGAGAGATGGTTCCCATTTTTTTTAAATAGAGAGAGAGAAGAGAGAGAGAGAGAGAGAGAGAGGGAGAGAGAGAGATGAGAGAGAGAGAGAGAGAGAGAGAGAGAGAGGAGAGAGAGAGAGAGAAGAGGAGAGAGAGAGAAGAGGGAGAAGAGGAGAGAGAGATAGAAGAGAAGAGAGTGAGAGAGAGAAGGAAAGAGAGAGAGACAGAGTCTGTCTGTGGACAGTCAGTCAATTGTTTTAAAAAAGGCCTGCTTATGCCAGCCATTCACCTGCACGATGTTAAATCAATTCCTGTTGGGTAATGCTTTGCTAGTGATGTTATGCCTGTAACAACAAATTCAAAGAATCATGCTGGACAGTTTTTCCGGAACATTGCAGGAATGTCAGAGGTTAACCCTTTAAAACTAGGGGCGTCTTTAAGCTAAAAAGACATTTCCCAACCAGCAATGTTGAGACATCACTCTCCTTAATTAAATTCTCAGGCTACTTTATATACTTTTCTGTAAAGGCAAGAAAGTGGTTCCAATGAGCAGAACCTGGTAGGAAGGGAAGGTGGAGAATTGTGAGATATAGAATGTTATGATAAAGTGATTAGTAAAGGTTCGTACACACGTGTGATCGCGGGTCTGACCTGAGATGCACGATTGTACGAACAAATGTTTCAACCGATAATCAGCCTGTGTGCAGGGAACGTTATCGGACGAAGCGGTCGTTCGTTTGGGGATCGTTGCACGATCGACTGTGTAACCTTGATAAAGGAATCAAACAGTTCTGTTTACAATGGATGGTAGTGAAATACTGTAGGGCAATTTGTAAAAATGCTGCAAATGTAAAGGCAGGAGATAATGTAAACGTGTGTAATGTTTGATTGAATGCGGGAGATGTTTTTATCATGAATGGAAAGTAAATAAGTGGAAGGATTTAAAGCAAACACAATGTCTTGTGAAGTTGAAGAGATAAGAGCAATACGATAGCAACAAAACATGGATCTTGTGAGAGATTTTCTTTCATCTGGTTTACTGCCTTCCTTTGACACTGGAAAAAACTGGTGCGATTTTACCAAATGCATCAATTACTAGGGTTATAAAACTAATAAAGATGAGTCATAGAGTTAGGGAAAAAAGGATCAGAGTGAAAAACACTGAGATTGAGGATTGAATTGAGGAATTACAATCAGATTGGATAATAGACCTCTATGTGCTGTAAATTAGGGCCTTCCTACGCAATCCATTTCTCTCCACTTAATGCTGTTCCGATGGCCCAGATTTGGTAGGATTGTTGTTTGTACACAAATTCTGTGGGATAAAAACAAGAAAATAGACTATTTAGAGGGGAACATTATCCCACATAGGGAAACTAATTAGTGTGGCCTCACCCTAACTGCCACAAGGCACAAAAGATGTTTGTAGATGATTGCACTAGGTACAACAGAAAGAGACTTTTACTCTGAAGCATCCTGTTAGCTACACCTAGAAAGAGTAAACTAAAAAGTTTATGTATACAATTTGATGACTTGAAAGACATGCAATAAAAGATGCCAAACTTTCCTAATGGTATTAACCACTTAGATTGTAAGCTCTTCGGGGCAGGGATCTCATCCTAATGTGTCAAGGCATGCTGCACTTATATCAATTTATCCATAATTTAATATATGTTTTCTTAACCTATGTATGAAATGTGATTTCATTTTTATTTATCTGTATAATTGCTTGTGTCACAAACATGAGTGCAGTGTAAACTCCCATAGACAAGGTCTGTAATTGCAGTAGTCATTTCCAAATTTATTCCACTTATTAGCAGTGTCCAGCAATATGGCAGCTCCCACCTTGTTTAACTGTCAGGCAGTCAAAGTGTTAACAAAAGCTCTACCTGACAATTTGTAAAAAACTCTGAGCTTTATGTGTTTAACCCAGCAGGGTGCCTGCCTCAAAGGCATAGGTGGTAAATATTACACCAGTATCCAGTGTGGCTCTAGGCATTGTGGCAGGAGAACCCTGGTGGTCTTCTAGTTTAGAACTGAGCCAAATGGCAGTTTAAAGGCAATCAATTCCTTAATAATTCAGGGTATAGAATTATTTCATATTATTATACATATGCTTGGTTTATTATGGAATACAAGACCCATCATACATACCTCCAGAGCAATTTATTGTGAGGAAAACTAGATATTTTACTATTTGTCCATACTAAGGCTGAGGCCACACTGCAACGATAGGAATCGCGCACAAAATCGCGAGCGTTATCGCACGCGATTGTGTGCGCTTTTCTTGTGCATTTGCGTTCGCGTTTTGCGTTCACGTTTTCGCCGTTTTGTTATGGAAATGCTGCATTAACGCACCAAAAATGGTGAACCCATGCATTACCAAAACGTGAACGGGCGCGCAATCGCATGCGCCCGGAAATCGCGCTAGTGTGGCCTAGCCCTAACTCCAATATATGTCGTGTTTGGTATCATTTTATTGGGTAAAATAAGGGAAGGACAACAAGGTTAATTTTTGAATGTGGCGTGTACAGTACGTACAGTATATCCTAGAGGGAAAATAGAAATTAAAAGTTCCCTCCAAAAATAGAAAACACCTTTCAGGGGCAGAACCAAGCCCACCCTCTAGAGACCAGACTGCTCCCAGTTTCAGGAGAAAGGATAAATTGCGAAAATCGATAATTATCGAAATCAAAAGTAGATGATTATCGAAATCAAAAGTAGATAATTATCGAAAATCGAAAGTACACAATTTCCGAAAATCGAAAGTAGATAATATCGAAAATCGGAAGTAGACGATTTTGAAAATCAAAATTAGCCTATTTGAAAATTGAAACTCCAATTAGAACTTTTGAAATCTCTGAAAATTTCCAAAATTCAAAAACAAAACTCAACAGTTTCAAACATCTCTAGTGGATAACTTTCTTTACAGGATTGGTTTAATTTAAGGGGTGTGGATAACCCCATAGATATTTAGAAGGTCATTCCGCTAACGCGGAATGTGGTGGCAGCCTATGGTATACCGCCTTTGTCTGTTCTGTTTTATCGACTTATCAGTTACTTGGGGGCATATTCTAAAGAAACGATGTTAGCGCAAAAAAATTACCGCGCACATCGCGATGTGCTGCGGTAATTTTAAGCCCCTTAAAATCCCTTCCCGACGCGCGCCTAAGGGGGCGGGGCATACGCCCACCCCCCCCACACACCCGCGGCGGCGACCACCGCCGCCGCTTCCCAGCAGCCCCTCCAACCCGTTCCCCGCTCGCGGCAATCTCGGAACGGGAGGCTAGGAGGGGCTGCCGGGAAGGGGCCGCAGCAGGTGGTCGGACCACCCGCCGCGCACCCCCTCCCCGGCAACCCCTCCAAGCCCCCCGCCCCGGCCGCTCCCGGGGAGGGGAGGAGGGAGGGAGCCGGGGGGGGGTGGAGGCTCCCTCCAGCGGGGGCCTGAGAAGGGCCTTTTGGGGCTTAGGGGGTCCCGCAGTCGAACCGGGAACCCCCCTCCCGGCCCTTGTAAGGGCCCTTGCGGCACTGACAAGTGCCTTTGGCGGGGGTCCCGCAGCTGAAACGGGACCCCCAGTGCGGCTCTTAAAAGAGCCCTTGGGCGACGTTCTCTTTCTTCCAGTCCCGGCGACACCAGCTCCGCCGAGGCCGCCGACCCCGAGAGGTACCCCTGCGGCCGCCAGGGGTACCCCGGCGGGCGCCGGCGACTCAACGAGGCCGATGTTGCCGGCGTCTTGATCGACGCGACGTCTTCGGGCTGGCGACACCAACCCACTCAGGTCGCCGATGCCATGCAGACTCACTGCGGCCGCCAGTGAGCCTGCGATGGCATCTGAGTTCCGCGGCGGAAAGCTCCGCTTTATATAGGTTTGCAGAAATCATAATCCGTTTCTGATTGGTCAATTTTTTAACACTTGCTTTACATTAACCAATCAGATTTCTGGAAAGTTCTGAAATCTGATTGGTTAATGTAAAGCAAGTATTAAAAATGACCAATCAGAAACGGATTATGGATTTCTGCAAACCTATATAAAGAGGAGCTTTCGCCGAGGAAATCAGATGCCATCGCAGTAGATGGCTGAAGAAAGAAGAAAAGAAGCGGCTGGCAACATCGGCTCCGCTGAGGCCGGCGGGTGCCAGCGGGCTCACTGGCGGCCGCAGTGAGTCTGCCTGGCATCGGCGACCTGAGTGGGGTTGGTGTGCGCAGCAGCGAAGACGTCGCCCAAGGGCTCTTTTAAGACCGCACTGGGGGTCCCGGTTCGAGCTGGGGACCCCGCCAAAGGCACTTATCAGTGCCGAAGGCACTTGTCAGTGCCGCAAGGGCCTTACAAGGGCCGGGAGGGGGTCCTGTTTCGAGCTGCGGGACCCCTAAGCCCAAAGGGCTCTTGTTAGAGCCGCAAGGGCACTTGTAAGCCGCAAAGGCCCTGATAGGGCCGGGGAGGGGGGGCCCGGTTCGAGCTGCGGGACCCCTTAAGCCCCAAAAGGCTCTTGTCAGAGGCAAGGGCACTTGTAAGTGCCGCAAAGGCCCTTACAAGGGCCGGGGGGGGGGGGTCCCGGTTCGAGCTGCGGGACCCCCTAAGCCCCAAAAGGCCCTTCTCAGGGCCCCGCTGGAGGGAGCCTCCACCCGGCAGGTGGTCGCGACCACCCGCTGCGGCCCCTTCCCGGCAGCCCCTCCTAGCCTCCCGTTCCGAGATTGCCGCGAACGGGTTGGGAGGGGTGGGGAGAGGCGGCGGCGGGGTGGTCGCCGCTGCCGGCGCGGGGTGGGCGTGTCTCCCGCCGCGGGTTGCCTGCCCATCCCCGCCGCGGGAGGTTAGTATCGCACCGCGGGAGGTTAGTATCGGCTGACTTCGCCACCTTCAAGGTGGCGAAGTAAAACAGCCGATACTAGCCAAGCGAAACCAGTACCACCGCTTTATAAATAGAAGCGGCGGTAACAGGTAAGTATCGCCGCGAAAGGTTAACGCTTCGTTAACTTTTCGCGGCCGTTTGGACTTTTATAAATCGCGGTAAACGCGATTATGCGTTAATGTCCGCGAAAACGGCCGCGAAAAGTTAACGACCCTTAAAATTGCCCCTTGGAGTGCATTTTCCGATAACTGATAGGTAGATAAGTGGACCGGAAAGGAGGGTTCGTGACAGCTTGCACTTATCCCCTTTGTATACTCTGTGTTTTATAATGTACAGCGCTGCGTACCCAAGTGGCGCTTTATAAATAAAATTATACATACATACATACAATCTGGTTTTAAGGGGGAACCACCGGTTTTAAAAATTGGAACTTTTGGAATTTTGATTAGCTGATCTTTGCTGAACCACTGAAATTTGGTGTTGAAAAGTCAAAAACCCTCTGTAAAAAAGGTGAAAATTCAAAAAAAGAAAAGTAAAAAATTGCATTGATTGGTTATAGCTGGAGATGGCCGAACTTCTAAAAAAGTTTGAAAGTTCGAGAACAGACCCATAAAAGTCAATGGGGGGTAAATAGTTCGGAAAGTTCGAATGAACTTTCTGAAATATTACAGTGTAAACTTACCTTACAGGCTCCTGGGACCTAGGAGATGGTCTGGGGAACACGTCCGAGTGTGGGGAACAGCATAAAAACTGGAAGTAGCGCAAACGCGCTCTACTTCCGGTTTCCGCGTGCTGCTTTTGATAATCCTTGAACGTTCGAGGATTTTCGAACGATCGTCAAAACTCGATTGGATTGCCGAACGGCCGACAACCCGGCTAGACGTTCGGGGGTCCTGCAGCTCGAAACAGGGACCCCCTCCTGGGTCCTTACAAGGACCTTTGTAGCCCTTTGGGGCTTAAGGGGTCCCGCAGCTCGAACCGGGACCCCCCTCCCCAGCCCTATCACGATTTCGTGAAAATCCTCGAACGTTTGAGAATTCGAGGATTATCGAAAATAGTCCAGCGAGTCCGAAAAATTGGACTAGTTCGAACCCGAACTAGTTTGAATAGTTCCAAAAGTTCGGCTCAAACTTGGGTTCAAGTTCGAGTTCTAGTCCATCTCTAGTTATAGCAACTAATAAGGTATGAACCATCTACTGTAACGGGCCCATTGGTAAATCATTGACGATCGTGCAGTTCCCTATGGGACCACACGGTCGGTCGCACTAACTGTCGACTGTGCCCACTAGTGCTGTTACTGACAGTCATAATAGCCCCATGTGTACCCAGACTTACTTACTGACACATCCTTTGGCATATCCTTGTGTTACTTAGCAAAATAATAAATAAATAAAATAATAGGAAATGGTATTTTCCAAACCAATGAGTGATCAGTATAATGTAGTTTAATCTCACATGTTTATCCCAGCATCCACACAACTGCAATGGAACTGATGTGTAAATTGCACCATTTAACAGCAGTAGGAAGACCAATTATGTGCAGGTGCTAAGCCATCTCTGTTGGTATAATTTAGCTATTAACCTAAAAATGAAAAAGAATCACTTTCAGCTGTAATAATAAGCAATAAGCTGCCAAATTCACAAATGCGCTACACAGAAGGGAAAAGGAGCTGCAGTGAAATGTCAAAGACCCAATGAAAATACAATATTTTAATTCTATTTATGTCAGGTATAAGGACGCCAAATCCAAAGTTATTTAAAAGAAAAAACTGCAAATATGCTGATTAAGGGCTAGGCCACACTGCTGCGATTTTTCTGCGTTTGCGGTTTTTTCAAATCATTGGAATCGCGACAAAGCACTGAAAACGCGTGTTTTCGGGTGTGGTGTAAAGCGATTTTGCTTGCGATTTGCGTTCCGCATTTTAAATCACAATTGCATGTGTTTTCCAATACTTAATGAAAAAATGCATGCGCAAACGCAACGAAATCGCACATGAAATTGCATGCGTGTGCGATTGCGTTTGCCTTGCAGTGTGGCCGTGCCCTTAGTTGAATTTTTCTCCCTTCATTTAAGACAACCTTTCTTATTCGAGTAAACAATATATACTGTATTATGAAATATTTGAATTTAAATAATTGTATTAAAGTGACTTCCTCAGATGAGTCAAAATGTCTAGCTAGATACCACAGGGCCCCATTGCAAGATTTTAGATGGGGCCCCCACATAAAAATCAGTTTGGGGCAGTTTATTCTAACCGTGCCAAACTGCAACAAGGTTTTTAAAGGGCATTTCCACCCTACTAAGAAAAGTTCAGCCCCACAAACTCTGTTTTCATTTTACTTAAACCTCGGGGCATTTTTGAAAGGTTTAAGTAAAATGAAAATGGGGTTTGTGGGGCTGGACTTTGTGAGGTAAAATTTTTCTTAGGAGGGTGGACATGCCTGCAGGGGACCTGAACGGGGCCGTCTTTGGCTCCAGGTCCCATAACAACTGCTATGGTTGCTGTAGTGATTCCTACGCCCCTGAACTGTGGTTTCCATTCAAGTGCACATTCATTCCTTAATGAATGATTATAGGATCACCAGTATAAAGGGTAGTGTGCCCAGTTAGCACATGACCAACACTCACTGCCACAGGCACTGAGCATGCCCAGTTATATCCTACTGCTGTAACAGAGAATCATCTGTTGCATCATATGTCCCGCCCTCAAACTTCTTAATCATTTTTAAAGAAAACCACAAGCCTAAAAATAAAACTACGTAGAGGAATGGACAGAGAATGGTTGCAGGGGTGTGTTGCTTCTTAAACAGCACATCATGTGACTGTCATACACTTCTTTGTTTATGTCTGAGTCTAAATTTACAAGCCTATAACTTAAGACCCAGAGAAACTAGAGACATCATCCTAGGTACATTTAGACCACATTAACCCTTTAACTCTTGTACTAAAGAAAATGAACTCCTATTCCTTGTCTTGGCTTGTGATTTTAGTTTAATGATAAAAACAAATTTTATTAAAGGGCAAATCAGCCCACAAAAACCCCTCAAACCTTTTACTTCAACAGCAGTATATTTCAAAGATGTGCAGTAGCCACTCACCGCTTCCTCATGGTGGTCTGTGTGCCGCCTGCCCCGAACCCTTCGCCTGGTTTGTTAAACACAGCAATCCGCAAACAGAGCACGATTTTAAGTATCCAGAGCATGGCTACTCTTTGACATGGTGTGCTCTGAAAAGTGCTCAGTTTGCAGATTGCGGTATATATATATACACAGTAAAACACTGCCGCTAACGATCGCGCTGGTGCGTAAGAATCCCATTGTGTGTGATGCATTGCGATCTGCTATTGTGTGTGATGCATTGCGATCTGCTATTGTGTGTGATGCATTGCGATCTGCTATTGTGTGTGATGCATTGTGATCTGCTTTGGGAGTGCATGGACAATTGCGTGGATCACAGTACAAACTGACGTAACACACATGAAGCACACACCTTGTTTGTCACAGTGGGACCTCAGCCTTATGAGAAAAGTGAACAGATTTTTTCATTGGATAAGCTTGGTTGAAGGTTTAAAATGGCAATTAAAAATGCAATGGCCTCAACTGTACTGAAATTTGTACAGTTCGACTGATATTTTTTCATAGATATCAATGTCTAAAGAATTATATTATAGTGTGAGCCTCTTTTCAATTACATACAGTAATGTTCATAGGTTGGATTTGAGGAGAAGCGATCTATGGCTACTTTTCTACCTTGTTTTCGACTTTCGGTGTGATTTCTGGCTTTGAATCTTGTTTACAAATTTTCCTAAAATTTGGAATTTCCGTAAATTTTTTCAAAATCCCCAGATTTTCAACACCAGCCTTTCCTAAAAGATAAGTACACTCTAAAATCAAATGAATTGTATTTGGAAGCTGCAGCTTCCAAAATACAATTCCTGAGCCTTCCTGTGAAGATCTGAAGTTCCTGACATCTTGGATTGTGCTCGTTTTGTCTTTAGCTCCACCCCCTAATATTTCCAAGAAAGCGTGGCCCGATGGGGGGGGCGCTATGGGCCGCGCTTTCTTATACCATCAAAAGAAGGAGAGGCAGGAAATCTCAGGGGGGGGAGCTAAAGACACCACAAGCACGATCCAAGATGTCAGGAACTTCAGATCCTCACTGGTAGGCTCAGGAGGGCCCTAGGGAAAAAAGGAACAGATTACTTACTGTAAAGCTGCAGCTTCCAAATACAATTCATTTGATTTTAGAGTGTACTTATCCTTTAAATAAAACCAGGTTTGTTTTGAAACAGGGAGTCATCTCTAGTTAAGGACAAAATACAGGGAACATTTCTTGCTCTAGTGAAGCACCCAATACAATTCTTCCTGACAAAGTCCATTCAGTTCATTTAGAATATCAGGAGGTAAACAATCTGTAAATGGACCCTGGAACTGTGAGCCCAGAACCATTGTGGTAGTAAAAGCTGAGAAACGGCCTGTGAATCTCTTCCTTTGCTCTGAACTGATATATACAGGTCTCTAGAGACAACTCATTTCGCAAGAAACATCGTCAGACATGACCTGGTTAACGTCTCCACTGGTCATTTCACTAACAAAAATAGAATTCAACTGCCTGGAAAAGCACGATTCAGTTCTCCTATCTAGCCTATCCTAAGTCACAATCAGAGCACAAATCAGCTTAAAGAACTGCATGGCTGAGCTTCACATATGGACAGTTTACCTTGTTGCATTCTTGATGAAAACAACCAGAGGCGTCATTCTCTACAATGCCCTTTCAACTACAAAAAGAAATATATTAAACTCTCAGCAGGGTCTGCCGGGTTGATATATTCCAGCCATTCACCGAATGAGTGAATGTTTTCTATAAAGAAGAATTTCACTTTAAATATTAACTTTTAAGGAAGGTAGGGCAGCAATCCAGCACCCTGGAGGGCCTAATTAATAAATATTGATCTGCACCTCCGCTACAGGTGAATGTAGTAGTATAGGCGAGGGTTAAAAGTGTGAAAGTGTTGACATGAGTAAATGTTGGTGGCCTTAATTGCCCCTTCAGTTCTGATATATGGCTGTGGTGCCTGGAGTCCTAGAGTACCGTATACCTACGGCATCTATACCCTGATCTATCACCGTCGTCTTCACCTATAGACAAGTCCCCGATCGTCAGGAGACTAGACACACCTCGCTGTACACGGTTACCCCCAGGACTTAGGACGCAAGGTATAGATGCTGAGGCCAGGTTTACTCCTGGAAATCAGGATACCAGAAACAGGAAGACAAGAAAAGAGACAAGGACTTGAGTTGGGATCTGAGTCTGACTCGGACCCAGATCCGACAGAGAACCACTCAGTTCCGAAATCCGAATTTTCCGTCCGAATCGGATAGATAGTTTGGATTTCGGGATTTCAGAGCGCATTTTCGATTTTTATCAAACGTTCAAGGCTATTTTAAAAAAAAACTCAATCTGAAAAATACTATCAGAAACCTAAAAATAGTTTCCGATCGTATTTTCGGGGATTAATGAACATTCAAGGCTATTTTCGAAAATAGCCTTGAATGTTCAATAAAAATCAAAAACACGCTCCCAGGTCCCGATTGTAAGTTCCTTTTTTGAATCTTCGGGATTTTCCCAAGATCCGAAAACGGAACAAAACCTAGCAGTTTCCACCATCTCTAGTACAAGAGAAAAGACAACATAACGGGAAAACACTAATGCCAATACAAGTAATTAAGTATAACAAGAATACGCTAGAAAAACTGTAAGGAGCTAGGGAGCCAAGCACAGGACACCTAAAGCCAGGGCCAGATTTACCATTAGGCACAGTAGGCACGCACCTAGGGGCAACGGAGGTTGGAGGGGCGGCTGTCAATCTCCTCCCACCAATCCAACCCCTATATAGACTATTTTCTTCCCCCAAAAAGAGAAAATGGGTGTGGTTTAGGAGTGTGGTCTGTGTTTAGGGGTGGGGCTAAGGGGGCCAGGCTCTTTGGGCCTACAGGCTCCTGGGGTGTAAATCCGGCCCTGCCTAAAGCTATAAAAGGCAAGGAAAAGTGGCAGAGGAAAGCAATATAAAGGACAGAGGAACCAATGGGGAACGAGATGGCAGAGCCAGATGCAGGGATTGGATGATTTAAATTAATTAGATTTCCTCCGTCCAATCTGAGACCTGGAGGAGCAGAGGAGATAAGCAGGGGTGCCTGCGTGCGTCCATGCTGCACCAGAAGAGGATCGGACAGGTGGGCAAGGTGTCCAAGGTAATGACGTCGACGGAGATAGCCGAGGACTGCTGAAGCTGGCGACCTGACCTGCCGTGGGAGCGCGAGGCAGGAAAGTGCTTACCCCTGACAATGGCTCTTTGGACCCAATCATAATGGATGCATCAAGGGGACCAAATCATTATGCATATGAACAATATGTGTAATAAACTAAAACCCTTTGACAGACTCCAACACGGTGACAAATTGCATGTGGGTAAATCAGCTTTATAGTGGGAGGGGGTGGCAGTTGGTGTATTCAGCCATTATTGGATATTGCTGTCTGGCTAATCAGATTTCAAGGGCAGTCAATGCATCATGGGATGGAAAAGATTCAGCGAACATCCAAAACTTCCAAAACTTTCCTCCTTTTGCTTTCACACAAAACACATAAAAAAAACCCGAAATAAATTGCATAGCGATCTACAGTTAGGCCACACTGCCACATTTTAACATGCTATCCAATTGTTGTGGCCAAACTAGGGGTCATATTTATAAACAATTGCTATTTTCTCCATTTCGCTATGGAAGGACATCGCAATGACAAAGAGCGATATTTTTGCCTTATTTATAAAAACTCGTTTTCGCTCTCTTTTGCAGAAAAGTAAAGCTGCGGCGATGTGTGACGGTAATATCGCCTTATTCATTGCATTAAGTCTGTTATTGCAGCAAAAAGAGAGGGTGAAATTTCAGAGCTATTTCTGTTTTCATTTTTTTAAAAGCTATTTATAAATAGAGATGTTCAAAACTGTTGAGTTTTTTCCGGAAAATTAAAAAATTCGAAGATTCGAAAACGGACCCATAGAACTCTTTCTGTCCATTTTGAGGGACAAATAGTAACAGTAGGTTACTGTAAATGACACAGAGACCTGTGGAATGGTCTGAGGAACCCGTAAATAGAACCAAAACTTATTTTAAAACTACTGTATCTTTCCTCACGATCGGGTTACCGAAATCAATCATTACTTTCGAGGATTCGATTTTCGATAATTGTCTACTTTCGATTTTCGATAAAAATTGAAAATTCAAAAAATCCGGGTTCGAAACTGGGTTCTATTCGAACCCACATTACATCTCTATTTATAAATAGGTAAACATTTTCCTTTTTGCCCCTTTACTGCCTTTTGTTGAATTTTTTGCAGTTTTACCAGAATTTTCGCAAAACATCATTACTTACTGGAATGTTTCATTAACATGACTATTCCTTACACAGCACTATGGTATGTTCCCATATTAATGGAACTGGTTCGATAATTAGCTGCAGTTTGCTGAAAATAAGCAATACTAAAAAAATTATCTTCTAAAAAAAAAATCCTTATAATAAAATTCGCCTAAATGAGTTTTACACTATTTGTCATATCCTATTGATTAAAAAAGAGAAAATTTCATAAATGAGCTTTTATTATATTTTTTGCTTTAAAAAGGCTATTTTTAAATATCAAACATAGGTGTTCAGTGTGTATTAACCAATTTGACACTACTTTAAAAATCCACCAGGGAGTAATACCTATTTACCATCATATGTGCTGAACTTTCAGCATTATTAGTGCTGCTTTTTGCTATGTAATTTTCGGCTTTGACGAAAATTCACCTTTTAATAACTTTATAAGAAAAGTTGAAAGTTTAAAAAATTAAAAACTTTTTTAAAAAAAAAGTATGGTGGTAAAAATTTAAATAATGCTCTTTATAAATATGTCCCTTAGACCCCCAATTACTTTATTGGTAAATAAAGAAAATCGGATCCTTAAAACAAAAAAAAAGCAATCTTAAAAAAGCGAAAAAACCTTTAAAAAAGCGAAATGTCCGATCGTATTACAGTAAATACTGGCAAATAGTCTAACACCCCCTGGGTACTTATTAGTATTGAGAAACACTCCACAATGTACTGACACCTTCCATGAACCCATTGGCAGGCTAAATAAATGGCCACTTATCCGTTGGCTTGGCGAATTTGAATGGATAAACACGTTTATAAATATGCTGGAGTGGTTACATACAGCAATGTGTGGCGAAAAACGAAAAGAAGCGGTAATGACTTTTCTTCACTGGTTATGACTGCTTTATAAATTGTGAAAAGTCCAAATTTGACGAAAAGGCAGCGATAATGAAGGCAAAAAACCTTTATAAATATGCCCCCAAGTGTTTAGCCATGGCCACATCCGTAAGCCACACCTACAACCAGAAGCCACACCAACCTCACCACAGCAGCCCCTAATACAGCTGGGAAGCGCCCTTTCATTTGACTCAAGGGTGGCAAAAACCCCTGACATGCCCCTGTTGATTAGGGCACCAAAATGGACAGAACTGGCCTTACTTTAAATAAAACATTTCCAATAAGCTTCCATTTGTTGCTCAATAGTTTTCTTATATTAAAAGTTTCAGATCTCTGCCAAACTAGGTCTTTTCCAGTACAGAAACAAAGGTCACAGTGGTTTTATCTTCCATAAAGGGAAATATATACACAGTTAATAATGTTGGATGGCTTCATGCAATGTTTATTGACGGTTATCTTTATAGAGATGAGACTGGGCCAAGATTGGAAATAATAACTAAATATGCTGGCAAGGAGACCATCTGTCTCTACAGTACAGAGCACACCTGCAGTGTAGGAGGGAAATGCAGTTATGGCTCGGGAATTAACATGTGATTCCTGTTGTTACAACACACTTGATCCTGTTTTAGAAGTACCGTCCTTTTTCTGAATTGCAGGTTAAGACATCCTGCCCTTTTCTGGTCATTGTTGATCTCCAATAGCATTCTTAGCTAGCCAATGCAAATCGGTAGCCCAGGCTCTCTCTCAAGGCCATACTGCAATGAGTTCACAATGAGCATTAGATTAAAACCAAATAAAAAGTGTACAATGGTGGATTTTAAAGTCACATGTAAAAGATGACATTTTGTTTACCTGCAGTAAAAATCAAGATGTCATTTTGTATGTTGAATGACCAGTCTCTGCTGTAAGGATCGTTGTCTTCCATTAGCACATTAGCTTCCCACCTACAAGCACTAGCGTACTATTGGAACAGTTTCCCCTAATCCTATGCAATATGATAATGTTTTTTTGCACCCCTTTCACTACTAGGAGAGATGTATTATATAGTAATAATGGAATACTAACCTGTTGGCAATTATGTAATAGGAACCTTGTAGTGCAGATCTAGGGAGAAATGGCAGCAAACCAGGAATCTGCATTTAGCAGGGATTATATGTTACAGTTGCTGTTGTTTTCAATAACCAGGGGTAGAAGTGTGGCAGACATTAGATAGATAAGACATTCCTGTATAGAAAAAAGTCTAATCTTTCTAATGTCTGTGTGTTCCCAAATGTCTGTGTGTTTCCAAATTGCTTTAATAAATGAACGGACTAGGCAGTCTATAGACAAACGTCTCATCCAGCTAATATCTATAGCCTGCCATACACAGGATCGATATTTGAAGTGATTTGGCGAATTCAATCGAATTGCCTAAAATAGCGATGACAATTATAAGATTGGGCCAGGCGGAAAATTTTCAGTCAACCCCATCTTCAGTCTCCATCCCTCCACCGATTTCAAGTGGAAGATTGCTTAAAATTTGTAGGTTCAAGGTGAGAGCCTTGTTGCACTCAATCATATCTGCTAGTGTATGGCTAGCTTAGGCTTCCATAGGCAGAGGAATAGATAGAAAATGGTTGCAGGCCTGTAACTAGCTTCAGAAAAGATCGATTTTGGAAAGTGGGGCTTATGACACAGCTTATAACAAATGCCTGTTACAGACACACCGAGAGGGCAGTCTGGGAAATGTAACTTTACAAGCCTATAAGAGACATCATCATTGGCATTTTGTATGTATCATAGAGTACAGCCCTATTACACCGAGTTTCCCTTTCCATCAATATAGTTTTGCAGAGCAGGATTATTCTTAAAGGGCATCTATACCGAAAAATAGGTTATTTTAAATTGACCATAACTGGAAACTAATTCTTCCCAACCACCACTGTATCATTTTTTTGTTGATCTGCCCCCTATATCTTTAGATATCCAATCTAAAACTTTTTATATTTCAGCTGTCAATCAAGTTACTTGCTCTCAAAAAAAAGTAGTTTTACTGTAGCTGGCATGGTGACAGAGTTTTGACAGTTGGAGTGTTGTATGCTGTGTGCAGGCTTGACAGTTGGTTTGTGGGGAAAAAGTCAGGTCAGATGGAAGTGGGAGTGGTTAAAAGAGGGAGGGGAAATACTGCTCCTAAACAAAATGTGTGCTTCAAGGCATGCAGCAACGCACACAAATCAGAGTAAGTGCTACTTACATGTATTCAATTATAGATTAAGATGAGGCAAAGTCATTTTTTTATTATAGTGTCCCTTTAAGGCACCTGTCTAAGGGCAAGGAAACATCTGGGAACCAGCTTCAGAAGCAGAAACAGTATTACAGTACATACATTACACATTCATTATAGGGAGCAATCTATGCACAGTGTGTTTTCTAGAAAGATGCCTCCTCACGGAAGTCCCTGATAAGACCTTGAAAGCTGCTTGTTACCCTGCAGTTTATTTACCAGTCAGTGTGAGTTGCTAGAAAATAAATGGCAGCTTTCAAAGTCTTATCAGGAACTTCCATATTGGTGTGGAGACATCTGAATAACATTTTTTTTAATTCTGTTCCTAGCAAAAGATAAAGTTTCGAAATTTACCAGTATTCTCTGCTTATGGTCACAAGTTCAAACCCCCAGACTTACTTCCCCCCCATTATATTCCTAGCAAAAGATAAAAGTCCTACATGTACTAGTGTTCCACATAGTATCTCTGTTACAAAAGGGGTAAGAGCTTTACGCAAGACAGAGTACATGTACAAGTTGCAGTTTCAATTTCCCAGACTTACTTTTATTTTTGACCCCTAGTACCCACAGGTTAATTTCATACACTACCCAGCAGCCACAGCAATGGGAAAGGTGAGACAGCTTGTTGTATTTTTGTGAATTGGCTCTGTCTACTGGGACAATGTTGACTGGAGACTTCAGTTGAGCATGGTTTAGGTGCTTTGCCCCAGACCTGTCACTCTATATGTGTGTCAAGTGTCCATTTTGTGAAGGTCAAAGACTTGACAGACAACAATTCCTCTTGTCTATTGGAAACATACCACACAATTATTTTCTTCATAAACCCTTGCACTCCCATTCTATAATAAAAAGGAAATGTTAGGAATTTAATTATCTTTCTTAGAGATTTAGGCTTGTAATAAATTAACATAATAAATTAACACCAATGATTTTGTCTATTAGCCAACACATCTACTGTACAGTTGATTACTTTCTAACATTATAAGAGCACTTTATGGTAGGTGGCTACAGACTATAGCAGTGCAGATTAAATGGTTAGTTTGTCAGCTCTATAACTAAGATTTGCACTCAGCCCCCTGCTTTTCACATACCCCCATGATCCCTATGTGTCCTACTCGTGAGTAGGGGTATTGCAAGAGAAAATACCAGATGAATATGAATTATCTCATGTGATAATAAAATGATGGTTTTAAATGACACTTTTCCATGAAGGTTTTAACCAATGGAATTCAGACAAGTATTCTAAACAACAATATTTCCACCTCCTACTGTCAGTTGGGGAAACGCCAGATGCAGGATTCTAGTAAAATGACCAGAGATAAGGATCTCTGGCGTATCTTCTGATAGAATTCTCTTCCTTCATCTAAATGATACAGTAGATTTATTGCATTTGACATTAACAATAAAATCTGATGACAAATAAAAACAACTTGACACACACGATTTGACATCTAAGTAATGAGGGACAACGACACTTTACTTCGCAATAAATATCACTGGACGAATTGCACAGGAATTGATAAGACAGGACAAATGTACTTGTAAGTACAGGCAGCTTGTTCACAGAGATTTGCTTTATTTAGCTGGTGACACTATCTGGCTGTTCAGCTGAATTTATCTCCTCAATTTCTAGTGAGGCTTCTGGAATCTTTTCTTTGTAAAACAGATAAACACACTGCTCCTGTATTGTTCGTTCTGAGATACCACGATACATATTTGGATACCTCCTGTCCATGTATGGGCTTTCAGTCTGCACTTCTTTATTCATCTGTCTGATGGAAGGCCATACAAAATCACGCCAATGCACAGGCCTTTAGATTATCAACTTCATAGCCAGGGCCAAATTTAGCTTAGGCAAATGTCTTGGGGCACCTGTGGTTACAGGAGCGTCTGTCAATCTCTCCCCCTTTTAATCTCCCACTATTTACATTTTTTTAATGAATTAGACACCAAGAATTCAAACAGTTCTGTTTTTTGCAGTTTACAAATTTTAGTATGACTGTAGACTGTTTCCCCTAAAAAGTGTAAAATGCGTGTGGTTTTGGTTGTGGGCAATGTTTAGGGATGGGGTTAAGGGCAGGATTTTTGTGCTTATATGCTCCTAAACTATAAAGCCAGTCCTGTTCATAACTGATATAACATAATATAATTAATTATTAGGAAAAAGTGAGTCTCTGTTTATATTTTTGGGTTTTTGAACCAATTCTAGGTCTACCCTTAAATTTGCTGAAAAACACTAGGAAGCCAGTAATGGAAACCAAATAAATTTCAAACAGCTGGTCATTGGTAAAAAATGTTAATTGAAAAACACCATTGGCATCGCTTATATTGTTATCAAACAAGTGATAGACTTATGCAAAGGTCAGATGTACGGTATATAAGAATGTATTTTAGGTTCTGGACAAGAACATCAACATTGTGCCTGTGCTCTGAGTTTTCATTAACCTATCCGATGTTACCATTTACTGGTCTACAACAGTTAGAAAGCATCTGATTGGTTGCTTTAGATTAAGAACGCAGGCAACATTATGCACCTTATATTGAATAAGCCTACTAGTTCCATTTACTACATTACTACTACGCTATAATTATTTCTCTGAACTCACTGCTGGAGCCCTGTTCAAAGGTACCTGTTACCAGAAATGGAACTTTATCTTTATCACTCTAAAGGTGGCTACACAAGGTAACGAGAAATTGACGATACTTCATACCCTACTTTCTGTCCCTTTCTCATTACTGTGTGTAGCGATTCCATGGCAAAGAACATTGACCGTCAGCCTCTGGATTGTTCCGAAATTTCACCCGTCCGTGGTCTTCTCCCTGTACCCTAATTATAGGGAGTCAGCCATGGTTGGAGGAAATCTGCAGTCCTGAGTGTTCTCCCTATACTTTACATAGGGAGAATGCACTGGACTTTTAGTAGTGTGAGGGTTACATAATGACAGACAGAATTTTGCAGATTCTGTCTGTCATTTTGTAACATTGGTGTTTGGGTGTACCCAGTTTTACTGGGCTTTGTATTAGAAGACAATATAGAGATCTAATACACATTCCAGCTTGTGATTGCCTTTACCTGATTGCCAGCTTCATATCAGCTGATAATACAGAGACATTTCTAAAAGCATTCAGTGGTATTAAAGCTGACAATCTGGTGAACTGTCTGTCATAGACTATTATTGTCTGCACCATGTATTGGTCCATATTGTTAAAGCAAAATAGTGATACCGTGCCTTTAACCATCACGTTTTACAATTCTGATTTCGGTAGCCAACTACCGCATGGTATTGTACGGGTATAAATGTATGGCCAAATGGTTGTAAATGTACGTCCGCTGCCTTTAAAAAAGGGCCAAATCTAAATAATATGATAATATAATATACATAGAATGCAACATAGAAGTTGAAGGCTGAATGTGTTCTAATTTCTGATTTTCTGCTTATCTAGTAAAAATCTGCTTCATTGCCAGGAGTTTCTGGGCTTATCCTCTGCATCACTGCGTGTTATTGTGTGTATGTATTTGTCCTGGTAAGATTAGGAGACCTTGTGGGCTGCACAATGAATCACTTTCTTTTATTTTTAATCAAACGGTTAGGTGATTGTGCTTGATATCCTGGCAGGGAATAACTAGCGCGCTATTGATAATAAATCTTTATGCCTCTGCAGTAGAAGCTGCTGCTGGTTGGTAAAGAAACGAACAGATTTTAAATTGTAAGTAGGTACAAAACATTTACTCATAGATAAGGAATAAAGCCTGCTATACACCATTTAGTAGATGGTGGATACACACATGAACAAAAAAAGGGACGATTCCGTTGGACGTGAGAAATGCAAAGCAGTGCATGCCAACATGGGTGGCCACGTGTGCTTCTCTTCGGTTTACAGGGTAACCCTTTTGAAATAAAAAATAACAAAAGTGGTATAAAGGTGATACCTTTACTGGCTAACTAAGATAATCATAGCAAGCTTTCAGAACATTCTAGTTCCTTTTTCAAGCTGAAAGCTTGCTATGATTGGCTTAGTTAGCCAGTAAAGGTATCACCTTTATACCACTTTTGTTACTTTTTTATTTCAAAGGGGTTACCCTGTAAACCGAAGAGAAGCACATGTGGCCACCCATGTTGGCATGCACTGCTTTGCATTTCTCACGTCCAACGGAATCGTCCCTTTCTTGTTTATGTGTGTAACATTTTGACTGGCTAACACGGTACACCACCTTTCCTGCTTCTCTGCGGTGGGATCCATTTTTGGAGCGCATGTGATCACTTTCTTTAGCGAATCGCATGCACTCAGATCGCAGCGCAAGTGAACTGTAACACGTGAGAAACACGTACACTTTCCCCATGCATTACCGTGCATCCTAATGTAGCCTCAGCCTTAAAGAGGATGGCCCAGTGAGTGTCTTGGTCCATCCAGTGAAGCACCATTGAATGCAGTCACACCCATTCCTGTTGCTTTATATTCTTAGTAATTTTAGTTTAAAATTATACCAAAACCTGACTTTGACACCTTAAATTCTAACAATGCTGTGACCACATGCTCATAATAGTGAACACTAGGTATAAAGAGAGGCAATCAAATTAATAAAGAGAATAGAGGAGATTGACTATGAAGACTATATACGTTAGGGTTATTCACACTAGAAAAGCGATGTGATCAGTTTATACAAATACATTGAATCATACAATGAACTCTCTGGGAGATAGTTTACCAATCAATGACAGACGACATATGGACATCCCTTAATATTCGGAAGAATGGAGGTTATATTTTAAAGCGTTAATAAGCTAATAAATAAATTAGTGACAAATTCTTGATCGAAATGATATTGTCTGCATGGTAACAGACCATCCACTTATGAAAGAAGGAGGGGAGGGTTGACCCCAAACCTGTGTAGACTATGCAAGTACAAAACTGTTGTTGCGCTTTCCCTTTGAATGTAGGTTAGCCTGACTTTAACAAAAGGTTTTAAGCGGCTACATCGGTTTTTGGAAGTGAACTGCGCAGCCACCACAACCCTATTCAGTACTACAATAGAGTGGCTTTTTGGCCATAATCTAAGACCAGCCTTCTAAAGCAAATTGAATGGCAAGTGTTTTTTTCCACTGGGTTAAACATTATGTAAAATTATGGTGGAGGCATCATCATAGGGTAAACATGTTACTGGATGGATGTCCTTATTTAGCCTTGTTTACCATGTTACTATTTTAAAAGGGGGAAATGTGATAGTTTTCCAAACGAATCATTTATATTACACATACCTAGTCAACATATTCTTTTTATTTTTGAAAAAGTAATTCATTTTTTTTCATTAGCGAGCTGCATTTTCAGGCCCCGCACTTGTCCTTGTTCCCAGGATGCACGCTTCCCTGGAAAGCTACTAACAGGACGCACAAGTCAGATGGCAATGTGCGGGAAAAACATGTGTTTCCGATTGCGCTGTGATCCACGCAATGTTGCTCTATCTGATTTGCAACAAAAACGGAAGTGACCACCCACGTTGACCCACACTGCTCAACGTTCCTCAAGCGCGAACAGATTGCAAATTGCGTTCATAAGCGTGTCAGAAACCGACGGCCCAGGTTTCAAGGAATAAGATTCCAAGACTTCCAAAGGTACTTTATTTATTTATTTACTTTATTTATCTTTATTTATCTTTATTTACTTTATCTATATTAATTGATGCACAACGATGCTGATTGTTGATTGATGGTTACTTTTGCAGAATATCCTCTTTAATTTTATTTTTCTCTTGCATTTAAGTTTCTGTGACTGACCCCATAACATATAAATCTTATTATACTTTATTAAATTCTCAATGTGTTCATATTGTAAATTGATATTATAGGGTGCATCAAATCACATTTCCATTCTGTCTTGTGAGAGATTCTGTAAAGTTGACATGTTCTCCCGTCCTGAGTTTATTTTCCCAGGAAAATCACTAGTAGTTTAATAACCATTTCGATTATTTCTGATTTTTCTCATTGCTCTACTTTTATTATTTTCCAATGCCATGACTTTGTCCAGGACTTTCAAATATTAAATGAAATAAAAACCTTTTGTGCTAGACTTGTACACACGTTGGATAATTGTCGTACGATGCTGCTGGCGAATGAGCAATCGCACGATATTCGTACGAAAATATAGCATCAACGATCGTCAAAGAACAACGACCGTCGTCTATTGCCGTCTTTTTCCGACGATCAGCCTGGCGGATTTGTTCTGCAAATTATCATATATTTGTACATGGTCGGCAGATTATCGTTAACGTTCTACAAAAAAATATAAAAGGCGCATGCGCTGCTTTCGTAATTGCGCGAAGATACGAACATTAAGTTACATACGAACGTCTATATCTAATGACTATCGTGGTGACTATTGTTGTGTGTACAGAATTGAAACAGTCGTTTCAATTATGAGGATTAACGATAATGTTGTTAAACGTTTGTCGGCTGCATCGTACGAAAATTATCCAACGTGTGTACGAGGCTTTACCCACTCTTACACTATTACCTTGTGTGTACACAGTTTAAGTTTGCAGAGTTCACTCATAAATCTGTGTGGATCCTTTATAAAAATAATTTGTATGCTGCAGTGTTTTTTCATTTTCCATTTATGCATCTTTAAGAATTCCAGAACTTTTTAAAAATAATATCTTTCTGCCTACAGCCTCGCTCCTCATATTGTGGATCCATCTGCTACGTTGCTCCACATCTCCATGCCATGCCATGCTTACAGCTGTCTGTTAAACGGTGCAGCTTGCTGCCCTTGGGGTTTCGCTGACACTGCAGGTTTCTGATTTTAAACTTCATCATTTAAACGCAATGAAACCCAAGATAAAAATGTTTAGAGAAAGTGAAGAGCGTTAAATATTCACACTACCGTACTACCATACATCCTGTTATAAGGCGTTAAAATAGTCCTTACTAGTGTTGGCCAATTGGTCTGGCCATACTTAGTACTGCCATCCGCTTATCAGAGTGCATACAATCACCATTTTTGCAATTCACATGCGCTCTGTATGAGAAAATACGGCAGTGTGGCCTAGCACACGATGCACTAGTTTATATGTTATTATTAGCTGTTACTGGTCCATTCACTTTGCAATTGATGCAAGGGACTGAAACATAATTTGCCTATAGTATTTATTATTATTATTGTGGATTTATATAGCACCAACATCTTCCTCTTATTTGCTTTAATATGCTTTTTATTTGCATTAATATACATAAGGAAAACATACATGTTACATACAAGGGTAGTGCAAGCAGATTGTAGAGCAGAGGGGCAGCACGAGAAAAGTTCTGTATACGGACATGGGAAGAGGTGATTAGAGTGGATAAGAGGAGAATATCATTAGCAGAGCAAAGGTTACGCCTTGGGTATTGTATTGGCTGTATTGGCTGTAGTGAAGAGAGCCTTGCAGGATAAGGTTAGCAGCTTAAATTGGATCCTTTGGGTGATGGGAAGCCAGTGGAGAGATTGACAGGAAGTGGCAGCGTGTGAGAAGCGGGAAGAGAGGTGAATGAGCCTGGCAGCAGAGGATTGATTGAAGGGGTGCCAGTCGGTTGCTTGGTAGACCGCACAGGAGGGTGTTACAGTTGTCCAGCCGAGAGATGATAAGGGCATGAACTAGAATTTTGGTAGCGTTTTGTGAAAAGAAGGGCCGAATGCGTGAGATGTTTTTGAGCTGTAACTGCCAGGGTATTAATGTGGTGTTTAAAGGAAAGTTCATAGTCAAAAGTTACTCCCAGGCATCGCACGTAAGGTGTTGGGGAGATTGGTGTGTCATTAATGTAGATAGTAGTGTTGGGTAGAGGAGTAGATCGAGAGGGGGGGGGTACTGACAAGTTCGGTCTTATCCATGTTGAGCTTAAGGAAGCGGGAGGACATAAAATCAGAGATGGCATTTAGGCAGTCAGGGACCCAAGATGTCAGAGTAACGAGGTCAGGGGCGGAGATGTAAATTTGGGTATCATCAGCATACAGGTGGCATTGGAATCCAAAAGAACTAATGATCTGACCTAGCCCAAAGGTGTTAATGGAGAAGAGGGCCTAGTACTGAGCCTTGCGGTACCCCCACAGGGAGGGGAAGAGAGGTGGAGTTGGAGCCAGAGTGGGAAATACTGAACGTCCTACCTGAGAGGTAGGAGGACAGCCAAGAGAGTGAAGAATCCTGGATACCTAGAGAGGATAAGATGTGAAGCAGTAAAGGGTGATCCACTGTATCAAAAGCTGAAGACAGGTCAAGCAGAATAAACAGGGAAAAGTGGCCTTTAGATTTAGCATTAAAGGGCAATTATAGTGAGAAAATTGTTTTTTTTTAATTTCTTCTAATGTATCCTATAAGTCATCCCATCCACCAGGGTACCTTTAGTTTCTTTAAATTCTACATAGTCCCCGAGATATAAGCCTTTGAATATGCTATGATTTGTAGGAGCTGCTACACCTCATCTGTCACTCAAAGGCACACACCCACACAATCCAAAGCTCCCATGCAGTACTGTCACACACTCTCTCACCCACACTATATGTACCATGTGCAACATATAGTCAAATGCTGTAGTGCTAAACACAATCAATAAACCATTAAACCAGCAATATGAGCATAACACACTATAAAACAGCCCCTCCCCCCAAAAAAAATCTTATATACATACAAAACCAGTGACTCAAATGGAACACTAATACAGTATATATAATACAGTAATACAGACTATATACCAAACAAGACACACAGTGCAATCTATGAAATATATAGACTAAAGCAACTGAAATGTAACAGGACAACAAGCAGTGTCACTGTGTTTGTGAAGGTCTCACTACAAGCTGCTGTTACACTGACTCTCTCTTCAGTGATTATGATCTCAGCTAAGCAGGGGGAGAGATATGAACTTAAGTAAAAAGTAAATAACAATTAGCAAAGTTAGAGAACAGGGAGAGTTCAGTAACTTACTTGTAAAGAATCTCAGCACCACTTGTCCTCCTCTCTCCCCCTCTGCCCCTCCCTTCAGCATATTGCTACTTTATTCCACACTTTGACTGCTTGTAGTCTAGCTCTGGAAGGGAGGGGTCAACAGGATGTCAGCATTTCATTTAAAGTCCTTTCAACTGACAATGCTCGGACTCTGTATACAGCCCGTCACTGCTTGAGGGGGAGTAGACAGAGAGGGGAGGGGGACTACACAGCTTGGTACAAACTTCTGCCAGTGTGAAGAAACGAAGCCAAACAGAAACATGAAAGTAAGGCAGCTTATACTAAGTGATCTATACATTGTATACAGACAAAGTTTTTTTTTCACTATAGTTGCCCTTTAAGCAGATTGTTAGTAAGTTTGGTGAGAACCATTTCTGTGGAGTGGTTGGGGCGGAACCCACACTGTAGGTGATCAAAGAGGGAGTTGGCAGAAAAGTGATTAACCAGTTCAGCATAGACGTGTCGTTCAAGCAGTTTACATGCAAACGGGAGAAGAGAGACAGATGCATAACTGGATAGAGCAGGTGGAGCCAGAGTTTTCTTGAGAATAGGGGATACAATAGCATGTTAAAAATTAAAAAGAGATGTTAGGGCTGGTGTAAAGGAAAATGAGAGATGGTGAGACGGGCCTTGCAGAGAAGGCTTAAAAGTCTATGTTCTGTAATAGTGGAAAAGTTGGATAGAACAGAGATGAAGGTGGTGGAAGGGAGGCCGGGGAGAAATGTAGATGGGACTGGAGGCTGTGGAGATGAGCCAGAACATGTAGAAAAACTATTTCTTATATTAACGATTTTTTTCTGTGACATAAGAGGCAATTTCATCAGCAGATAAACAGGGTGTAGGAGCAGGAGGTGGAGGACAGAGCAGAGAGTTGAGTTGAAAACTTTGAAAAGCTGTTTTGGATTGTGGGATTGTTTGGAAATAAGGGTGGAGAAATAGGTTTGTTTGGCTGTAGACAAAATTTATTATATTTAGGCCGCCTTAATGTAATAAATTTTGTCTTCAGCCAAACAAATCTATTTCTCTAAGGCCTGACCAGGTCTGGGCATTTATTTGTATATCCAACAGAGAAAATCTGAAAATCTGCCCAGGATGTGGACCAAATTAAATAATGGAATTGATCATACAGAAAAATCTATACAAATTGTGTTTTCTACATTCCTCTGGCCCTTAGCCTAGTGAATCATTTTTTCAGTGCAAGTAACAAGATGATGTCCAGGGAGATGAGGCCTTATATTGTCTTTCACACAGAAAATATTTCCCTAAAGTTAATTAATTAGTGGCTGACCTTGGAGGGGTGTTTCCCACCTCTGTAGAGAGAGATAGATGTACAGTTGTTTCTATTCACAGTTTTATTTATTTAAATTCCCATGCCTAGAATGCACAGTAAGCTTGCAAGTCCCCTTGTGTCTTTTTTAGACACAGTTATTTGCATATGTGTTCCCACCAGGTAGGTTCCAATACAGAGAGCAGCCTCCTACAGTGCCTCAATTCCACGCATGGTCTATAACTTGTCCAGTATACTAATATGGTGGCCTGTATACTTACGAAACACATGGTTTTCCCCACTATCCCCACCCACATCAGGGCCTTTGCTGGCCTGAGCTTTTTTGCTTTGCCTAGAACTGTTTGGACATAGTTGGAGCAAGATAACCCCTTGTTTGACTAGGGCTAGCCTTTGGTTAAATGGCAGTTTAACTCTCTACCCACCTCTCCTCCAGTTTCCTTCTAGTAATAGTTCTCAGGGTGAGGACTTAAACCTCTAGGTTCTCACCCCTGGTTAAGAAAGCTGAAAAATGTACCTAAAGTTTTCTGTGCTATTCTGCCCCTTGCTTGAATCTGGAAACTGAACAATGGCCTATGGGAGGACACATTCTGCAAGAAAAAGGCCATGTGGCCATGTGAATGAGGGGATGGTTGCATCTTTAAGTAAGTGGTACAGCCTTCCTAGGATGGGTCCTCACCGGGGTACTATTCATAAGAAAGGGGTAGTTTTTGTGACTATAAACTACCCCTTTAAAGGGGAACTATGGTCTCCAAACAAGTTGAGTTTAAATTAAAGGCCAGTTTCCTACCTTTTAAAACGAGCCATCAATCACCTCTCTACATGCTTCACAGCCCAAGATATAAAGAAATGACTGACCAGAAACTTAATGGGTGGGAGGCTGACATGTGACATTCCTAAGGCTTCTCCTGCACAGTGCCGACCGCGAGCACAGCCTCAGACTCCCTCAGTGTGTGAAGTACTCTCTTCTCTGCTGTAGACTCCTCTCTGCTGTGTGAAGTACTGACAGAGAAGGTAAGGGAATCTACAGCTCTTCTTTCCTACTATGTGAAAACAGCCTTTTCAGGCACAGTTCTCACTCTGCCTGAAAATGCTGTTTCCACAGAGTTTTCTTTAGGGGGTGTCTGAGTGGCCCACGGCACCTGTGAGTGGGTGAGGCTTGAGCACCTTCGAGTGGGCAGGGCTTAGGCACCCATGAGTGGGCGGGGTTTAGGCATCCACGAGTGGACGGGGCCATGGCACCCACGGGTGGACGGGGCCACATGGCTCTGTAAGAGAATGGGCCAAGGGGGGCCTGCAACTGGAGGGACCATGGGGTCCATGAGTGGGAGGGACCAGGAGGACTGCAAAGGGGAGGAGGAGACACAGGGCAGATTGACTGGCATGGTTTCAGCGCAGAAAGCAGGAAGTGCAGGGGACCTGGTGATGCTGCTGCCATATCACACTCAAAAATGTAAATATCTTCAAAACTATGCAAAATAAACAATGGAAATAAATTGCAAAAATTCTCAGGAGTGCAATTCCTATCAATTTACCTAAAGTGATTTTTGGACCACAGTTCCCCTTTAATGTAAAAATTCTTAATTAAAAGCCTTAGGCAAGCTTAAACTTAATAGAATACACAACTTTTGTACAGTTAATATCTGTTTATATAAAAAAAAAATGTAATACACCATTTAACTATATGACTCAATCTGTTAGACGGTGATACATAGCATTAGATAGATATTACACACAACATTAACCCTTTAAGTAATAGGAATAGAGGTTATTTTTGGCTCCTATGTCTAAGTGGCTGTGAAAATGTATGTCATTTTCTGGCTATGAATGGCTGTTAGTGTACATATCGTCCCTCTTACATGGAGCAGCTACAGACTATCTGCATAAATGTGTTTGTTTCTTTGTGACTGTGTTAAATACATTATTTGTGTAGGTACTGGGAAATGTTTTAAAATAAAAACAACAACAATGTAAAGGTGCTAACTGTGATGATGACCATAGCAAGCTTTTACAACATCAAATGATCATATTTATAGTGTAAACATCATACAACACCTTTTATTACGTGCACAAGTGCATTATTATATTGATATATCTGTTTTGAGACGCAGTTCTTTCCACCAGGATGCTTTTGAAAATGGAAATGTGAAATGAAATGATAAATGTGTAAAGAGAAAAGCATTCAAATGTCCTGGAATGGTTTGTTTCATTGTGTAACAACAGATGACAAAATGTTCCCAGTTCGTTATACTGTCCCCTGTAGGTGTCTGTTTCCTATTAATCATGACCTACAACCATATCTCATTAAGTCATTCAATTTCATGTTACTCCTTCATTACGTCATTAAGGGTTTTGGGGTCTGTTTATTCCAATACGTCCCTTTTGGATGTTATATTACCTTCCTGTTCTAAAATAATGAAATGATCTTTTAAAAGAAAACACTGTGTAAATTCAGAAACAGTCACAAAATGCATATACTGCACCTGCGGTAAAGGTACCACATTGCCATATTGCACTACAGTGTAGAAACTGGTGATTAAGGGCTAGGCCACACTACTGCGATTTTTTTGCGTTTGTGTATGTGTTTTTTTCATATCATTGAAAATGCGCGTTTTCGGGTGCGTTTCGATTGCGATTTGCGTTCCACATTTTAAATCGCAATCGCATTCTTTTTTCAGTACTTAACGGGAAAAAACGCATGCGCAAATGCAACGAAATCGCACATGAAATTGCATGCGATTCCGTGTGTGATTCCATTTGCGTTGCAGTGTGGCCGTGCACTTATTTGTTCTAAAAATGTATGTGAACAAGATGAAACATCATAAACATAAGAAACATCACCAAAAGAATGGAAACAGACACCAAATAAGATTCATTATATAGGACACACAGGAAAAGTTTCTTATAACTGATTGACCTTGTTCCAGGGACAGGCTCTCTGACCATGAGCTGAACTGCCATAATGGGTGTCTATGGGTGTGCACTCTTTGCATGGAGGCACTTGGAAAAATAGGATTACTATAGAACAACACATTTTTCTAGAATATACAGACTGTACTGATTAACCAAGCTTCTCTCTGCACACCAATTCAATATTCAGGCTAAAGGCCAAGGCAGGCAACAAACCAGGTCTTCTAGGCAAGCGAGGGTCAGTATTCTGGCAAACTGCAGAACAGATTGGTTAGATCTGACCAAATATTCTCAAAACAAACATTAAGGTGTAGGCCACACTACTTTGCTTTTAAGCGTGACCAGATCATGATTGCAATCTGGTTGCGATGTTAAAAGTGTGCAATAGTGTTGGCCTATGGAGGTGGCCACATCCCCTCTGTTGGTGTCCGTGGGGGATCCACTTATCAGAGCACAAGCGATCATTAGTTTTGCTGCAATTCGCATGAGCTCTGATAAGGGGAAATTGCACAAATTGCATGTCACGTGATTGCGCCATCGGACGCTTTGCGATGTGGTCTCACCCTGAATGACATTTTAATGCTGTTCATTGGTCATTACAATTCTGTTTAACAAGCAATATAATCTATATTTAGATTGTAATGCCTTTTCATAAAAGTACAATGTCAATCAAGATAGAAAATGGATCGCCAACCTAATCTGGCATGTAAAATTAAAAATGCCTTAAACCCATTTTAATGGCTTGCAACCATCCATGAAGAGCAATTAAAATTAAAAAAAAATATAATATAAAGCTTTCTACCTTGTCTCCTATCGAACTCTCTCAAGCAGAAATTAGAATTTCTTTCATTAGGTGCAATACACCTTGAGATAGACAGGTGTCAGACTCTCGTGATGCTCCTGGTACAGCCATTCTATATTCGTGTATGATCTGTGCATTGTCCTTGTTTTCCCAAATCAAATGATCTGTCACTTACCCTTCTATTCCATCTTGATATTCAATCAGTCAGAAACATCTTGTAAGGAGCATCTGCCATCACTGCAGGTCCTTATACATTCCAACAGTTCAAACTGTACAATGGCACACCGCTGTTGGCTCATTAGCCAGACAAGTTGGTAGGTGCAACCTGAGTCCCGAAACGTTGTATGCTGTTGTTTTTTCACAAATAAAGAAATATTCACTGAAGTAGTGTGCTCCTCTACTCTTTGCCTTATACATTCCAACATTAATAAGGTTTAGATGTTGGTGACCTGGAAAAATAATTATTTAATGTCTCTATTCTATAGGATCCAGGTACCCTCCAAAGGAGCATAAAACCAGGAGACCTCCTGGCACCTGTTCTAATGGTGGGCACTATTCCTTGTAAGCTGCACATTAATGCACACAACTCTTTTTTGCATCTGCACAAATGATATGTCTGTTCTTACCGGCCTACCATTCACGGAGGTCTGGGATGGACCTTTAATTATAACCTACTTCTACAGTCAGGGGCTCTACAGCCCTATGTGCTGGTTGGTCCAGAGGCCCAAAACATGTAAACCTAACCGAACCAACTATAAAACAACACATACGGGGGTGAAGTGAACCGAAAGCCACGCCACCCTAAATAGTGTTTCACTGTGAATGCATTTTGATTATTCCAAGTATGAAAATAAGAATAACTCCAGCAGATGACAGGTCTTTTAAACAAGCAACGGATGAGACAGAAACTGGAATTGCATTATGAGGCGTAAATGACATATGCATTGGAGGGATCTCTGGGGAAGAGAAGGAGCGATGGAGGCTCTTAGTGCAACTCCCTGAAAATGTTTTACTTGAGGGAGCACAGCTGGGAGGTTCCTATATATCCTCCTCTAATGCAAGAATTGATCATCTGTTTCACTCATATTCATCTATTCAGCTCCAAATGAAGCTCGTATACATGTGTGTTTTATTAAATCCTCTACCAACGGTAAAAACAACATTGACCGCTGTGCTATAAGGAACTTGACAAAAATATATGGTGATAAGTTGTCAATAAGTCACAAAGATGAAGAAAAATAGGAATAAGAGAGAAAATAAATCAGAATTGAGCCAACCAGGTTTTCCATTAACTAGATAGTTGTCAGGGATGATAAAAATGTCTCTCACTATGCTGGGGGGTTTCGGATCACTGGCTTCAGATCAATATCATGAAGAGATCAAAGATGCAGCGAGAACAGATTTGAATGATCTGAATTTTCTTTCATTCATTTATTGTGCCTTCTGTTAGGCCCAGGCTGATTACGGCCTCATTCCTACACATTGCACTTTCTGGGGATAATATGTTTAGGGACTGAAACAAATGATTTAAAGGGCATCTATAGTGGGAAAATTAACTTTTTTTTCTTTCTTTCCATGTGTTCTATAATTCCCCACAACCCCCAGAGTGTCTTCACTTTTTTCAGATTCCCTCTCTGTCCTGAGATACACCAGTTAGAAGAATACGTGATTGCATTCCTCTACTCCTACTTGGACTGTCAATCAAATCCCTGTGACTTGATCCCCCCTCCCTGCTCTGTAATAAACATAGAGATAACAGCATTAGCAGGGGGAGAAAGGTAGCTTTGATGTTAGATATAAGGCTGCACTTGACCCCCCTTCTTAAAGGGCATGTCCAACCCGAAATTTAACTTTTGATATGTGGTAGGGCATGCTCCCCCAGCCCCAACCGCATTAATATAATTGTTAGAAAGTCCCCCGATTCTTACTTACCTGCCCTCTCTCCTCCGCTGCAATGTTCAGGCCCTCTGTTTGCATGGAATTGAAAGCAGGGGGCGGGACCGGCAGCCGCGTCCGTGATTGGCTGAGAGGCAGGGAGGGCTGCACTGAGCATGCCTCAACCTTGATGAGGTTGAGGAAGTCTCAGGCACAGCATGAGTCACACACTGCTCCTACACAGCAGTTTCCTGGACTTTGGAGGGGCACAGCAGGGGATCTATTTTGAGCAGGAATGTAAGGTAAGGATTGTTTTAAACTACTTGATGTGGCCAGTAATTGGTTAAATTTTAGTTTTGGGGGTGGACATGCCCTTTAATAGCTTTCACTGATTGATGATGGGTCACAAAGTGAGAGATTGTAAACTGTACTGATCTCCTTCTTCCGTGTCTCCAGGACAGCTTGCTTTCTATTGGCCACTGTGCGTGGGTGTGTTTTTCAGGATGTTGAACTTTTAACTCCTACTGCACATAAAAAGCTTGTCGGTTAGCCGGAGCTGAGACATGGAGGAGGTAACAGAGGGGAGGGGGAAGGGGGGAGTGCTGCACAGAGATCTGACACCGTGGTTAAACAGTCAGTGACAGATATAGGATTAAGGCAGCACAGAGTACATGAATTTAACTTTGCAAAGGGGCAATGTGTTTTTTTCACTATAGATGCCCTTTAAAACCTTTCCCACTTCCAAAAGTTCGAATTCTCATTCTCTGTTTTATTCCATTTTCCCGTCTGCAGTGGGGAAGCGACAGTAACTTTTACCGCATTGTGTTCTTATGATGCTTCTGTCTCCGATAATTACAAAAGATTATTTATTCTGCTTTGTTTGGACTTTACTGCCCCCGCTATAAATAGCTGTTTTTTTCTAATCTTCTGGATCGGAGCTTTAGGAAGCGGAGCCCTGGGGGTAATGGTTCCCAGCACTTCTCTGCAGTGACCTTGAATATATTTACACTAAGGAATCCTGCCCTTCCTGGGCCATTCTACTCTAATGATAACAACCCAGTCTGCTTTGAATTTCCTCCTATTTTATTTCTCCTAATTTAAGGACAGACCTTGCCAGTGAACTGTGCATTGGAAATATTACCATCCTAAATGGCTTTATCGTAATGTCTCCCAATTTTCTCTGTGTGTTAAAGCCTCATCTGGCTCACATTTCATTTTACATGGGATTGAAAATAAAAAAGAAGAATTGTGCATGCAGAGCAGGGAAGGGAGATCTGCGAGTCACTTGGATTGTTATCTTAAATTGGTGGTATAAATTGCGTTCGTTCCTTCAGACGTCTCTCGATATGTTTATTGTCCCCGCAGAGAATTCGCAAATCAAAAATGAAAAAGACATTCTGACGAACGTGCCCTAAATATTAAATAGACAATAAATGTGCAGCAGAACTGTGGTGGTGCGTATAGTTAATGGGAACCTTTTGTTTAAAGAGAAATACAACTCAAACGTTTGCCACCCAACCATGGATCTGATCTTGTGCAATTTCCTAGTTAAAAGCTTAGTTGTCCAGGTCACTTGACAAAAGGTCCTGGAACCTGGGGGGTGCAAACAGGCACAAGTTTAAAGGTACATTACACCGATTTTATGAAGTACAGGAAATTGGTATCTATTATTCCCGGGGAGGTGACATTGCATATTCACTTACCTAACTTACCTACCATCACTCCACTCATGGCTCCTCCCCAGCTTGACAGGCACGCTGTTCCGATCAGCCCCTATCTTAAGTATTGGTGCGCATGCGCAAACAATAGGAGCTCAGTCAGGACACAGCGTCATCTGCTGGGAAGAATCCACAAGTGGAGCCTGTAGTTAAGTTTATATTATTCCCGGGGAGGTGGGAATAAGCAATCTGGGGTTCTCACCTCCCAGTTTATAATTGATACAGATTTCCTGTACTTCATACAATCGGTTTAGTCTCCCTTTAAAAGTGTTCCCACAGGATTTTTTTTTAAAGAGGGGTTATGTTCTTGTGGAAATGGTTTTAAAAAATAAGAATTATGCAAGTTCAGATTGTCTGCTAACAAGTGTTACAAAAGAATAAAAGGAGAACTAAACATCAGAATCAGAATGCAGATCTTCAACACTTGGTGTTTACCCCCAGAAAATTACCCTCCCTAAGCAATATTAGAATTGTAATGGACACAAGAGCACATTCTCCTTTCTTCCATATTGCCCCTTAAGTCCAGATCTCATTATTTACCAAACCGTGATCCTGCGGCACTGCTGTGTCTGTTTTGGCAAGTGCTCCTTTCTCCATTACAATTAGAGTTTTGATAAAGGAGGGGTAATTTTTGGGGTGAACCTCTCTTTTAATTATTTCTCTAACATGTACCCCAATCTGGTTTTCAGTAGAGATCTGACCCGGATCCGACACGGAACCCCTCGTTTCCGAAATCCAAAAGATCCATCCGAATCCGGATGGATCCTCCAGATTTCGGAACTTCGGAAGACATTTTGGATAGTTGAAAGTACGGGGCTATTTTGAATAATTTTCAAAAACAGCCTTAAAGGGCATGTCCACCCCCAAAACTATAATTTCCCCCACTACTGGCCCCACTGTGTAGTGCATAAAAATCCTTACCTCACATCCCAGCTCCAAATGGTTCTCCTGTAAAGTCCCCCCAAAGTCCAGAAAACTGACCACCAGGAGCCTGGTCACTGGGGAAATTGTTTCCGCCTCTGAGCTGTTCTCTCAGTGGTTTTTGGCTTGCTCAGAGCAGCCCTTCACTCCCTCCCCCCCCCCCTTCCTCTCTCTCCCTCGCCTACCTGTTTTGCTCTCCCTCCCCCTAGTGTAAAATCCCTTTGCCATATAGTAGGGCTAGTTCTCCCAGCCCCAACCGCTATATTATATTTTCCAGAGACTCCCCCAAATTCTGCTTACCTTCCCTCTCTCCTCCGGCGTTCTGAACTGCCTCTCAGCCAATCAGGGACGCAGCTACCGGTCCTGCCCCCTGCTTGCAGTTGCATGCAAGCAGAGGGCTGGGCAGTGCGGTGGAGGAAAGAGGGAATGTAAGTAAAGATCGGGGGAGTCTCTGGAAAATATAATATAGCAGTTGGGGCTAGGGGAACTAGCCCTACTATATGGCAAAAATTGTCAAAAGGGGTGGACATGCCCTTTTAACGTTCGAAAATTATCAAAAATACGATCGGAGACCATTTTCGAGTTTCCGAACATATTTTCGGAAATCGAACATTCAAGGCTATTTTCATTCATTTTCAAGAATAGCCTTGAACTTTCGAAAATCTTCAAAAATAGCCCTGTACTTTCGAAAATTATCGAAAATTTGTTCCTGTTTCGGATCTTCGGGATTTTTCCGAGATCCAGGAATCCAAAAACAGAATGAAACTAGTGAGTTTCGGCCATCTCTAGTTTTCAGGGGTATTCTGTCCATACTTGATACCATAGATGAAATAGGAAAACTGCAAATAGCCTTTAACTATACCCTAGGATAGCTTGTGTACTACACTGGTACTGGCTACATAACCTGTATGTAAAATACAAATTTAAGTGTGGACATGCCGTATGGAAACACTTTTGCAAATAATTAACAATTTAGTTACAGTTACATTGTAGTTGTGTTACATTTAAGCAGTTGAAACCTATTGAATTCAATTTAATTTCAGGTTCAAAAATCTGTGTGGGTTGGGCATGGGGGCATCTTATATGTATGTACCAGTCTGAGTGGGCTGGGCATTGCAGTCTCTTAAATTTACACTTCTGCGTGGGCTGAGCATGGGGGCATTTTGTATTTACCAGTCTGTGTTGTGGGCACTTACATTTACCAGTTCACCATCCAGTTAGCCCTCCAGTTCACCTGTCAGTTTTAAGTCAGCCCTCCAGTCCACCAATTTACTAGCCAGCGTAAGTCAGCCCACCATACCCACCTCCAAAAGCCACATCTCCCTCCACAAGCCATACTGCAAGAAGATACAGTGCTGGCTTTAAATATTTGTTTCAGATGACAGAAGGTCTAGAAACATCCCTAGGTTTGCAGATGTCAATAATAAGGTTTAGGTTGGGTACACAGAAGCAGATTTTCGGACGACTACCGGTAACCGAATTTTCCATAACAATGTAAAAACTAGGAAGAGGTGGAGATCCTGGTAGTTCAACAACACCATATAGTATGCCAAAAACGTGCTTTATTTAATCATCCACACGACATGTTTCGGATCAAGAGATCCTTTATCAAGTGTGA
The DNA here is from genome assembly GCA_019447015.1 of Hymenochirus boettgeri. NCBI lineage: Eukaryota > Metazoa > Chordata > Amphibia > Anura > Pipidae > Hymenochirus > Hymenochirus boettgeri. The sequence goes on from CM033473.1 coordinate 240,510,851, forward strand.
AAACATGTAGAGTGGATGACTAAATAAAGCACGTTTTTGGCATACTATATGGTGTTGTTGAACTACCAGGATCTCCACCTCTTCCTAGTTTTTACCTTTATGATTGAGCGCATGAGTGGAGCGAACCGGAGATACTTGTTACACCTTCATATTATTGCAATCTAATGGAATTTTTAGATCTCCTTTACACTGATTACTAACTGACACGATGGGACCTTTAACATGTTAATATGAAGCATTTGGTCAATATTAATATCCATGGAATTGGAAAAAATCTTTAGGGCCAAAAATCAAAACTGTCTTGGGAAATTACAAGGAAACAGGCGACCAAATGCAGAAGGGCAGTCAGATCTCATATCATTTCTTTCACCCCATTAATGAAAAAGCCGCAAGACAGAAATCTCTACTTTATCCAATGTGAACACAGCTCTGAAATTAAACCTGACGCTATCATAACAGTTATCATCTGAAATAGAAAAACAAGTATGTAAAAAGAAAGAATCTGTATAATGAAATGCGAATGTAAAGAATGGTAGCTGTAAGTAGCACCCTGTATGAGTGCCCTGCTCCTGACACATCTACTTTAGCTTGGTAGCTTATAGTGGGGGTAAGAGTAGGCTGGGCTGCCAGTTATCAAATCTTTAAGGGAAGGCCTGCCTGCACCAGTGGCAGTGACACAAGTTGAGTGCCTCTAAAGCAGGCCATACACTTCTTTACCTTTCAACATTCCTGCACCAGTAGTTTGGAAAACTGTCCACTCAGGTCAAACCAGAAAAATTGTAGGAATTTCAGCAGATATAACTGCCTCTGAACACGATCGATAACAGTCAAGTCACATTGAACAGCAAATACGGTAATCATCATAGTGGGTCAGTGAATGGCCACCTTAAAGGGACAATAAACTGATTTTATGTACTTCATTGAGTACATGACATCTGTAGCTATTATTTACAGGGAGGTAATCAGGTAAGATAATACAAGGCTATATTTATTAAGCAGTGCCAACCTTACAAGGGCACTAAACCGAATTTATTAAGTACAAGAAATCGCTCATTCCTACCTCTATGGGTTACAGAGATACACTTACCTACCAGCTTCTCCCCACTAGAGATGGCCGAGAGTAGAAGTTCGGAAATGAACCCATAAAAGTCAATGGGGAGATAATAGTTTGAAAGGTTCGGAATAAATGACAGAAAAAAATATCAGTGGTAACTTACTGTAAATGGCTGTGGCACCTGGGAAATGGTCTGGGGAACATGTCACTGTCACCAAAACATGTTTAAAGACTTCTTTCACCCATGATCCGGCAATTGTCGGGTTTCCACACATTCAAGGGTTAACGAACTATACATTTGCGGCTTATCGAAAGCAAGCATTACACCAAACAATACATTTGTGGGTTACTGAATTCGAAGGCTACATTCAAGGGTTACCGAAAACGAATACTACATTCGAAGGTTAGCAAACAATACATTTGAGGGTTACAGAAAAAAAAATGAGGGTTAAAAAAACGAACGCTATATTAGAGGGTTACCGAATGATACGTTCGAGGGTTAGCAAATATCCCGTAAATTTGATAATTACCGAATTTTCGTTAATTATTGGAAATACTTTTGCGAGTTTGGAAAACCAAACTAGTTCGGATAGTTTGAGTTCATCCGAACTCGTGTTTGGGTCCATTCCTACTCCCCAACAGATGGAACTCCTATCTTTTGCACATGTGGGCAAATAGAAAAGGTAGGTGATCAGGACAGAGCGCCGGTCAGCTAGGGAGAGGCCGTGAGTGGTGCACCGGTAAGTGTATCTCTGCTACTCTGCATTCTATTATACACAGGGAGGTGGGAATACGCAATCTTACCTCCCTGTGAATAATAAATATTCATTTCCTGTACTTAATAAAATCGGTTTATTGTCCCTTTAAGGTCGGCACTGCTTAATAAATATCTAATATAAAGGACATTTTCAATAACCATGTTTTATTAATATTAGCCCTGTATAATCCATGAGGCCATTCTTTTTGCACTAAAAGAATCTGAACCTATGGAATCTAGTTAGCATATTAACCAATTTAATGTCCAAACTTTGCTAACCAATAGAAACCAACTGACTGCTGATTGGTCTAATATAAATACATGTACCATTCTGCTGTTTAAACTGACAGCCAGTTTCAGAGATCGGACGTAAGGAATGAACAATAATTTGACTTTAATGCTGTGCATTAGGAAGAGATGAGAAAATTCTCTCTGAGGGGCACTGAAAATATTTTTAGCTTTGTTATTGCCTTCACGATGTTCTATAAATACTGCACCTTGGGTATGGGATCAGCAAAAGTATTTATTATATCCAGAGCAGGAAATGCTGCAGGGAGTCATTTAAATTACCTGAAAATGATGTTGCTCTCCTCAACTTTAATCACTCAGATTCAAAAGGAATTTTGTCTTTTTATAGGAACAGTAATGTGTAAAGTATTAAGTACAGTATTAGTCCTATTACTGCAAAGCCAGACTATACCAGGCGCTGAAATCCTGGATGTGAATGTATCATTATAAAGTGACACGTATGATATTCACGTAATCCATAATAATAAATAACAAGAAAGTGTAAGTATATGCTTTGAATTTGTCTTGAAAGGCTGCACAACATTGCTGAATGCAACCAAGGAAAGTCAGCGCTGATTAGGTCTGCTCACAGCTGAACCCAATCAAGAGACAGGTAATTAGCGATGACTAGGTCTGCTCACAGCTGAACCCAATCAAGAGACAGGTAATTAGTGATGACTAGGTCTGCTCACAGCTGAACCCAATCAAGACATTAGAGATGTAATGTGGGTACGAATAGAACCCAGTTTCAAATCGAATCTGAGGGTTTCGAAGTCCCAACGAAACTTTCGGAACTCCCGAATTTCACGGAACCTGGATTTTTCGATTATCGAAAAATGAAAGTAGACGATTATCAAAAATCGAATGTATATGATTTCCGAAAATCGAAAATTGAAAGTAGACTATTTTCGAAAATCGAAACTTGAATTTTTAAAAAACGGAACAACAGTTTCGAACATCTCTACAAGAGACAGGTAATCAGCGCTAATTAGGTCTGCTCACAACCGAATTTCACGGAACCTGGATTTTTCTATTATCGAAAATCGAAATTAGACGATTTTCGAAAATCGAAAATAGATGAAAGTAGATCATAGAAAAATTCTTCTTTATAGCACTTCCCAACCTATCTGAATAAGTACCAAACTAAGACCCAATCACTTGTCTGTATTTAACTAATTTACAAGTGGGGAGACATACTGTAAAAAATACAACATGAAATATATAAGGGATAATGCGCCCCTTACGGTGTAATATAAGGATATTACGCCACCGAGGAGCTCCCTGACCATATAGAAGCACGAGGCCGTAGGCCGAGTGCTTTTATACAGGACAGGGAACTCCGAGGTGGCGTAATGTCCTTATATTATAATGTGAAGGGGCACATTATTTCTTATAATACACAAGAATCGGATTCCTTCACCTCATTCACATTTTAAATTCTAGCCTTGTCCCTATTTCCACCTTAAATAATCCCCCAAGCTACCTTCTGTAACTTAAACCCAGTAGAAAGGAACATCCCATCACATTATCTATGCAGTTAAACAAATCTTTGTGGAGGAGGAGAGAGACATTTGTTATGAAGTGACAGGGAGCAGCTCCAGCAGGTTCTGTTACTGAAGTTAAACACTGCAAAAAATGCTAAGTCATTGTCCAGGCATGAACACTGGAATGGGCAGAGTAGTGGGATATAAGAAATAAAAGAAATGAGTCACTTAGTGACATAGCTGAATGATTTTTATAAGGATATATACCACTGCAGCTCCCATTACAAAATATCACACTTATGTATTATATTACTATATTACAATATATTTCAGGTTGTATTGGGTGATTTGGTCTTGTGAAATATACTCAGATAATGTGCAGGAGTATTTTTCTATGACCTCTCTGTTTGTGGAGGGGGGAAGATTTATATTTTATAAAGGGCAAGGCAGCCAAGGCACTTGGGGCCCAGCTCCCAGGGGGGAACATAGGGGGTCCAGTCCGGGTGGGCCATTATAATCTGGCTCTGGCCTCCTTAGAAAAAAAAATAATTTTCACTCTGTCCAGGCCCGGGCCAACCCCAGGTTTTCAGAATGACACTAATGCTTCAGCACACATTCGAAAATATACCAATAGTAGAGGAGGTAGCAACCATGGCTCCAGCAATATATGCTGCAAACAGGCTTGTTTTCTTAGAGCCACCAAATCATGTTAACCCTTGATAAAGGGTTTTCAAACCGAAACATGATAGTTATGACTTATGACTCCTTGCACCACCGCATGATTTAGAGGTAGAGACAGGAGAAATATTTACACAGTGCAATAAAAAAAAGTTGCACTCGCTGGTTTGCTCTGCCCCTCTGTTTGGGTAAGTCTTAATCTGGTGAAAGGTTGTAAAGGCCGGTACAGTAATTTATGAACAAAGTTAAAATGACACTGTACTGTATGTACATATAACAGGTAATTTAGGATGTTGGTCTGGCACACACCTTTCTGCTGGAAAATCTTAATAAAGGTTTTTTTATTTGTAAAAGAGGCATAGAACTGGTTATGACACTTCAATTAAAGTAAATACAAATTACAAAAGGTCTGAAGTGGGTCCAGTGTGTAACAACGTATAAACTGGGAGACAGTAAACCACTTGTACGTACTACTAAGCAATTAAATAATGTGCCAATGTTGGCATTGTGTTCTCTGTTTGAAATAAGTAATTGAGTACAAGAGCCACTTTAAATGGAAAATAAAGGCTATACATACAGAGAGCTTATATGGCATTGCAAACATCCAGTAATAAATATCAACAAAATTGGTCGGAAGATAGTCTATTGGATCCAAAACAGTCCGGGAATGATTGTAATAATCCCTCCTGTACAGGCAGTTCCTATGTTATCTATTAAAATGTATTCTGTTGAATTTGGATGTAATTCTAACCCCATTACAGGACTTCATACAGTGGGATACAAGCAGGGTTGCCAGGACTCCTGATTTGAATATGATTGCCCCGACTGCAGGGAGATAATCCTGAGCCCTGCAGTCCTATGAATGGGACTGGAAGTCCCAGAACGTCCACTCTCTGCCCTGTCCCAGGCCAGGTGGAAATGTTTGGGGAGGAAGGGGGAGATCATTACAGGTTAACCCTGTATCTCAGTTTTCTATCTATTGTAGCTATGGGGTTTAGGGGGGATTTACCTATATATGATTTTTCTTTTGAGGGGTGAGCAAATACAAGAATTTTAGGTCACAAATGTAATTGCCATACCTTCCATCATTCCCTTTAATAAGGTGCACTATTGAGATCTAAGCTAAGATCCGATTTGTATCTTTTCCCTGCTCTATTTACAATGAATGAACCCACCAGGGTTTGTTCTGCTGGTGGGTTGGAAGATCAGTGAGTTTCGGCTCGGAACATTGGCTGCTGAAACCAAATACTAAAAACAAAGTTTTAATGTACTAATTGAAGCTTTGGTTCTCTCCTTCCTTATTTCCTGAATAGCCTTGGTACAACTTCCTTACTGCTATCACCTAATGGCTTTGTTTTTAATATGGAAATGACTAATTTATAGTGATTATCTGTCATGTCGGGTGGCACAAATCTTCCCAAACTCTCTTTCCTAGCTACACTCATGGCACGTCTATAAAACAATTGTTAAAACTCTGTCCAAACAGCCAAAGCTTTTAGTAACTTGAAGGCAAAATAGCTGTGTGGGGCTCATCGTGCCGCTCCGCCATAATGAATCACAAAGCCGCTAGTTCCATGTATTTTTATTTCCATAGTTACATAGATACGGCGATACAACATATAAATGATAATAGTCGATATTTGAGTACACGATGAATAGATTAGATTGTTGCGGCAGTAAAGCCAGACGATCCATTTAGCTTCCAAAAAGGGCCTGAGAGAACAAAGTGTTTCTCGCACTGAGATGGATTTGTTTCCATCTCTTTTGTTTTATAGAAAAAGTACAAAGAACATTTTGTTTTCTACCTGTGTTAGTGAGTAAAAGACCATTCATTTTGTTTGACTTTTTAAACTGCTAATTTCACAGTAGAAAAAACACCATTTATAGCTGAGGGGGGCACAACTCCCGGTTCTGTAATTATGTAATAGCACCTTGTTTTTTAGAATTAGTTTTAGTTCAGGCTCAGAATCTAGGATAATTACACATTATTATTAAATACATACTTTCCATACTGGATCATACTGCAGATCATTTTGTAAGGATTTGTTAATGGCAGTTTACAGTGAGGAATTCTGGTCTCTGCTAGACCATTGATAGATTTCCTACAATATCACTATATCCAGCCAATAGGGGGTGCAAAGGGTTGGGATTTAGTAACAAATTCAAGATTTTTCAACCCATCTTAATTTCTGTTGATGAAAAAGACTGCATCATAGGGGAATATTTATAAAGAAGCGCTATGTTCAACCTAAGACCAGTATTGCGGTGAAAAGAGAAATAAGACTGTAACTTCTACCAATAGCAGTCCAGGGCTGTAACTGAGAATTGGGCAACATAACGGGGGGGGGGGGGGGGTCTTTAGCATTCAAATTTAATGTGAAAATCAGAAACTTAATAAGTGGGGAATGAGGAGAAATGTAAATATGAAAAATCGTTGATCATAACACCCCCACCCCTGGACCCTTTTTTGTATTAGGAAAGCGACTATAATATACTGACACCTTCAGGATCCCTGTGAGGATCTCCTGCAGTTCTGGTTTCCACCTGTTGATGTCACTGTTCCTTCTGCTGTGTTCTGCCTTCAAGCTTCTGGATCATCATCTTTACCAAATAACCTTCACCTGCAAACTGGTTAACCTATTTTGGGACTCCACCCCTCTGCCTCAGAGCCAGAACATCAAGTGTACTTGATTATTGTCAGTCCTGTATCCTGATCTCTGGTTCCTGTTCTCAGTCCTGTATCCTGATCATTAGTTCCTGTTCATAGTTCCTGGTTATCTTACATACTGTAGTAGCATAGTTACTACATAATTGAGGTTGAATAAAGACGTACATCCATCTAGTCCAACCGTTTCACCCTACTCTTTAACCTTACGTAACAGTTGATCCATAGTGTAATAAATGGCCGGGAAGCCGAGGTACTTACAAGTACGCTTTAGGAGGAGGCAGATAGTCCGGAAAATGCAGGACACAGAGGCTGCTGGGAACAGAAGGCTGGAATCTGAAACGTCATGACGTCTACGACGCCACCCACCCGGAAGTGTAGAGCGGCGTGGGACCGGAGCAGCAGGTAAGTTCGTGACAGTACCCCTCCCTTACGGGGGGCCACAGGACCCAACGGGCCAGGTTTCCCTGGAAAATTCCTGTGGAAAGCTCTGACTAGATGAGGAGCATGCAAATCAGAATGTTTAATCTAAGCTCTTTCTTCTGGACCAAAACCTTTCCAGTGGACCAAATACTGAAGAGACCTCCTCAAGAATCTAGAGTCCAAGATCTTCTCAACCTCAAACTCCTGCTGACCATAAACGGAAATTGGAACGGGAGGTAGTAAAGATGTGGAATACTGATTAGAGCATACTGGCTTGATGAGGGAAATATGAAACACGTTAGGAATCCGCATGCTGGAAGGAAGTTGGAGGCGAACAGCCACTGGACCAACTAATTCCAGGATAGGAAAAGGACCAATACATTTGGGTCCCAGTTTGGAGGAAGGAACCCGTAGGTTAATATGAGCAGAGGAGAGCCACACTTTATCTCCAACCGAATAAGCTGGGGGTTCTCTACGTCTCCTATCTGCTGCAGTTTTTTTGTACCAAAGCAGATTTCTGAAGGCTGATTTCCGTAGCATGCCAGATAGCGGTCATCTGTGCCGCAGAGTCATTGGCAGCGGGTACATGTGTGGAAAGAAAATCTTGAGGAAAATATCTAGGATTCGTCCCAAAGACACATAAAAAAGGAGATTTCCCAGTAGAAGCATGAGGTGAATTGTTATGGGCAAACTCAGCCCAAGGCAGAAGGTCAGCCCAATCATCCTGAGTAGAGATGTCCGAACTTCGCAAAATCCGGTCTGCTCGAGGATCCGCGAATTTTCAGGAAAATTCGAAAATCCACGAGCGGCCCCATTAAAATTAAAAAAAACTCGAAAATACGAGAAATCCTCGTAATTTCGGAAATTTTCGAAAATACATATTTCCGAAAATACGAGGAATCCTCGGAATTTTGAAAATTTTAGAAATTACGAAATTTCTCGTATTTTCGAAAATACAAGAAATCTCGTAATTTCAAAATTTTTCGAAAATACGAGAAATCTGCGGTTCGGAAGGCGGAAAATCCGGAAAAATCCGCCGTTCGCGAACGGGATAAGTCCGCGGAGGATCCGGGTTCAGATCCGCGAACCGGCCATCCCTAATCCTGAGTATAGGAAATGTAACAATGAAGATATTGTTCCAAAGACTGGTTAGTGCGTTCAGTAGCCCCGTTGGACTGTGGGTAGTAAGCCGAAGAAAATTGTAACTTGATGTTCATGGATTTACAAAGCGCTCTCCAAAATTTGGAAACAAATTGAGAACCTCTGTCAGATACTATTTCAGAAGGGAGTCCATGAAAGCGGAAGATATGCGAAATAAATAGCTGAGCTAACTCCGTTGAAGATGGTAGTTTGGGGAGGGGAACAAAATGGGCCATTTTGTGGAAGGCGGAAGTTCCACAATAAAGTCCATGGATAGATAGGTCCAAGGTCTGGACGGAATGGGGAGGGGTTGAAGAAGACCACAGGGGAGGGTTCTAGGAGATTTGGATATGAATTCAGAAGCCAAAGGGTTATTGTCAATAGCCAGAACTCGAAGAGGTTGCTGCAAGTGAAGGAGAGGAAGTCCCAATTGTGCTGCATAGGTAGAATCAATGAAGTTTCCAGCTGCACCGGAATCGACAAAGGCCTGGGAGGAAAAAGTTTTACCATTAAAGGTGATAGTTGCTGGTAGAAAGAGTTTCAGTGGTTCAAATTTGGCAGGAGACTTAACATTGCCTAGAAGGAGCTCCTCCTGAACTTCTAGGGCATGGAGTTTCCCGACTTCTGGGGACAATTTCTGACAATTTCCCAGCACAATAGAGACAAAGTCCATTAGTACGTCTGCGTGAGATGAGTGCCGCCAATTTGCATCGGCTCTTCAACCAAAGATATAGGTTGCGGAAAGGTCTGAGCAGGCCTAGGAAAGGTCTTAGGGAAGCTGGAACGAGCTGCAGACCTTTCTGCCTGCCGTTCACGGAAGCGGGTATCAATCTGGATGCATAGCGTAATCAAGTCTTCCAATGGGACAGGTAACTCTCTAGATACTAATTCATCCTTGAGGCGATCAGAGAGTCCCTCAAAAAAGCTGCTGTAAGTGCCTCATTGTTCCAAGAAGTCTCCGTGGCAAGGGTACGAAATTCAATAGCATATTGACCCACGGAACGAGACCCTTGGCGGAGCTGCATCAAACGGGAGGAGGCAGCAGAGGTTCTTCCTGGAGCATCGAAGACATTGCGAAACAAACTCAGAAAGTCGGTAACATTATTGATTAGAGGATCGTCTTTTTCCCATAGGGGAGAAGCCCAGGCCAGAGCATTGCCCTCCAACAAGGCAATGATGTAACCAACCTTTGCACGATCCGATGCAAATTGAGATGGTTGAAATTCAAATTGGATTCGGCACTGATTAATGAATCCACGGCAGGCTTGGGCATTACCATCAAACCGTGAGGGCGGAGGTATGCGGGGCTCTCTCCAAAGAGAAGGTTCACCAAATCAGGACGTTGAAGGAGGCGGCGTAGAACCCGGAGCTGAGGCAGAAGCTGGGGGTAGCCGGACAGTGAGGGTATCCATGAACTGAGCCAACTGGCCCTGATGGTGTTCAAAGATGTCCATGCGTTTGGACAGAGTTTGGAGAGTTTTACTCAACTCTGCCATAGCCCCCTCAGGCATTTTCATGGCCCGATAGTACTGTAATAAATGGCCGGGAGGCCGAGGTACTTACAAGTACGCTTTAGGAGGAGGCAGATAGTCCGGAAAATGCAGGACACAGAGGCTGCTGGGAACAGAAGGCTGGAATCTGGAACAAGGTGCTGCTGGGAACTGTAGGCAGGATTCTAGAACAAGGAGCTGCTGGGAACTGTAGGCTGGATACTGGAACAAGGTGCTGCTGGGAACTGTAGGCTGGATACTGGAACAGGTGCTGCTGGGAACTGTAGGCTGGATACTGGAACAAGGTGCTGCTGGGAACTGTAAGCTGAATACTGGAACAAGGTGCTGCTGGGAACTGTAGGCAGGATTCTGGAAAACAAGGTGCTGCTGGGAACTGTAAGCTGGATACTGAACCAAGGTGCTGCTGGGAACTGTAGGCTGGAAGCTGGTACAAGGTGCTGCTGAACTGGAACAAGCAAGGTAGGTATAGTCACTAGAGCGGGAAGGTAAGTAGCTGTAGCAGGAGAGGAACAGGATCCAAGGCAGGAGAGTACAAGAGCCAGGAGGTAGCAAACGCTACTATTGGGCACCGGGTCCAGGAGGACGCCGACTTTTGAATTCTCGCACTGTCCGGTGTGTCGGCGTCGTGACGTCATGACATCTACGGCGACGCCCACCCGGAAGTGAAGAGCAGCGCGGGACCGGAGCGGCAGGTAAGTTCGTGACACATAGTAACATAGTAACATAGTAATTAAGGTTGAATAAAGACATACGTCCATCAAGTCCAACTTATTCACCCTCTTTATTTTTTTATTTTTTTTAACCATACCCAACAGTTGATCCAGAGGAAGGCAAGAAAAACCCAGCTAAAAAGGGGGAAAAAATTCCTTCCTGACTCCAAACGGCAATCGGAAAGTATCCCTGGATCAACCAGATCTATATGCATTAATACCAGTAATTCTCAATATTTTTTAGTTTTAGAAACTTATCCAGGCCTTTTTTAAAGTTATTCAATGAACTTGCCATTACCACCTCTGCTGGAAGACAGTTCCACGGTTTCACCGTTCTCACTGTAAAGAAACCTTTCCTAACCTGAAGATGAAACTTCTTTTCTTCCAACCTTAAAGGATGTCCACGAGTCCTCTGATATGACCTATTAGTGAACAATGCACCAGAGAGTTCATTGTATGGCCCATTAATATATTTGTATAAGGTTATCATGTCCCCATGCAAGCGTCGCTTCTCCAATGTAAACAGCCCTAACTTGTCTAATTTGCCTGCATATTCGAGCCCCTCCATTCCCCTTATTAATTTAGTTTCCCATCTATGAACTGCTTCAATTTCCAAGATGTCACTTTTGTATATGGGATTTCAAAACTACACCGAATATTCCAAATGAGGCCTTACCAGTGCCTTGTAAAGAGGGAGAATAATATTTTTCTCTCTTGAATCTATTCCCCCCTTTATACAAGACAGTATCTTGCTACCTCTAGCCGTTGCTACCTGGCATTGTTTGCTACAGCTAAGTCTGTTATCTACCAGAACCCCCAAATCTTTTTCCATTATAGATGCACTTAACACAGAGTTATTTATGGTGTAGGTGGCACAGGGATTATTAAATCCCAAATGCATCACCTTACATTTAACAACATTGAATCTCATCTGCCATTCTGCTGCCCATTTTGCTAATCTATCTAGGTCTGCTTGCAGCACTTGCACAAGTTTCCAAAGCTCTGCATAGTTTAGTGTCATCAGCAAACACTGAGACCTTGCTCTCAATGCCCTCTTCTAAGTCATTTATAAACAGATTAAACAGAAACCTAGTACAGAACCCTGAGACACTCCGTTTAGAACTTTAGCCCACATAGCTGTAGCTCCATTAACCACCACTCTCTGTTTGCGATCCAATAACCAGTTCTCTATCCATGAACAAATATTTCCTTCAAGGCCAACTGTCCTCAGTTTATACATGAGTCGCCTATGTGGCACAGTATCAAAAGCTTTCGCAAAATCCAAGTATACCACATCTACTGCTCTGCCTGAATTTAACTTCTTACTCACTTCTTCATAAAAACCAATTAAATTTGTCTGGCATGATCTATTTCTCATAAAACCATGCTGACTACTACTAATAAGATAAACTCTGGAGACAAAGTCAAGGATATGATCCCGTAACAAAGTTTACAGCACCCTCCCTACCACTGATGTTAGGCTTACAGGCCTATAGTTACCAGGCTGTGAACAACTAGCTTTTTTGAATATTGGTATTACAATCCAGCGGCACATCCCCAGACCAAAGCGAATCTGAAATGATGAGAAACAGTGGTCTAGATAGAACTGAACTAAGCTCTTTTAAAATCCGAGGTTCCAAATCCACCTGGTCCTGGGGCTTTATTGATATTAACTTTGTCTAATTGTTTCCATACCATATCCTCTGTTAGCCAATGTGAATACTCTTCATTTCTTCCCTGCACATTATAAAAATCCCTGCTGTAAGGACAAGGATTCTCAACAGTAAAAACCTAGGTAAAAAAAAAGGTTTATCAGATTAGCCTTTTCTGCATCCTCTACAACCATCTCTGCCCCATTATTTAATGGTCCCACATTCTCAGTCCTCAACTTTTTACCATTTATATACTTAAAAAACATTTTGGGGTTGGACTTGCTTTGTTTGGCAATCCGTATTTCATTTTTTATTTTAGCTAGTTTAATTGCTTTCTTGCACTCTTTATTACAGATTTTGTACTTCCTGTAAGCCTGTTCTGTTTTCAAAATTTTAAAAGCTTTTTTCTTTTTTTTCTATTTCTCTTTTTACCTGAGCATTAAGCCATGCAGGAGTGGACCTAATTTTTTTACACTTGTTCCCTAAAGGTACACATTTAGAAATGTAATAGTTTAATATCCCTTTAAAAGTGGTCCATATCTGCTCTTTATCTTTACCTAGAAACAATTACCCCCAGTCTATGAGCAGGAGCGATTCCCTTAACAGCATAAAATTAGCTTTCCTAAAGTTAAAAGTTTTTGTTAACCCGGTGCACTTTAGTTTTTTGCAACCTATATTAAATGACACTGTATCATGGTCTCTATTCCCTAAGCTTCCCATTACCTTCATCTCCAAAATGAGCTCAGGGTTATTAGATATCACCAGATCCAACAATGCATTCTGTCTAGTAGGAACTTCTACCATCTGTGAAAGAAAATGCTCATAAAGGAAATTTAAGAACTTTATACCTTTTGAGGTGCTGGCAGTTCCCTTACTCCAATCTATGTCAGGGTAGTTAAAATCCCCCATAACCAATCAGAACTACAGTATATGTATTAATACCACTAATTCTCAATATTATATAGTATCCCCGTACCAACCAGAACTACAGTATATGTATTAATACCAGTAATTCTCAAAATTATACAGTATCCCCGTACCAACCAGAACTACAGTATATTATTAATACCAGTAATTCTCAATATTATATAGTATCCCTGTACCAACCAGAACTGCAGTATATGTATTAATACCAGTAAGTCTCAATATTATATAGTATCCCTGTACCAACCAGAACTGCAGTATATGTATTAATACCAGTAATTCTCAATATAATATAGTATCCCCGTACCAACCAGAACTACAGTATATGTATTAATACCAGTATCTCAATATTATATAGTATCCCCGTACAACCAGAACTACAGTATATGTATTAATACCAGTAATTCTCAATATTATCTAGTATCCCTGTACCAACCAGAACTACAGAATATATATTAATACCACTAATTCTCAATATTATATAGTATCCCCGTACAACCAGAACTATAGTATATATATTAATACCAGTAATTCTCAATATTATATAGTATCCCTGTACCAACCAGAACTACAGTATATGTATTAATACCACTAATTCTCAATATTATATAGTATCCCCGTACAACCAGAACTACAGTATATGTATTAATACCACTAATTCTCAATATTATATAGTATCCCTGGATCAACCAGAACTACAGTATATGTATTAATACCAGTAATTCTCAATAGTTTTTAGTTTTAGAAATCTGTTGTATTCAATTAGATCAACTGGACTTGAAATGTAGTTCTTAAAGACGTTTCGCTAGTCATCCGACTGGCTTTCTCAATTCAGAATGACTTGTACAAGAATCTGTGGCAATTATGTACCCTGGAAAATCCCAATTAGCATATCACAGCCAGGTGTTAAGGGTGTGATTGGATAGTGGCTAAGAGGTGTTATAGGAACGCCCAGAGTAAGGTGTTAAACAAGCATTGTACATGGCAGACAATGCTGTTTTAACACCTTACTCTGGGCGTTCCTATAACACCTCTTAGCCACTATCTAATCACACCCTTAACACCTGGCTGTGATATGCTAATTGGGATTTTCCAGGGTACATAATTGCCACAGATTCTTGTACAAGTCATTCTGAATTGAGAAAGCCAGTCGGATGACTAGCGAAACGTCTTCAAGAACTAAACTTCAAGTCCAGTTGATCTAATTGAATACAACAGATATACCATGACCTGGATGAATGAGAACCTTCACAAGCTTAGTTTTAGAAACTTATCCATACCACTTTTAAAGCTATTTAATGAACTTGCCATTACCACATCTGCTAGAAGACAGTTTCACTGTTCTCACTGTAAAGAAACCTTTCCTAACCTGAAGATGAAACTTCTTTTGTCTAGTCTTAAAGGATGTCCACGTGTCCTCTGATATAACCGATTAGTGATCAACCAGAGAGTTTATTGTATGGCCCATTTATATATTTGTATAAAGTGGTCCTATCCCCACCATTATCTCCCTCTGATGAAATGACAACAGTCGTGAAACGTGTCAGGGCGTTTAGTTTGTGCGTATTTTCCCCTCACTTGTACCACTGATGTTTTTGCAATAAAGTTGGATTATTTTGGTGCACCTGGTTGAAGGGTCATCCCGAATGTGTCTTTTGGAAGTGGTTCTGTTATCGTTGGAGGTGCTGGTCCTCCTGGTAATTGGACTGTCCCAAGGTGCTGGACCTGATGGTAGACCAAGGAAGGTAGGATACCATACTCAGTAACTTTTGTTACTTTCTGCATTGACCTGCATAGACTTATCTACATTTGACTCTCTCAGCATCAAGCACCCAGGAGAAGCAATCTGTCCCTAAATGTGTTCTGAGAAGTATTTATCTTTGTCATGCTGGAGTATGACCTTAAAACCTTCTGCACGTGTTTTGCCTGTTGTCTGTAAACTGGATCCTCTTTCCACTTACATTATCTGTCACTAAAGTGACCTTTTTGTGGTTTTCAAATGTGTGTGTGGTTTCTGCGCTAGTTTCGTGCCCGTGTTTATCTGTAGGTACAGTTCCTTTCCCACAGACTTTGCAAAGCCTTATTTGATTGTTATTCAAACATTTCATTTCTAGATTTAGCATCAACACGGAAAAATCTTTAAAGTGGTTCCTTTGGCTTCAGAGAAGGTGGCAGTATCAGGCAGCACTGAATAAACTTTTGTTTGTTAAAACAATATTTTTGTTAAACGTTAGACAGCTTTTTCTAAACTTGGATGCTTTCTGTGAACAGCTGGTAGTCAATGTAATAAAATTCCAAATGATTAATGACACATTTTCTGTCTCTTATTGCTTTCCACCGGTCTCACCATTATCCCACATTGTCTGGTTTCCTCCCTTGAATGAACTCATTACAGGCAGCTCTATGGTACCTGCACACAATAGAATTCTGCCCTATGAGGTGACCTCCACGTGTAAAGGAATTTATCAGTAAAAGGAGACGTTTCTGAGGATCCTTTTTTACCCATTAATGTATAATTGTATGAAATCACCCAGATATTCACTGTTATGGGCACTATTGGCAAGCACATTATACTTACAGTGTTCACTGTCAGGAAACATAACAGCCCCTGCAGTGTGGACATAATGATGAGTATAATCATATTAGAGATGAGTGAATCCATTGTAAGTCCTGGTGAATTGCAAGCTGTGCATTGTAATGTGCTACGTTTCTGCACCAGCTCCCTGCCATTTACAGAATGTTTCAGAGGCGCCAACAAACATTCTCAACATTGGACCCAAACTTGACCAGAAACAGTTCTAGAAAATCTTCTTTAAAAAATGGTAAAAACACCCAATTAGTTTAATTTGCTAGTAAAAATTCTCTGGCGAAACGTAGTAAGTAAATATGAGGCAGAATGTCACATTTATAGTGTACGGCTGGCAAATGGCATGGGAAACACATCCCAATAAAGACATTTTATTGTATTGTAAATCAGGCAATTACTAGAAAAACATAAAAAATACGATCGGAAACTCGAAAGTAGTCTACGATCATATTTTCGAGGATTTTTGAACAATAGTAATTGAAAATTCGTTCCGTTTTTGGATTTTGTCGAACTTTATGAGTTCGGACGAACTCAAACTATCCGAAGTTAACTATCCCTAGTTCTGTTTTCTGAACTCGCGGCTGTATTTTCAATAATTATCATACATTCGTTAATTATTGAATTTACAAGACGTTCGATTACCGTAGAATGTATCGTTTGTTAACCCTGGAATGTAATGTTTGTTTTCGCTAAACCTCGAATGTAGCCTTGACTTTCGCTAACCCTCGAATGTAATGTTGGTTCTCACTAACCCTCAATAAATCGTTCGCTAACCCTCGAATGTAGCCTTCGACTTTCGGTAACCCTCGAATGAATTGTTCATTTCTCTAACCCTCTATTGCGGCCTTCGATTTTCGGTAACTCTCGAATGTAATGTTCGTTTTCGCTAACCCTCGAATGTAGAGTTTGACTTTCAGTAAACCTCGAATGTATCATACGATTTCGATAACCCTTGAATATACAGTTCTATTTTTGGTAACCCTCAAATGTATCATTCGGTAACCCTCAAATTGGCCGTAACCCTTGCACAAACCCGACAATTGCCTGATTATGGGGAAAGAAGTGTTTAAACAGGTTTTGGTGATATAGACCATTTCCCAAGTGCCACAGCCATTTACAGTAAGTTACCATTGCTATTTTTTGTGCTATTTATACAAACTTTTTGAACTATTATCTCTCCATTGACTTTAATGGGTTAGTTTCCAAACTTCCGAACTCTTACTGAATTTCAGAAGTTTGGAAACGAACCGAACTTCAGTAAGTTCAGCCATCTTTACACGCAAGTATATAAAGTCCTGCTAACCAGTATTGAATCAGTTAAGTGATTGTAATCATTTTTATTACCATTGTCGCCAGTGGTAAATCTGGCTTTTAATGTTTTCGAGATTTTGTGAAATTTCGGGTTAAAGTGGGTTTTCGATGGATTTTAGAGCACAGTACCATTTACAAATGTTTTTGGAAATAGCACTGTGCTAGCGATCCAAAAGCCCTACCGTTAAGTTTTGTGCTACTTGGTATCGCAAAACTTAACGGTACTGTGTGGGAGGCTTTAAAGTCGCATTACTTACCTTAGCCCAATCCCGCGATGCAATACTTGACATAATCTCGTTTACGTCAGATATTGTATCGCGGGATCGGGCTAAGGTAAGTTACGCGACTTCCCTAAATTGAATCTCCCTGTTGATTTTGTATATACATGTTCAAAGCATTAGAGAGCATTTGACTATATAGCGGTGCTTGAATCATTAATTATGCATTTTTGTCAACTTTGTATAGAAATAAGGCAATCTTTCATAGACAGTCAGCCACTTGTTAACATGATGCACTGGAATAAGTGTCTTGTAGTGTTAAGTTCATTCTTCAAACATCTTTGGGATTATTTGGTTAACAGACAAGTGTGTACCCTCTCTAGATCCAAGGTTCTTAGACATGTGCAGACTGTGAAATGCTGGACAATGCAGAGTTCTGTCATGGCACACCTGTGTTATAAATGCTGAGTATATATGAATAGCATTTGGATAAAATCAATGTAGCATAAAGCAACACAACATAGCTTATATTCAATTGATGTGAAATATATACACTATTACAATTTATAGGCATACCACTGTCTCTCTCCAGGCACACCAGTGTAACCCTAAACCCCTTGTTCTAGATAAAAGAAACATACATTCTAAGGACTATTACATAGAGGAAAGTGGTATCTTCTATTCAGAAATACAAAGTCTATACAATGTCACGTTAAAAATGATATACACAGCCACAAGGGAGAATAAATCTTACAGAGGCTTTTTGTCATAACGGTTTATGATAACACATCAAATACGTGAAAAAAGCAAGACTGAAGGCTTTAGTTTCCAGCTGTATCTCTTCCCCAGTATTTCTCCAGTGGCTATAGATCCTCTTCTTAATCCTATAAAATGGAACATTATGTAACTGACAGGGTAATATTTCTCACCTTTGTATTGGAAAGATTTATTTCTTTCCACCACCATCATAAACAGTCGCTTCCCAGTCAAGTGGTCTTTAAGCTGACAGCTTTAGAATGTCTGGAATTGTTCTTTACAGTAGAAAATAAACGTCATCCTACATTTAAGGTTACTGTATATCAATAAACCAGTAATACAGAAACGATGAAGGCATCAAATAGGAATATCTGTTATAAGAGCTCATTTGGAACACTCGGTGCAGTTTGAGAATCCCATTTATAAAAGGGACTTATTGCAAAACAACCAAAAAATAACAGAGATACTCACAGATATCGGTAGTTGCAAAAGTAGGGGGCCCCATTTTGTGATAAGGTTCCAAAACTACCAGTCTGTGTGCCAACTGTTTTACCAGTGGTCTGTGTACAAAGCATTTTTACCACTGTCTGTGTGCCAAGCATTTAACCAGTGCAGTGCCAGTTTCCCAACAAGTTTATCAGTTTATGCATGCTAAGCATTTAACCAGTCTTTGTGCCAACTATTTTACCAGTGGTTATATATACAAAGCATTTTACCACTCTCTCTGTGCCAAGCATTTTAGTAGCGTCAGTTGGTTATTTATTTTAGAAGGTTTGAGGATCTAATTTAAGAAATATCTGATTTAATAGTTTTGCTAGGTGGGTAAAGTATGTTTGTCTGTTTCAAAATGAGTGCCTTTAAAAAACAATGATGCCTTGCAGCACAGAAGTCCTGAGTTTGATTCTACCTTTGGACACATCTGCAAGGAGTTTGTATGTTCTCCCCGTGCTAGCATGGGTTTCCTCACGGCACTCTGGTTTCCCCCACAATAATAAAGACATACTGATAGGTTGTATGTGTCAAATAAATGTGCTTAGATTGTAAGCTCTTTGGGGCAGGGTGTGATATAAATGTATATTGTAAAGCTCTACAGAAGATGTTAGCGCTATATAAATCCATAATTATAATAATGCTGATGAATTTGGATGTTTTTTATGGAAATGATGGATCCTCTGGATCCCATCTGGCTGCCACCGTCAGTCAATCACAGATGTGGCTGCTGGTCTGGCCCCCCTTTGCTGTTTCTGGCTAGCAGAGAGGGAAGAAGATAGTCGCAGGAGTGAAGGGACTGTAAATAAATATTGTAAAGATTTTTTTAGTAATATTATGGCTGTTGGGGGTGGGCAACCCTAAAAGTTCATACACACGTGCGATCAGGGGTCCAGACACGCGACGCACAATGTGAACGAATGAACATTTCGGACGATAATCGGCCTGTGTGTAGGCCCTTTATCGGCCGAAACGAGCGGTCGTTCGGGGATCCGCCAGGTCGGTCGGGCAACGATCCCTGACCGAACGTCCGCGTCGGACACTGTCAGTGAAGTCGGCACTGGAGCGGGTCTGCGGGTGTGGACAGAATGCATATACTGTATGTCTTTATTCAACCTCCATTTCTATGTTACTATGTACATTTTTGTTTATCAGTAAAAAAGTGCAAAAGAAAAAATGGAAAATGCTTAGCCATAGAGAAGGGATCCGGGTCTGACTCAGAACCCCTTGGTTCTGAAATCTGAATGTTCCGTCTGAAACCGGATGGATTGTTTGGATTTTGGGACTTCGAAGCGAGTTTTTGATTTTTATCGAATGTTCGAGCTATTTTTGAAAATTCTCAAAAATAGCTTAGAACATTCATTACCCTTGAAAATATGATCAGAAATAGTTTCTGATCGTATTTATGAAGTTTATCAAACGTTCAAGGCTAATTTCGAGGATTATTGAAAATAGCTTGAACATTCAAAAAAAAACCCGAAAACTTGCTCCAAAATCCCAATTTTAACGAATCCCGTCAGGTTCGGCCATCTCTACTTAGCCATACCACTAAGAAATAATGACATATATAGAGTATTTGTTACTATATACTATACTTAAAGGGTCACTATACTCACTGAAACAACATTACACTTTCTGAAACTACAATTTAAGAGAAGTAAAATGATGGTATTCACATATTTATCTGTGCTTGCTTGTTATTAAATTATTAATGTTTAGTGACAATTCCCCCCAACTCACTTTCTCATTGCCTTCTTGTAGTGTCTGCGACACTTATAAGTTCTGCACAGCCTCACTATAGACACTGCTTTTCTTACACATCTCCTCCCCCCCCTTCTTTTCTCTCCTAATTCTCTTAAATGTTGCAGAAAGTGTGCTGGCAGGCAGGCACAGAGGTCAGAGTACAATTTCTGCTTCTGGAGTGACAGGTCTTTCCCTGTAAATGCTATGATTTCAAATGATGATTTCTCAGGATCTACAACTCAGATTTAAAACCCGAAAAAGCAGTGGAATCTTGCTGTATCTAATTTTTGAAAATTATTTTTTTTTTGAGTAAAGATACCCTTTAATCAGTACACTATATTTTAGGAAAACAAGTCTTACTGTACATTTTTGTTTTAAGGGAGTACAGAATGCCAGCACAAGAATCGAAAGATCACCAGTGCTTGATGTTGTAAAATGATTTTTAATGATTTTACTTTCAAATGGTTTTGAAGGGGTCAGTATTCTCGCCTTTGAAAATACTATAACTGGTATTTAAAATGTACAGTACAAAATGTGAGAATATTTCTAAATGTCGTCCAGATTTGTCCCAACTTTTTTGATTAGGATTATTTCTTAAAAGTGTGTGTGTGTGTGTGTGTGTGTGTGTGTGTGTGTGTGTGTGTGTGTGTGTAGAATTCACCAACCAGTCGGATCACACAGACAGCAGTCCCGACATATCCTCACACGTTCTGTGCATGCACTTAAGTGAACTATTCCTTTAATGCATTGATTGAAGCCCAGGAGGTTAGGGAGCTATGCCTTACCTTCCGTTCTTCAATCAATATCTCAGAAGCCAGGGACAAAAGGTAAGTATATTTACCTTTCATGCACAGAAAATTCACAACTGCTTCCTTGTTTTAATCCACTATAGCATGCATTATTGTGCATGTGCGCTATAGTGGATTACAACCAGGAAGCGGTCGGGACCTCATTTCTGCAGCAGTGGATCGCATGAAAGGTAAATTTACTTACCTTCGTCCCTGGCTCCTGAGATATTTATTGAAGAATGGGAGGTAAGGCATAGCTCCCTAACCTCCCGGGCTTCAATCAATACATTAAAGGAATAGTTCACTTTTGCAGTGAACTATTCCTTTAAGGGGAAACTATGCATAGTGTGTTCATATTGCAACTGTTTTAAGTGCCGAATTCAGAGCAATGTAACCAAGTTATCATTTTATGGAATAACTGGATAGATTTACCTGATTGGTTTTGCATCTGTTAGGAGTTTGAATGTCCACTCTGTGCTTTCGTTCAGTATTTCTTTTTGGTTCCTCTTCCCCCCACAAGCATAAAAACAAACTCCTTCTTCATGCCTTTCACTGTAGGCTACTGGAATAGTGTACACTAATTATTGTAAAGCCTGGTACACATCTTTAGATCCTTGTGGTCATTTAGCCAAAAGTCAAAATGCTATACAGCGTGTGTACCCATACATTAGGTGGGCTTAAACAAAGTGCTAATGCAATGAAGTGCAACCATATTAAATTGAGTTTAATTAATGACAAATATTACAAAAACATTGTGAGGCCAGTGTGTCACAATGTTATCTTACTTGTTTTTATCATAGTTGTTTAGTTATAATATTGTATGATTGCATTTGCACTTTTACCAACTGTATTTGCATTAGCAATTTGTTGTGGAAAGATTATTATTACCAGATAGGCAACTGCCTAGGGCCTGTCTGGAAGGAATTGTTTGTGCTGCAGCAGTGAGCCAGAATGAATCAAAAACAAAGAGCTGCTTTTGTGTCTCCTCTGCTGCTTTCTTCGGGCAAAGACTGCAACAGTGATTGACAGGTGGCTAACTGGGAGAAATAGCAGCAGGACATATGGGCTCACAGATGCCATATTTGCCATACATTGGGTATACAATGGATGGGAAAGGAGTGACAGGTTTAACAGGGGTAAATTGGGATGAATGGATAGACAAGAGAAGTATCAGAATGAATAGGGAACATTTTGAAAGATTATTGAGAGAAGATTTGATAGAGGGGACAGAATGGAAGGAAGTACAAGTAATGGATGGCAAGGGGAGTATTAGAAGGAAAAGAAATTGATTAGAAGGGAGTAATATTGGATAGAAAGGACAGAAGAGATTAAGTGGGCATAATGGTGAAAAGAATGGAATGCCAAAGGGAAAGATTGCACAGAAAAAGGGATCAGATTGCAAAAAAGGAGACTAGACAAAATTGGGGCAAATTCACAGGAAAAGTGGTCAGATTTGATGGCGGAGCAGCATGGAAGGAGTATGGACATATTGGAAGTAAAAAAGACAGAAGAAGGACTATATAAATCAAAAACGAAGCTCAGTAAGGCACAGAGAAGGTGAACAGTGAGATGTGTATAGTACAGTAAGTACAGGAGTTAATCATTGGGGTTCTACTAAATCCTTCTTAACTACTCACTGACTGATTTATTAATGTAAAATAATGTATAATGGTGGACAAACTTCAATCAAATAGAAGCAGGAGATGTCTGACTGATGAACTGCTGGGCAGTTGATTTGTATATATAAAAAAATGGCAAAAGTGTTTTTTAAAGGATTTGAGTGGCGGATAATGTATGATAGCACAGCTATGGTTTAGCCCCATCCATTGAAGAGGTTAACTTGCTACTGTATATAGCTTAATGTGGGCACTTTGATTTTAGGCTTGGTAAAGGCCTAAACATTGACATAAATGGGTAAATATACACGTTTTCCCTTTTCAACTGGAGCTAGAGTATCAATTGCACTGCTTCTGCTGATCAGCATTGCTTGATACAGTACCTTATTGTAGATACTCATTTTAAGGGACTAGATTGCTTAGAGCATGTTTTTCTCTATAAGATACTCATTCTACATTCCCAGTTAGTTTTTCTTTGCTTAATGATCATTTTAATGTTATTCCTTTAAAAAAACGGACACACAAAATCCACAAAAAAGGGCAGTTTGGCCCAAAACATGTAATCTATAATGTGAATGAATTTTACATCATCTGATTCACTAAGGTCGGGACTGGGGATGACCTATATTTACTAAAGTTCAAACTCGTTCCCCTGGGGAATTTTTTCCAGTTGATTTCTAGTGATATTTACACTTGGGTGAAAATTTGTTTTGGCCTCTTCCCAGACAATATACATTATACAGATAGGAAAATGATTGAAATAAAGCACTAAAAGATAACACATTTGTGGACTGGTTAATTAGATAGGTTGATTGATAGATTGAACAGACCTTTATGATCATTGAGCTCTAATGAGAAGTGAGACTATTACCAATACTACTTGTATTTTGTAGATCTGTTTTTCTAAATAATATTTAAATTTTACTAACATTTCTAACCTTTCTATACTAACATACATCTCAGCATATATCTTTCCATGTTTTTGGACCAACATGTTTGGATAGCCCTACCCTACATGTTCAGATAGCCCTACACTACATGTTCAGATAGCCCTACCCTACATGTTTGGATAGCCCTACCCTACATGTTCGGATAGCCCTACCCTACATGATCGGATAGCCCTACCCTACATGTTCGGATAGCCCTACCCTACATGATCAGATAGCCCTACCCTACATGTTCGGATAGCCCTACCCTACATGATCAGATAGCCCTACCCTACATGATCAGATAGCCCTACCCTACATGATCAGATAGCCCTACCCTACATGTTCGGATATCCGTACAGTAATTCATTCTCCCATGCATTTTCATTGAAATCAGATGTTTATCTCCAGGCAGATTTACAACAGAAAGGAATTGGTCTTTGCTGCGTCAGCAGTGGACACAGTGCCGTATTTGTTTTTATAAAAGGGTGTTTTATGTTTGTGATTATGTCCCTTTAAAACAAATGGAAAATAACACCTTATATCCAGGCACTAGATTGACTTGCATTTGACCTTTGCCACTTAATGTAACCCAGAGATGCTCTTTCCCAAGAATGGAGATTTAAAATTAACATCTGTACTGACCTCTATGCAACATGTAATCTTTAAGCTTTCCAGATAATCAGGATACTGACATCTTTAAATTACACAACGAGAGGCTGAAAAGCCCTTGGAGATTGAGCTCTGCCTCCAGCAGGTCACTTCACAGCATTAATATATAGGGGAAAGCAACTGGATGTGAAGTGAAACACGCTGGTTTATTGCACATTGACCTGGTTGAGATGTTGAGAGAAAACTAAACATTTAACCATCATCTATTCGAAAACGATTGGACTGACAAGACTGGGAAAGGGCACTGGGTTGTAACAAAGATTAAAATGAAAGATGATTAGCCTAAGTGTGATCAGAGGGAGATGCAATAAATGAAGGGTGAACCTGCTAAGAGAGGAGGTGAAAGGATTAATGAATAAACAGAAATGTATGTGTGAAGAATGACAGTGGAGGCTCCCAATGGTAGAGCTGGTTGTGTGTACTGAGCATTCCTTCTGTACATATATGTCTAGAATCCACTGTGCTCTGGACATTCCAAAGTGTCTAAATCAACGTAATGTTATTGATTTTGTTGTAGTTTCCCATATTAATACATTAATGGAAGGTTAGTAGATCTGTGGTTCTCTAGCTTTTCTTAAACGTCAATTTTAGTGATTTGTATGTATCCTACAGGTGTCTATTGTCCTCAATAAAAATCCATTCATCCATTATATCTCAGTGGGGCTACAGCCCAGTCATCTTCACTTTTATTGGCAACCTTAATGGGATTGGGGAAACATGAAAAGTGTTCATCTGCCACAAGGCTTATGTGGCACTGGCACTTGTGTGTTGATCCTGCTGATGGAATCAAATCTGTACTTAATATCGAAAAATGGGAAAATTCCTATTGAAAATTGTAAAAATCGAATTCTCATGGCAATGGCAACTGAACATTTGAAAAATTCCAATTCAATTGGAACAAACCATGTTCTCTGCTGTTTGTATGTAACCATGTGGTATGAAACATGTTTGGTTAATCTCTACAGTCGTTTTTTTTCCCTAGAAGGGTCCAGCAGATGGTAAATGAACAAAAAACTATGGTTTGTTTACAGTGGTCCCTGGCCCCAGCATTTTTTATAATTACTATTTTTTCTTTTTTGGGGGGAATTTTGTTATGAGGGAAAAAAACAGTGTATTAATAGAGATATGCATCATCATAACAGTCAGGTAAATACCATAGGAGGGATGTCCCAGTTTACCTTGCAAATTGCTTTGCTTCTTCCCAATTTGAATATAATAACTCATCTATTGTCTGGGGTTCTCTGGCGTTTATATCAAAGTATATGAGCCACAAAATACCTCCCAGCAGACACTATTCCTGTTTAGCCTCCAACACAAAGAATTCTGAATTAAAAGGAACAGTCTAATTATTCCCGATCTAAAGCACATAAGATGGATAAAGACGTCTGACAGAATACTCTATAATGTAATCTCCCAGACATAGGGATGTATATATATATATAAAATCTATATTAGATAGTCCAAAAAGGCCAGCACCATGTCATAGCCATAAAATGAGTGCACAGCTGCATATACAAACATATAGATACATCTCTTCCAAAAGCAGCAGCACAATATACATTTAAATGATTTTATTCCATATATACAAAAAACTATGTGCTGCTGCTTTTTGGAAGATATATAAAGCACTGGGTGGATGGCCTCTTCCCTCATTTTAAAAAGTCAAAGGGCTGGGGGGAAGTGAGAGCCTGTTATATTGGGGGTGGACTTGGGGGTGGTATGGTGTGTGAGGTTTGTTTTGGGTGTTGTGGTGGGGGTGGGTGTTGGTTTGTATGGGTTTGGGTGGGATGTGTCTCTGCCTCTTAAAACTCAGGGGGGATCCCAGTGAGGCCTTACTAGGACTCCCATCTAGTGCACAACTAGATGAGAAATGCAAAAGTTTGCTAATGGTAATTGAAGTAAAAAAACCTTGACGTGGTTGGAAGGCTTTTCATTCATGTGATCACAGTAATGTATACTAAAACCCCTTTGTTTATAACGTATGCCAGTGTGCAGATAATATGATATTGTATGGGGCCTAGGAATGTGCATTGATTATCTTTTCTATGTTTGTGTGTATATATATATATATATATATATATATATATATATATATATATATCCTTCCTTTATATAAAATTATTTTCCATTTGTGGAGATTGCATTGAGTTTTTAGACTGTACTATGTAGGTGGGGGTAGGCTAAAAATATATTATACATAGTAAAAGTGTATATTGTAATGTAAAAGGTATAACATGAATTAGTTTATTAATATGTACAACATAAAGATATATAAGTGTGTAACAGTGTGTAAATGGCATATGAAATAAAAAATAAAAAAGTACTAACCTACAGAATCTCCCCACGTTTGAATGGACGTGTCAAAATGGGAGCTATAGACACACCTCTCAAACTTATTAAATTCTGCATGGAAGTTTGCTGCCATTTCCTTATTGTCCTTATTATCCAATAGTGTGTGCTTCTGTTAGCTGCTGTACACTACATAACATCCTGACGCAATGCATGCTTTCCAGTAACATCCTTTAACTTTAGATTGTGGTAGAGACTTACTGAGCATGTGCGAGTTAATGGCCATCAAAAGAAAGTTTGCTTCCCAGTAAGTGTAGATGATATCCACTGTATTGCATTGTGGGAGAGACTTACTGAGCATGCGAGTTAATGGCCAATCAAACAAAGTTTGCTTTCCCAGTAAGTGTAGATGATATCCAGCTGTATTGCATTGTGGGAGAGACTTACCGAGCATGTGCGAGTTAATGGCCAATCAAAACAAAGTTTGCTTTCCCAGTAAGTGTAGATGATATCCAGCTGTATTGCATTGTGGGAGAGTGCTTCACATCCTGATGCAATGTGTAGTGGAAGTGGGTGGGCGTGGCCAAACGACACTGTCTGTCTCTCTTTGTTTGTCTCTGTCTCTCTCTCTGTCTCTCCCTGTCTCTCTCTGTCTCTCTCTGTCTCTCGTTTCTCTCTCTTCCCTCTGTCTCTCTATTTCTTTCTGTCTGTCTCTCTCTGTCAATTCTCTGTCTCTTTCCCTATCCTGTTAGCAGCAGTGCTCACAATGATCTCTTCCAGGTTAGTAACATTATATAAATTGTCACATTACTGTAATAGTGGCCGACTGTATTCTAGCAGCCAATAGGAATACCCCATATTAAACAAGCACCAGGTTCCTCCTTACTGCCGCATGTGTGTAAAGTACAGCATCTAACAAAGCCCTTCCACATTGGTCGTAATCCAGTATAAGCCAATAGTGTTCCGTTTAACTGGGAGAGAAGCATTGCCTATAGAAATGGTGGGCGATCCCTGCTGTTGCTAGGTATTGAGACCTGCCTGTTCCTGCTTGAGAGCCCTGGGGATTAGCTGGAGGAGGGAGTTAATGTGTGTACAGTATTGTATGTATACAACTTAACAGCACCTGGTCTGGGGCTCCAAGTGCTGATGGAAGCCCCGCGGAGCCTCCAACACTCCGCGGCAGGGCCTGGGAGCCTGGTTTTGGGCCGCTAACAACCGCAAACACCCCCTGGAAGACAGAACTACCAACCGGAAAAGGCTCCAAGTGCTGCAGAGCCTCCCAACACTCGCGGCGGGATTTTGGAGCCTGGTTTTCGGCCACGAACAACCGCAAACACCCCCTGGAAGTTGGAACTACCAGGAAGGGCTCCAAGTGCCGCGGGAAGCCCCGCGGAGCCTCTCTACACAGTCGCGGCGGGGCCTGGTTTTCAGCCGCAACCAGCTGCAAACTACCCCTGGAAGACGGAACTACCGGGAAAGGCTCCAAGTGCCGCAGGAAGTTATCATTAGGTAAAAACGTATCTTAAACATAATAATTACACTACAAAAATAACAGCATTATTACTTAAAATATGTCATTCTTAGATAGGACTACCCTAATATGGAGGGCCTTGTAAGTGGCGGGTAGCTTACACTTATTATGTATTAATATATTTTAATAAATATATGTAACTAACACTCCAGCAAATTAAACTATATAAAATTAACACATAAAAAACCCACTGTGCACCAACGGGCACACTTTTGCTAGTATATATATATATATTCACCGCACACAGGTCTTAACTTTAATACTTTTATTTAGCACATATATCAATGTACTACGTTTTGGGGGTCGCACTCCCCTTCATCAGGTACAAACATTCACATAATTCACATATATATAGTACATTTTTCAATCTGAATTTTATGTACATGTTGGGGATACATCATACAAATTATTATTTTGGGGATACAAAATTATTTTTTAAAGGGCATGTCCACCCCCAAAACTATAATCCCCCCACTAATGGCCCCATCATGTAGTGTAGTTTAATCCTTACCTCACATCCCAGCTCCATATGGTTCTCCTGTAGTCCCCCCCCAAAGTCCCAAAAACTGCCCACCAGGAGGATAGCAGAGTCCATATAGGACTCTGCCTCCTACCTGGCCTCCGGGAGAAGTTTGCCATGCGTACTGCAGCCCTTCTCCCCCTGCATCCCATCCCTCTCCCTCCCGTTTTGCTATCCCTCACCCTACCATAAAACCCCTTGCCCATATAATAAAATATGTTGCCCCAACCGCATAAAAATTATTTTTAGAAAGTCCCCAGAACTCTACACTTACCTTCCCTCGCTCCCCCGGCTGCCTCTCAGCCAATCACGGACGCGGCTGCCGGTCCCGCCCCCTGCTTGCAGTGTCTCGCAAGCAGAAGGCCGGGCTGAGCGTCGGAGGAGAGAGGGAAGGTAAGTAAACATCTGGGCACTTTCTGAAATTATTTTTATAGCGGTTGGGGCTGGGGGGCAGTATTCTATTATATGCCAAAAGTTGTAATTAAGGGTGGACATACCCTTTAATTACAACTAAATGCTTATCTAGGTAATCTGAGCATCAAGTAAACACAAAAAGGAGATCATTAAATTACTGCTAAATACCAAGAGATGTATAGTAAAGAAGGTTTCTAGTGTATTCTAAATATATATAGTGTATGGGTAACGGAATGATGTAAAACTGTATCCTACTGCTCTTCCTTAAGGCTGCTCATACATTATATCAACATTACAACGATTAGACATACGATCCTATATGAATGTCAAATTGATCATTAGTCAATGGTAGTTTAAAAATTCTGAAAATCCTGCCCAAAATTTAGGTATAAATAGCAATGGTAACTAACTGTACATGGCCCAGGGACCTGGAAAATGGTCTGGGGAACACGTATTAATGCCCAAAATCTTTTAAACACCGTCCAGTAATTAAAATTTCTATGAATTTTTTAAAAATTTCTGAAAAAAATCAGAAAAAGTTAGAAATCTGCTGCCAGAAGTCCTAGTTCTGGCAGATCTGTAAAATCTGCTTCAGGACCTACCAAAGCCTCCCTTTGTTTGCTTCCCTGCAATGTTCCCTACAGACTGTTTGCACAGAAATATATCCTGTGTGCGCATACCACAACTTATATTTCACCTGGTTTTGTGTGCACGCACCCTGCAAAATTGTGTGTTCACAAAGGGAGTTGTACTGTACTAAACAACTAGAGGGCCACAAGTTTTACTTAGGGATCATTGCTTCCTCCAAAGTTATACTGCAGCCCTGCTTATGGCTACTTATTTCAAAAAATGTCCAGTTTATGGCTGAGATAAATTAATAAATGGAAACTTTTCCACATTAAATGAAAGCTGTCCCTTTCACCAAATAATTCACTTTTCACGGAAGGTTATATTCTCCTTTTAACATTATTTTATAACCGAACAGAAACGGCTGTGGAACTGTTCTAATATCCAGATTTATTGCTCGGGGATTGTGGAAAGGTGCACACGTAGTCTGGCTTATTAGTAATATCATTATTAATTTAGAAAGCGAGGCCAGTTAACAGAGCTGTACAAAGTAATACAGAATAAAGCATTTGGCAGCTGCACGAGATGTATTAGTGATTCCCACAAAATGATTCCCTCTTTCCCTTTCTCATCATCTGCCGGGTAAAACAATTTCTATAGTTTTATGCTTTGTAGTATATTAGCAAATCTCCTTCTCAGCCATAAAGGGAACAATAAATAAATAGAAGCAGCTTTTTTATTTGTGCTTATAAATCTTGCTTAAAACAAAGTATTAAAAATATTCTTAGTTATTAAATGCTAAACATCTAGGAACACATAGATCTCAATCTACATTTTATATTGTATTAAAGAGAATAAATAACGGTGTCTTGTAATGACTGTCCTCTGAGGTAGGACGTTCAGTGTTTCCCACTCTGGCTCCAACTCCGCCACTCTTCCCCTCCCTGTGGGGGTACCACAAGGCTCAGTACTTGGCCCTCTTCTCTTCTCAGTTTACACCTTTGGGCTATGCCAGCTCATTAGTTCCTTTGGATTCCAATACCACCTGTATGCTGATGATACCCAAATTGACCTCGTTACTTGACTTCCCGGGTCCCTGACTGCCTAAATGCCAACTCTGCTTTTATGTCCTCCCGCTTCCTTAAACTCAACATGGATAAGACCGAACTTGTCATTTTCCCACCTTCTCGATCGACCTCCCTACCTAACACTACTATCCACATCAATGACACACTAATCTCCCCAACACCTTATGTGCGATGCCTGGGAGTAATTTTTGACTCAGAACTTTCCTTTAAACCCCACATTAATACCCTGTCCAACTCCTGACAGTTACAGCTCAAAAACATCTCACGCATCCGTCCCTTCCTTTCACAGAACGCTACCAAAATTCTAGTTCATGCCCTTATCATCTCTCGGCTGGATTACTGTAACACCCTCCTGTGTGGTCTACCAAGCAACCGACTGGCACCCCTTCAATCAATCCTTAACTCTGCTGCCAGGCTCATTCACCTCTCTTCCCACTTCTCACACGCTGCCCCTTTCTGCCAATCTCTCCACTGGCTTCCCATCACCCAAAGGATCCAATTTAAGCTGCTAATCTTATCCTACAAGGCTCTCTCTGGAACTCTCTTCCTCACTTTATACGTCACTCGCCATCACTTCATATCTTCAAACGCAACCTCAAAACTCACCTCTTCAGGCAAGGTTACAATCTGGGCCTGGACACTTCTACCCCTCTTACTGACCCATCGCAGACCTGCTAGTTATAATCCACTGACAACGGTATCGGGGCTTTATCGTTATGTGTGTACGTTCGTTTCTCGAACGAGCGCGTGGCCGCCGAACGATCGGGTCGGCCGAACGCTCATTAGGGAAAGGCCAAAAATTTCCATCGGCCGCGCTAGACTCCCTATAGAGGAGTCTAGCGTGGCCGATGGAAACACACAGTTCTGGAGAACGCTCGGGACTGTGTGTACGCAGATCTTTGATAGAAGGCAGACAGGATCTTGCAGATCCTGTCTGTCATCTTTCAGAAATCTGGACTGTGTGTACCTAGCTTAAGCTCTCGAGCAGGGCTCTTCATCCTATTGTACCACAGTAATGCTGCAACTTACCACACTGAATGCTGCTGGACCAGCACTTACATTTTTTGCACTTTGTATTACTTGCACTACCCTTGGATGTAACATGTATGTTTTCCTTATGTATTTTAATGCAACTGCAAAGCGCCATGGAAGATGTTGGTGCTATATAATTCCACAATAATAATAAATAATAATAATTATTATAGCGAACAGCTATACAGTACATCTTTAAAAAGATACCACAATATAAAAAAAACTTTTTAAGAGCCGTGCTTAGAAAGGGAAACAGAGAAATTCCTCGCCAGCAAATTAACTATAAGCTGTAAAATCTTCCAAAAATACTCTAACACCAAAGGGCAAATTTTCGCCGAACAGTGTTAGGGCTCATTCGCTTTAGGTCTGTTTTTGCAAAGGACCATTTATTAAAATGCAAGGAAACTAGAGATGGTCCAACTTCCTGGCGTTCGTTTCGGAAACGATCCCATTAAAGTCAATGGGAGGAAATAGTTTGAGAAATTTGGATAAATGACACAATAGCAATGGTAACACTGTAAATTACTGTGGCACCTCTGGGGAATAGTCTGGGGAACACGGCCATATCACCAAAACTTCTTTAAATACTTACAGGGACATTCAATAAAACTTCTTATCGTTCAAAATTGTGCTAACTTTGCCCCAACCAATCAGATATTATTTAACATTTGAAAGCAAACATCTGATTGGTTGGGGCAAATTTAGCACCATATTTAACAATAAGAACTTTTATTGGAAGTTCACTGCAAATGTGAACTATTCCTATAATGCATTGATTGAAGACCAGAGGGTTAAGGAGCTATGCCTTACCTCCCGTTCTTCAATCAATGCCTGTGAAGCCAGGAACGAAGATGGAAGAAACTTATATTTTGCGTGATCCTCTGCTGTCAAGTTTCTTCTCTCTTCGTTCCTGACTCTCGGTCTTCAATCAATGCATTGAAGCAATAGTTCACTTTTGCAGTGAACTATTCCTTTATTTGCTCTCTAAGAAAAAAAGGCCTGACCCGAGGGTTTGGCCTTTTTGTGCATGGCCATATTTTTAGTTTCTGGAAGTTGCCTTATTCAGTTTCTAAAGATAAAATTGTTCTCTCTAGAAATTAACAAGCTTTTTTTTTCTAACATTTTTTCCAAAAAGCTTTTGTGAAGTCCCTGTGCATTGAGTTTATTCTCAGAATTCCGGTTGAATCCTATTCAAAAGATTTGGGTTTTTTTTCAAACAAATATGCAGCACTTTATCCCGATAAGTAGATAACAACCTATGGCATTAACGGAGAAGTTTGAAATGTAGACCTCAGAGGGAATTATGGGATATAAAGTATTTGGATTTTTAATTACCGTTATTGGTGCCTGCCACAAAGCAAATTGTTAAGCAATATAAAGGCGGCAATTGTTTGTGGTTGGGGGGGAAAAAACTCTGCAGTGTGGCCGGCACCTGATACTCTTCACCTGATATCTCCTGTACTTACTTGTTGGGGTGTCTTGTGCCTGCCACTCGGGCCCAGTCTTTTTAATGA
Source organism: Hymenochirus boettgeri (assembly GCA_019447015.1). Classification (NCBI taxonomy): domain Eukaryota; kingdom Metazoa; phylum Chordata; class Amphibia; order Anura; family Pipidae; genus Hymenochirus; species Hymenochirus boettgeri. Next base: position 240,544,198 of record CM033473.1, read on the forward strand.
CTACATTATTGTCTATGGCTTTTAACAGTTTATGGGGGAATTTTATATTTACAATGCAGTGTGTTCTGCTTGGCATGGGGGCATTTTATATGTACCTGCCAGTGTGTACTGGGCATGGGGACACCTTAAATCTGTTTGATTCATTTTCCCAGAGCCGCTGAATAGATATAAGGAGTTAAAGCTGCTCTAACCAATTCGCTAACAGTTAGCATGACTCTAACTTCATATTAGCGCCAGATGCACGGACTACACTAAAGACACCCGCGCATTCAGCGCTCGCTATTTGCACGACTATTAGTGCATGTTTTAAAATCATGCTGTGAGTAAATCCTTTTTGGCATCTTAGGGCATCTTATTTTTATTTTAACAGTCTGTGTGGGCACATCTTATATTTGCAGGTCTGTGTGGGCTGGGCATCTAATATTTATAATTCAGTGTGGGTACATTTTATATTTACCAGTCTGTTGTGGGCACAGTCAGCCCTCCAGTTCACCAGCCAGTGTTAGCCAGCCCACCACACCATGTTAGTCAATGAAGAGTGGCTCCCAATAAAGCTACTGGGAGTATATGCATTTATACATTCATTCTATTTCTTACAAGATGTGTCCCATCAACATCATTCCTTTTCCAAACGAGTCAGCCCTAGTTTCAGATTCACACAACTTTATACTGTATAGGGATTCCAAAGATGTTCTTGTATTGAGTACTTTTTGGGCTACATATTAACATTGATTTTAACAAGCACAATAGTTTGATAACAACATACAGTGATTCTGGAGTACTCCATTGTTGTTAAAGACATTAGACCTAGACGACTTTGACATATTGCTGAGTTTTACCTTGGAAGAAATTCAGCAGAAACAATTCCTGATAAATGATAACAGGGCGAACACTGTTCCAGCACACACAAGTCATATATAGTCACATGACCTGCAGGAATATAGGTAGTGTGATATGTAGCGCACATGATTTAATTTTGCATCTGCACATGTAGCATATATCTGTGCACACACAGCTGTTGAAATATTAGAGAGGGATCATTTAGGATAAGAGGCATAGTAAAATGTAAAACATTTATATGAACTACAGTATTACTACACACAAATAGGATTATTCAATAAAAGTTCTTATCTATAAAATGGTGCAAAACCCAACCAATCAGATCTTATTTAACATTTGAAAGCTTACATCTGATTGGTTGGGGAAAAATTAGCACAATTTTAAACGATAAAAACTATTATTAAATAACCTTGATGATATATAAAGATGGGAAATACATTATAAAGTGCAACTAGTGACCAATCTAATATAGTATAGATACAAAATAAAAGTCTAATGCGCACCCAATTCAATTTGCTTACATGTTTATTCCCTCTATGATGCTGCTTTAAAGGGCATGTCCACTCCCCAAACTATAATTTAACCCACCACTGGCTAGTGTGGGGGGTAAAAATACTTACCTCACATCCCAGCTCCATATGGTTCTCCTGTAATCCCCCCCCCCCCAAAGTCCCAAAAACTGTCCAGCAGGAGGATAGCAGAGTCCTATGTAGGACTCTGCCTCCTGTCTCCCCTCCGGGAGAAGTTTGGCATGCAAACTGCCAAACCTCCCTCTCCCTCACGATTTAGTCTCCCTCCCCCTACCATAAAACCCTTTTTATATAATGCACTGCTCCCTCCCCCAGCCCCAACCGCATTACTATTATTCACAGAAAGTGCCCCGATCTTTACTTACCATGCCTCTCTCCTTCGCCAGTCTGAACTCGGGGCACTTTCTGTGAATAATAGTAATGCGGTTGGGGCTGGGGGAAGGAGCAGTACATTATATAAAAAGTTTATTAGAAGGGTGGACATGCCCTTTAAATGGTATCTCCACTGCTTAAAGGGCATCTATACTAAAAAACAGGTTATTTTAAATTGACCATAACTGGAAACTATAATTCTTCCAAACCACCCCTGTTTCTTTTTTTTTTGTGTGTTGATTTGCACCCTGTTTCTTTAGATATCCAATCTAAAATTTCTTAAATTTCAGCTGTCAATCAAGTTCCTTGCTCTCAAAAACTATTCTTCTGTGAGTAGTTTTACTGTAGCTGGAATGGTGACAGAGTTTTGACAGTTTGAATGCTGTGTGCAGACTTGACAGTTGGTTTGTGGGGAAAAAGTCAGGTCGGATTAAAGTGGGAGTGGTTAAAAGAGTGAGAGGGGGTACTGGTCCTAAACAAAATGTGTGCAGCAACACATGCAAATCAGAGTAAGTGCTACTTACATGTATTCAATTATAGATTAAGATGAGGCAAAGTCATTTTTTCAGTATAGTGTCCCTTTAAATACATTTTTGCTATTCAGTTTTATTGAAAAACAGGAGGTAAAGGAGCTGTGTCTCACCTCCCGTTCTTTAATAAAATCTGCAGGAGCCAGGAGAGAAAGTAAGGAACTTTCTTGATCTTTTGCTCCTCCACTGCGTCCTCTGACAGGTCCCGATGGACTTTATACTCTATGTGAATTATAAAGTGCAACTAGTGACCTGCAATTCTCTCTGGAAAAATAAAAACAATTAGTTCAATAACTAGCCACAGTGCAGCAAGGACCTCCAGAATGGCAGGCTTTTTAAAGCAGCATCATAGAGGGAATAAACATGTAAGCAAATTGAATTCAGTGTGTTCTAGGCTTCTATTTTGTGTGCATATACAGTATTATTAAAGAGTATGTCCACCCCCAAACTAAATTTTGGTATTTGGTAGGAAATGCCTATAAACCTTGCGAGGTCGAGGTTTATAGGTCCCCCGAAATGTACTTACCAGCCTTTGTTTCCCGCTGCCTTCTGCTTAACTTCCGTCAAGCAGGAGAGGCTCGGCCGGCATCCACTCCTGTGATTGGCTAAGGTGCCATGCCTTAGCCCCCACTGATCCCAGACTCCCCTGCTCCCCAGGAAATTATACATGGGCTTCTGATGCACCATAAGCAAGCATTTACTAAGTCTAAGTAAAATATTTAGAAGTAGGTCAGACAGTGTTTGAATTTTTGCCTGAAGAGGCCTAACACCTTCCTTATAAATCAACAAAATACATTTGGTTTCTGCTTGTTTTTATCTCTTTGTTTAGAGTTCTGCTGCTGACTCAATGCTTTGGAAATGAAGAAGTCACAGCTTATGCTCCAGAAATGTTGCTTCATTAAACAGAGCAATTATTTATCTGCCTTGTCAGGAAACGTTTTTCAAGAGCTAGCGAGTTGTACAGTACAGGGCTGGTAAACAAAGCAACACAATGAAGTGATATTATGGTGTAAAGAGTGTATGCTGGATTGGAGTGAGTCACAGCTCATTGACACATTTGATGCATTGCATAATAGAAGATTGATGGAGCTCTAGGATCATTATATGCTGCTCTCTGAACCCACAATAGCCATGTGTATCGAACCTGCATTTAAATACATTCGTTTGCTTGTCAATTCAACAACATGGAAATCAGAATCAGGGAAACAAACAAGGGAACAAACGTATTAACAGAAAACTTTAACTTTCAGCTCAAGAAACAGACTTTTCTATGAACATAAGGAAAAAAGCAGAATTATGGGAAGTTTATTTTATTGTAATGTTGTAATCCACAATAATCCTTTATATATGTCATACACGTAGGAATAAATACATAAATAGATAAAATTATGACGTTCAAATGATTCTTGGCGTAATAAAAAATGAATCACAATATTGGTACTTAAAGGGCATCTCTACCCTTAAAGCAAATAACTGGTCATTTGTCAGTTACTTTCCTCCATCCACAACTGATCTATTCAGCACTTTATTCATTAGTAAGCGCAGGAATACCAAGGTAGGGATTCCTGGAAGGTTAATCATGGACAGTGATCGCTCAGCACATAACCATTTTTATAGCAACTCGCATTTTAAACTATACCATCATTATATTTTCCTTGCCCCTTTTTTGCTGCATGATTAAGCTTCCTTCCTTCCTTCCTTTATTAAGATAGAGAAATTAGAAGATAGAGTACAGAGATAATAGAAAATCCAAGGAGTTTTAAAACATAAAATGATGAGGAATATAAAGGTATGAGGCAAATGTCTCTATAGAGTATCTCAAAATGTAATCTTTGGTTTATATCATGGTATATCTGTGGTATTCATTTACTGTAGATCAACTGGATTGGTTCTCATTCATCCAGGTCATGGTATATCTGTGGTATTCAGTTAGATCAACTGGACTGGTTCTCATTCATCCAGGTTATGGTATATCTGTGGTATTTAGTTACATCAACTGGATTGGTTCTCATTCATCCAGGTCATGGTATATCTGTGGTATTCAGTTATATTAACTGGATTGATTCTCATTCACCCAGGTCATGGTATATCTGTTGTATTCAGTTAGATCAACTGGACTGGTTCTCATTCATCCAGGTTATGGTATATCTGTGGTATTCAGTTACATTTACTGGATTGGTTCTCATTTATCCAGGTCATGGTATATCTGTGGTATTCAGTTACATTAACTGGATTGGTTCTCATTCATCCAGGTCATGGTATATCTGTTGTATTCAGTTGCATTAACTGGATTGGTTCTCATCCATCCAGGTCATGGTATATCTGTTGTATTCAGTTACATTAACTGGATTGGTTCTCATCCATCCAGGTCATGGTATATCTGTGGTATATCAGGTTACAATCAACTGGATTGGTTCTCATCCATCCAGGTCATGGTATATCTGTGGTATTCAGTTACATCAACTGGATTGGTTCTCATTCATCCAGGTCATGGTATATCTGTTGTATTCAGTTACATTAACTGGATTGGTTCTCATTCATCCAGGTCATGGTATATCTGTGGTATTCAGTTACATTAACTGGATTGGTTCTCATTCATCCAGGTCATGGTATATCTGTGGTATTCAGTTACATCAACTGGACTGGTTCTCATTCATCCTGGTCATGGTATATCTGTGGTATTCAGTTACATCACCTGGATTGGTTCTCATTCATTAGGTCATGGTATATCTGTGGTATTCACTTATTGTAGATCAACTGGATTGGTTCTCATTCATCCAGTTCATGGTATATCCGTGGTATTCAGTTAGATCAACTGGATTGGTTCTCATAGATCCAGGTCATGGTATATCGGTGGTATTCAATTAGATCCACTGGATTGGTTCTCAATTATCCAGGTCATGGTATATCTGTAGTATTCAGTTACATTAACTGGATTGGTTCTCATCCATCCAGGTCATTGTATATTTGTGGTATTCAGTTACATTAACTGGATTGGTTCTCATCCATCCAGGTCATGGCATATCTGTGATATTCTCCTGCGCATACCTCAACCTTGTCGAGGTTGAGGCTGAGACAGGCGCAGGATGAGTCACCCAGACCTTCTATACTACACTTTCCTGGACTTTGGAGGAGCACAGCATGGCAACCATAAGGAGCTGGGATGTAAGGTAAGGATTTTTGTACACTGCAGAGTGGGGCCAGTATGGGGTTAAATTTGAGTTTTGGGGGTGGACATGCCTTTTAACTGGATTGGTTCTCATCCATCCAGGTCATGGTATATCTGTGGTATTCAGTTACATCAACTGGATTGGTTCTCATTCATCCAGGTCATGGTATATCTGTTGTATTCAGTTACATTAACTGGATTGGTTCTCATTCATCCAGGTCATGGATATCTGTGGTATTCAGTTACATCAAAGGATTGGTTCTCATTCATCAGGTCATGGTATATCTGTTGTATTCAGTTACATTAACTGGATTGGTTCTCATTCATCCAGGTCATGGTATATCTGTGGTATTCAGTTAACTTAACTGGATTGGTTATTCATCCAGGTCATGGTATATCTGTGGTATTCAGTTACATTAACGGATTGGTTCTCATCCATCCAGGTCATGGTATATCTGTGTGTATTCAGTTACATTAACTGGATTGGTTCTTATCCATCCAGGTCTGGTATATCTGTGGTATTCAGTTACATTAACTGGATTGGTTCTCATCCATCCAGGTCATGGTATATCTGTGGTATTCAGTTACATTAACTGGATTGGTTCTCATCCATCCAGGTATGGTATATCTGTGGTATTCAGTTACATTAACTGGATTGGTTCTCATCCATCCAGGTCATGGTATATCTGTGGCATTCAGTTACATTAACTGGATTGGTTCTCATCCATCCAGGTCATGGTATATCTGTGGGATTCATACATAACTGGATTGGTTCTCATCATCCAGGTCAGGGTATATCTGTGGTATTCAGTTACATTAACTGGATTGGTTCTCATTCATCCAGGTCATGGTATATCTTTGGTATTCAGTTACATCAACTGGATGGTTCTCATCCATCCAGGTCATGGTATATCTGTGGTATTCAGTTACATAACTGGATTGGTTCTCATTCATCCAGGTCATGGTATAAGTTGTATTCAGTTACATTAACTGGATGGTTCTCATCCCCATCATGGTCATGGTTATCTGTGGTATTCAGATACATTAACTGGATGTGCTTGTGAAGGTTCTCATTATCCAGGTCATGGTATATCTGTTGTATTCAATTAGATCAACTGGACTTGAAATGTAGTTCTTGAAGACGTTTCGCTAGTCATCCGACTGGCTTTTCTCAATTCAGAAATCTGAATTGAGAAAGCCAGTCGGATGACTAGCGAAACGTCTTCAAGACTACATTTCAAGTCCAGTTGATCTAATGAATGAATACAACAGATATGAACTGGATGGTTCTCATTCATCCAGGTCATGGTAGATATCTGTGGTATTCAGTTTACATCAAATGTAGGAGGTTCTCATTCATCCTGGTCATGGTATATCTGTGGTATTCAGTTACATCAACTGGATTGGTTCTCATTCATCCAGGCCATGGTATATCTGTGGTATTAAGTTACATCAACTGGGTTGGTTCTCATTCATCCAGGTCATGGTATATCTGTGGTATTCAGTTACATCAACTGGGTTGGATCTCATTCATCCAGGTCATGGTATATCTGTGGTATTCAGTTACATCAAATGGGTTGGTTCTCATTCATCCAGGTCATGGTATATCTGTGGTATTCAGTTACATCAACTGGGTTGGATCTCATTCATCCAGGTCATGGTATATCTGTGGTATTCAGTTAGATCAACTGGACTGGTTCTCATTCATCCAGGTCATTGTATATCTGTGGTATTCAGTTACATCAACTGGATTGGTTCTCATTCATCCAGGCCATGGTATATCTGTTGGATTCAGTTACATCAACTGGGTTGGTTCTCATTCATGCAGATCATGGTATATCTGTGGTATTCAGTTAGATCAACTGGGTTGGATCTCATTCATCCAGGTCATGGTATATCTGTTGGATTCAGTTACATCAACTGGGTTGGTTCTCATTCATCCAGGTCATGGTATATCTGTGGTATTCATTTAGATCAACTGGACTGGTTCTCATTCATCCGGGTCATGGTATATCTGTGGTATTTAGTTACATCAACTGGGTTGGTTTTCATTCATCCGGGTCATGGTATATCTGTGGTATTCAGTTACATCAACTGGGTTGGTTCTCATTCATCCAGGTCATGGTATATCTGTGGGATTCAGTTACATCAACTTGGTTGGATCTCATCCATCCAGGTCATGGTATATCTGTGGTATTCAGTTACATCAACTGGATTGGTTTTCATTCATCCACGTCATGGTATATCTGTGGTATTCAGTTACATTAACTGGATTGGTTTTCATTCATCCAGGTCATGGTATATCTGTGGTATTCAGTTACATTAACTGGACTGGTTTTCATTCATCCGGGTCATGGATTATCTGTGGTATTCAGTTACATCAACTGGGTTGGTTTTCATTCATCCGGGTCATGGTATATCTGTGGTATTCAGTTACATCAACTGGGTTGGTTCTCATTCATCCAGGTCATGGTATATCTGTGGTATTCAGTTACATCAACTGGATTGGTTCTCATTCATCCAGGTCATGGTATATCTGTGGTATTCAGTTACATCAACTGGGTTGGATCTCATTCATCCAGGTCATGGTATATCTGTGGTATTCAGTTACATCAACTGGATTGGTTTTCATTCATCCAGGTCATGGTATATCTGTGGTATTCAGTTACATTAACTGGATTGGTTTTCATTCATCCAGGTCATGGTATATCTGTGGTATTCAGTTACATTTAAATATATCTTTCCATAAGAAAGCACTCACGTCTCAAGTAAAAACCGCCTGGGTGCAAATTCAATACACATATATAAAGTCCTCTTCCAAATGACTGCACTCACAGGACTTCTTTATCCAATTCTTTATTGTTATGTCATGTTGAACCTCAGAACCTGAGGACAGTCCGTGTGGGGACTGAAACGCGTCAACATGATATGACAATAAAGAATTGGATAAAGAAGTCCTGTGAGTGCAGTCATTTGGAAGAGGACATATAATATATATATATATATATATATATATATATATATACAACTACATACATACACACACACATATACAGACCTGTCAATTATTCTCCATTAATAATGTAAATGATAAATAAACCAAGAGGAAGTAAACTCAATATGCAGTGAATGTTGACAGTTGTCCAGCACCTACAAGGTTAACAGTTACCATAAGAGTTTGTACTATACCCCAGCAGCGAATACACATGAGCCATTTCATCTCCATATCCGCACAATTAATATAAGGAATATGGTAAATGCAACCCTAGAGTTTGGCAAGTTCCTCTGGTAGGTTTACCTAAAATGATATATTGGGGTGTCCGCAAGGTGAGGTAGGAAGGGTCTTACCTCTCGGACACACAGTGCCACATCTGTAGTGGGATCCCTGGTACGAAGAGACGAGAATCACTTCAATCCACTCTAACTGCTGCTGGTGCTCTGAATCCTCAGTGATTGAACCCAAGCCACTCCTTCCTTCTACACACATGAGTCAGACCAGAAGATGTGAACAAGGCACAATCCTTTAACCCCTTAACAGCAGAGCTATGGTGGGGGTGGGGGGGTTTACTGTCCTGGCATCTTTCCCTAACTCATAAAACACAATGGTGTTCTCATGTCAGGTTAATGGACATAAACACTGAATTTCCCTATTGCAGACAAGACTTTCCATGAGATGTTAGAGGGAGACATATCTTGATAGAACAGGGGGATCAAGGCAAACACAATCCTCACGGAAAGAAGTCAATATGTGAATCAAAAATCCAGTGGGACGTTGTTTATTATAATTTTGTTATGGTTTTATGTTAAAGATTAGCTCATAAAAAATCTGCATGTGTTCCATTATAGTTCCATTATACTCACAGTGCTATCTACTATTGGGGACATGACCTACACGTGTCCTCACAGGGCCACTAAAGTTCCTTCACACCTAGGAACTTTAGTGGCCCTGTGAGGACACGTGTAGGTCATGTCCCCAATAGTAGATGCACTGAGTTAATGGAACACATGCAGATTTTGTTTGGCCCTCAAACTGTTGTTAACCCTGCATGTCCTGGGATCTCGCTAATAAATAGAAATGTTTTTGTAAAGAGTAAAATGTATTGCACATTTAGCAGGTTGGCAGCTCCCACCTTCCGATTGCTCTGGGACCCGTTTGGCAGAAGCACAAACTATAATGGTAGTAAATGGGTTCCTGTTATGACGACCATAAAAATGGAAATACACAGATCCTGTACCAATTGATCTTTTAAAGCAAAATGATGTTTCCTATTTCTACTAAGACCAGTCCAGTAGCAGCTCATAATTCCGTTATGTGATTAAGTTTCGACAGCCTCAATCTCCAATGACTTCTTCCTGAAGCTCCTTTACACAGTTCATTGGATCTATTTTTGCATCTATACAAATCAATAACATTATCTCGTATAGTCATTAGTATCCATGCAATGAGACCTGAGCACAGCAAAAATGATTTTTAACTGACAGTGTTTTCAGAAAATAGAAACATTCCCTTTTTTTGTTATTCAATTATTGGTCAGTGTAGAATCTTGTGTAATAATGTTGGTAGTTCCCTTCCAACCCACTACTATAGTGAAACAAGGTCCCAGGGTTCTGTTCTAAAAGGAGGGGGGGGTCCTACTAACCTGTCCAGTGACAGTTCTGCGGGAGGCATCAGTTCATTGTTTATAGATTTCTTTATAGATAAAGAAGCAGGAATAAGCAATAAATTCTAACAGTGGGCAGACACAACGTTCACTTAAGTCACCATAAGTCTTTCTGTACATTCAGGGTCTAATACCTGATGTCCCAAGAGATCACCATGTAGATATGAATCTCCTTACCCAAAAAGGAACAAAAATAAAAGGGGGTCATAAATACATTTTCTCTTTCACTGGGCATTTTGCACACACGTTTTACAGCTTATTTGTTTAAACTGTATGTGTGTGTACAGAATAAAATTAGTTTAAAATGTAGCAATATATAATACTAATGACAAGACATTGCAGAGGCTCCATGCCATTGTAGGACTAGTTGAATTTCCTTTTTCAGCACTGCGGACAGCGAATATTTCAGTCATAATACAGCGTTAAAAGGCTAACATTCATAGAGGAACCAAGTGACAAAGACAGAAGGAAACGCAGTGTACTGTATGATGTTTTATTGTAGAAAAAAGATCACACCAATGAAAATCGTTGTAATCATCTACTCTAAAGCCACAGGCAACAATGGAAGTGTTTGTCTTTTAATTTCACATGCACAATAGACCTTTTGTACTGACTGAAGTTTTATTTTTTTTTTGTTATTATGAGTTTGAAAACTCTTCAGTGTTAAACTATTAATGGCAACACCCAAGTTTGTGCAGTTTGTGGCTTCAAATCGATCTTACCTAGACATTCACACATGAGTAATAACAACAAAACCCACAGATTTAAAAGCAAAATGGGTCATATAGATTGATAAATCCAAGCTATAATAAATGTAATAGCAAGCAAAATAGACATGATCAGAACTTGCAAGTTTAGTTTCAACATCACGTTCCACGGAACCCATTCAAACCCAATATCAATCACGATTTTTAAATATTCAAAAACCGCAGTTCCAAATTAAAACCAGGTTTGTTCAAAACAGGGTCTCAGCACTGGTCCACTAGTAAAGTGGTATGTTAAGTACAAATTTAATTTTGTGTCTGCAAAGATGTTATTTACTATGTATAAAAAATAGAGGGTTCATTGGTCTAGTTGTTGAGGTCAACGTGCAGTGAGTTCCCAGACCATTTCAGACCATCGGCCATGGATCTGTCACTATGTCTTCCCCCCTCCTGATTTATGGTCCGGACTTGATCAGTGTGCTTGATATAGAGAGCGTCAGAAAGCAACTCTTCAATCAGCTACTATTGTATTTCTTTTTACTAAAGAAAGGTGGCAACAAAGGTGCCTGTCTGCACCGATTACTTTCATGTGGGATTTTCAAGTCTTTATAATGCTGTTTTTTTTGTGTGTGAATTAATTGCATGGAAAGGTAAATGATAAATTGTTTTAATCAGCAGTTTCTGGTTGGTTAGGCAAATATGTGACTTAGCCTGAAGATTTCCTTTAAAGGGCATGTCGAACCTTAAAACAAAAACGGGTAATTTGTCAGTTATCTGACAGTGCTATTTTTACCAGTTTATTATATGCATTTCTAACCAGATATTTAAGGTTTAAGTTTTCTTCCTTTCTGGAATCCGACTCCTCCCTCTGCTCAAGGAGCTTTAAATAAGCTTACCATGACCTGGATGAATGAGAACCAATCCAGTTGATGTAACTGAATACCACAGATATACCATGACCTGGATGAATGAGAACCAATCCAGTTGATGTAACTGAATACCACAGATATACCATGACCTGGATGAATGAGAACCAATCCAGGTGATGTAACTGAATACCACAGATATACCATGACCTGGATGAATGAGAACCAATCCAGTTGATGTAACTGAATACAACAGATATACCATGACCTGGATAAATGAGAACCAATCCAGTTGATCTAACTGAATACCACAGATATACCATGACCTGGATGGATGAGAACCAATCCAGTTGATGTAACTGAATACCACAGATATACCATGACCTGGATGGATGAGAACCAATCCAGTTGATGTAACTGAATACCACATATTACCATGACCTGGAATGAGAAACCAATCCAGTTAATGTAACTGAATACAACAGATATACCATGACCTGGATAATGAGAACCAATCCAGTTAATGTAACTGAATACCACAGATATACCATGACCTGGATGGATGAGAACCACCAGTTAATGTAACTGAATACCACACATTAACCATGACCTGGATGAATGAGAACCAATCCAGTTAATGTAACTGAATACCACAGATATACCATGACCTGTGGATGAGAACCAATCCAGTTGATGTAACTGAATACCACAGATATACCATGACCTGGATGGATAGAACCAATCCAGTTGATGTAACTGAATACCACAGATATACCATGACTTGGATGAATGAGAACCAATCCAGTTAATGTAACTGAATACCACAGATATACCATGACTTGGATGAATGAGAACCAATCCAGTTAATGTAACTGAATACCACAGATATACAATGACCTGGATGGATGAGAACCAATCCAGTTAATGTAACTGAATACTACAGATATACCATGACCTGGATAATTGAGAACCAATCCAGTGGATCTAATTGAATACCACAGATATAACATGACCTGGATCTATGAGAACCAATCTAGTTGATCTAACTGAATACCACGGATATACCATGAACTGGATGAATGAGAACCAATCCAGTTGATCTACAATAACTGAATACCACAGATATACCATGACCCGGATGAATGAGAACAAGTCCAGTTGATGTAACTGAATACCACAGATATACCATGACCTGAATGAATGAGAACCAGTTCAGTTGATCTAACTGAATACCACAGATATACCATGACCTGGATGAATGAGAACCAACCCAGTTGATCTAACTGATACAAAGTATACACCATGACCTGGATGAATGAGAACCAATCCAGTTGATGTACTGAATACCACAGATATACCATGACCTGGATGAATGAGAACTAGTCCAGTTGATGTAACTGAATACCACAGATATACCATGACCTGGATGAATGAGAACCAATCCAGTTAATATCTGTTGTATTCAATTAGATCAACTGGACTTGAAATGTAGTTCTTGAAGACGTTTCGCTAGTCATCCGACTGGCTTTCTCAATTCAGAAATCTGAATTGAGAAAGCCAGTCGGATGACTAGCGAAACGTCTTCAAGAACTACATTTCAAGTCCAGTTGATCTAATTGAATACAACAGATATACCATGACCTGGATGAATGAGAACCTTCACAAGCACAATCCAGTTAATGTATCTGAATACCACAGATATACCATGACCTGGATGGATGAGAACCAATCCAGTTAATGTAACTGAATACAACAGATATACCATGACCTGGATGAATGAGAACCAATCCAGTTAATGTAACTGAATACCACAGATATACCATGACCTGGATGGATGAGAACCAATCCAGTTGATGTAACTGAATACCAAAGATATACCATGACCTGGATGAATGAGAACCAATCCAGTTAATGTAACTGAATACCACAGATATACCCTGACCTGGATGAATGAGAACCAATCCAGTTAATGTAACTGAATACCACAGATATACCATGACCTGGATGGATGAGAACCAATCCAGTTAATGTAACTGAATGCCACAGATATACCATGACCTGGATGGATGAGAACCAATCCAGTTAATGTAACTGAATACCACAGATATACCATGACCTGGATGGATGAGAACCAATCCAGTTAATGTAACTGAATACCACAGATATACCATGACCTGGATGGATGAGAACCAATCCAGTTAATGTAACTGAATCCCACAATATACCATGACCTGGATGGATAAGAACCAATCCAGTTAATGTAACTGAATCAACAGATATACCAGGACCTGGATGGATGAGAACCAATCCAGTTAATGTAACTGAATACCACAGATACCATGACCTGGATGAATGAGAACCAATCCAGTTAATGTAACTGAATACCACAGATATACCATGACCTGGATGAATGAGAACCAATCCAGTTAATGTAACTGAATACAACAGATATACCATGACCTGGATGAATGAGAACCAATCCAGTTGATTAACTGATACCACAGATATACCATGACCTGGATGAATGAGAACCAATCCAGTTAATGTAACTGAATACAACAGATATACCATGACCTGGATGAATGAGAACCAATCCAGTTGATGTAACTGAATACCACAGATATACCATGACCTGGGGATGAGAACCAATCCAGTTAAAAGGCATGTCCAACCCCCAAAACTCAAATTTAACCCCATACTGGCCCCACTCTGCAGTGTACAAAAATCCTTACCTTACACATCCCAGCTCCTTATGGTTGCCATGCTGTGCTCCTCCAAAGTCCAGGAAAGTGTAGTATAGAAGGTCTGGGTGACTCATCCTGCGCCTCTCAGCCTCAACCTCGACAGGTTGAGGTATGCGCAGGAGAATATCACAATATCCATGACCTGGATGGATGAGAACACTCCAGTTAATGTAACTGAATACCACAAATATACAATGACCTGGATGGATAGAACCAATCCAGTTAATGTAACTGAATACTACAGATATACCATGACCTGGATAATTGGAACCAATCCAGTGGATCTAATTGAATACCACCGATATACCATGCCCTGGATCTATGAGAACCAATCCAGTTTGATCTAACTGAATACCACGGATAACCATGAACTGAGATGTAGAACCATCCAGTTGATCACAATAGTGAATACCACAGATATACCATGACCTAATGAATGAGAACCATCCAGGTGATGTAACTGAATACCACAGATATACCATGACCAGGATGAATGAGAACCAGTCCAGTTGATGTAACTGAATACCACAGATTACCATGACCTGGATGAATGAGAACCAACCACAGTTGATCTAACTGAATATCGCAGATAACCATGACCTGGATGAATGAGAACGATCCAGTTAATGTAATTGAATACCACAATATACCATGACCTGGATGATGAGAACCAATCCAGTAATGTAACTGAATAACAGATATACCATGACCTGGATGAATGAGAACCAATCCAGTTGATGTAACTGAATACCACAGATATACCATGACCTGGTGAGATGAAACCAATCCAGTTAATGTAACTGAATACAACAGATATACCATGACCTGGATGGATGAGAACCAATCCAGTTAATGCACTGAATACAACAGATATACCATGACCTGGATGAATGAGAACCATCCAGTTAATGTAACTGAATACCACAGATATACCATGACCTGGATAAATGAGAACCAATCCATAAATGTACTGAATACCACAGATATACCATAACCTGGATGAATGAGAACCAGTCCGTTGATCTAACTGAATACAACAGATATACCATGACCTGGGTGAATGAGAATCAATCCAGTTAATAATATGATACCACAGATATACCATGACCTGGATGAATGAGAACCAATCCGTTGATGTACTAAATACCACAGATATACCATAACCTGATGAATAGAACCAGTCCAGTTGATCTAACTGAATACCACAGATATAACCATGACCTGGATGAATGAGAACCAATCCAGTTGATCTACAGTAAATGAATACCACAGATATACCGATATAAACCAAAGATTACATTTTGAGTACTCTATGAGACATTTGCCTCATACCTTTATATTCCTCATCATTTTATGTTTTAAAACTCCTTGGATTTTCTATTATCTCTGTACTCTATCTTCTAATTTCTTATCTTAATAAAGGAAGGAAGGAAGGAAGCTTAATCATGCAGCAAAAAAGGGGCAAGAAAATATAATGATGGTATAGTTTAAAATGCGAGTTGCTATAAAAATGGTTTATGTGCTGAGCGATCACTGTCCATGATTAACCTTCCGGAATCCCTACCTTGGTATTCCTGCCTTACTAATGAATAAGTGCTGAATAGATCAGTTGTGGGATGGGAAAGTAACTGACAAATGACCAGTTATTTGCTTTAGGTAGAGATGCCCTTTAAGTACCAATATTGTGATTCATTTTTTATTACGCCAAGAATCATTTGAACGTCATATTTTATCTATTTATGTATTTATTCCTACGTGTATGACATATATAAAGGATTATTGTGGATTACAACATTACAATAAAAAAACTTCCCATAATTCTGCTTTTTCTCCTTATGCATAGAAAAGTCTGTTTCTTGAGCTGAAAGTTAAAGTTTTCTGTTAATACGTTTGTTCCCTTGTTTGTTTCCCTGATTCTGATTTCCATGTTGTTGAATGACAAGCAAACGAATGTATTTAAATGCAGGTTCGATACACATGGCTATTGTGGGTTCAGAGAGCAGCATATAATGATCCTAGAGCTCCATCAATCTTCTATTATGCAATGCATCAAATGTGTCAATGAGCTGTGACTCACTCCAATCCAGCATACACTCTTTACACCATAATATCACTTCATGTGTTGCTTTGTTTACCAGCCCTGTATGTACAACTCGCTAGCTCTTGAAAAACGTTTCCTGACAGGCAGATAAATAATTGCTCTGTTTAATGAAGCAACATTTCTGGAGCATAAGCTGTGACTTCTTCATTTCCAAAGCATTGAGTCAGAGCAGCAAACTCTAAACAAAGAGATAAAAACAAGCAAAACCAAATGTATTTTGTTGATTTATAAGGAAGGGTGTTAGGCCTCTTCAGGCAAAAATTCAAACACTGTCTGACCTACTTCTAAATATTTTACTTAGACTTAGTAAATGCTTGCTTATGGTGCATCAGAAGCCCATGTATATTTCCTGGGGAGCAGGGGAGTCTGGATCAGTGGGGGCTAAGGCATGGCACCTGGACTAGTTGAATTTCCTTTTTCAGCACTGCGGACAGCGAATATTTCAGTCATAATACAGCGTTAAAAGGCTAACATTCATAGAGGAACCAAGTGACAAAGACAGAAGGAAACGCAGTGTACTGTATGATGTTTTATGTAGAAAAAAGATCACACCAATGAAAATCGTTGTAATCAATCTACATCTAAAGCCACAGGCCAACAATGGAAGTGTTTGTCTTTTAATTTCACATGCACAATAGACCTTTTGTACTGACTGAAGTTTTATTTTTTTTTTGTTATTATGAGTTGAAAACTCTTCAGTGTTAAACTATTAATGGCAACACCCAAGTTTGTGCAGTTTGTGGCTTCAAATCGATCTTACCTAGACATTCACACATGAGTAATAACAACAAAACCCACAGATTTAAAAGCAAAATGGGTCATATAGATTGATAAATCCAAGCTATAATAAATGTATAATAGCAAGCAAAATAGACATGATCAGAACTTGCAAGTTTAGTTTCAACATCAGTTCCACGGAACCCATTCAAACCCAATATCAATCACGATTTTTAAATATTCAAAAACCGGCAGTTCCAAATTAAAAACCAGGTTTGTTTCAAAACAGGGTCTCAGCATGGTCCACTAGTAAAGTGGTATGTTAAGTACAAATTTAATTTTGTGTCTGCAAGATGTTTTTACTATGTATAAAAAAATAGAGGGTTCATTGGTCAGTTGTTGAGGTCAACGTGCAGTGAGTTCCCAGACCATTTCAGACCATCGGCATGGATCTGTCACTATGTCTTCCCCCCTCCTGATTATGTCCGGACTTGATCAGTGTGCTTGATATAGAGAGCGTCAGAAAGCAACTCTTCAATCAGCTACTATTGTATTTCTTTTTACTAAAGAAAGGTGGCAACAAAGGTGCCTGTCTGCACCGATTACTTTCATGTGGGATTTTCAAGTCTTTATAATGCTGTTTTTTTGTGTGTGAATTAATTGCATGGAAAGGTAAATGATAAATTGTTTTAATCAGCAGTTTCTGGTTGGTTAGGCAAATATGTGACTTAGCCTGAAGATTTCCTTTAAAGGGCATGTCGAACCTTAAAACAAAAACGGGTAATTTGTCAGTTATCTGACAGTGCTATTTTTACCAGTTTATTATATGCATTTCAACCAGATATTTAAGGTTTAAGTTTTCTTCCTTTCTGGAATCCGACTCCTCCCTCTGCTCAAGGAGCTTTAAATAAGCTTACCATGACCTGGATGAATGAGAACCAATCCAGTTGATGTAACTGAATACCACAGATATACCATGACCTGATGAATGAGAACCAATCCAGTTGATGTAACTGAATACCACAGATTACCATGACCTGGATGATGAGAACCAATCCAGTGTGATGTAACTGAATACCACAGATATACCATGACCTGGATGAAGAACACAATCCAGTTGGTAACTGAATACAACAGATATACCATGACCTGGATAAATGAGAACCAATCCAGTTGATCTAACTGAATACCACAGATTAACCATGACCTGGATGGATGAGAACCAATCCAGTTGATGTAACTGAATACCACAGATATACCATGACCTGGATGGATGAGAACCAATCCAGTTGATGTAACTGAATACCACAGATATACATGACCTGGATGGATGAGAACCAATCCAGTTATGTAACTGATACAACAGATATACCATGACCTGGATGAATGAGAACCAATCCAGTTAATGTAACTGAATACCACAGATATACCATGACCTGGATGATGAGAACCAATCCAGTTAATGTAACTGAATACCAACATATACCATGACCTGGATGATGAGAACCAATCCAGTTAATGTAACTGAATACCACAGATAACCATGACCTGGATGGATGAAACCAATCCAGTTGATGTAACTGAATACCACAGATATACCATGACCTGGATGGATAAGAACCAATCCAGTTGATGTAACTGAATACCACAGATATACCATGACTTGGATGAATGAGAACCAATCCAGTTAATGTAACTGAATACCACAGAATAACCATGACTTGGATGAATGAGAACCAATCCAGTTATGTAACTGAATACCACAGATATACAATGACCTGGATGGATGAGAACCAATCCAGTTAATGTAACTGAATACTACAGATATACCATGACTGGTAATTGAGAACCAATCCAGTGGATCTAATTGAATACCACAGATAAACATGACCTGGATCTATGAGAACCAATCTAGTTGATCTAACTGAATACCCCGATATACCATGACTGGATGAATGAGAACCAATCAGTTTGATCTACAATATATATATATATATATATATATATATATATATATATATATATATATACACACACATACATACCAGTATTGTTGCTTAAAGGGGCAGTTGAGCAAATGCCTATTGGACAGAAGTATATATACAATTCTTGCTGTATTGTTGTGCATACAGCTGTTTAAATAAACTCTACTGCCAGGGAACTCAATCCAGTACGGAAACTGCAATAAATCAAGTCAGGCATGAAAAATGAGACTGATGTTTGCCATTGGGGTGGGGAATAATATTCATTCTGTATTAAACCCAATAATTCTGTGTGTGTGTGTTTATATGTGTGTGTGTATGTGCGTGTATATAAAGTGCGTATCAGAGCATTGAATAGTATTAGGATAAATGACTGTGTTCTGTTAACCTCATTCTAGCACCAGCCAATTACTGTACATTGCTGTGTTTATTTTACTGGTTTTTGTATAACAGGATATACAGTAACAGGATGGGATTTAGGGCAAAAATAAGACTTGCCAAGCCCCTGGCCTTAAAGGGACTCCTTTATCATAAATTATCATTACAGCAAAAACAAATCACCTGCCATGAATCTGCATAATAACCAACACATTATTATAATAACTATGGCAGAGTAGCTAGACCTCCCTGGGTTGGCTGGGTTGGCTCTTCTTTATGTTGGGTCCTAGGAAAGGGTTAATGTTCTGTTCTTTCAAGTGGTGAATCTGTTCAGAGACTGCTGGGAGTGATTTTCAGCCATGACAGGTGAAGGGTGCTATTAGCATACACAGATTTCCACGTGATGCTCCCTGGCAGGTAATTGCTGGATCCAACATAGGAAATATGTGAAAGCTTTTGCCTCTTGACTAAGACGTGTTGTAATTGTAATGAAGTGTATAGTTGGATGTTGCTTCTTCGAATTCCCTTTTGCATTAAACATGGATGGAAAATGATATTGATGTACATTTATTGGGATTTTCTTCTATGGATTCCCTGACTGACAATGTTCATTTTTTTATCAGTATCCGCTCTTTTAGCACACAGGGTTGTGAACTTGCTGCCCTCCAGATGTTTGAAAGCTACAACCCCCAGCATCCTCCAGATGTTTTGAAAACTACAGATCCCAGCATTCTCTAGTTGCAGTTTACAAAAGTGTAGATTTTAAAATATCTGGAGGGCCAATTTGACATCCCTGCTTTAGAGTGTGGCCTGGGAATAGAGAAAAAGACAAGTATTATTAACCTGTTCCATGATTGCTAGACGTTTTCTACAATTTATATGTATGGTATGTTTTATTTTGTTAGGCTTTGTGGCAAGTACAGTAAATGGAAAGAAAAGCTTTTTATTAACTATGGTTGGAATTATTATCACTGATCATAAAAAAGGTTAAAACCATGATATCCCATGTGGTTTATTCATTGCTAACAGAATCTTCTCCGACTGAAGATGATTCCATGGACGAGGTCTCGTTTCTGTTTGTAACATGGGTGAAATGTGATTTTGAAATGCCCATAGGAAGGAACAGTATTCAGCTCAATGTGAATCTTTAAACCCAAGAGGTGCTGGGCAGGGGATCTTGGCAAAATATAAATAAATCTCTTTCATCTGCTGCTTTGAAATTTGTTTCTTGACTGGGACTGGAGAAAATGGAAACATAGCAATGTAGGGCTGAAAGAGGGAAAGAATATTCTAACCAGGGGTGTCTAACCTGCAATCTTCCAGCAGGGAAAAGCCTTTAGCTATTGGTGCTGTATGATTCCGCTTTCCGAATTTGTTCCGAACCCTGTTCGAAAATCCTCAAACATTCAAGGATTTCAGAACGTTCGAGGATTTCCGGCGGTTTGCTAATCCTCATATTTTGAATTTTATTATTCAAATATGATTGGTTAATGTGTGATCATATGATTGCAAGCAAGGAAAGATTAACCAATCACAATTGAATTTGGTCCTTCAGCAAACCACCCACAATGCTCAGAAGTCATCACAGTGATGGCAGAAGAAAGAAGAAGGAAGAAAGAAGACTTCGGATCAAGACATTGCCAACACAGGTGACGTTGATTTCGAAAGCGTTGGCGGTGTCATTGGCGTCCACAGTGGCGCCCAGTGTTGGCAACATCAGCGGAGTTGGTGTTGCTGGCTGGGAAGAAAGAAGACACACCACAGGGGCTCTTCTAAGAGCCAATGGGGGTCCTGGTTTCGAGCTGCAGGACCCCCAACAAAGGGGGGTCCCGGTTGAGCACTTAAGCCTCAAAAGGCACTTGTCATTATCACAAGATCCTTTCCAAGGGCCACAAGGGCACTTATAAGTGCCGGTAAGCTTCGAACGGCCAAATTCAAGAATCTCGAGAACAGCCTGCTGAAAACCGGAAGATAATACTGTGCTGGCACTGAAAGTGTTAAGGACAATAAAGTGCTGGCACTGAAATTATTAATGCCTATACTCTATACATGTATGATCTCATTAAATTTCCCTGTTCTGCCCTACCCAGCTGTAAACAATTTTTGGGGAGAACACTGGTGCCACATACAGCGCATCCACTGAAACCTATCCTGTCCTTCCAGTAATTCATTGGAGGCCAGTGTCACTGCATATGCACAAACATATGTATACACGCCTGTCTCACCTGGTACATCGCGTGCCTCTTACCAACTAGTAAAGCAGTTCCACTATAAAGAACGGCAGCAGTGGACAGTCAGAAGGGAGAAACCCAGCTGTAATTTGACAGGTCAAATTGTTTTCTTTTGGGGGGGGGGTTGGGGACACAGGTGGGAGGGTGCATAGGGCACAAAAATGGCTAGAAACGGCCCTGAGATTATATATAGTGTAGGATGTGTGTATAGATTATATATAGTGTAGGATGTGTGTATAGATTATATATAGTGTAGGCTGTGTGTGTAGATTATATATAGTGTAGGCTGCGTGTATAGATTATATATTGTGTAGGCTGCGTGTATAGGAGTATATAGTGTAGGCTGCGTGTATAGATTATATATTGTGTAGGCTGCGTGTATAAATTATATATTGTGTAGGCTGCGTGTATAGATTATATATATGTAGGCTGCGTGTATAGATTATATATAGTGTAGGCTGCGTGTATAGATTATATATAGTGTAGGCTGTGTATATAGATTATATACAGTGTAGGCTGTGTGTATAGATTATATACAGTGTAGGCTGTGTGTATAGATTATATATAGCGTAGGCTGTGTGTATAGATTATATATAGCGTATGCTGTGTGTATAGATTATATATGTAAGGCTGTGTGTAATAGATATATATTGTGTAGGAGCTGTGTTTATATGCTTGTGAAGGTTCTCATTCATGTGTATAGATTAATATATGTGTAGGCTGTGTGTATAGATTTAATATTGTTAGGCTTGGTGTACTAGATTATATTAGTGTAGCTGTTGTGTATAGATTATATGTAGTGTAGGCTGTGTATAGATTATATATAGTGTAGGCTGTTGTACAGATTATATGTAGTGTGCTGTGTGTATAGATTATATATAGTGTAGGCTGTGTGTATAGATTATATATAGTGTAGGCTGTTTTGTACAGATTATATGTAGTGTAGGCTGTGTATAGATTATATAGTGTAGGCTGTTTGTACAGATTATATGTAGTGTAGGCTGTGTTGTCACGATTATATGTAGTTAGGCTTTGTGTATAGATATATATAGTGTAGTCTGTGGTATAGATTATATATGTGTAGGCATTGTTAAGATTATATATAGTGTAGGCTTTGTGTTATAGATTATATGTAGGGTAGGCTGTGTGTATAGATTACTTGTAGTGTAGGCTGTGTTTATAGATTACTATTATTGTAGGCTGTTTGTACAGATTATTGTAGGGTAGGCTGTTTGTATATTATATGTGATGTAGGCTTGTATAATTATATGTAGTGTAGTAGTCTGTGTAAGATCTGGTGGGTATATTAGTGTAGGCTGTTTGTACAGATTAATGTATGTAGTTCGTGTGTGTATAGATTATAATAGTGTAGCGTGTGTGTATAGATTATATATAGTGTAGGCGGTTGTACAGATTATATGTAGTGTAGGCTGTGTATAGATTATATATAGTGTAGGCTGTTTGTACAGATTATATGTAGTGAGGCTGTGTTACAGATTATATGTATGTAGGCTGTGTGTATAGATTATATGTAGTGTAGGCTGTGTGTACAGATTATATGTAGTGTAGGCTGTGTGTATAGTATTTATATATAGTGTAAGGCTGTTTGTACAGATTATATGTTAGTCTAGTCTGTGTTTATAGATTATATGTAGTGTAGCTGTGTGTATAGATATCTTAGTGTAGGCTGGTTTGTACAGATTATATGTAGTGTAGGCTGTTTGTACAGATATATATAGTGTAGCTGTGTGTATAATTATATTAGTGTAGGCTGTGTATAGATTATATTATGGTAGGCTGTGGTATAATATTATATTAGTGTATGCTGTTTGTCAGATTTATATGTAGTGTAGGCTGTTTGTACAGATTATATGTAGGGTAGGCTGCGTGTATATATTATATATGTGTAGGCGTTTTGTACATATTATATGTAGTGTAGGCTGTGTGTTAGATTATATATAGGTAGACTGTTCTTTACAGATTAATGTAGTGTAGGCTGTGTTTAGATTATATGTAGTGTAGCCTGTGTGTAGATATATTATATATAGTGTAGGCTGTTGTACATGATTATATGTAGTTGTAGGCTGTTTGTACAGATTATATGTAGTGTAGGCTGTGTATATATTATATATAGTGTAGTCTGTGTGTATAGATTATATTAGTGTAGGCGTGTTTGTACAGATTATATGTAGTGTAGGCTGTTTGTACAGATTATATGTAGTGTAGGCTGTGTGTAATAGATTATATTAGTGTAGGCTGTGTGTACAGATTATAGTAGTGTAGGCTGTGTGTATAGATTATATATAGTGTAGGCTGTTTGTACAGATTATATGTATAGTGTAGGCTGTGTGTATGATTATATGTAGTGTAGGCTGTTTGTACAGATTATATGTAGTGTAGGCTGTTTGTACAGATTATATGTAGTGTAGGGCTGTTGTGTACGATTATATGTAGTGTAGGCTGTTATAGATTAATATAGTGTAGGCTGTGTGTATAGATTATATATCGTGTAGGCTGTTTGTACAGATTATATGTAGTGTAGCTGTTTGTACAGATTATATGTAGTGTAGGCTGTGTGTATAGATTATATGTAGTGTAGGCTTGTTTGTATCATATATGTAGTGTAGGCTGTGTGTACAGATTATATAGTGTAGGCTGTGTGTATAGATTATATGTAGTGTAGGCTGTTGTGTATAGATTTATATAGTGTAGGCTGTTGTACAGATTATATGTAGTGTAGGCTGTGTGTATAGATTATATATAGTGTAGGCTGTTGTGTAAGATTATATGATAGTGTAGGGCTGTTTGTACAGATTATATGTAGTGTAGGCTGTTTGTACAGATTATATGTAGTGTAGGCTGTGTGTATAGATTATATGTAGTGTAGGCTGTGTATAGATTATATATAGTGTAGGCTGTTTGTACAGATTATATAATGTAGTGTAGGCGCTGTGTGTATAGATTATATGTAGTGTAGGCTGTGATAGATTATATATAGGGTAGGCTGTGTTGTACAGATTATATGTAGTGTAGGCTGTGTGTATAGATTATTAGTGTAGGCTGTTTGTTACAGATTATGAGGTAGTGAGCTTGTGTATAGTATATTAGTGTAGCTGTTGTACAGATTATATGTATGTAGGCTGTGTGTATAGATTATTATTGTAATTTTATGCTGTGTATAGATTATATGTAGTGTAGGCTGTGTGTTAATATATGTAGTGTAGGCTGTGTGTAAGATTATATGTAGTGTAGGCTGTGTGTATAGATTATATTAGTGTAGGCTTTGTGTACAGATTATATGTAGTGTAGGCTGTGTGTATAGATTATATATAGTGTAGGCTGTGTACAGATTATATGTAGTGTAGGCTGTGTGTAAGATTATATGTAGTGTAGGCTGTTTGTAAGATTATATGTAGTGTAGGCTGTGTGTATAGATTATATATGTGTAGGCTGTTTGTACAGATTATATGTAGTGTAGGCTGTGTGTATAGATTATATATAGTGTAGGCTGTTGTAACAGATTATATGTAGTGTAGGCTGTGTGTATTATTTATATAGTGTAGGCTGTTGTACAGATTATATGTAGTGTAGCTGTGTGTGTATGATTATATTTTTAGTGTAGGCTGTTTGTCAGATTATTGTAGTGGTAGGCGTTGTATAGCTTAATATAGTGTAGGCTGTGTGTACAGATTATATGTAGTGTAGGCTGTGTGTACAGATTATATGTAGTGTAGGCTGTGTGTATAGATTAACTATAGTCGCTGCCTCACAGAGGACCAGAACATTTCTATGTATTTTTCTTTTTCCTGTAGGATACATTTTGGTTTAACAGGAGAACAATCTATACATTTAATATGCTGGTTCTGTGTAGATTCCTCTTCAGTGGTTTGGGGAATAATTTTCTTTCTGCTTGTAGGAAAACCCTGGTAAATCTACGTGGGTGGAAATGCATGGCTCGTTTGAAACAAATATCCATATATGTATTAATATTCAAGACTTTGTGCCAGGGGGCTCCACACTGCCATGAACACATATCGTATCTATCTATTCTGTCAGTCTGCCTTTGAAAGGGCACTGGAGATGTTCAACATCACAACTGTGAGATGATCACAGTGGAGAGCCTCATAAGTATGACTGATTAGAGAGCAGAAAATGAGGCCCCACTGGCTGTGTAAAGAATCACAGAAATGCATATGAATGTTACAGAAGAGAATGTTTTTTCTCAAAATCGCAATTTAACGGAGACAACTCTGCTTGGACCACCAGAAAAATGCCAGACCCCCCTCTCTTTAATACAGGTGTGAAATAAATGTTTAGTCGACATGGTAGAATTCCAGAGCACAAATAAGCATATGGATGCATAGAGAAGACCAAAACAGTTTAGCTAAGAGATTTATAATAACTAGATGTAAAGGCTGTAGGAAGGACATAGATCCATGGTGTTGGTGGGGATAAATGGATAAACTGGAAGGAATGAAGAATAGTATTAATTATAGAAGTTTGGGGTCTGGGCTAGGAGTCCCTACTAACATAGTATCTGATTGGACAGTGATGTACTGTATATGTCCGTTTTTCAAAGAGGAGAGAAATGAAGACCTTGCAAACTCTAGTTTGTAGTAAGGCTTCCGGACATGAAATTCCTAATGGGCACTGTCTGTATACAGGATCCTGGGATAAGCACTGAAAACTGGATTTCGGGCCTAGGCACTCTTTTTGGCAGTATAGCCGCTTTCTTCAAAGGTGCTCCCTTCTCAGGTCCTCTACCATGGACCTACTGCTATAGCACAAGCAACAAAGTTCATGAGATCACATCAACACAACATTACAGGGACACACTGTCCCTTTCATCAGGTGTCACCTGATGAAAGGAACAGTGTGTCCCTGAAACGTGTTGATGTGATCTAATAAAGAATTTTGTATTCACGGAAGAGTGCCCCTCTCATGAACGTTGTTCCTGGGATAAGCAACACACTCTTTGTTACAACAAGTAAAAACGAGATACCATTCCCAAACACAGATAGCATTGTCCATGTAATAACATTTTAGGTGTATTTGGAACTGTTAGTTCTTGCCCAATACTGTACATGTTCACAGACTGGAAGTCCCTAGCTGATCATTTTTAAGGTTCTTTATTTGTGATCTTTACAATATATGGAACCAGGGGTATAAACTCAAGTAATTGTGGTTTCCTGTTGATTCCTGGCATGGTTAAAGCAAGCAGTGAAAGTATAGCCAGCAATGAAAGCACTGTATGGCTGCTGGCACTAAAGGTAAACACAGCACTTAGACAAAGCACAATAAATACTATTACAATGTAATCACGAAGCACAGACCAGCGGCGACATAAATCACTCAAACATCTTCAAAGTGAGCTGCTTACTCTGATCTGGCACAGTACTCACAAAAGCAATGGTGTCCTGCTGAGGAACTAGAATATAAAGAAACGTGTGAGGAGCCTACTGTACTGTAGTATGACGATAAAAGGTTTTCAAAAAAAAAAGTTCAAAACCAAGACCCAGCGCAACTTTTTGCATATTTACCCTTACTATAAAGATCGTGATTGAAGTGAAATAAATCCCTTTATCATGTTTTGGATCTCATCTATAAAAATAAAAATGTCTTTATTTTTAAGGGCATTTACAAAGGCAAAGAGAATCCAGAACAAAGTTTGCACATTCACCTCTGATCACAATATCCTGAAAAAAGAATCATGTTAAATGCAAATATTTTCCAACATGACATAAAAGGGCAACGATAACAAATATTGTATCCCATGTGGGCATATTAGGAAGTGCTCGTAACTCATTCAACAGTCAGTGTAAGAAAAAAGAACATATCCTTCCATGCCAGAGAGGTTTATGCTGGGTGCTCCGGTAGGATTGCGTCCAGTCTAAGAATAAATTCAAAAGATCATGCACACCAGTCTTAATGCTATAAAAAGATGTTTTTGTATATGTCTGATGAAGGTGCTCAGCACCGAAACGTTACATAGGGCCCTAATTATAAAAGGTCGCTATCGTTATCGTAAAATAACGATCGTTATCGTAAAATAACGACCGGTATTTACCGATAACGACTGGTATTT
This sequence comes from Hymenochirus boettgeri, assembly GCA_019447015.1. NCBI lineage: Eukaryota > Metazoa > Chordata > Amphibia > Anura > Pipidae > Hymenochirus > Hymenochirus boettgeri. The sequence continues at coordinate 240,572,108 of CM033473.1, forward strand.
GGCGATAACGACCGGTAATTTACGATAACGATAGCGACCTTTTATAAATAGGGCCCATACGGTGTAATTTGATTTCTCAATAAACACCATATAGCATTAAGACTGGTGTGCACAGTCTTTTGAATTTATTCGTATCTCATTCAAGACACTGAAGTAAGGTCAGTGCGGGACAGTAAAAATACTGGTAAAGGCAAGGACTCAAACACAAAGCTTCAGAGTTGACCTTAGAGATGTGAACCCCACCACCCTAAGGTTTACAAGATTATAAACAAACGGATGGGCATCTCGTGGCTGTAAAACATTTTATTGTAGCTTCGTAAAAGTAACAAATGCCATAAGTATAAAACTTCCGATGTGCAAACGAAAGAACCTTTGAACCTTTGTAGGGATACTATGTACTGAGGCTCGCCCTATAACTCAGAAGGTGGCAACTAGACTGGGTATAGATTCCCTTGACTGGATGTGAAATAGTTGTAAACACATGATGCTCCCATGATGTAGAGTGATTGTGGCTGCTGTGAGGTTTTATATAGAGTATCCACTGGTACAACTCATTGCTGCAGATACAAGGATTGTGGAAGCTCTCCAATTAGGCTAATTTACAACTACATTTAGCAGAAGTGCTACTGATCTGGTCAAACATTTATACAAACATAGAAAAGATAATCAATGCACATTCCTAGGCCCCACACAATATCATATTATCTGCACACTGGCATACTTTATAAACAAAGAGGTTTTAGTATACATTACTGTGATCACATGAATGAAAAGCCTTCCAACCACGTCAAGGTAACCCCAGTCTGGAAGGTCCTAACGTCTAACCTTTTCAATTTCTTTTACTTCAATTACGATTAGCAAACTTTAGCATTTCTCAATGTTTATAAAGTATGCCAGTGTGCAGATAATATGATATTGTATGGGGCCTAGGAATGTGCATTGATTATCTTTTCTATGTTTGTATCATTGCTGGAGATGCTTGTTGTAGTTATTTAGTGCCGTCTAACCGAGGCACTACTGGATCGGTTAGACGGGAGGCTCTGCGTTTACAAGATCGTCCCTTAGGAGTGGGTGAAGAGTGTTGCATCTGGCATCGTTTAGTGTCTGTAACTCCGATACCTTGCTGGGCCTGTGCACTGTGTGCTGCTACACCTTGTTTTCCAGGGACCTGGATGTGGTGTTTGTTCATATTTGCTTTTATGCCTTTTTATATTGTTGGTTTAGGGGATGTATGCACTTTAGGGGCTAGGGTGTGGGGAGTAGGAGGTTCTTTTATGTGAGCTACCAATAAATGCTCTTAAGAAATTTGGGCCATTATTATGGGTCTTTTATTCAGGAGGTATTTTTCATATTGTTTCATATTGAATTTCAGTTGGATTCATTTTATATGCTGTGATCCGTTTTCTCCAACAAGTGTCAATGATCAAAAAAGGGGAAGGTAACCTTGGTGACCTAGTGCAATGTTGGCCACTGGGATCTATCCCCTTTATTCACATTGTGTGTGTTCACTTAGAAAAGAAATATACAGTATGTGTGCAGTTCCTCTTATTGTTCATTCTCTGTACAGTAAGTCATGCTTTAGCTCCAGTTGAACCTGTCATATTACTTATCCTGACGTTCACTGTAATGTTATATACAGTAACTGCACACTATAACTCATTTTGCTATATTTGGTCTTTTTCGTGTGCTTCTTCAGTTATATATTACTGATCACTTTATATGCTTTTTATTGTTCCCTGGAGAAGTATTTTTATCTTGGAGGTTGGTGTGATTTACAGTTTCTAGTACAGTGCCTGTGACATCTATAGTTATTGCACTGAAGAAGTCTCCTTGGTTATAAGAATCCTTTTCAGGGTTTAATAGATTATTTACGAGGTCCTGTTCCATGCTAAGATTCTCCAAAATCAATGAACATTGGACTTTAATGATAACTAAAGCTAGCATATCAAAGATTATAGTTTGTATAATGTATATATATATATTAATATTCATATATGAGAGTGAACAATTTTAAAGGAATATACAGTGTAACCAGGTCTAGCAACACAGCACAAAATTCTGTTATTCTGTTTGCTTTCATATGATGTCCATGGTAATGATGTGGGTTTACACCCATCTTAAAGCTGGGTACACATCATGGGAGGCAAACGCCTCAGGCGTCAGTTAGCCGTGACCGAGCTATGTTCCATAGAAAACCGCACGATTGGCTGTGGATTTTCTGACAAGTCTGATCGCGCATTCGTCCGATTTGGATGAAAAAACAGTTGGACGTGCAAATCTATGTTATTTTTTCTGACCCAATCGACTGATACACTGAACTATTGGTCGATTGCACCAAAAAATTGCATGGTGTTTATACAGCCTTACAGTGTCCATTTTAGGACCTCATTATATATCAGAGTGCTTTGTTTTTTATTTCACTTTCCTCATTTCTCACTCCTTATTTCTCATTCATTGTCACTTATTTCTTAATTCTCCTAATTTCTGATTCTTTGTTTCTCACTCATTTCTTATTCTTAATTTTTATTTCTTCATTCTTGAAGATTAGTTCACTTCTGGCTCTTATATTCTACAGATTGCCATTTCAACTTTAGCTGTTCTAGAAAAATAAAGAATAAGCAATCAGATGTTTTCTGGAAATCACAGACAAAATTCCAATACTAATTTTAATGGGATTCTACTATTAAAAGTGGCCAAACACAAACTTTCCTCAAAAATACCCACATTGTAATCTGGATACATAATATTTATTATGCAGTAGGTTTGCCTGTATAAATATTCACATTATTTGATATAAGGAAAATAATTTCCCTACATACTATGAATTCCTCAGCGCTAGATAAAATGAGGGACATTACGTACAGCTTCTTCTCACTTCTTGGCCTGTTCCGTGTTACTATGGTAACTTGTCATTATAGATAACTTTTTGCACCCATTTTTGATGTCTGAGGTATTATCACTAGCCAGTGGAACGATTTATCTTGAAAAGAATCTATTTTTCTCTCAAGAGATTAGTTTGGTCTTATATTTGATTCAGACCAGACCCTTCAGCACACTCGTGGCTAACTGAATACATGCAGAGAAAAAAGGTGTACAAAGTGATTTTTTTTTAGAGAAATATGAAGCCTAATTTTATCCTTCCCGCTGTGAGGTAACGAGCCATTTGAGATGAGTAACGTTGAGCTATGCAAGAGGACATTTTTGTACTTTGCTATTGCTAAGATCTGCTATTTTTTTACACCAATTTCCTTTGTAAAAACACATAAAAACACCATTTTCTTTAGAATATTAAGCCTTGCTGTTGTCAGAGCCATTACTTAAATATAGTAAATAGGTAAGGATGTAGGTTAGACCAGAAAGGGACCTTTGTACTAGGCTCTAGATTCCTTTAATCAACAAAAGTACATTTTCCCGTACTTATATGCTGGTATAAAGGCAAAGAGTCAGCAGCAGTGCCAAGAAACCTGTCCAACCTGCTGTTGGCCTAAACTCCAACTAGGCGTTGCAGCAGAAGCCCCAATGCAATTGCACCTTTGATGTAATATTCAGATAACTTTTCACACCAGCCTTACCCACGCAGCCACCACAAAAAGTCGCACCAAGTGATATAATACCATCAGTGTGATATTCATGCTGGTTTTCTTACTTCCTGACTAGTGGTACATCGCACATGTCCCAGTAACAGGCAGATTGCATTACAAACGCAGTTTGCCCTGGGATTTCAACCAAAAAAAGGATGATTTTTATGCTAAAAAACTGCAATTCTGGAACTCACTAAAAGCTTGTAAATATGTGGATCCTATATTGTCCTTTTATCTGTAACCTATGTATTAGATAATAAGATTCCTATAGAATATGGTGATACCTATTTGGTTTGAAAACAGATTTAAAGCATGCAGTGAGTTGAGACCAGAACCTATATTGCCCTTTGGTGTCTGTTTCTATATACAAATAATCCTCAGTCCTTCTCCATCAGGAATTCACTCGGATTAGTCTCATTCCGTGTATAAGTAGCTTGTAGATATTTGAAATCCTGGTGCATACCCTTTATTTAACGGTTATCTATGCTAAAGCTTATCTGCCACTTATGTGTCTCCTAGATGACCCCTATTGTATAGATTAGGTTGGCCAGCATGGTTTTGTGTTTTACAATTTGTAATTACATAGAAGATCCCAATAAAGAGCCTTTCCAAACACAACTTATATTGTATAGCTACACTTTACTAGAAAATGTTAATATACTTGCTGGGAACATATACACTGGGAACAAATTTACATATACATGTGATCTTACCATCTTATTGTCCAAGTGTGACTTTTTACACACTGCTTTTCCTTTAAATTACAATTTTCTCTTTTTATCTGCAAACTTTCCTCGATTAAAGGTGGCCATACATCTATGAGATTTTACTTACCCGACCGAGCGCTCACGCGATGTTCATCGATGCTGCTGGAACCGCTTCTCCCGATCGTATATTTGACCGACATGCGATCACAAAATCCCATTCATTTTTCGATCGCATGTCGGTCGAATGTAAGATCGGGAGAAGCGGTTCCAGCAAGATCGAAGGAACATCGCGTGAGCGCTCGGTCGGGTAAGTAATATCTCATAGATGTATGGCCACCTTAAGAAAGTGAAAGGAACCTACGGTTTGTTGTCCTATTTATTATTTAAAGGGGAACTACAGTCACCAGATAGCATTGTCTCATACACAGACAACATTCACAAAGAAACAACAAGCTGCGTCTCTCCTTTTTTCCTGTGGCTGTTGGTTGATTTATGAAATTAATCTGTAGGTACCAGTGGTCAGCTCCCATTATCCACCTCTTAGCATGCTTTTTAATGCACAGCAGATCACAACAAGAAAGCTGCAGCCTTGCCCTCTAGAAGCTGATATGTTTGTAAAGGTAGGGCATTAGCCCACTAACATAACAGGCCTAACACAAAATCGGTACATTTAGAAACATTTTCTTTTGCAAGTGGACAGTCAATATTTTGTCTGTAATTCATGCTAGCTGAAGGGCAAGAGCAGCTTTCAAAGTCTTATCAGTGACTTCCATATTGGCGTGGACAGTGAGACAGTCAATAGTGGGGTCAGAGGACAGGGTCAATAGGTCACATGCTCATAATCCTTTTTGAAGATTCCATGGGCTGTGAGTTGTACTGTCAACAACATGAAAGCATGCAACTTACCAGAGAAGTATCTAACAGCAAAGCTTAAGCTGTAGTAGGTAGAAAAGCTTTCCCATTAAGGGTAAAAAACAAGTTTAGTTCTTCTTTAAGCTCCAGTATGTGTCCCACGACCAGTGATTTTATTTAGAATTGGAACAAGGTTGTTTATTGGGAATAGATTGGGACTAGATCCTGCCTTTTATTTGACATTACTAACAAGTCGAAGGGTCTGAATTGAATGAAGAAAAGGTGCAAGTCAAATAGGATGGCAATAAAACTGAAAATGCTACACAGCATCCTAGAAGATGGAAAACTGTGTAAATATCTGCAGGAACTGGTTGGTCTATGTTATTATTAGTGACCTTTCTATGCTGCAGAAGATTATTATTAGAACATATTAGCTGTGGGGCGAGTTTACCCATGTGTCACCTCTTTGTGCAAATAAATTGAGCAGATTTGGCAAAAAAAACCAGACAGGTGAACTGTGTAGCTATAAGCAAGTTAAACTGTCACCTCCACACAACATCAGTGTTCCAGAAAATAGCCCAGGACATTCTCATTGGTTCTTCACAAAATGCAGAATAGCCGGCAGACTTACAGTAAATGACATTCATGCTGAATTCCGGAGGTGTATAACTCAGCATAATTTGTTTATTCTCCATGGGCTTTTTTCACTAAAAAATAAAAAAAACAGGAAACATTAACCACCCAGACCCCATGGAAGTCAGCAGCACGTTCTTTTAACTTATTGTGCATAGACCTGTATTTTTTTTATAATGCATAACCGATAGAACATTCATTTGTTAGAACTAATGGTTCTTAGACTAGAGTGTGCATTGATTGGCTGGGACGGCAGCAGCTGCCCACTACAGTACTTCACTCTCAGAGTGGGCAGAAAGCTGCATTTCCCAAACAATTACCATGTGTTTATAAAGACTTCCATATACCCAACACCAAGTTACAGCAGATGCTATAGGGAAAATACTAATTATGAAGTAAAAGGGACCCCCTCCAACCTGCAGGGACTAGAAAAGATTCTTTTAAACAGATGGAATTTCATCACAAAGAGAAAATGCTTCTTCCGTGATTGGTTTTCCTAAAGCTGCGTGTGACGTTGGAAATGTTGTTTTTTGTGGTTAAAAGACGTGTATAAGAGACAGCTGTGTCCAATTGAGAAAAAAATAACTACACACTATAATACACTCTCTGTTGTCTTGGATTATGCATAAGGATGCAAGAAGCCACAAATTCCATGATCTTCATCGTTGATAGGGACATGGTATGTTATTTGTTAAAGGGGAAGTTCAATGCAAATACATATACTTTTCAGAAAAAAGAGCAGTATTTTTTTATCCCAATGACCTTAATCTGCCAATTCAGCATTTTGTCTGTGTATAAATAAATGCAACCGAAATACTGACTTCCTGTTTGCAGGACCCCTAGTAGAGACCGTTATGGTCTTGTCTTTGACGCAGCACCTGGGTTGATTCAGTTGCTCGGTAGAGATCTGAGCATCTTTGACCCATCCCAACAGCCAATCAGTATATATTACTGTTAGGAACATTCCAAGGTAGTGTGCATTCTGGGAAGAAGAAGGAGCGTTAGAAATGTCAGCTCGCTAATGTCAACAGCAGGGAACAGTAACGGGTATGAAATCAACTGATATTTCAAAATGGAAGAGAATATGTGGAATAACTAAGAAGGCATTACACAAACTAACAATTTAACAAATATTCATAATTTCCACTGAACTGTCCCTTTAAGGGAAAACTAAATCTAAAATGTAAATAAATGTGAATTATTAATAGAGGTGGAAATCAGCAGCATTGTGGAGAAATCATCTGTGGTTTTGTGACATTTCTGCAGCTCTGCTTCCTAGTAACAATTAGTCTTCTGACTGCTAAATCTTGAATTCCATAGTTACTTGCCAGTTCTGGCAGGTGGAGTGGTGGGCGACTAGAGAACTCAAAGAGCATGCACTGCTGTATATCTTGCTCCATAACCGCATACCTCCCAACACCAGTGACTGGGTGGGGCTTATTTAAGCCGTACCAAGTACCAGGGCAGTTTCTGGCCATTTTGTGCCCTAAGCAAGATTCCCTGCCAGGCAGGGTAGGTGAAAAGCCGTAATACAGCAGAACCAATGAGGTGGTCGGGGGGTAGGAGTCTCAGGGGTGTGTCCCAGATAGCACATTTGCCAAGGTGTGATGTTTGGTTATATCATTCTGTCTATTATCTATCTATCTATCTATCTATCTATCCATCTATCATTTATTATCTATCTATCTATCTATCTATCTATCTTCTATCATCTATCCATCTATCATTTATTATCTATCTATCTTCTATTATCTATATATCATCTATCTGTCTGTCTATCTATCATCTATATACCTATAATCTATCTATCATCTGTCTATATCTATCTATCTATCTTCTATCTATCATCTGTCTATTATCTATCTATCTATCGCTATCTATCTATAATCTATCCATCTATCTATCCATCTATTATCTATCTATCTATATATCTATATATCTATTTATCATCTATCTATCTGTCTATCTATCTATCATCTATCTATCTGTGTTTGTCTGCCATTATACTATGGATGCATAAAACCAATCTGACAGAGCCTGCCCCTGCTCTGCTCTGTTACCAGTAATTGCTTGTTGTCTCTCAGCCTACCTTCTCTAGTCAACTAATCAGGGCATTGCTACTTACCAGCAAGGCTCTGTGACTCTGACAAGGGTAAATATCCAGTCCTGCCCCTGGACTGCCTGGCTACTTATGGCTGTCAGCTTCACTGCTTGTTCTCCCACCACCCCCTCCTTCTCCAACATAGTAAGTATTGCAGCAGACTGTGGTAAGGGTGGTGAAGCTGACAGCCATGGACAAATATGGCTTTATATACCCTTTAAAATGCTACGCTGCAGCCATAAAATATTTGAACCTGAAAAGATTATAAATACGACCATGAAGTGTGATGTCATGTAGTTCTGGTTACTATCAGGTGGAACTTGCTTATTCTGTGGCTGGGGCAGCACAGTGGCTCAGTGGTTAGCACTAATGCCCTGCAACGCTGAAGTCCTAAGTTCGAATCCACCCTTGGACACATCTGCAAGGAGTGTGTATGTTCTCCCTGTGCGTGCGTGGGTTTCCTCCGGGCACTCCGGTTTCCCCCAGAATCATAAAGACATACTGATAGGTTGTATGTGTACATAAAGTGATTAGATTGTAAGCTCTTCGGGCAGGGCCTGATGTGAATTTGCGCTGTGGAATATGTAGCACTATATAAGAAATAAAATACACATACATACATACATATTGATTGTTCAGCATGTAAGGAGAATCTACAATGATAAGATACACAGTGAGGGGTTTTCCCCCATAATGATACTGACATGGGTGTCAGTAAATATGGCACTAACAGAGGATAAAGCCATATAAAGCTAAACTTTATAGGCAATGGCCTATAAAAGGTAGGTGCAATCCTGAGTCACGGCCCTCTACCCTTAGGGCTAAAACAATCCATATAAAACTAAAATACGATATATACATAAATATGCACTAATGTATAATAGATTGGCTAAGGGTTTCCTGATTTTTAAAGGGTAACTGGAGCACCTATATTAAAAATCAAATAGAATTTTACAGAACAAATGTTGGGATGTTACAAACCCCTCCACCTATACAGTAGTGATGTATATGTTTGCTATTATTGCTATTGTACCATTTGGCTGGAAATTCCAATCTGTTTGTGGGTTTCTGATGGCTTTTAGCTTGTGACTTCAGTGCAGCCAAACTGGACTAACTCCAAATGAAGATTCAGCAGTCAGAATAATTCACCTGCCACTTAAGAAAATATTTAGAAAACAGAAGTGAGAATAGCAAATAAATTTTAGCAAAACTGTTTTAAAAGTCTAGGTTGTGGTTCCCACCCTAATGGTAATCGTCTCTGTCCATTTCAAACAAAGCATTGTGTTCTCTTTTAATAAGTCGGAATTTTAATACTGTCTTTTTGGCTACTTTTACAGAAGTCATTATACCTCTCTATCCATAATGATTTGCATCTATTTTGTATTTCCTGACCTAGACTTGTACTTAATTACCATCACCATGGCCTGGATAAGTTTCTAAAACTAAAAAATATTGAGAATTACTGGTATTAATGCATATAGATCTGGTTGATCCAGGGATACTTTCCGATTGCCGTTTGGAGTCAGGAAGGAATTTTTTCCCCCTTTTTTTAGCTGGGGTTTTTTGCCTTCCTCTGGATCAACTGTTAGGTAGGGTTAAAAAAAAGGGAATAGGTTGGACTTGATGGACGAATGTCTTTATTCAACCTTAATTACTATGTGTTACTATGTGTTACCATGTGGTTTCCACCATTTCATAGTCCACTTGGTTACATTGACTTCACATATTCACAGGGGCAGTCTCCCCAGTGTTGACTGTGTATTTTGTACTAGATTCTTTTTTTTAAAGCTGTCACACTGTATATAGTCAGAGCCCTATCACCAGAACACAACAAAGCCTGTTCCAGACGGCTGGGAATGTCGTCTACTCTCTTTCTTATGCACAATCGGGAACATTTCAGCTTATTACTACATTTTTACCATGCAAGAATGTTTATTTTACTTTGAGATTCTATTTATAGACCTGCCATGTCACATTCCATTCATATTTCAGATGGAAATCCACAAATCTATAACAACAGAATCTCATAAATATAAATGTTTGCAACCAAGAGTGTATTTGGAAACAGTTTGTATGTTTTAGTCATTAATGTTTACTGGGAGGAATGAATTTAGTCTTTATATCTGTGGTATTTAGGTAGATCCACTGGAAGCTTAGTTCTTTTTTTTGTGTGTGTGCTTGTTTTTTCAAGAAACTGAATACAACATGTATACCATGACCTGGATTAATGAGAACCTTCATAAAGCTAGATCTGTACTTCCATATAAAGTTACTCTGCTTTATAACCAAGGGGCCTTGAGCTCTTACCACTCTATTGGGCACCTCTACAGCTTGTTTATGCTGATTCATATAATACTGTACATAGTTGCAACAGGGTTGAAGAATGAGAGCATTTTATTTAATCTGTGTTGGTCTTTTTAAAGAGAAATGTATATCCATATTATAGCAATCTCCAATACAGAAGCACATTTCCTAATTCATTAAAGTTATTATACATTATCAAGGGGACAAACTATGTAGAGGTATTAAATACAGGCCTAATGGGATTCATTAGTAATACAGTTCTGTTAATCATATGTAACAATATAGATTATTTAATGTAGAGTGAGATTACAGAGGACTTTGTTCTACTGCACTGGAGCTGATTCGCTTTATGTTAGCAAATTGGCCATAGAGTCTAGGATGATGAGATTCTCCTTATAGGAAGGTGCTTATTAGATCACTGCAAGGGATGGATATTGTGGGATTTTACAGTTCCACACTATAATACGGTTAGTTTGAGAAGATTAATCAGCAGACATGTGCTAGGATTTCTAGAGGAAGATAAGGAATGAACTAGACAAGCAGAATGTCTATATATACTGTAGTTGTGTTTTCAGATAAACCTCTCTAATACTTTAAAAAAGTCTACACTTCGACCTTAGCATAGCTTAAGGCATAGAAAAGAGCCAACTCATCTGGGAGTATATCAGCAGATCCAGCTCTGTACGAAGTTAAGCATTTCAGGACCCTGGAGAGCAACGTCCGCTGATGCTCTTTACACTGATAATGAACATTTAAGAAAAGAACAGTTTGTGAATACAGAGAATTGCTAAAGTCGGATCTTTTGTCACCTCTCCATGATACCCACTTAAACAAAATTGTATTTTTGTCTGTAATGAGGAGTGGAAGTTCCAGAAGTAATTGGCTAATTTACAGCAATCCTTTCTATTATCTCTGATCTCGGCGACTGTAGGATACTTATTTTTCTCATTTTTTTAAAATGTTGTTACTGTTTCAAGGTTTATCTTCACATTTTGCAAATACCTAAAATAGAAAACAGCCTGTGCATAATAATTATTACTGACCATCTGCTATTATTTAAATGGATTGGACCTAGTTTTTATTAGCTTGTTTGGATAATTAATATGAGGGATTTCCTATTTTCTTTAAATTATGCTCCTATCTAATATTATTATGAGCTGACAGGCTAAAGCTTCTTCCTTACTATATAATAAGAGACATAGAATGGCCCCAGCAAAGGGCTAGGACCCACTATCACCTGCAAGATTTATGCAATGCACTGCTGTGCGTATTAAGCTATGTGCTCTGCAATCCTGTACCCATTTTTTTTATTGTAATACATGGGATGCCACAAAAAATCGTGTACACATTCCAATAACAGATCAGAGTTCAGCGCATATAGTGGGAACACTCCTATAGAAATTCAAATTGGAATCACGATCAGAAAACAAAATAGGTTCAACAAATAATGGAGCTAGTCCTTAGGCTGTGGGCTTGCAGGTAGGTAGGTAAGATTTATTGCTGTACCTTTATAATGTTTATGCATTTCCCTAGGAAAGAATGTGAACCAAATACCCAATCTTAATAATATGCTGGCCAAGTGGGATTGTCCGTCCGGGCCTAGTTTGGGTCCCATAATACAGTTCCACCTGTAGTCTAATGGACTCCTTATTAGAGATGGACAAACTTCCTAAACTTAGGTCGGTTCATTTTAGAACTATAGAACTTCAGTAAAAGTTCTAAAGTTATATAGTTCGAAAACAAACCCATTAAAGTTAATGGGGAAAATAGTTTGAAAAAAGTTCTACTAAAATAAAGTTAAAATAGCAATGGTTTACTGTACATGCCTCTGGGGCCTGGGAAATGGTCTGGGTAACCCGTACATACGTGAAAAACAGCCAAAAAACGGACTTCCGTGGGCCATTTTTCGGTAATACTCGCTGCGGAAGAAGCCTACCGGTGTTAAGCAAAACGCGTTCAGCGGATGGATAGGACCTTGTGGGCCTGCTTTGGATCTATTGGCACCTAACCATAAGTATATGACTCTGATTAACGTTATGCACTTGCATTAAGTTGTCTTAAGGGATTAGATACTACTGACATATACATATTTTTATCCCTTCCTCCCCACTATCAGAATTTGGTGGGTGGGTTATACTTTTTTCAAGGCTATATGTGGGTTTTGTGCTTTTATTAATATTGAGGGTGTACTATGTTTATACGCATGTGAATTACTTATACATACTTACCTCCAAGAAGATTGTCCTGATCCAATTACATGAAGTTTATGATGTTAAATATATTTTACTAACTAGCAGGACCCCACATGAGTCCTATCAGTTATTGTTTTTAAGGCAGTGTTTGTTTTTCACAGCACTTTTAGCACTTACATAGTTACATAGTACATAGTAACTGAGGTTGAATAAAGACATCAAGTCCAACCTATTCACCCTCTTTTTTTTTTATTATTATTATTATTATTATTTAGCACTATTTAAAGTTTAAGAGGCACTAGGTCACAGTGACATTTTTGGATGGTGTTTTTCTCTATTTACTAGCCATGCTGTATTAAGTGAACCAGATTATGTGTGCAATAAAATGTATTTGCATTTGAGAGTGCCATGATGTCTATTTTCCTTCTTGTGGTTAATGTTCTGTAATACTCGAACTGTTGGTAACCCTCCAATGTTCAAGGATTCTCAAATTCGGCTTTTGGGGCTTAAGTGGTCCCGCAACTTGGTTCCCCCTCCCCGGCACTTAGAAGTGCCCTTGTGGCACTGCCAAGTGCCTTTTTGGGCTTAAGGGGTCCGGCAGCATGAAACTGGGACCCCCCTCCCTGGCACTAATAAGTTTGGAAGTCCAAAAGTCCAGGTATGTCCGAACTCGTTAAATCCGGTTTGAACCCGGGTTTGAATTCCAGTCCAGTACGAAAAAATCCAAAAGCTGATTTTGTTAATCTCTGTCAGGGGTGTGAAAGATTACATATTCCAGTGCAGTGAATGATACAGTACAATACTAGGTTCTGTAATGATTCTACATTAAATTAAATGTCAGCCATAAAGAATTACAAAAACAAACTCCTAATACATGACAGCATAGCAAGCTGTTATATACTCTAAATGTCACCTCACTGGTTTCTACCAGAGCAATGTTTTAATTAGTTACCTGACCCTTATTCCCCCCTTCCCTTTGTGCTGGAATCACGGGTACTTGCCCTTAATACATATAGTGAGTAGTGTAGTCAGTACAGACTGATAACCCATGTTAAATGAATTACATGATTTTATGATCCAAAGTTATTTTGCTTCACTGTGCTCCTTTCGAGTTGCACATTTATTTCAATGTTAATTCTTAATAATGTTGACTCTAATATATCTGGATCAACCGTAGGCTATAAGGCTGGGTACACACGGTAAGATATTCCCACTAGCGAGCGGTCTTCCGGGAAAAAATTTCTGTCCATCCCATTGAGAAATAGATCATTAAACCTTTTAATAATAATGTAAATTATTCAATATACTGTGTATGCTTCGATTTAGCCCTAGATTGTCAGTTGGACCCTATTAGCTAAACAATATATATTGTCCCTTTTCAAGGACGTTGCAGGACATTGTTCATTCCTAACAATTGAATTGCAAAGTACAGTGCACCCAGAAAGTATTCACAGCTCATCACATTTTGTTATGTTACAGCCTTATTCCAAAATAGATTAATGGCAACAAAAAAATGTTTGAGGTTTTGGCAAATTAATTAAATATTAAAAAAATGGAGAAAGATCTCTCCAGAGATATTCAATTGGATTCAAGTCTGGGATCTGGCTGGGCCACTCAAGGACAATCATAGATTCGTCCTGAAGCCACTCCTTTGTAGAGACGGACTCTAGGATGGAGCAGAACCATTCGAGTTCGAACAGATTTGGACTTCTCGAACAATCCCAGACCCGGGACTTTTTCTGGACTTTCAATAATTATCGAATGTTCAAACGTTCGAGACGTGCGAATATGCAAGTAAAATGTCTATTATACCAATACGCAAGTAAATATCGAATATTGAATCCACCAGTAAAATGTGTATTATACCTATACGCGAGTAAATACCAAATTCTCGAATCCGCAAATACGCGAGTAAATATCGAATATTGAATCCGCGTGTAAAAATGTCCATTAGACCTATACACAAGTAAATATCGAATTCTCGAATCCGCGAGTAAAATGTCCATTATACCAATACGCGATAAAATATTTAATTCTCGAATCGGCAAGTCGTTCATGGGATAATTATGGAATGTTCAAACGCAAGAGCTCGAAAGTAGCGTGCGTGAGAGTAAAATCGATTTTTCTTGTCCTGAATATTCGAACATGTTCCCCAGACCATTTCCCAGGCCCCACAGCCATTTACATTAAGTTACCATTGATATTTCAATTGTATTTCATTTGAACTTTTCGAACTATTTGACTCCCATTGACTTTAATGGGTCCGTTTTCGGCCATCTCTACTCCTTTGATATCTTGGCTTTGTTTTAGGGTTGTTGTCCTGCTGAAAGATTAACCAATGCTCCAGTCTGAGTTCAAGAGCGCTTTGGAGCACTGAGTAGTCTCCCCATTCCTGCCGCTGAAAAACATCTCCACAGCATAATGCCACCACCACCATGCTTCACTGTAGGGATAGTATTGGCCTGGTGATGAGCGGTGTCCAGTTTCCTTCAAATGTGACACCTGGCATTCACACCAAAGAGTTCAATCTTGGTCTCCTCAGACCAGAGAATTTTGTTTCTCGTGGTCTGAGAGTCCTTTAGTTTCCTTTTGGCAAACTCCAAGCAGGCCTTCTGGAAGGTTCTCCTCTCTCCACAGAGGACTTCTGGGGCTCTCGGGTTATTGGTCAACTCCCTGACCCTTCTCCTGGGTCAGATCTAGGAAGAGTGCTGGTGGTTTTGAACCTTCCCCCCTTATGGATGATGGAGACCACTGTTCTCATTGGGACCTTCAAAGCAGTAGAAATTTTCCTGTAACCATCCTCAGATTTTGATCCTGTCTCAGAGGTCTACAGACAATTCCTTTGACTTCATTTTTGGCTTGTACTCTGACATGAACTGTCAACTGTAAACAGGTGTGTGCCTTTCCAAATCATGTCCAATCAACTGAAATTACCACAGCTGCAGAAACATCTCAAGGATGATCAGGGGAAACAGGATGTACCTGAGTTTAATTTTCATGGCAAAGGCAGTGAATACTTATGCACATGTGATTTATCAGGGTTTTTTTCAATTTAATTTAATTTGCCAAAACCTCAAGTAAACTTTTTTTCATGTTGTCATTATGGGGTGTGGTGTTTAGAATTCTGAGGGAAAAAATCAATTGAATCTATTTTGGGACAAGGCTTTAACATAACAAAATATGATGAGCTGTGAATACTTTCTGGATGCACTGTATATTTCTTTATGTTTTGGTATGTCAGATATCTATTAACATTGTTAAAATGGATTGTAAGCGCCTTTTTTTATTGTGTTCTTGGTACTTGGATGCATTGATTTAGTTTGAAAGCAGAAGTGTCTGCATGGTTGCACCACTTGTAGGAAGAGCAGCCATTTAAATACACTCTGTTTTTATTATACTACTAGCAGACTACCCGGCATTGCCCATTTTTTCTAAAGATCCAACCAGAACTTGCATCCAAAATTCAACAGACCTGGACCCGTAGCTTTCTAACCAAACCTGACCCATCCAAACTCACTGTGGGTTAGCTGAGCTGCAAATCTAGTAAACTTAGGGGGGGCAACACAATGGAGGATTCGGTATCACACCAACTTCCCTTTGACGCCTATCGCATTAACTACCCCTTTAACATATATCACACCAACTTTCCTTTAACACGTATCACATGAACTTCCCCTTTAACGCATATCGCATCAATTTCCCCTTTAGCGCGTATATCATCAACTTCCCCTTTAGCATGCAGCGCATCAACTTCCCCTATAGTGCGTATCGCATCAACTTCCCCTTTAATGCGCATTTCATCAACTTCCCCTTTAACGTGTATTGCATCAACTTCCCCTTTAAATCATATCGCGTCAGCTTCCCCTTTAAAGCATATCGCATCAACTTCCCTTTTAACGTGTATTGCATCAACTTCCCCTTTAAAGCGTATTGCATCAACTTCCCCTTTAGTGTGTACAGCATCAACTTCCACTTTAGTGTGTATAGTATCAACTTCCCCTTTAACGCGTATCGCATCAACTTCCCCTTTACAGCGTATCGCATCAACTTCCACTTTAGTGTGTATAGCATCAACTTCCCCTTTATCTCGTATTGCATTAACTCCCCCTTTAGCGTGTATTGCATCAACTTCCCCTTAGCGTGTCGCATCAACTTCCCTTACTTAGCGCATATCTATTAATTTCTCCTTTAGCGCATATCGCATCAATTTCACATTTAGTGCATATCGCATCAACTTCCCCTTAAGTGTGTATCGCATCAATTTCACCTCCAGCGCATCCCCTTTAGCGCATATGGCATCAACTTCCCATTTAGCACACAGCGCATCAACTTCCCCTATAGTGCGTATCGCATCAACTTCCCCTTTAATGCATATTGCATCAACTCCCCTTTAACGTGTATCGCATCAACTTCCCCTTTAAAGCGTATTGCATCAACTTCCCTTTTTAACGTGTATTGCATCAACCTTTAAAGCGTATCGCATCAACTTCCCCTTAGTTGTGTTTTGCATCAACTTCCCCTTTACACGCGTATCGCATCAACTTCCCCTTTAGCGCCTATCGCATCAACTTCCCCTTATCTCATATTGCATTAACTCCCCCTTTAGCATGTATTGCATCAACTTCCCCTTTAGCGCATGTCGCATCAATTTCCCCTTTAGTGACTACACATCAATTTCCCCTTTATAGTGTATAGCATAAACTTCCCCTTTAGCGTGCAGAGCATCAACTTCCCCTATAGCGCTTATCGCATCAACTTCCTTTAACCCGTATTGCATGAACTTCCCCTTTAATGTGTATTGCATGAACTTCCCCTTTAATGTGTATTGCATGAACTTCCCTTTAGCGCGTATGCATCAACTTCCCCTTTAACGTGTATTGCATGAACTTTTTAGCGCGTATCGCATCATTACCCCTTTAGCGCGTATTGCATCAACTTCCCCTTGATGCATCGCATCAACTTTTTTTAGCGCGTATCGCATCACTTCCCCTTTAGCGCCTATCGCATGAACTTCCCCTTTAGCGCTTATTGCATCAACTTCCCCTTTAACGTGTATTGCATGAACTTCCCCTTTAACGTGTATCGCATGAACTTCCTTTTTAGCGTGTATCACAATCATACCCCTTTAGCGCGTATTGCATCAACTTCCCCTTGATGCATCCGCATCAACTTTTTTTAGCGCGTATCGCATCAACTTCCCCTTTAGCGCCTATCGAATCAATTTCCCCTTAGTGCGAATCGCATCAACTTCCCCTTTAACAATGGGATACAACATCTCACATTAATTTATTTTTTACTGCATCGATCAAATTTAATTATGACACACATATCCCCCAGAAAACACAATTTGTTTGCAAAAATGACCCATGGAAAAGAAAGGAGAGTGATAAGAGTGTGTACGTGTCCTTTTGTTGTGGGGAAAAGAGCACAAGGTGTCAAGTGAAATGAGCACAGTGCAGTTATATTGCAGTGTGGTAGCTCCATCCCATTCACAGTTCTTATTGTCTTTACTTAAGTAAATGGGATTTATTACCTTGTGCCGTACAATTACATCTTTCCATAGCCGACTGTGATCTCCATGAGTAGCTGCCTGCCCAACCCCCAGTACAAGAGACTTATCTTGGTTGGTCAGTTTACCTCTCAATCTTGACTCTTGGTGAACCACAAGTGAGAGGGGTGACTGAGTGTGTGGTCACATGACATTGTTACATCACTGGTCTGCTGCTCCTTGTAATTGAAAGCTCTATCCTCCTATCACAGCAACAACAGAACAAAATGAAGCAAAGCATTGTACTGCCCTGAATAATCTGTGACATTTGGAAGGTGTGCAATTAACTTGATTTACCACCAGATGGCAGCAGACAGGTTAATTAACTTAAAAATGTTGAAAAAAGGGGGTACAGAGGCATTTTTAAAAGTTGTAAAGTAGCCTATGCTTTTCACCGTGTCCTTATACATAAGTGTACCAAGTCTTATGAAAATTGTCCCAGCCGTTTGGATGTTTATCTGGAACATACAAACACACATACACACATACATGAGTTTTATATATATAGAATAAATGCATTTTGACATTAGATCTATATTTAAAAATACTTAAGCTTTTTTTAATAAACAGTACATTTCCATGTGCTAATAATCTGGCTTAATCAGATACATTTTAAGCTATGTACCACGCTAGCTTTTTCATTAGTTGTGTTTAGCGGCTTTCCTGAACAAGCGCACGGCCGCCAAACATTCCTGTCGTTTGGGAAATTTCCCTTGGGCGTGATAATCTCGCTATAGGGGAGTCGGCCTCTCCGAAGGAAACAAACAGTCCCAAACGTTCTCCGTATGCTGTGCTCGCGACTGTGTGTATCCAGATCACTGAAAAATGGCAGATCCTGTCTGTCATCTTCAAAAATCTGTACTGTGTGTACCCAGCTTTACTTGTCTACTAGAGATAGAAAAATTTGAAAACATCTAATTGTGTTGCTGCAGATTACGTCAAACTTTTGCCATCTTATTAAATTATTGATTTAAAGGACTACTAAAGCCTCAGAAAACACTGAACAGACTTAAAGCCAGTAAGGAGAATACTGGAGTTCTTTAGAGATTTTAGAGATTTGCTACCATTTGACTTTTAAATGGGTAAAATCTTTGCTGTGCTTCTCATGCCATGATATTAAATGTATAAAACCTCTTAACCTACAACCTAACTGCACTTCTGTACACACACCACTCGGGGGGGAGTGGTTTGGTTTGCTGATTGGTTGTAAAACTTAAATTGTTCTGTGCCGTCATCCCTTTAAAACATCATCCATCCATAATTTTCTACCCTGTTATTGCCGGATGAGAAAACACTCAATAAAAGTTCTTATGGTTAAAATGGAGCCATTTTTAACAATTTTTAAATAACCCTTATTGTGTTTTGTGAAAGTGTTCATGCACAATCTTTTTGTATCTCGGTGCAATTCTACATGCTTCTAGTTCTAATAATATTAGCTCAATTGAACCTTTTTAATTAACTCATCTAATGATAAACAGAGAGGAGAACTGATGAAAAGACTGTGCATGTCGCATAAAGGATGTCTGACTTTATCTGGATGATGTTTCACATCATCTTATTGGCCACTCTGCAATCAGAAAATAATACTCTCTGCATCTTGGTTTCCAATCATGGGTGCTGTGTGCCTCTGTGTACTGTGGCAGGCAGTATTTATAAAGGTAATGGAACACTGGGCACACCTGTCTTGAGAAAATGTTTTGTCTCATAATAAACACGTGCACAGTGGCACCTTCAAACAAATAAATGTGTGAGCTACACTTTTAAATGTGAGAGACAGATGTCTGATGAAGGTGCCACTGCACCTTCATCAAGACTGGTGAGCCGGGTGTTCCATTACCTTTGTAAATACATATTATGGTTAATAATGGAGGAACGAAACTGTCGAGTTTGTTCCAATAAGCGGTCCAGCTAACCTATTAAGTCTGAAAATCCCATTCAAAACCCAATCAAATTGTAATATTACTAATTTTCAATAGCATTTTCGAATGATTGATTTAAAAAAAAACATTTCAATAGAATTTTAAAATTTCCAAATGTAATTTTCAAAGTTTTTAATGGATTTTCAGTTTTCGAATTTCTCTATTTCGATGAAAATTTCAGTGTTAGAAAAATTAGCTTTTTTGAAACCAGTAGAAATTAGGTTTGTTTTGAAACCGGGATTCACACTAGTTATTAATTACTAGTAATAAACCTTATATTCAAAATTAAACTGATTTTGATTCAGATCTGGCGGTTTTGAAAATGTAGAAATCAATATTATATTGAATACTGAAAAATTATTAAAAAAATTTGAAAAATTACAATTCAATTTGTTTTGAATCGGATTCTTTACACTAGGTTCTCGGAACCACTGTCACAATAAAACTCGCCAGTTTATTTCATCTATATTCATACAAGTTACAGAGGGAAGGCCGATATATTTTTAAATCAAAACAGGTGGTGTGAAAATGAAGAATCATTTATAGCAATTGAAATATCAACTTTGATTGTTACATCAGTCAGAATAACAAAACAAAAGTGTGAGTGCAAACCGACCTTATGTCAATCAAAAGCCCTTTGAGTTCTGATACCCTAGAACTCCCAGAATTCTATTCTGTGAAAATGCAAAGGGACACGATAAAACAGAAGGAAGACGCTTGTACGATCTTTAAAGGTCATTTGGTGTCCTCAGATCTAGGCCAGACCTGTCACTGATCTAAAAAAAGAATCTGTGTGTAGACACTGTAGAGTATTCCCTGAAAGACAAAGTGGTCACAGAGCAGAAGAAACTAAAAAAAATCCATAACAGTTGTAGAGGTTGAAAAATGACTTACTGCCGTTAGGTTTGACCTTTTATTGTGCATTAAGGCCACTTTGCATATATATTCCTATATAATGAAGTTATTAGATTTGCTTTAACGCATGTTATATTATGTGGAATATCCACTGACACTGTCTATTAATTCAAGCCATGTTGTATCTAGTATAGGATTTATCTCTGTGGATGGCTGTTCTAGTTACAGTACTTTCTGCTGCATTATATGAATTCACAGGGCATTCCTAGGGCAGATGGTACGTATGTATTTTATGTTCCCCTTGTTTTACTTTCTTTCATATGTCAATGGCCAAGTTCTAGGAGAGATTTTCTCTGGGTAACCAAGTGCTATTGTTAGGACTCTGTCTTATGG
This sequence comes from Hymenochirus boettgeri, assembly GCA_019447015.1. Taxonomy (NCBI): domain Eukaryota; kingdom Metazoa; phylum Chordata; class Amphibia; order Anura; family Pipidae; genus Hymenochirus; species Hymenochirus boettgeri. The sequence goes on from CM033473.1 coordinate 240,593,193, forward strand.
GGCAGACAGAGTGCAATGTGTCAACAACTACATATAGATTGTATAAATAGCCGGTGTTCCACAAATGGCTCCATAACGGCGTCACGAGTCAAGATTAGGATTATATCCTGGAACTCAAGCACTGAATTATCTGAAAAAGACATTTTGGTTATTCCAAGGCCTTTCTATCACTAACCATGTGAACTGTGAAGCATTCCTGACATTTACTGATAACTATATCCTAAGTGACTTCATGGTAGATGACCCTAGGCTACACATTAAGGGTTGGTTTGTCACTGAACATTTACCAGGAAAAGTGACAGTGACAAAACTTCACTTTACTGCATGTAAGGAAATACATAGCAGAATGTGTAGGTTATTGGTACAGATATACATCTATGAGATGTAAAATACAAGGTTAGAAATTCAAGATATGTGGAATTTTGGAGAGGAAACTCAAGACAGTAAGACCAGGTTTTGGGTATGACTAGCCCCAGTAGTAACATACTTCACATAGTCAAGGTTTAAGATATCCATCCATCTAGTTCAACCCATTACCTTTGATGCGTGTCTAACAGCTCCAAAGAGGCAAAGACTCACGTTAGAAGACACATCAAAGTAGCTGTAACATTCAATATTCTTTGATTCTGAAAAGGCATCTGCCCTACGCAGTGAACCAATCATTATCAAGACTTCTTGAAGACAGCCCCATGGTTTTAAAATTCTAACTGTTACACCTTTATCAGTAGACCCAATAATGTATCTGTATACATGATTATATCCCCACTCAAGGGCATATTCTTAGTTTCCTAATCCCTTAATCCCTAATTAATTTTGTTTCACACTTTTCTCTCAGCTTAATATGTATTTTTGTTAACACTATTCCTAAACTCACTGGCCTACCAGAGCTTTGTAAAGAGACAAATGAATTAGAAAATGCCTCATTGCAGTTTATATTTATTCAGGTGTAAATCTATAAACCACTCATTCAGTCCACATGTAAATTAGAAATCTTCCTTCACTTTTTGTTAGTACAGCTACGATGTGGCATCAAATGTTATGCCAGTTACAGGATTTCATGTATCATATAATTTGGCTGAATCTACATGAGGATCTCAGTTATTGCTAATGTTAGAATTGAATGTAACACAGGGCTGGCAAATCCAGGGGTGTACTACCACGGAGCAGAGGGACAACGGCAGGTGCCTCTGGGTCCCCCATTTTCTTATTTTTCCTAAGACAGATATAGACTCCTCCTCGATGAAGCACGAATAGGGGCCCTATCATAGTTTTGCTGGGGCCTAGTCATTCCTAGTTACGCCACTGGACAAATCCAAGGATCAGGTATTTAGTCAATGTGTCTAAAGATTTTCTCCTGGTGCCAATCTTTTGAAACACTTTCTATTCAGGTCTTTAGAAATGGCTACCAAACAAAGTAGATTGGCTCTTTGATTTTCAAGACTCCTAATACCAGAAATCTGTCCAAAACTGGTCCAACATAATAGAAAAGTTTAAACCCATATAGGTTTCTCAAAGATAACTACGTTAAAACTATCACAACCTTAGGTTAAATTTGAGCTCAATTATTATCATACTAGACATTAAACCCATTACAATAACGGTGCCCCCTTAGTGTCCTAAGCCAGAGCCCCCATCCTCCATGTCCCAAGGCCAGAGTCCCCTCTTTGTGCTGAACTTGATTTAGTGTGTTGACTCATTGTATGTTACCCTTTAAATATGGTTGTTTAGATGTAATGCTTCTAAGATGCTTGGGTCACAAAGCAAGTTAAGCAGGAGTTTTTCCCTTGGTATGTAAGTGATCATAGTCTACACGCAATGATACCGATCGTATGATATCAGTATGTGTTGAACCATTATAACTCAATCAAACTGATTCATTCATTTCTTATCGGCCATTTTGGATACAATTGGATCATAGGTGCATGGCCATTAGCTCGTACTGTCTAGCTGTATAAGATGTGCTTTTTTACCTTTATTTAATATAATAAATGAAGATCTGTGAGTTGCCTGCTCTAATTTGTATATAGATATGATCCTTGTGATTGTAGCAGCAAATCTAAGTATACTGCACTTGTTAATAATCTCTGTTATTTATTGGTTTCCTTACTCCTTATCATTTCTTCCAAACCTTTAACATTTTAAAAGTCAGAATAGTCAAACTTTCTAAAAGTATTGTCCCTTTTCTTGCACAGTCTGATGTGGCATTTGCTGTAAAAATGCAGTCTGCAATCAATTTATAGAGCTGTTTCCCCTTTCCTTAGTCACTGGCAGTGTTGATTTAAAAAAGGGATACAGGAAATTATCTCGGCAGCTATTGCTGGACTAATATAAAGGATGCTAAGCTGTAATAAAACATCCACCTTAGACCTGGGGCTGATCCAGCTCTGAAATCAGGATTCGTTTTTAGCTTAAAGATGAACCTTTTCTACAAGCTGATCAATGAAAATAATGGGAAGGGCTGCTGGTGTATTCTGGATACTTAGATTAGATAGTTGCGATTGTAAAGCTTAAATTATGGCACACAAAGATAAACACATAGCAGGTGCTGATGACACCTTTCATCTATATAGAACACAAGAGGCTGGTTTTTCATGGGTAAAGTTCTGGTTTGTGTCTTTTATAGCCAAGGGATTTTACTGTCACTTTATTGCAAATGTTAGAATTTGATTATTTTTGGTCCAATGCTACTGTCTGCTACACTGTGAACATGGTGATAATGGGAATCTAATATTCATAGTTATACTCCATTAATAACATAGGTCAGTCACCGAGAGTTCTTATTGTGAAACTTGGTGCAAAAGATGCCAAATGGCTTTGTGACCGTTTTATACCATTTTTGTTTTACTTAACCTTTCAAGATGCTTCCAGGCTCAAATATTCTACTTACAATAACGCAGCTCTTAATCCTGGTAATGGCGTCTGTCAAGACTGTGATAGTGAATTTATGGCCATGGCTGACGCCATTACAGAACAACCTACTCTCTACTGTGCACGCTTTTAACTATCCAGCTCACAACAGCAACAGTGGAGATGTGGCTGGAGGGTTCAGGGTTTTGTAAGGGTGGATGGGCCCTTGAAAAAAATCTGGCTGCAGTTTGGCCGGGTTGGGTTGAATTGCACCAAACTTTTTTTTATGTTGGTTGAGGGGGCCCATCTAAATTTTGCTATGAGGCCCTGTGATTTCTAGCTAAACATTTTACCCCACACTGTTCACCCCTAAAACACTTTCCAATCCTTACTCCCCGGCACTCCTAAAAGAATGAATCTTACCTTGAACTCCACCGGTTCCTTGGCTCTTCTGAGTTGCAGCCTCATTCAAGGTCTTGATGGAGATGTCAACCCCCCGCCTGATTATTTTACTGTAAATCACCAACTAATCTGCCTGTTGTGAGAACAACGGTGCTCGTTCAGGAAAGACACTGCACACGCTGTCATGCCCCAATACAGTCGGATCCGATGGTGTGACAGTGTGTGTACCTACTTAAATTGAAAAGAGATGTGCCAAGTGACCTTACAGTCCTTACAGTAAAGAAACTGGTAGGTCACTTACATGGATACCCCTACCAGCAGCAACCTTACAAATCCCCACAGCTCCTCCACCGCAAAATGTAGGTGCAATAGGGTTGGAGGTTTGGGGAGAGCATGTCCACCTTCTACTTTATCTGTTGATGAATTACTCTTCTTCTGCCGCCGTCTTCCACTTCTTCTGTTTGCTGAGCTTCTTAGTTTGCGACAACTTCTGGCTCTTCTAGCTAAGAAATCTTTATGAAGTTTCCACCACATTTCTTTTTCAGTTTCCTGCATGGTCTATTGCATTGCCATTGGTGAGGATAGAGGGACTTCTTTTATTGCCAAGAACTTTGTAGATCTATAATATAGACAAAATTAAAGAACAGTCAAAGCTTTCCATGTATTACTTTATAAATATACAGAAGATCATCCTCACTGTATTCCTTTCTAATGGGTATTACTGGATATTTAATGTATATAATCGATTATAATAAAGCACCCACCGTAACGTTTGCCCCGTCATGAAGTTAAACATTTCTACACAGTTCAGTGGAGTCTTTTGAAAATGAATTTCCCCTGCCTTTCTAAAAAGATAAAAGGTAAAGAACTACTTTACTACGCTGAACAAATATATTTATATTAATGCACTGCATTGCATGTTTACCATTTAAACAAAATAGCATTTGTCAGCTATCTGCCTGCAACCCCAACTGCTATTTTTACAAGTTTATTGCATGCATTTGTAACCAGATATTTAATGATAAGTTATATTCCTTTCTGGCAAAGGTATCTGCCTTCCCATTGCTCAATGAGCTTTTGATAAGCTTGAGCATGTGCAGATGAGATAGCATGGAAACAGCAGGCAATTATTGGTTGTGATGTCAGATGTCACAACCTTTGATTGACGGCATGGAGGGAGTGCCAACTTACTCTGCCAAATTTGGGACAATAATTATCCCTAAATATCTAGTAAGTAATGCAGGTAATAAAGTGTAAAATCTATTTGTTGGGATTAGAGGCAGCCGGTAACTGACACTTAGCCATTTTTTTGTTTTAAAGGGCATCTATACTTAAAAATGGTTATTTTAAATTGACCATAACTGGAAACTAAATTCTTCCCAACCACCACTGTATCGTTTTTTGTTTTTTTTTTTACCTCTGCAACAAGAGGTACTAAAGTTTGGTTGTGCTGTCAATTTGCATCAACTAATCAGCTTTTTACCGGGTTACTGTAGTTAAATAACATTTAATTGGTTACTGCAGATAAATAGCACATACAAATGTTTTTACCTTTATTATTCAGACCCATTTATTCTGTAGCTACAGTCCTTGTACATCTAAATATGAGACTATGGATATATATAATAAACGTTCAATATAGTAGCAGAGCACTCCAAGGACTTTGTTCCGAATATTTGATATAAGGTAGGACTGTAAAGCCTACCGGTTTCGGCCCTTCATACACGGGCCATCATCAGGGTTACAGTACAAACAAACATACAACATTAAATAGCCAGTGTCCTCCCCCAACACACCCCCCGTCCATCCCCCTGCACCACTCCCCCAATTGCTGACAGGTGGTAACACATTCCTAAGGTTAACTTGTTGTATTCTTATCTGTTGAGTGTTTACACAGTGTCTAAGACAAACAGCAACTGATCACTGAATATCAAATAAATGTAACAGGTGTAATATGATATCGGAAATAAATCTGCTATATACTAATAAAGTGACCATAGTGCAACACCTAATATATTAATAAGTGCTCAGTGGTATTTTCAAGTATCATTTAAGATCAGAAATAATTTAACTATTTATAATAAAGTGACCATAAAATCGTATCCAGTATAATATAAATAGGCTATATAAAACCTCATAATTAAGAACATCATCTTTAAAACAATAAGGATCCATTCTAAGAGGCTATTTCTGCTAGTACTAGAAGATTCCCAGAATAATATGGGCTAAGTTTTTAGTAAAGAATAATGGACACTATGTACAACTAAGGATACTATTTAGTTCCCGCATGTAAAGATCAAAGCCACACCTCATTTTTAGATGGTTCAGCTACGGTATTACAAATAATTGATCCTGATCTTACCCTGTCAAGATACTCAGGATCGGCCAGGGTGCCCCCTGTTCTATCAACCCCCTCTATAAGTGATGCAAAGTTATACTATGCATAATTTAAATCTAAGAGTTATTATAAGAAACAAGTAAGGGCCAGTTGTTCTCATTCATGCCCATAGGGGACAATGTCTCCAGTCTCTTAATCCAGAGCACTCCGTTTGTAGGAGTGCCTGTTTACGTTTTTTTCCTTCCTTGGCAGGCTCACAATCAATTGCCACCATTTGAGGTGGCTGGCGAATGTCCTTTCTCCCTAAAGTGTCTGGCTACCGACTGTTCACCAAATTTATCACTTGGGCCCTGAGTCATCACTCCTTTGGACATTGTTGGTAATCCTATCGATCTGATGGCCTGTCTGTGATTCGCCATACGGTCTCGTAACGTGGTGGTTGTTTTACCCACATAGTTTTGTCCACATGGACAAGTGATATAGTATATTACATACTACTCAAACAATTCAGTCTGTGTCTAATATTTATCCCTTTGTCCATGTTACGAGACCGCATGGTGAATCCACAGACAGGCCATCAGATCGATAGGATTACCAACAATGTCCAAAGGAGTGATGACTCAGGGCCCAATTGATAAATTTGTGAACAGCGCCAGACACTTTAGGGAAAAGGACATTTGCCAGCCACCTTCAAATGGATGGCAATGATTGTGAGCCTGCCAGGAAGGAAAAAAACGTAAACAGGCACTCCTACAAACGGAGGTGCTCTGGATTAAGAAGACTGGAGACATTGTCCCCTATGGGCATGAATGAACAACTGGCCCTTACTTGTTTCTTTAATATAACTCTTAGATTTATAATTATAATATATATATATTTATAATTTTGCATAGTAACTTTGTGTATATATGTGTAATATAAAATACTCATACATATTTAATAGTTAATTCTAATGTACATACATTCCTATTGCTGATTCTCATTGTACTATCCTCCCTGTATCAACAGCTAAAGCAATAACTCACATTCACAGAAAATGATATAATCATAATCACGATTTGCCAACGGCGCAAGCCTTTTAATCACTTGATCCATCTGACCTCCCTCTGTTTAAGCTCCAGATGGCGAACCCCAGAATTTTCAATGCCATGACTAACAGGGGTTGGCACTGATACACTCTATGTGCCCGAAAGTGCCCCTGATCTTCGTGACCCTAGGTCTTATCCTCTTCCCCGCCCAATTAAGCCACACCCACTAGGAACTTAATTGCGATAGACAGAGAGACAAGACAGACAACTGAGAGTTAGATACACAGCCAGGAAGTTATAAATAGAAAGACAGAGAAATAGACAGATAGAGACACAGTATTCCAGTATTCCATTATACTCGTAGCAAACTGGAAATTTCAGTAAATACTGCTGGAAAACTGTCATTTTCATTATATAGTATATTATAGGTTTGAGGTTGAATAAAGACCACACGTCCATCCAGTCCAACCCATCTAGCAATATCCTCATTTCCTGCCTAACTGTTGATCCAGAGGAAGGCAAAAAAAAACCCACCAAATTTAATGAGGGGAAAAAATTCCTTCCTACTCCAAGTGGCAATCGAAATTTCCCTGGATCAACTCTACTTTATCAATACCAGTAACTTGCAACATTCCTTGTTTGCGAAACTCATCCAGCCTTTTTTTTTAAAACTGACCATTGAACCTGCCATAACAACGTCCACGGGAAGGCAGTTCCTAGCTTCCCGTTCTCACAGTGAAAAACCCTTTCCGAACTTGAAGCCTAAACCTTTTTTCTTCAAGTCTTAGGGATGTCCTTGTGTCCTCTGACATGTTCTATTGGTGAACTGCCCCAGATAGTTTATTGTATGGCCCGTTAATGTATTTATACACAGTAATCATATCCCCACGCAAGCGCCTTTTCTCCAGCATACATAATTGCAACTTTTCCAGTCCCTCTTTTATATTAAGCCCCCCAATCCCCTTATTAATTTAGTTGCCCTTCTCTGAACCCTTTCCATTTCAAAGATGTCCTTTTTGTACACAGGATGCCAAATTTGCACTGCAAATTCCAAAGAGGCTTACCAATGCTTTGTAAAGAGGGAGAAAACATTTTCCTCCCTTGAATCCATACCCTCTTTATACAAGACAATCCCATGCTGGCTCTGGCTGTCCGCCTGGCACTGCTTTGCTACCTTTAAGTTGGTTATCCCCAAAACTCCAAGATCCCTTTTCAACAGGGATTCACTTAATACAAGCCATTTATAGTATAAAGCAGCACAAGGATTTTTAAGTCCAAAATGCATCACATTTATCAACATTGAATCTCATCTGCCACTTAGCACCCAATGTGACAATCTATCAAGATCCCCCTGCAACGCTTGCACGTCCTCTGCAAAGTTTTGTGTCGTCAGCAAACACAAACCTTGCTGAAAATATCCACTTCCACATCATTAGTATAATAATTAAATAGACGGCCCCACACAGAACCCTGTGGGCACCCCAACACCCCACATAATCCTTAATGATGAAGCCCCATTGACAACTACTCTCTGCATCCTATTCATTAACCAATTTTTATCCATGTTCAAATGTGCCTCCCCAGACCAACAGACCTTTGCTTATACATTAGTCGCCTATGGGGGACTGTATCAAATGCCTTTGCAAAATCCAAGTAAACTACATCTACTGCTATGCCAGAGTCTAAATTTCTACTTCTTCCTCATAAAAGCCAAGCAAGTTAGTTTGACAAGATCTATCCTCCTAAATCCATGCTGGTTACTACTTAAATGTCAGTCCTTGAAAGATACTCTAGAACATGTTCCCTTATTAAACTTACACGGCCTGAATACTCGGCTGTGAACGACTACCCTTTTTGAATATGTAATAACATCAGCCTTTTTCCAGTTCGAGGTACACCACCGGACATGAGGAATCTGCAAAAATAAGAAACAATGGCCTAGATAAAACTGTACTTAGCTCCCTAAGTACCCGAAGATATACTGGTATCAAACTGGCATTTTCATTATATACTGGTAGCACACTGGCAATTTCATTATATACTGGTAGCCATGTGATTTTCATTACATATTGGAAGCAACTGGCATTTTCATTACTACTGGTAGCCAGGAATTTCAGCACATACTGATAGCCATGGAAATTTCATTACTACTGGTAGCCTGGGAATTTCATCACATAATGACAGAGAACTGGCAATTTGGTCATATACTAGTAGCCATTGGAATTTCATCACATACTGGTAGCCATGGGAATTTCATCACATCTGGTACTATGGGCATTTCTTACATACTGGTAGCCTGGGAATTTCATCACATACTGGTAGCCATGGGAATATTATTACATACTGGTTAGCCATGGGAATTTCACATCACATCCTGGTAGCTATGGGCATTTCATTACATACTGGTAGCCATGGGAATTTCATCACATACTGGTAGCCATGGGAATTTCATCACATACTTGTAGCCATGGGAATTTCATCACATACTGGTAGCATGGGAATTTCATACATCTATGGTAGCCATGGGAATTTCATTACATACTGGTAGCCATGGAAATAACATCACATAATAGCAAAGTGGCAATTTCATCATATACTGGGGTTGGCTATTACCTACCCTATGCGCAGCCAATCCACTCATTATTTAATGCAGGCAGTGGCAGCATTTGGTATATTATATAATACAAGGGCTGTGGCATTTCAATGGGGAGGTGCAGTGGTGAGAATCTATATAATCAGTCACTCAGTGATGTCACTGATTGACTTCCTGTATTCCACTGCCCTCTCCATTTCTCTCTCCTTGCCTGTATTAGTAATGTGGTACAAGGCCGTTTGTACACTGACTGATTGACTGACTGAATTACTGTGCTGATAAGAATGAGTGAGCGCATTCCTGTGAGTCTATTTGAGTCGGCTGCTTGCTCCTACTTATCAGCACAGCAATTCAGTCAGTCAGTGTTAACAAAACAGCTTATCACATTACTAATACAGGGAGGTGAGAGAGGGAGGGGGGAGACAGTGCCTGTACTGGATTTTTCTTTTTTTTTTTTTTTTACCTTATGATTTGTGAAATAATACGCTACCTACAGAATATATAGAATTTACTTCACCTCTGAGTTCCTGACCTCTATAAAAGCATTTTATGGTCAGGAAACCTCAGTGGCGTAATCTCCTTATATTACACTGTAAGCAGCGTATATATCCCTTATATTCTGCATATCTACAGTAGTAGTGCACATTAATGCATGTATATAATACAAAATGCTGCCCACTGCCTGCACATGTGCATTGGATTGTCCTGCACATGGGTAGGTAATATCCTAATAGGGCTATGTGCCATTACCTACCCATGTGCAGTGGAACAACTGGAGGCCAGAATTCATGTCCTTGCAGAGGCACGCAGGGAATGCATCCATAGTACAACATGACTTCTCAATGACATCAGTGTGCCGTGACGTCATCTCGCAGCTGTAGAGTATTACTGGTAAAAGGAGATTTGGGGCACTTCTATTAGTTGTGTTAAAACATTAAGGACACTTTGCCAAAGATCCGGGGCACATGCATAAATTTTTTAACATTGCGACTCACTGGCAGTGGTTCTATAGCTGGTTCTTTCAAAGTCTGCTGAAGCCAGTAGACCAACTCATCTGCTATGGCCCTGGCTGGTGCAGTGTTTCTGAAACCCCAAAACTCAACAACAATAGAACTGGAAGGAATAAGGGTGATACAAATTATTGTGTTTTGTCCTTTATTTATGTAGGCTATAATTGCTTTTTCTATTCATCCATCATCCTCCTCATCAGTTAAACCCACAACAGTGTTTGCTTTCTTATAGAGCAGCTTATCTTGATATTTGGACATATTGCATTGATGTCTCCAGCATCTTCCTGTACACTATCCTTGCTACCACACATTGCACATTATCTTCCCTTTCAGTTGATGTGACTTTCTAAAAAAAAATAATAATAATTTTATTCCTCTGATCTCGTACTGTAGCACATCTGCATATATTCAACAAATCCTATCCTATCTACTGTACGGTAGAAATGTAAAATATTTTCATTTTAACTAGCACTGGCTGAAATATGGCTGGTACTGAACTTGGCGGAACGGTGTAATGAACCTTGCAGATAATCTGCATATTGTCAGTTGTGAATATCAATGGCTTTTCTACCCCTTGCTATTCTTTGCTGCAGTCAGTAGTTCGCATTTTAGGTTCTGCAATGAGAAAACACTCTTATAATTATTTTATTATCATACACATGTGTATTCATGCTGAACTTCCCTTTATTACATTATAGCAAGAGGTGAGTGGATCAGTTAAAAAAACACTACCAAAACAGAATACCTAACTGTTCCTAATTATGTAACCACAAACAAGCCCTGACTCACAGGACAATGAAACAATGCTATTACCGGATTGAAGCACTAATTTTGGATCTGCACTGTAACAAATTGATTCTCAAATGTGAATTGGAAGTCAATTGTAATCTATAGAATGCATTTAAGATAATTAATCCTTTCTCCGTCAATAACCTTAGAAACCTTCTCTTAATCCACCAAATCTGAAAAACAGTTACACTCAATCCTTAGGCCTGGGACACACAAGCGGTTTTTTCGTTGGTTGGGGGTGCGTAATTCTTCTTTGCATCAACTTCCACTTTAGTGTGTATAGTATCAACTTCCCCTTTAACGCGTATCGCATCAACTTCAAAGAAGAATTACGCACCCAACCAACGAAAAACCGCTTGTGTGTCCCAGGCCTAAGGATTGAGTGTAACTGTTTTCAGATTTGGTGGATTAAGAGAAGGTTTCTAAGGTTATTGACGGAGAAAGGATTAATTATCTTAAATGCATTCTATAGATTACAATTGACTTCCAATTCACATTTGAGAATCAATTTGTTACAGTGCAGATCCAAAATACTGCTTCAATCCGGTAATAGCATTGTTTCATTGTCCTGTGATTCAGGGCTTGTTTGTGGTTACATAATTAGGAACAGTAGGTATTCTGTTTTGGTAGTGTTTTTTTAACTGATCCACTCACCTCTTGCTAAATGTAATAAAGGGAAGTTCAGCATGAATACACATGTGTATGATAATAAAATAATTATAAGAGTGTTTTCTCATTGCAGAACCTAAAATGCGAACTACTGAATGCAGCAAAGAATAGCAAGGGGTAGAAAAGCCATTGATATTCACAACTGACAATATGCAGATTATCTGCAAGGTTCATTACACCGTTCCGCCAAGTTCAGTACCAGCCATATTTCAGCCAGTGCTAGTTAAAATGAAAATATTTTACATTTCTACCGTACAGTAGATAGGATAGGATTTGTGAATATATGCAGATGTGCTACAGTACGAGATCAGAGGAATAAAATTATTATTATTTTTTTTTAGAAAGTCACATCAACTGAAAGGGAAGATAATGTGCAAGTGTGGTAGCAAGGATAGTGTACAGGAAGATGCTGGAGACATCAATGCAATATGTCCAAATATCAAGTAAGCTGCTCTATAAGAAAGCAAACACTGTTGTGGGTTTAACTGATGAGGAGGATGAGGATGAAATAGAAAAAGCAATTATAGCCTACATAAATAAAGGACAAAACACAATAATTTGTATCACCCTTATTCCTTCCAGTTCTATTGTTGTTGAGTTTTGGGGTTTCAGAAACACTGCACCAGCCAGGGCCATAGCAGATGAGTTGGTCTACTGGCTTCAGCAGACTTTGAAAGAACCAGCTATAGAACCACTGCCAGTGAGTCGCAATGTTAAAAAATTTATGCATGTGCCCCGGATCTTTGGCAAAGTGTCCTTAATGTTTTAACACAACTAATAGAAGTGCCCCAAATCTCCTTTTACCAGTAATACTCTACAGCTGCGAGATGACGTCACGGCACACTGATGTCATTGAGAAGTCATGTTGTACTATGGATGCATTCCCTGCGTGCCTCTGCAAGGACATGAATTCTGGCCTCCAGTTGTTCCACTGCACATGGGTAGGTAATGGCACATAGCCCTATTAGGATATTACCTACCCATGTGCAGGACAATCCAATGCACATGTGCAGGCAGGGGCAGCATTTTGTATTATATACATGCATTAATGTGCACTACTACTGTAGATATGCAGAATATAAGGGATATATACGCTGCTTACAGTGTAATATAAGGAGATTACGCCACTGAGGTTTCCCTGACCATAAAATGCTTTTATAGAGGTCAGGAACTCAGAGGTGAAGTAAATTCTATATATTCTGTAGGTAGCGTATTATTTCACATAATCATAAGGTAAAAAAAAAAAAAAAAGAAAAATCCAGTACAGGCACTGTCTCCCCCCTCCCTCTCTCACCTCCCTGTATTAGTAATGTGATAAGCTGTTTTGTTAACACTGACTGACTGAATTGCTGTGCTGATAAGTAGGAGCAAGCAGCCGACTCAAATAGACTCACAGGAATGCGCTCACTCATTCTTATCAGCACAGTAATTCAGTCAGTCAATCAGTCAGTGTACAAACGGCCTTGTACCACATTACTAATACAGGCAAGGAGAGAGAAATGGAGAGGGCAGTGGAATACAGGAAGTCAATCAGTGACATCACTGAGTGACTGATTATATAGATTCTCACCACTGCACCTCCCCATTGAAATGCCACAGCCCTTGTATTATATAATATACCAAATGCTGCCACTGCCTGCATTAAATAATGAGTGGATTGGCTGCGCATAGGGTAGGTAATAGCCAACCCCAGTATATGATGAAATTGCCACTTTGCTATTATGTGATGTTATTTCCATGGCTACCAGTATGTAATGAAATTCCCATGGCTACCATAGATGTATGAAATTCCCATGCTACCAGTATGTGATGAAATTCCCATGGCTACAAGTATGTGATGAAATTCCCATGGCTACCAGTATGTGATGAAATTCCCATGGCTACCAGTATGTAATGAAATGCCCATAGCTACCAGGATGTGATGTGAAATTCCCATGGCTAACCAGTATGTAATAATATTCCCATGGCTACCAGTATGTGATGAAATTCCCAGGCTACCAGTATGTAATGAAATGCCCATAGTACCAGATGTGATGAAATTCCCATGGCTACCAGTATGTGATGAAATTCCAATGGCTACTAGTATATGACCAAATTGCCAGTTCTCTGTCATTATGTGATGAAATTCCCAGGCTACCAGTAGTAATGAAATTTCCATGGCTATCAGTATGTGCTGAAATTCCATGGCTACCAGTTGTAATGAAAATGCCAGTTTGCTTCCAATATGTAATGAAAATCACATGGCTACCAGTATATAATGAAATTGCCAGTGTGCTACCAGTATATAATGAAAATGCCAGTTTGATACCAGTATATCTTCGGGTACTTAGGGAGCTAAGTACAGTTTTATCTAGGCCATTGTTTCTTATTTTTGCAGATTCCTCATGTCCGGTGGTGTACCTCAGAACTGGAAAAAGGCTGATGTTATTACATATTCAAAAAGGGTAGTCGTTCACAGCCGAGTATTCAGGCCTGTAAGTTTAATAAAGGGAACATGTTCTAGAGTATCTTTCAAGGACTGACATTTAAGTAGTAACCAGCATGGATTTAGGAGGATAGATCTTGTCAAACTAACTTGCTTGGCTTTTATGAGGAAGAAGTAGAAATTTAGACTCTGGCATAGCAGTAGATGTAGTTTACTTGGATTTGCAAAGGCATTGATACAGTCCCCCATAGGCGACTAATGTATAAGCAAAGGTCTGTTGGTCTGGGGAGGCACATTTGAACATGGATAAAAATTGGTTAATGAATAGGATGCAGAGAGTAGTTGTCAATGGGGCTTCATCATTAAGGATTATGTGGGGTGTTGGGGTGCCACAGGGTTCTGTGTGGGGCCGTTCTATTTAATATATTACTACTAATGATGTGGAAGTGGATATTTTCAGCAAGGTTTGTGTTTGCTGACGACACAAAACTTTGCAGAGGACGTGCAAGCGTTGCAGGGGATCTTGATAGATTGTCACTTGGGTGCTAAGTGGCAGATGAGATTCAATGTTGATAAATGTGATGCATTTTGGACTTAAAAATCCTTGTGCTGCTTTATACTATAAATGGCTTGTATTAAGTGAATCCCTGTTGAAAAGGGATCTTGGAGTTTTGGGGATAACAACTTAAAGGTAGCAAGCAGTGCAGGCGGACAGCCAGAGCCAGCATGGGATTGTCTTGTATAAAGAGGGTATGGATTCAAGGGAGGAAAATGTTTTCTCCCTCTTTACAAAGCATTGGTAGCCTCTTTGGAATTTGCAGTGCAAATTTGGCATCCTGTGTACAAAAAGGACATCTTTGAAATGGAAAGGGTTCAGAGAAGGGCAACTAAATTAATAAGGGGATTGGGGGGCTTAATATAAAGAGGGACTGGAAAAGTTGCAATTATGTATGCTGGAGAAAAGGCGCTTGGTGGGGATATGATTACTGTGTATAAATACATTAACGGGCCATACAATAAACTATCTGGGGCAGTTCACCAATAGAACATGTCAGAGGACACAAGGACATCCCTAAGACTTGAAGAAAAAAGGTTTAGGCTTCAAGTTCGGAAAGGGTTTTTCACTGTGAGAACGGGAAGCTAGGAACTGCCTTCCCGTGGACGTTGTTATGGCAGGTTCAATGGTCAGTTTTAAAAAAAAAGGCTGGATGAGTTTCGCAAACAAGGAATGTTGCAAGTTACTGGTATTGATAAAGTAGAGTTGATCCAGGGAAATTTCGATTGCCACTTGGAGTAGGAAGGAATTTTTTCCCCTCATTAAATTTGGTGGGTTTTTTTTTGCCTTCCTCTGGATCAACAGTTAGGCAGGAAATGAGGATATTGCTGATGGGTTGGACTGGATGGACGTGTGGTCTTTATTCAACCTCAAACTATAAATATACTATATAATGAAAATGACAGTTTTCCAGCAGTATTTACTGAAAATTTCCAGTTTGCTACGAGTATAATGGAATACTGGAATACTGTGTCTCTATCTGTCTATTTCTCTGTCTTTCTATTTATAACTTCCTGGCTGTGTATCTAACTCTCAGTTTGTCTGTCGTTGTCTCTCTGTCTATCGCAATTAAGTTCCTAGTGGGTGTGGCTTAATTGGGGCGGGGAAGAGGATAAGACCTAGGGTCCAAGAAGATCAGGGGCACTTTCGGGCACATAGAGTGTATCAGTGCCAACCCCCTGTTAGTCATGGCATTGAAAATTCTGGGGTTCGCCATCTGGAGCTTAAACAGAGGGAGGTCAGATGGATCAAGTGATTAAATAGGCTTGCGCCGTCTGGCCTAAATCGTGATTATGATTTATATCATTTTCTGTGAATGTGAGTTATTGCTTTAGCTGTTGATACAGGGAAGGATAGTACAATGAGAATCAGCAATAGGAATGTATGTACATTAGAATTAACTATTAAATATGTATGAGTATTTTATATTACACATATATACACAAAGTTACTATGCAAAATTATAAATATATATATATTATAATTATAAATCTAAGAGTTATATTAAAGAAACAAGTAAGGGCCAGTTGTTCATTCATGCCCATAGGGGACAATGTCTCCAGTCTTCTTAATCCAGAGCACCTCCGTTTGTAGGAGTGCCTGTTTACGTTTTTTTCCTCCTGGCAGGCTCACAATCATTGCCATCCATTTGAAGGTGGCTGGCAAATGTCCTTTTTCCCTAAAGTGTCTGGCGACTGTTCACAAATTTATCAATTGGGCCCTGAGTCATCACTCCTTTGGACATTGTTGGTAATCCTATCGATTGATGGCCTGTCTGGGATTCACCATGCGGTCTCGTAACATGGACAAAGGATAAATATTAGACACAGACTGAATTGTTTGAGTAGTATGTAATATACTATATCACTTGTCCATGTGGACAAAACTATGTGGGTAAAACAACCACCACGTTACGAGACCGTATGGCGAATCACAGACAGGCCATCAGATCGATAGGATTACCAACAATGTCCAAAGGAGTGATGACTCAGGGCCCCAAGTGATAAATTTGGTGAACAGTCGGTAGCCAGACACTTTAGGGAGAAAGGACATTCGCCAGCCACCTTCAAATGGTGGCAATTGATTGTGAGCCTGCCAAGGAAGGAAAAAAACGTAAACAGGCACTCCTACAAACAGGAGTGCTCTGGATTAAGAGACTGGAGACATTGTCCCCTATGGGCATGAATGAGAACAACTGGCCCTTACTTGTTTCTTATAATAACTCTTAGATTTAAATTATGCATAGTATAACTTTGCATCACTTATAGAGGGGGTTGATAGAACAGGGGGCACCCTGGCCGATCCTGAGTATCTTGACAGGGTAAGATCAGGATCAATTATTTGTAATACCGTAGCTGAACCATCTAAAATGAGGTGTGGCTTTGATCTTTACATGCGGGAACTAAATAGTATCCTTAGTTGTACATAGTGTCCATTATTCTTTACTAAAACTTAGCCCATATTATTCTGGGAATCTTCTAGTACTAGCAGAAATAGCCTCTTAGAATGGATCCTTATTGTTTTTAAGATGATGTTCTTAATTATGAGTGTTTTATATAGCCTATTTATATTATACTGGATACGATTTTATGGTCACTTTATTATAAATAGTTAAATTATTTCTGATCTTAATGATACTTGAAAATACCACTGAGCACTTATTAATATATTAGGTGTGCACTATGGTCACTTTATTAGTATATAGCAGATTTATTTCCGATATCAATATTACACCTGTTACATTTATTTGATATTCAGTGATCAGTTGCTGTTTGTCTTAGACACTGTGTAACACTCAACAGATAAGAATACAACAAGTTAACCTTAGGAATGTGTTACCACCTGTCAGCAATTGGGGGAGTGGTGCAGGGGGATGGACGGGGGGTGTGTTGGGGGAGGACACTGGCTATTTAATGTTGTATGTTTGTTTGTACTGTAACCCTGATGATGGCCCGTGTATGAAGGGCCGAAACCGGTAGGCTTTACAGTCCTACCTTATATCAAATATTCGGAACAAAGTCCTTGGAGTGCTCTGCTACTATATTGAACGTTTATTATATATATCCATAGTCTCATATTTAGATGTACAAGGACTGTAGCTACAGAATAAATGGGTCTGAATAATAAAGGTAAAAACATTTGTATGTGCTATTTATCTGCAGTAACCAATTAAATGTTATTTAACTACAGTAACCCGGTAAAAAGCTGATTAGTTGATGCAAATTGACAGCACAACCAAACTTTAGTACCTCTTGTTGCAGAGGTAAAAAAAAAAACAAAAAACGATACAGTGGTGGTTGGGAAGAATTTAGTTTCCAGTTATGGTCAATTTAAAATAACCATTTTTAAGTATAGATGCCCTTTAAAACAAAAAAATGGCTAAGTGTCAGTTACCGGCTGCCTCTAATCCCAACAAATAGATTTTACACTTTATTACCTGCATTACTTACTAGATATTTAGGGATAATTATTGTCCCAAATTTGGCAGAGTAAGTTGGCACTCCCTCCATGCCGTCAATCAAAGGTTGTGACATCTGACATCACAACCAATAATTGCCTGCTGTTTCCATGCTATCTCATCTGCACATGCTCAAGCTTATCAAAAGCTCATTGAGCAATGGGAAGGCAGATACCTTTGCCAGAAAGGAATATAACTTATCATTAAATATCTGGTTACAAATGCATGCAATAAACTTGTAAAAATAGCAGTTGGGGTTGCAGGCAGATAGCTGACAAATGCTATTTTGTTTAAATGGTAAACATGCAATGCAGTGCATTAATATAAATATATTTGTTCAGCGTAGTAAAGTAGTTCTTTACCTTTTATCTTTTTAGAAAGGCAGGGGAAATTCATTTTCAAAAGACTCCACTGAACTGTGTAGAAATGTTTAACTTCATGACGGGGCAAACGTTACGGTGGGTGCTTTATTATAATCGATTATATACATTAAATATCCAGTAATACCCATTAGAAAGGAATACAGTGAGGATGATCTTCTGTATATTTATAAAGTAATACATGGAAAGCTTTGACTGTTCTTTAATTTTGTCTATATTATAGATCTACAAAGTTCTTGGCAATAAAAGAAGTCCCTCTATCCTCACCAATGGCAATGCAATAGACCATGCAGGAAACTGAAAAAGAAATGTGGTGGAAACTTCATAAAGATTTCTTAGCTAGAAGAGCCAGAAGTTGTCGCAAACTAAGAAGCTCAGCAAACAGAAGAAGTGGAAGACGGCGGCAGAAGAAGAGTAATTCATCAACAGATAAAGTAGAAGGTGGACATGCTCTCCCCAAACCTCCAACCCTATTGCACCTACATTTTGCGGTGGAGGAGCTGTGGGGATTTGTAAGGTTGCTGCTGGTAGGGGTATCCATGTAAGTGACCTACCAGTTTCTTTACTGTAAGGACTGTAAGGTCACTTGGCACATCTCTTTTCAATTTAAGTAGGTACACACACTGTCACACCATCGGATCCGACTGTATTGGGGCATGACAGCGTGTGCAGTGTCTTTCCTGAACGAGCACCGTTGTTCTCACAACAGGCAGATTAGTTGGTGATTTACAGTAAAATAATCAGGCGGGGGGTTGACATCTCCATCAAGACCTTGAATGAGGCTGCAACTCAGAAGAGCCAAGGAACGGTGGAGTTCAAGGTAAGATTCATTCTTTTAGGAGTGCCGGGGAGTAAGGATTGGAAAGTGTTTTAGGGGTGAACAGTGTGGGGTAAAATGTTTAGCTAGAAATCACAGGGCCTCATAGCAAAATTTAGATGGGCCCCCTCAACCAACATAAAAAAAAGTTTGGTGCAATTCAACCCAACCCGGCCAAACTGCAGCCAGATTTTTTTCAAGGGCCCATCCACCCTTACAAAACCCTGAACCCTCCAGCCACATCTCCACTGTTGCTGTTGTGAGCTGGATAGTTAAAAGCGTGCACAGTAGAGAGTAGGTTGTTCTGTAATGGCGTCAGCCATGGCCATAAATCACTATCACAGTCTTGACAGACGCCATTACCAGGATTAAGAGCTGCGTTATTGTAAGTAGAATATTTGAGCCTGGAAGCATCTTGAAAGGTTAAGTAAAACAAAAATGGTATAAAACGGTCACAAAGCCATTTGGCATCTTTTGCACCAAGTTTCACAATAAGAACTCTCGGTGACTGACCTATGTTATTAATGGAGTATAATATGAATATTAGATTTCCCATTATCACCATGTTTCACAGTGTAGCAGACAGTAGCATTGGACCAAAAATAATCAAATTCTAACATTTGCAATAAAGTGACAGTAAAATCCCTTGGCTATAAAAGACACAAACCAGAACTTTACCCATGAAAAACCAGCCTCTTGTGTTCTATATAGATGAAAGGTGTCATCAGCACCTGCTATGTGTTTATCTTTGTGTGCCATAATTTAAGCTTTACAATCGCAACTATTAATCTAAGTATCCAGAATACACCAGCAGCCCTTCCCATTATTTTCATTGATCAGCTTGTAGAAAAGGTTCATCTTTAAGCTAAAAACGAATCCTGATTTCAGAGCTGGATCAGCCCCAGGTCTAAGGTGGATGTTTTATTACAGCTTAGCATCCTTTATATTAGTCCAGCAATAGCTGCCGAGATAATTTCCTGTATCCCTTTTTTAAATCAACACTGCCAGTGACTAAGGAAAGGGGAAACAGCTCTATAAATTGATTGCAGACTGCATTTTTACAGCAAATGCCACATCAGACTGTGCAAGAAAAGGGACAATACTTTTAGAAAGTTTGACTATTCTGACTTTTAAAATGTTAAAGGTTTGGAAGAAATGATAAGGAGTAAGGAAACCAATAAATAACAGAGATTATTAACAAGTGCAGTATACTTAGATTTGCTGCTACAATCACAAGGATCATATCTATATACAAATTAGAGCAGGCAACTCACAGATCTTCATTTATTATATTAAATAAAGGTAAAAAAGCACATCTTATACAGCTAGACAGTACGAGCTAATGGCCATGCACCTATGATCCAATTGTATCCAAAATGGCCGATAAGAAATGAATGAATCAGTTTGATTGAGTTATAATGGTTCACACACATACTGATATCATACGATCGGTATCATTGCGTGTAGACTATGATCACTTACATACCAAGGGAAAAACTCCTGCTTAACTTGCTTTGTGACCCAAGCATCTTAGAAGCATTACATCTAAACAACCATATTAAAGGGTAACATAACAATGAGTCAACACACTAAATCAAGTTCAGCACAAAGAGGGGACTCTGGCCTTGGGACATGGAGGATGGGGGCTCTGGCTTAGGACACTAAGGGGGCACCGTTATTGTAATGGGTTTAATGTCTAGTATGATAATAATTGAGCTCAAATTTAACCTAAGGTTGTGATAGTTTTAACGTAGTTATCTTTGAGAAACCTATATGGGTTTAAACTTTTCTATTATGTTGGACCAGTTTTGGACAGATTTCTGGTATTAGAGAGTCTTGAAAATCAAAGAGCCAATCTACTTTGTTTGGTAGCCATTTCTAAAGACCTGAATAGAAAGTGTTTCAAAAGATTGGCACCAGGAGAAAATCTTTAGACACATTGACTAAATACCTGATCCTTGGATTTGTCCAGTGGCGTAACTAGGAATGACTAGGCCCCAGCAAAACTATGATAGGGCCCCTATTCGTGCTTCATCGAGGAGGAGTCTATATCTGTCTTAGGAAAAATAAGAAAATGGGGGACCCAGAGGCACCTGCGTTGTCCCTCTGCTCCGTGGTAGTACACCCCTGGATTTGCCAGCCCTGTGTTACATTCAATTCTAACATTAGCAATAACTGAGATCCTCATGTAGATTCAGCCAAATTATATGATACATGAAATCCTGTAACTGGCATAACATTTGATGCCACATCGTAGCTGTACTAACAAAAAGTGAAGGAAGATTTCTAATTTACATGTGGACTGAATGAGTGGTTTTATAGATTTACACCTGAATAAATATAAACTGCAATGAGGCATTTTCTAATTCATTTGTCTCTTTACAAAGCTCTGGTAGGCCAGTGAGTTTAGGAATAGTGTTAACAAAAATACATATTAAGCTGAGAGAAAAGTGTGAAACAAAATTAATTAGGGATTAAGGGATTAGGAAACTAAGAATATGCCCTTGAGTGGGGATATAATCATGTATACAGATACATTATTGGGTCTACTGATAAAGGTGTAACAGTTAGAATTTTAAAACCATGGGGCTGTCTTCAAGAAGTCTTGATAATGATTGGTTCACTGCGTAGGGCAGATGCCTTTTCAGAATCAAAGAATATTGAATGTTACAGCTACTTTGATGTGTCTTCTAACGTGAGTCTTTGCCTCTTTGGAGCTGTTAGACACGCATCAAAGGTAATGGGTTGAACTAGATGGATGGATATCTTAAACCTTGACTATGTGAAGTATGTTACTACTGGGGCTAGTCATACCCAAAACCTGGTCTTACTGTCTTGAGTTTCCTCTCCAAAATTCCACCATATCTTGAATTTCAAACCTTGTATTTTACATCTCATAGATGTATATCTGTACCAATAACCTACACATTCTGCTATGTATTTCCTTACATGCAGTAAAGTGAAGTTTTGTCACTGTCACTTTTCCTGGTAAATGTCAGTGACAAACCAACCCTTAATGTGTAGCCTAGGGTCATCTACCATGAAGTCACTTAGGATATAGTTATCAGTAAATGTCAGGAATGCTTCACAGTTCACATGGTTAGTGATAGAAAGGCCTTGGAATAACCAAAATGTCTTTTTCAGATAATTCAGTGCTTGAGTTCCAGGATATAATCCTTAATCTTGACTCGTGACGCCGTTATGGAGCCATTTGTGGAACACCGGCTATTTATACAATCTATATGTAGTGTTGACACATTGCACTCTGTCTGCCCCATAAGACAGAGTCCTAACAATAGCACTTGGTTACCCAGAGAAAATCTCTCCTAGAACTTGGCCATTGACATATGAAAGAAAGTAAAACAAGGGGAACATAAAATACATACGTACCATCTGCCCTAGGAATGCCCTGTGAATTCATATAATGCAGCAGAAAGTACTGTAACTAGAACAGCCATCCACAGAGATAAATCCTATACTAGATACAACATGGCTTGAATTAATAGACAGTGTCAGTGGATATTCCACATAATATAACATGCGTTAAAGCAAATCTAATAACTTCATTATATAGGAATATATATGCAAAGTGGCCTTAATGCACAATAAAAGGTCAAACCTAACGGCAGTAAGTCATTTTTCAACCTCTACAACTGTTATGGATTTTTTTTAGTTTCTTCTGCTCTGTGACCACTTTGTCTTTCAGGGAATACTCTACAGTGTCTACACACAGATTCTTTTTTTAGATCAGTGACAGGTCTGGCCTAGATCTGAGGACACCAAATGACCTTTAAAGATCGTACAAGCGTCTTCCTTCTGTTTTATCGTGTCCCTTTGCATTTTCACAGAATAGAATTCTGGGAGTTCTAGGGTATCAGAACTCAAAGGGCTTTTGATTGACATAAGGTCGGTTTGCACTCACACTTTTGTTTTGTTATTCTGACTGATGTAACAATCAAAGTTGATATTTCAATTGCTATAAATGATTCTTCATTTTCACACACTGTTTTGATTTAAAAATATATCGGCCTTCCCTCTGTAACTTGTATGAATATAGATGAAATAAACTGGCGAGTTTTATTGTGACAGTGGTTCCGAGAACCTAGTGTAAAGAATCCGATTCAAAACAAATTGAATTGTAATTTTTCAAATTTTTTTTAATAATTTTCAGTATTCAATATAATATTGATTTCTACATTTTCAAAACCGCCAGATCTGAATCAAAATCAGTTTTAATTTTGAATATAAGGTTTATTACTAGTAATTAATAACTAGTGATGAATCCCGGTTTCAAAACAAACCTAATTTCTACTGGTTTCAAAAAAGCTAATTTTTCTAACACTGAAATTTTCATCGAAATAGAGAAAATTCGAAAACTGAAAATCCATTAAAAACTTTGAAAATTACATTTGGAAATTTTAAAATTCTATTGAAATGTTTTTTTTTAAATCAATCATTCGAAAATGCTATTGAAAATTAGTAATATTACAATTTGATTGGGTTTTGAATGGGATTTTCAGAACTTAATAGGTTAGCTGGACCGCTATTGGAACAAACTCGACAGTTTCGTTCCTCCATTATTAACCATAATATGTATTTACAAAGGTAATGGAACACCCGGCTCACCAGTCTTGATGAAGGTGCAGTGGCACCTTCATCAGACATCTGTCTCTCACATTTAAAAGTGTAGCTCACACATTTATTTGTTTGAAGGTGCCACTGTGCACGTGTTTATTATGAGACAAAACATTTTCTCAAGACAGGTGTGCCCAGTGTTCCATTACCTTTATAAATACTGCCTGCCACAGTACCAGAGGCACACAGCACCCATGATTGGAAACCAAGATGCAGAGAGTATTATTTCTGATTGCAGAGTGGCCAATAAGATGTGTGAAACATCATCCAGATAAAGTCAGACATCCTTTATGCGACATGCACAGTCTTTTCATCAGTTCTCCTCTCCTGTTTATCATTAGATGAGTTAATTAAAAAGGTTCAATTGAGCTAATATTATTAGAACTAGAGCATGTAGAATTGCACCGAGATACAAAAAGATTGTGCATGAACACTTTCACAAAACACAATAAGGGTTATTTAAAAATTGTTAAAAATGGCTCCATTTTAACCATAAGAACTTTTATTGAGTGTTTTCTCATCCGGCAATAACAGGGTAGAAAATTATGGATGGATGATGTTTTAAAGGGATGACGGCACAGAACAATTTAAGTTTTACAACCAATCAGCAAACCAAACCACTCCCCCCCGAGTGGTGTGTGTACAGAAGTGCAGTTAGGTTGTAGGTTAAGAGGTTTTATACATTTAATATCATGGCATGAGAAGCACAGCAAAGATTTTACCCATTTAAAAGTCAAATGGTAGCAAATCTCTAAAATCTCTAAAGAACTCCAGTATTCTCCTTACTGGCTTTAAGTCTGTTCAGTGTTTTCTGAGGCTTTAGTAGTCCTTTAAATCAATAATTTAATAAGATGGCAAAAGTTTGACGTAATCTGCAGCAACACAATTAGATGTTTTCAAATTTTTCTATCTCTAGTAGACAAGTAAAGCTGGGTACACACAGTACAGATTTTTGAAGATGACAGACAGGATCTGCCATTTTTCAGTGATCTGGATACACACAGTCGCGAGCACAGCATACGGAGAACGTTTGGGACTGTTTGTTTCCTTCGGAGAGGCCGACTCCCCTATAGCGAGATTATCACGCCCAAGGGAAATTTCCCAAACGACAGGAATGTTTGGCGGCCGTGCGCTTGTTCAGGAAAGCCGCTAAACACAACTAATGAAAAAGCTAGCGTGGTACATAGCTTAAAATGTATCTGATTAAGCCAGATTATTAGCACATGGAAATGTACTGTTTATTAAAAAAAGCTTAAGTATTTTTAAATATAGATCTAATGTCAAAATGCATTTATTCTATATATATAAAACTCATGTATGTGTGTATGTGTGTTTGTATGTTCCAGATAAACATCCAAACGGCTGGGACAATTTTCATAAGACTTGGTACACTTATGTATAAGGACACGGTGAAAAGCATAGGCTACTTTACAACTTTTAAAAATGCCTCTGTACCCCCTTTTTTCAACATTTTTAAGTTAATTAACCTGTCTGCTGCCATCTGGTGGTAAATCAAGTTAATTGCACACCTTCCAAATGTCACAGATTATTCAGGGCAGTACAATGCTTTGCTTCATTTTGTTCTGTTGTTGCTGTGATAGGAGGATAGAGCTTTCAATTACAAGGAGCAGCAGACCAGTGATGTAACAATGTCATGTGACCACACACTCAGTCACCCCTCTCACTTGTGGTTCACCAAGAGTCAAGATTGAGAGGTAAACTGACCAACCAAGATAAGTCTCTTGTACTGGGGGTTGGGCAGGCAGCTACTCATGGAGATCACAGTCGGCTATGGAAAGATGTAATTGTACGGCACAAGGTAATAAATCCCATTTACTTAAGTAAAGACAATAAGAACTGTGAATGGGATGGAGCTACCACACTGCAATATAACTGCACTGTGCTCATTTCACTTGACACCTTGTGCTCTTTTCCCCACAACAAAAGGACACGTACACACTCTTATCACTCTCCTTTCTTTTCCATGGGTCATTTTTGCAAACAAATTGTGTTTTCTGGGGGATATGTGTGTCATAATTAAATTTGATCGATGCAGTAAAAAATAAATTAATGTGAGATGTTGTATCCCATTGTTAAAGGGGAAGTTGATGCGATTCGCACTAAGGGGAAATTGATTCGATAGGCGCTAAAGGGGAAGTTGATGCGATACGCGCTAAAAAAAGTTGATGCGGATGCATCAAGGGGAAGTTGATGCAATACGCGCTAAAGGGGTATGATTGTGATACACGCTAAAAAGGAAGTTCATGCGATACACGTTAAAGGGGAAGTTCATGCAATACACGTTAAAGGGGAAGTTGATGCAATAAGCGCTAAAGGGGAAGTTCATGCGATAGGCGCTAAAGGGGAAGTGATGCGATACGCGCTAAAAAAAGTTGATGCGATGCATCAAGGGGAAGTTGATGCAATACGCGCTAAAGGGGTAATGATGCGATACGCGCTAAAAAGTTCATGCAATACACGTTAAAGGGGAAGTTGATGCATACGCGCTAAAGGGAAGTTCATGCAATACACATTAAAGGGGAAGTTCATGCAATACACATTAAAGGGGAAGTTCATGCAATACGGGTTAAGAGGAAGTTGATGCGATAAGCGCTATAGGGGAAGTTGATGCTCTGCACGCTAAAGGGGAAGTTTTATGCATATACACTATAAAGGGGAAATTGATGTGTAGTCACTAAAGGGGAAATTGATGCGACATGCGCTAAAGGGGAAGTTGATGCAATACATGCTAAAGGGGGAGTTAATGCAATATGAGATAAGGGGAAGTTGATGCGATAGGCGCTAAAGGGGAAGTTGATGCGATACGCTGTAAAGGGGAAGTTGATGCAAAACACACTAAGGGGAAGTTGATGCGATACGCTTTAAAGTTGATGCAATACACGTTAAAAAGGGAAGTTGATGCAATACGCTTTAAAGGGGAAGTTGATGCGATACACGTTAAAGGGGAGTTGATGCAATATGCATAAAGGGGAAGTTGATGCGATACGCACTATAGGGGAAGTTGATGCGCTGTGTGCTAAATGGGAAGTTGATGCCATATGCGCTAAAGGGGATAGCAAAAGGGTAGTGATGCGTTAAGAAAAAGAGGTGAAATTGAGCGATACACACTTAAGGGGAAGTTGATGCGATATGCACTAAATGTGAAATTGATGCGATATGCGCTAAAGGAGAAATTAATAGATATGCGCTAAAGGTAAAGGGAAGTTGATGCGACACGCTAAGGGGAAGTTGATGCAATACACGCTAAAGGGGGAGTTAATGCAATACGAGATAAAGGGGAAGATTGAACTGTAATACGTTAATACGAACGCTTTAAAGTGTATATAACACACTAAAGTGAAGTTGATGCGATACGCTGAAAGTGTGTGTATAGTATCAACTTCCCCTTTAACGCGTATCGCATCAACTTCACCTTTACAGCGTATCGCATCAACTTCCACTTTAGTGTGTATAGCATCAACTTCCCCTTTATCTCGTATTGCATTAACTCCCCCTTTAGCGTGTATTGCATCAACTTCCCCTTTAGCGTGTCGCATCAACTTCCCCTTTAGCGCATATCATATTAATTTCTCCTTTAGCGCATATCGCATCAATTTCACATTTAGTGCATATCGCATCAACTTCCCCTTAAGTGTGTATCGCATCAATTTCCCCTTTAGCGCATATGGCATCAACTTCCCATTTAGCACACAGCGCATCAACTTCCCCTATAGTGCGTATCGCATCAACTTCCCCTTTAATGCATATTGCATCAACTTCCCCTTTAACGTGTATCGCATCAACTTCCCCTTTAAAGCGTATTGCATCAACTTCCCCTTTAACGTGTATTGCATCAACTTTAAAGCGTATCGCATCAACTTCCCCTTTAGTGTGTTTTGCATCAACTTCCCCTTTACAGCGTATCGCATCAACTTCCCCTTTAGCGCCTATCGCATCAACTTCCCCTTTATCTCATATTGCATTAACTCCCCCTTTAGCATGTATTGCATCAACTTCCCCTTTAGCGCATGTCGCATCAATTTCCCCTTTAGTGACTATCACATCAATTTCCCCTTTATAGTGTATAGCATAAACTTCCCCTTTAGCGTGCAGAGCATCAACTTCCCCTATAGCGCGTATCGCATCAACTTCCTCTTTAACCCGTATTGCATGAACTTCCCCTTTAATGTGTTTGCCTGAACTTCCCCTTTAATGTGTATTGCATGAACTTCCCCTTTAGCGCGTATTGCATCAACTTCCCCTTTAACGTGTATTGCATGAACTTTTTAGCGCGTATCGCATCAATTACCCCTTTAGCGCGTATTGCATCAACTTCCCCTTGATGCATCGCATCAACTTTTTTTAGCGCGTATCGCATCAACTTCCCCTTTAGCGCCTATCGCATGAACTTCCCCTTTAGCGCTTATTGCATCAACTTCCCCTTTAACGTGTATTGCATGAACTTCCCCTTTAACGTGTATCGCATGAACTTCCTTTTTAGCGTGTATCACATCAATTACCCCTTTAGCGCGTATTGCATCAACTTCCCCTTGATGCATCGCATCAACTTTTTTTAGCGCGTATCGCATCAACTTCCCCTTTAGCGCCTATCGCATCAATTTCCCCTTTAGTGCGAATCGCATCAACTTCCCCTTTAACAATGGGATACAACATCTCACATTAATTTATTTTTTACTGCAATCGATCAAATTTAATTATTGACACACAATATCCCCCAGAAAACACAATTTGTTTGCAAAAATGACCCATGGAAAAGAAAGGAGAGTGATAAGAGTGTGTACGTGTCCTTTGTTTGTGGGGAAAAGAGACACAAGGTGTCAAGTGAAATGAGCACAGTGCAGTTATATTGCAGTGTGGTAGCTCCATCCCATTCACAGTTCTTATTGTCTTTACTTAAGTAAAATGGGATTTATTACCTTGTGCCGTACAATTACATCTTTCCATAGCCGACTGTGATCTCCATGAGTAGCTGCCTGCCCAACCCCCAGTACAAGAGACTTATCTTGGATTGGTCAGTTTACCTCTCAATCTTGACTCTTGGTGAACCACAAGTGAGAGGAGGTGACTGAGTGTGTGGTCACATGACATTGTTACATCACATGGTCTGCTGCTCCTTGTAATTGAAAGCTCTATCCTCCTATCACAGCAACAACAGAACAAAATGAAGCAAAGCATTGTACTGCCCTGAATAATCTGTGACATTTGGAAGGTGTGCAATTAACTTGATTTACCACCAGATGGCAGCAGACAGGTTAATTAACTTAAAAATGTTGAAAAAAGGGGGTACAGAGGCATTTTTAAAAGTTGTAAAGTAGCCTATGCTTTTCACCGTGTCCTTATACATAAGTGTACCAAGTCTTATGAAAATTGTCCCAGCCGTTTGGATGTTTATCTGGAACATACAAACACACATACACACATACATTGAGTTTTATATATATAGAATAAATGCATTTTGACATTAGATCTATATTTAAAAATACTTAAGCTTTTTTTAATAAACAGTACATTTCCATGTGCTAATAATCTGGCTTAATCAGATACATTTTTAAGCTATGTACACACGCTAGCTTTTTCATTAGTGTGTTTAGCGGCTTTCCTGAACAAGCGCACGGCCGCCAAACATTCCTGTCGTTTGGGAAATTTCCCTTGGGCGTGATAATCTCGCTATAGGGGAGTCGGCCTCTGCCGAAGGGAAACAAACAGTCCCAAACGTTCTCCGTATGCTGTGCTCGCGACTGTGTGTATCCAGATCACTGAAAAATGGCAGATCCTGTCTGTCATCTTTCAAAAATCTGTACTGTGTGTACCCAGCTTTACTTGTCTACTAGAGATAGAAAAATTTGAAAACATCTAATTGGTTGCTGCAGATTACTAGTCAAACTTTTGCACCTCTTATTAAATTATTGATTTAAAGGACTACTAAAGCCTCAGAAAAACACTGAATCAGACTTAAAGCCAGTAAGGAGAATACTGGAGTTCTTTAGAGATTTTAGAGATTTGCTACCAATTTTGACTTTTAAATGGGTAAAATCTTTGCTGTGCTTCTCATGCCATGATATTAAATGTATAAAACCTCTTAACCTACAACCTAACTGCACTTCTGTACACACCACTCTGGGGGGAGTGGTTTTGGTTTGCACTGATTGGTTGTAAAACGTATAATTGTTCTGTGCCGTCATCCCTTTAAAACATCCATCCCATAAATTTCTACCCTGTTATTGCCGGATGAGAAAACACTCAATAAAAGTTCTTATGGTTAAAATGGAGCCATTTTTAACAATTTTTAAATAACCCTTATTGTGTTTTGTGAAAGTGTTCATGCACAATCTTTTGTTATCTCGGTGCAATTCTACATGCTTTCTAGTTCTAATAATATTAGCTCAATTGAACCTTTTTAATTAACTCATCTAATGATAAACAGGAGAGGAGAACTGATGAATAAGACTGTGCATGTCGCATAAAGGATGTCTGACTTTATCTGGATGATGTTTCACACTCTTATTGGCCACTCTGCAATCAGAAAATAATACTCATCTGCATCTTGGTTTCCAATCATGTGTGCTGTGTGCCTCTGGTACTGTGGCAGGCAGTATTTATAAAGGTAATGGAACACTGGGCACACCTGTCTTGAGAAAAATGTTTTTGTCTCATAATAAACACTGTGCACAGTGGCACCTTCAAACAAATAAATGTGTGAGCTACACTTTTAAATATGTGAGAGACAGATGTCTGATGAAGGTGCCACTGCACCTTCATCAAGACTGGTGAGCCGGGTGTTCCATTACCTTTGTAAATACATATTTATGGTTAATAATGGAGATGAACGAAACTGTCGAGTTTTGTTCCAATAGCGGTCCAGCTGAACCTATTAAGTTCTGAAAATCCCATTCAAACCCAATCAAATTGTAATATTACTAATTTTCAATAGCATTTTCGAATGATTGATTTAAAAAAAAACATTTCAATAGAATTTTAAAATTTCCAAATGTAATTTTCAAAGTTTTTAATGGAATTTTCAGTTTTCGAATTTTCTCTATTTCGATGAAAATTTCAGTGTTAGAAAAATTAGCTTTTTTGAAACCAGTAGAAATTAGGTTTGTTTTGAAACCGGGATTCATCACTAGTTATTAATTACTAGTAATAAACCTTATATTCAAAATTAAACTGATTTTGATTCAGATCTGGCGGTTTTGAAAATGTAGAAATCAATATTACTATTGAATACTGAAAATTATTAATAAAAATTTGAAAAATTACAATTCAATTTGTTTTGAATCGGATTCTTTACACTAGGTTCTGCGGAACCACTGTCACAATAAAACTCGCCAGTTTATTTCATCTATATTCATTACAAGTGTACAGAGGGAAGGCCGATATATTTTTAATCAAAACAGGTGTGTGAAAAATGAAGAATCATTTATAGCAATTGAAATATCAACTTTGATTGGTTACATCAGTCAGAATAACAAAACAAAAGTGTGAGTGCAAACCTGACCTTATGTCAATCAAAAGCCCTTTGAGTTCTGATACCCTAGAACTCCCAGAATTCTATTCTGTGAAAATGCAAAGGGACACGATAAAACAGAAGGAAGACGCTTGTACGATCTTTAAAGGTCAGTTTGGTGTCCTCAGATCTAGGCCAGACCTGTCACTGATCTAAAAAAAGGAATCTGTGTGTAGACACTGTAGAGTATTCCCTGAAAGACAAAGTGGTCACAGAGCAGAAGAAAACTAAACAAAATCCATAACAGTTGTAGAGGTTGAAAAATGACTTACTGCCGTTAGGTTTGACCTTTTATTGTGCATTAAGGCCACTTTGCATATATATTCCTATATAATGAAGTTATTAGATTTGCTTTAACGCATGTTATATTATGTGGAATTATCCACTGACACTGTCTTATTAATTCAAGCACATGTTGTATCTAGTATAGGATTTATCTCTGTGGATAGGCTGTTCTAGTTACAGTACTTTCTGCTGCATTATATGAATTCACAGGGCATTCCTAGGGGCAGATGGTACGTATGTATTTTATGTTCCCCTTGTTTTACTTTCTTTCATATGTCAATGGCCACAGTTCTAGGAGAGATTTTCTCTGGGTAATCCAAGTGCTATTGTTAGGACTCTGTCTTATGGGGCAGACAGAGTGCAATGTTGTCAACCACTACATATAGATTGTATAAATAGCCGGTGTTCCACAAATGGCTCCATAACGGGCGTCACGAGTCAAAGATTAGGATTATATCCTGGAACTCAAGCACTGAATTATCTGAAAAAGACATTTTGGTTATTCCAAGGCCTTTCTATCACTAACCATGTGAACTGTGAAGCATTCCTGACATTTACTGATAACTATATCCTTAAAGTGACATTCATGGTAGATGACCCTAGGCTACACATTAAGGGTTGGTTTGTCACTGTACATTTACCAGGGAAAAGTGACAGTGACAAAACTTCACTTTACCTGCATGTGAAGGAAATACATAGCAGAATGTGTAGGTTATTGGTACAGATATACAGTCTATGAGATGTAAAATACAAGGTTATGAAATTCAAGATATGTGGGAATTTTGGAGAGGAAACTCAAGACAGTAAGACCAGGTTTTGGGTATGACTAGCCCCAGTAGTAACATACTTCACATAGTCAAGGTTTAAGATATCCATCCATCTAGTTCAACCCATTACCTTTGATGCGTGTCTAACAGCTCCAAAGAGGCAAAGACTCACTGTTAGAAGACACATCAAAGTAGCTGTAACATTCAATATTCTTTGATTCTGAAAAGGCATCTGGCCCTACGCAGTGAACCAATCATTATCAAGACTTCTTGAAGACAGCCCCATGGTTTTAAAATTCTAACTGTTACACCTTTATCAGTAGACCCAATAATGTATCTGTATAACATGATTATATCCCCACTCAAGGGCATATTCTTAGTTCCTAATCTCCCTTAATCCCCTAATTAATTTTGTTTCACCTTTTCTCCAGCTTAATAATGTATTTTTGTTAACACTATTCCTAAACTACACTGGCCTTACCAGAGCTTTGTAAAGAGACAAAATGAATTAGAAAATGCCTCATTGCAGTTTATATTTATTCAGGTGTAAATCTATAAAACCACTCATTCAGTCCACATGTAAATATAGAAATCTTCCTTCACTTTTGTTAGTACAGCTACAGATGTGGCATCAAATGTTATGCCAGTTACAGGATTTCATGTATCATATAATTTGGCTGAATCTACATGAGGATCTCAGTATATTGCTAATGTTAGAATTGAATGTAACACAGGGCTGGACAAATCCAGGGGTGTAACTACCAGCGGAGCAGAGGGGACAACTGCAGGTGCCTCTGGGTCCCCCATTTTCTTATTTTTCCTAAGACAGATATAGACTCCTCCCTGGATGAAGCACGAATAGGGGCCCTATCATAGTTTTGCTGGGGGCCTAGTCATTCCTAGTTACGCCACTGGACAAATCCAAGGAGTCAGGTATTTAGTCAATGTGTCTAAAGATTTTCTCCTGGTGCCAATCTTTTGAAAGCACTTTCTATTCAGGTCTTTAGAAATGGCTACCAAACAAAGTAGATTGGCTCTTTGATTTTCAAGACTGCCTCCTAATACCAGAAATCTGTCCAAAACTGGTCCAACATAATAGAAAAGTTTAAACCCATAATAGGTTTCTCAAAAGATAACTACGTTAAAAACTATCACAACCTTAGGTTAAAATTTGAGCTCAATTATTATCATACTAGACATTAAACCCATTACAATAACGGTGCCCCCTTAGTGTCCCTAAGCCAGAGCCCCCATCCTCCATGTCCCAAGGCCAGAGTCCCCTCTTTGTGCTGAACTTGATTTAGTGTGTTGACTCATTGGTATGTTACCCTTTAAATATGGTTGTTTCAGATGTAATGCTTCTAAGATGCTTGGGTCACAAAGCAAGTTAAGCAGGAGTTTTTCCCTTGGTATGTAAGGTGATCATAGTCATACACGCAATGATACCGATCGTATGATATCAGTATGTGTGTGAACCATTATAACTCAATCAAACTGATTCATTCATTTTCTTATCGGCCATTTTGGATACAATTGGGATCATTAGGTGCATGGCCATTAGCTCGTACTGTCTAGCTGTATAAGATGTGCTTTTTTACCTTTATTTAATATAATAAATGAAGATCTGTGAGTTGCCTGCTCTAATTTGTATATAGATATGATCCTTGTGATTGTAGCAGCAAATCTAAGTATACTGCACTTGTTAAGTAATCTCTGTTTATTTATTGGTTTCCTTACTCCTTATCTATTTCTTCCAAACCTTTAACATTTTAAAAGTCAGAATAGTCAAACTTTCTAAAAGTATTGTCCCTTTTCTTGCACAGTCTGATGTGGCTATTTGCTGTAAAAATGCAGTCTGCAATCAATTTATAATGAGCTGTTTCCCCTTTCCTTAGTCACTGGCAGTGTTGATTTAAAAAAAGGGATACAGGGAAATTATCTCTGCAGCTATTGCTGGACTAATATAGAAGGATGCTGAGAGCTGTAATAAAACATCCACCTTAGACCTGTGGCTGATCCAGCTCTGAAATCAGGATTCGTTTTTAGCTTAAAAGATGAACCTTTTCTACAAGCTGATCAATGAATAATAATGGGAAGGGCTGCTGGTGTATTCTGGATACTTAGATTAGATAGTTGCTGATTGTAAAGCATTTAAATTATGGCACACAAATAGATAAACACATAGCAGGTGACTGATGACACCTTTCATCTATATAGAACACAAGAGGCTGGTTTTTCATGGGTAAAGTTCTGGTTTGTGTCTTTTATAGCCAAGGGATTTTACTGTCACTTTATTGCAAATGTTAGAATTTGATTATTTTTGGTCCAATGCTACTGTCTATGTCTACACTGTGAAACATGGTGATAATGGGAAATCTAATATTCATATTGTTATTACTCCATTAATAACATAGGTCAGTCACCGAGAGTTCTTATTGTGAAACTTGGTGCAAAAGATGCGCAAATGGCTTTGTGACCGTTTTATACCATTTTTGTTTTACTTAAACCTTTCAAAGATGCTTCCAGGCTCAAATATTCTACTTACAATAACGCAGCTCTTAATCCTGGTAATGGCCGTCTGTCAAGACTGTGATAGTGAAGTTATGGCCAGTGGCTGATCGCCATTACAGAACAAGCCTACTCTTCTACTGTGCACGCTTTTAACTATCCAGCTCACAACAGCAACAGTGGAGATGTGGCTGGAGGGTTCAGGGTTTTGTAAGGGTGGATGGGCCCTTGAAAAAATCTGGCTGCAGTTTGGCCGGGTTGGGTTGAATTGCACCAAACTTTTTTTTATGTTGGTTGAGGGGGCCCATCTAAAATTTTGCTATGAGGCCCTGTGATTTCTAGCTAAACATTTTACCCCACACTGTTCACCCCTAAAACACTTTCCAATCCTTACTCCCCGGCACTCCTAAAAGAATGAATCTTACCTTGAACTCCACCGGTTCCTTGGCTCTTCTGAGTTGCAGCCATCATTCAAGGTCTTGATGGAGATGTCAACCCCCCGCCTGATTATTTTACTGTAAATCACCAACTAAGATCTGCCTGTTGTGAGAACAACGGTGCTCGTTCAGGAAAGACACTGCACACGCTGTCATGCCCCAATACAGTCGGATCCGATGGTGTGACAGTGTGTGTACCTAGCTTAAATTGAAAAGAGGGATGTGTCCAAGTGACCTTACAGTCCTTACAGTAAAGGAACTGGTAGGTCACTTACATGGATACCCCTACCAGCAGCAACCTTACAAATCCCCACAGCTCCTCCCAGCCGCAAAATGTAGGTGCAATAGGGGTTGGAGGTTTGGGGAGAGCAGTGTCCACCTTCTACTTTATCTGTTGATGAATTACTCTTCTTCTGCCGCCGTCTTCCACTTCTTCTGTTGCTGAGCTTCTTAGTTTGCGACAACTTCTGGCTCTTCTAGCTAAGAAATCTTTATGAAGTTTCCACCACATTTCTTTTTTCAGTTTCCTGCATGGTCTATTGCATTGCCATTGGTGAGGATAGAGGGACATTCTTTTATTGCCAAGAACTTTGTAGATCTAATTAATATTAGACAAAATTAAAGAACAGTCAAAGCTTTCCATGTAGTAACTTTATAAATATACAGAAGATCATCCTCACTGTATTCCTTTCTAATGGGTATTACTGGATATTTAAATGTATTATAATCGATTATAATAAAGCACCCACCGTAACGTTTGCCCCTGTCATGAAGTTAAACATTTCTACACAGTTCAGTGGAGTCTTTTGAAAATGAATTTCCCCTGCCTTTCTATAAAAGATAAAAGGTAAAGAATCTACATTTACTACGCTGAACAAATATATTTATATTAATGCACTGCATTGCATGTTTACCATTTAAACAAAATAGCAATTTGTCAGCTATCTGCCTGCAACCCCAACTGCTATTTTTACAAGTTTATTGCATGCATTTGTAACCAGATATTTAATGATAAGTTATATTCCTTTCTGGCAAAGGTATCTGCCTTCCCCATTGCTCAATGAGCTTTTGATAAGCTTGAGCATGTGCAGATGAGATAGCATGGGAAACAGCAGGCAATTATTGGTTGTGATGTCAGATGTCACAACCTTTGATTGACGGCATGGAGGGAGGTGCCAACTTACTCTGCCAAATTTGGGACAATAATTATCCCTAAATATCTAGTAAGTAATGCAGGTAATAAAGTGTAAAATCTATTTGTTGGGATTAGAGGCAGCCGGTAACTGACACTTAGCCATTTTTTTGTTTTAAAGGGCATCTATACTTAAAAATAGGTTATTTTAAATTGACCATAACTGGAAACTATAATTCTTCCCAACCACCACTGTATCGTTTTTTGTTTTTTTTTTTACCTCTGCAACAAGAGGTACTAAAGTTTGGTTGTGCTGTCAATTTGCATCAACTAATCAGCTTTTTACCGGGTTACTGTAGTTAAATAACATTTAATTGGTTACTGCAGATAAATAGCACATACAAATGTTTGTACCTTTATTATATCAGACCCATTTTATTCTGTAGCTACAGTCCTTGTACATCTAAATATGAGACTATGGATATATATAATAATACAGTTCAATATAGTAGCAGAGCACTCCAAGGACTTTGTTCCGAATATTTGATATAAGGTAGGACTGTAAAGCCTACCGGTTTCGGCCCTTCATACACGGGCCATCATCAGGGTTACAGTACAAACAAACATACAACATTAAATAGGCCAGTGTCCTCCCCCAACACACCCCCCGTCCATCCCCTGCACCACTCCCCCAATTGCTGACAGGTGGTTAACACATTCCTAAGGTTAACTTGTTGTATTCTTATCTGTTGAGTGTTACACAGTGTCTAAGACAAACAGCAACTGATCACTGAATATTCAAATAAATGTAACAGGTGTAATATGATATCGGAAATAAATCTGCTATATACTAATAAAGTGACCATAGTGCAACACCTAATATAGTAATAAAGTGCTCAGTGGTATTTTCAAGTATCATTTAAGATCAGAAATAATTTAACTATTTATAAATAAAGTGACCATAAAATCGTATCCAGTATAATATAAATAGGCTATATAGAAACACTCATAATTAAGAACATCATACATTTAAAAACAATAAGGATCCCATTCTAAGAGGCTATTTCTGCTAGTACTAGAAGATTCCCAAGAATAATATGGGGCTAAGTTTTAGTTAAAGAATAATGGACACTATGTACAACTAAGGATACTATTTAGTTCCCGCATGTAAAGATCAAAGCCACACCTCATTTTTAGATGGTTACAGCTACGGTATTACAAATAATTGATCCTGATCTTACCCTGTCAAGATACTCAGGATCGGCCAGGGTGCCCCCTGTTCTATACCCCCTCTATAAGTGATGCAAAGTTATACTATGCATAATTATAAATCTAAGAGTTATTATAAGAAACAAGTAAGGGCCAGTTGTTCATTCATGCCCATAGGGGACAATGTCTCCAGTCTCTTAATCCAGAGCACCTCCGTTTGTAGGAGTGCCTGTTTACGTTTTTTTCCTTCCTTGGCAGGCTCACAATCAATTGCCATCCATTTGAAGGTGGCTGGCGAATGTCCTTTCTCCCTAAAGTGTCTGGCTACCGACTGTTCACCAAATTTATCACTTGGGCCCTGAGTCATCACTCCTTTGGACATTGTTGGTAATCCTATCGATCTGATGGCCTGTCTGTGATTCGCCATACGGTCTCGTAACGTGGTGGTTGTTTTACCCACATAGTTTTGTCCACATGGACAAGTGATATAGTATATTACATAACTACTCAAACAATTCAGTCTGTGTCTAATATTTATCCTTTGTCCATGTTACGAGACCGCATGGTGAATCCCAGACAGGCCATCAGATCGATAGGATTACCAACAATGTCCAAAGGAGTGATGACTCAGGGCCCAAGTGATAAATTTGGTGAACAGTCGCCAGACACTTTAGGGAAAAAGGACATTTGCCAGCCACCTTCAAATGGATGGCAATTGATTGTGAGCCTGCCAAGGAAGGAAAAAAACGTAAACAGGCACTCCTACAAACGGAGGTGCTCTGGATTAAGAGACTGGAGACATTGTCCCCTATGGGCATGAATGAACAACTGGCCCTTACTTGTTTCTTTAATATAACTCTTAGATTTATAATTATAATATATATATATTTATAATTTTGCATAGTAACTTTGTGTATATATGTGTAATATAAAATACTCATACATATTTAATAGTTAATTCTAATGTACATACATTCCTATTGCTGATTCTCATTGTACTATCCTCCCTGTATCAACAGCTAAAGCAATAACTCACATTCACAGAAAATGATATAATCTAATCACGATTTGCCAACGGCGCAAGCCTTTTAATCACTTGATCCATCTGACCTCCCTCTGTTTAAGCTCCAGATGGCGAACCCCAGAATTTTCAATGCCATGACTAACAGGGGGTTGGCACTGATACACTCTATGTGCCCGAAAGTGCCCCTGATCTTCTTGGACCCTAGGTCTTATCCTCTTCCCCGCCCCAATTAAGCCACACCCACTAGGAACTTAATTGCGATAGACAGAGAGACAAACAGACAGACAAACTGAGAGTTAGATACACAGCCAGGAAGTTATAAATAGAAAGACAGAGAAATAGACAGATAGAGACACAGTATTCCAGTATTCCATTATACTCGTAGCAAACTGGAAATTTCAGTAAATACTGCTGGAAAACTGTCATTTTCATTATATAGTATATTATAGTATTTGAGGTTGAATAAAGACACACGTCCATCCAGTCCAACCCATCTAGCAATATCCTCATTTCCTGCCTAACTGTTGATCCAGAGGAAGGCAAAAAAAACCCACCAAATTTATGAAGGGGAAAAAATTCCTTCCTGACTCCAATGGCAATCTAATTTCCCTGGATCAACTCTATTTATCAATACCAGTAACCTGCAACATTCCTTGTTTGCAGAAACTCATCCAGCCTTTTTTTGAAACTGACCAATGAACCTGCCATAACAACGTCCACTGGAAGACAGTTCCATAGCTTTACCATTCTCACAGTGAAACCCTTTCCGAGCTTGAAGCCTAAACCTTTTTTCTTCAAGTCTTAAGGGATGTCCTTGTGTCCTTTGACATGTTCTATTGGTGAACAATGCCCCAGATAGTTTATTGTATGGCCCGTTAATGTATTTATACACAGTAATCATATCCCCACGCAAGCGCCTTTTCTCCAGCATACATAATTGCAACTTTTCCAGTCTCTCTTTATATTTAAGCTCCCCCAATCCCCTTATTAATTTAGTTGCCCTTCTCTGAACCCTTTCCATTTCAAAGATGTCCTTTTTGTACACAGGATGCCAAATTTGCACTGCAAATTCCAAATGAGGCCTTACCAATGCTTTGTAAAGAGGGAGAATAACATTTTCCTCCCTTGAATCCATACCTCTCTTTATACAAGACAATACCATGCTGGCTCTGGCTGTTGCCGCCTGGCACTGCTTGCTACCTTTAAGTTTGTTATCCACCAAAACTCCAAGATCCCTTTTCAACAGGGATTCACTTAATACAGAGCCATTTATAGTATAAGCAGCACAAGGATTTTTAAGTCCAAAATGCATCACATTTATCAACATTGAATCTCATCTGCCACTTAGCAGCCCAATGTGACAATCTATCAAGATCCCCCTGCAACGCTTGCACGTCCTCTGCAAAGTTTTGTGTCGTCAGCAAACACAGAAACCTTGCTGAAAATATCCACTTCCACATCATTAGTAAATAGATTAAATAGAATCGGCCCCAACACAGAACCCTGTGGCACCCCACACCCCACATAATCCTTAATGATGAAGCCCCATTGACAACTACTCTCTGCATCCTATTCATTAACCAATTTTTTATCCATGTTCAAATGTGCCTCCCCAGACCAACAGACCTTTGCTTATACATTAGTCGCCTATGGGGGACTGTATCAAATGCCTTTGCAAAATCCAAGTAAACTACATCTACTGCTATGCCAGAGTCTAAATTTCTACTTACTTCCTCATAAAAGCCAAGCAAGTTAGTTTGACAAGATCTATTCCTCCTAAATCCATGCTGGTTACTACTTATAATGTCAGTCCTTGAAAGATACTCTAGAACATGTTCCCTTATTAAACTTACAGGCCTGTAATTACTCGGCTGTGAACGACTACCCTTTTTGAATATTGTAATAACATCAGCCTTTTTCCAGTTCTGAGGTACACCACCGGACATGAGGGAATCTGCAAAAATAAGAAACAATGGCCTAGATAAAACTGTACTTAGCTCCCTAAGTACCCGAAGATATACTGGTATCAAACTGGCATTTTCATTATATACTGGTAGCACACTGGCAATTTCATTATATACTGGTAGCCATGTGATTTTCATTACATATTGGAAGCAAACTGGCATTTTCATTACATACTGGTAGCCAAGGGAATTTCAGCACATACTGATAGCCATGGAAATTTCATTACATACTGGTAGCCATGGGAATTTCATCACATAATGACAGAGAACTGGCAATTTGGTCATATACTAGTAGCCATTGGAATTTCATCACATACTGGTAGCCATGGGAATTTCATCACATACTGGTAGCTATGGGCATTTCATTACATACTGGTAGCCATGGGAATTTCATCACATACTGGTAGCCATGGGAATATTATTACATACTGGTAGCCATGGGAATTTCATCACATACTGGTAGCTATGGGCATTTCATTACATACT
Source organism: Hymenochirus boettgeri (assembly GCA_019447015.1). Taxonomy (NCBI): domain Eukaryota; kingdom Metazoa; phylum Chordata; class Amphibia; order Anura; family Pipidae; genus Hymenochirus; species Hymenochirus boettgeri. The sequence goes on from CM033473.1 coordinate 240,634,479, forward strand.
GGTAGCCATGGGAATTTCATCACATACTGGTAGCCATGGGAATTTCATCACATACTTGTAGCCATGGGAATTTCATCACATACTGGTAGCCATGGGAATTTCATTACATACTGGTAGCCATGGAAATAACATCACATAATAGCAAAGTGGCAATTTCATCATATACTGGGGTTGGCTATTACCTACCCTATGCGCAGGCCAATCCACTCATTATATTAATGCAGGCAGTGGCAGCATTTGGTATTATTATATAATACATAAGGCTGTGGCATTTCAATGGGGAGGTGCAGTGGTGAGAATCTATATAATCAGTCACTCAGTGATGTCACTGAGTGACTTCCTGTATTCCACTGCCCTTCTCCATTTCTCTCTCCTTGCCTGTATTAGTAATGTAGGTAACAAGGCCGTTTGTACACTGACTGATTGACTGACTGAATTACTGTGCTGATAAGAATGAGTGAGCGCATTCCTGTGAGTCATATTTGAGTCGGCTGCTTGCTCCTACTTATCAGCACAGCAATTCAGTCAGTCAGTGTAACAAACAGCTTATCACATTACTAATACAGGGAGGTAGAGAGAGGGAGGGGGGAGACAGTGCCTGTACTGGATTTTTCTTTTTTTTTTTTTTTTACCTTATGTATTATGTGAAATAATACGCTACCTACAGAATAATATATGAATATTACTTCACCTCTGAGTTCCCTGACCTCTATAAAAGCATTTTATATGGTCAGGGAAATCCTCAGTGGCGTAATCTCCTTATATTACACTGTAAGCAGCGTATTATCCCTTATATTCTGCATATCTACAGTAGTAGTGCACATTAATGCATAGTATAATAATACAAAATGCTGCCACTGCCTGCACATGTGCATTGGATTGTCCTGCACATGGGGTAGGTAATATCCTAATAGGGCTATGTGCCTATTACCTACCCATGTGCAGTGGAACAACTGGAGGCCAGAATTCATGTCCTTGCAGAGGCAGCGCAGGGGATGCATCCAGTAGTACAACATGACTTCTCAATGACATCAGTGTGCCGTGACGTCATCTCGCAGCTGTAGAGTATTACTGGTAAAAGGAGATTTGGGGCACTTCTATTAGTTGTGTTAAAACATTAAGGACACTTTGCCAAAGATCCGGGGCACATGCATAAATGTTTTAACATTGCGACATCACTGGCAGTGGTTCTATAGCTGGTTCTTTCAAAGTCTGCTGAAGCCAGTAGACCAACTCATCTGCTATGGCCCTGGCTGGTGCAGTGTTTCTGAAACCCCAAAACTCAACAACAATAGAACTGGAAGGAATAAGGGTGATACAAATTATTGTGTTTTGTCCTTTATTTATGTAGGCTATAATTGCTTTTTCTATTCATCCAGTCATCCTCCTCATCAGTTAAACCCACAACAGTGTTTGCTTTCTTATAAGAGCAGCTGTAAGCTTGATATTTGGACATATTGCATTGATGTCTCCAGCATCTTCCTGTACACTTATCCTTGCTACCACATTGCACATTATACTTCCCTTTCAGTTGATGTGACTTTCTAAAAAAAAATAATAATAATTTATATTCCTCTGATCTCGTACTGTAGCACATCTGCAGTATATTCACAAAATCCTATCCTACTGTAACGGTAGAAATGTAAAATATTTTCATTTTAACTAGCACTGGCTGAAATATGGCTGGTACTGAACTTGGCGGAACGGTGTAATGAAACCTTGCAGATAATCTGCATATTGTCAGTTGTGAAATATCAATTGCTTTTCTACCCCTTGCTATTCTTTGCTGCAGTCAGTAGTTCGCATTTTAGGTTCTGCAATGAGAAAACACTCTTATAATTATTTTATTATCATACACATGTGTATTCATGCTGAACTTCCCTTTAAATTACATTATTAGCAAGAGGTGAGTGGATCAGTTAAAAAAACACTACCAAAAACAGAATACCTACTGTTCCTAGAATTATGTAAACCACAAACAAGCCCTGAATCACAGGACAATGAAACAATGCTATTACCGGATTGAAGCTAATTTTGGATCTGCACTGTAACAAATTGATTCTCAAATGTGAATTGGAAGTCAATTGGTAATCTATAGAATGCATTTAAAGATAATTAATCCTGTCTCCGTCAATAACCTTAGAAACCTTCTCTTAATCCACCAAATCTGAAAAACAGTTACACTCAATATCCTTAGGCCTGGGACACACAAGGCGGTTTTTCGTTGGTTGGGGCGTAATGTATTCTTTGTAGCACTGCAGGGAATTGTTTTCTAAATGGCAACTACAATAGAGCTTGGCGCATTTTATCATCACAGTGAGATGTGTAGAGAAGTCATCTCTGGGAAATGTCACACTTCGGGTTTATTCAGCCATAAATGCCCTTGATCACACACACACATGCACATTGGTTATAGTGATACAACATTTAATAAGTTGTTTGTAATTATTTTCAATGTGATGATCTTTTGGTTACTGTACCACTGAGTAAAGTGTTCCTGTTATTATCCAGTAGACAAGCTTTCAGCATTCTTACATGTACCTTTTCCAGGGTTCCTATTATTAAATCTGCATTAGTAATTCCTATCATTCGTATGGGTTATTGTTAGGCTGAATTTAAAGGGGACAATATACTTGTGCAATAGCTGTCAGCTTTCTCGCTCCTCTTTCACTCTGTGCTACCTTTAACATATGCCTGCCAGAGATAGGAGGAGTGTCATTGACTGTGGGAGGAGCCAGAAATACATAACAGGAAGATTCAATAAAAGTTCTTATAGTTAAAAATGGTGCTAATTTTGCCCCAACCTATCAGATCTTATTTAACATTTGAAAGCTAACATCTGATTGGTTGGGGCAAATAGTGTCCCTATTTAGACAATTGTGGACATGATGGGGCTGATTTAATAAGAGGTGCAAATGTTTCTATTTACTTTTTATCTGCACAACAAACCAAGGGATTTCAAACTATAGTTGTCAACTATTAATAAGATCATATCTGGTTGGTTACTGCACACTACGAATCCCACAGGCAATCGTTTGCACTTCTTGTTAAATAAGCCCCGTATGTTTTTGCAGATGTTTATAAATAGACATATTTTCTGATTATATGATATTCCATAAAAGGCAGGGATTAAATTAAACGCATTCTATCAGTCAATGAGAAGGAATATAATTTATGGAAATGGAGCGATACAGTATGCATGTGTAACAGCATTCATGGGAAGAGCAGTGGACTGTGGAGCAATAACACTTAGATTCGGCTGGGCTAGACATGAATGGCAGAATGCTTCTTTGTTAGCTTTTTATATGGGCGACGATGAGACAAGGTGTTTGTTACTGCCGTATTTCTACTTATAAATCTCCATTCACCTAGAAATGACAGGTTGGCAGAATTTAGTCGCTGAATAAAAATGGTTTAAGCCTCTGCATGACACGCACCATTTCAAAGATGGGTAATTCCATTTACTGCACAAAAAGGAATGGCAGTGTCAGCTTTATTCATCTGCGGGCCCAGGATCATTCAGAACAATAGCGTCTTTAGCATATTTCTCAATATGGGAAATCTCCAAGAAGTAAACAGACTTTCTATTGTCACTGTGATGTACTATATTCTATAAACAAGCACTTCTACAAGGGTGTAATCCCTAAATGGATTGAGAAAGTGACATTCTATCATCATTAAGGGGCCCATACACACAACAATTCTGATTGTACAATATTTGGATATCCTATATAATAAAATGCAAGTGTGCGTCCCTGTGTCCGTGTGTGTGTGTCCTGCAGTTACCTCTTTTTGCCACTTGGTGTGCATTCTATTCCTCAGGCTGCTGCAATTTCCCTCCAGGCAATTACAGAGTGCATTGACAGTGCTCTGCCTCCCCCGCCGCAGCCTTTTAGCCCCTTCATTTCCTTTCGCGCAGGAAAGTCTTTTACTGCGCGGCATAATTTACTTTTGCGTACCTCCATCAGCGTACCTTCAGTAACACGCGCCAGTTGATTATGCGCATGCGCGAAACGCCGGTTGATTATGCACATGCGCGGAAAGCATTGTCATGCTAACTGTTTAAAAGAGCCGTTTGATTATGCGCAAGCGTGGAAAGCGTTGTCATGGTAACTGTTTAGACGCTGAAGCGTATGGATGGCTGCACAGTCCCTGCTATTTCCAGGTAATAGCGTAACAGTTAAAGAGACAGAAGACCTCTTTAGAGAACACACCTAAAGGAAAAGGACAGTTAGCTTATGGAGGGTTGAGAGAAAACAGTTCTATCCAAAGTGTATGGACGGGGGGCCCTTGGATTTGGGACAGAGGGGGCCCCCTGGATTTGGGACAGAGGGGGGGCCCTGGATTTGGGACAGAGGGGGGGCCCTGGATTTGGGACAGAGGGGGGGCTGGATTTGGGACAGAGGGGGGCCTCTGGATTTGGGACAGAGGGGGCCTCTGGCCTTGGACAGAGGGGGGACTCTGGCCTTGGGACACTAAGAGGGTACACTGGCCCTGGGACATGGAGGAGGACTATGGCCTTGGGACACTAAGGGTGCACTCTGTGCTTCTAGCGCCCGTTATTGTAGCGGGCTTAATGTCTAGTTCTGCTATAATATAATTGTCGGATCATATATGGCAGTTGGAAAATTATACCAATACTGATCATACCATACCATTCATAAGAAGAATGTGTATGTCATTCAGGTATGGTATCTGAATATCAGTGTGACATATATTTGCGTATTTTTGCTGTTGCTGTCTCTGCTGACTTTGTAAATAGGCAATAGACCAGATGTGCCGGGGGTTGTTCTGTATGTGTCAAACAAACAATGACCCCCTCGTTAAACAGATGTTAATGTGACCGAATAAACAGGGCCTGTCCCATGGGACTATCCAATTTGGCAAATTTCTCAATATGGTCAGTTCCTTTCTGTGTTTCTTTCCATTCTTTCTTCTCTCTCATTCTCCTGCCTTTTGCATTTTTCTCTTAATTGAACAATTTTCTTCCTTCTGTTCTGCCAGTAATATCCATTTCCCCTCCAGTTTCCCCTTTTTCCCTCTCCTATTTCCTCTGATCTTCTCGCCACTCTTTATTTCCTCATATTCTGTCTCCTTTATTTTTTTGTTGCTGGCTAATTGTGACATACCCTAAAATCTCACAAAGCTTTATAAAGCTCAGAGATTTTAAAAAGTATCACCAGGTGCCAAGGATTCTCATGGGCTTCAGAGGTGGGAAGTGTTGAAGATCGATCAAGGGATAAGAGAAACAAATGTAGCAACCACTTTAAAGAAATAGTTCACTCAAAAAGTGAACTATTCCTTTAATGTATTGATTGAAGCCTGGGAGGTTGTGCGATCCACGGTCCACCATCGGAGAAATGAAATCTTTGACCACTTCCTGGTTCTAATGTGCGCTATATAGGATTAGAACCAGGAAGTGTTTGGAGAGTTTAATCTCTCCACCACTTACCTTTGTCAACGTCTCCTGTTCAATTGATTGTAGAACGGGTAAGGCATAGCTCCTCAACCTCTCGGGCTTCAATCAATACTTTTTGAGTGAACTATTTCTTTAAAAGTACTGTGCATGATGCATAGCTAACTTATTATTGTAACAGAAGGTTACAAGTTGCCCAGGACATTAAACAGAGATGGACTAGCCCATCAGGATACAAGGGAAACCCCCAGTGGGCAACAGTCTATCTACCCATAATGACAGAGAAAACTGTTAATATTTAGATACAATTAGAGATGGGATCCGGTTTGACACAAACCCGGATCCAACAAGGAACCCCTCACTTTTGAAATCCAAAAGACCCGAAAATTAAAAAATAGCCTCGATAATACGAATTTCCATTCTTATTTTCGAAAATCGAACGTTCAAGGCTATTTTCGAAAATAGCCTCGAACATTCAAAAATCTTTTTCCGATATTTTTCGAATGTTTGAGGCTATTTCGAAAATGATTGAAAATAGCCCAGTACATTTGAAAATTATCGAAAATTCATTCCGGTTTTGGATTTTAAGATCTTCGGGATTACTATTTTTAAAAATGGAAAGTAGGAAAGGAAAAGATTATTCCTACCTCACAATATTGTTTTGTTGAGGAGCTACAACATTTACAGTTTCCATTTGCCAGGTTAGTCCTGGACTAATCTTTTATTAAAGATAGTGCTGATGCCAGGAGGAAGACTGGCAGAATCAGTTTTCTTTGGGCTGTTGCTCTTTACAGAAACAATATTGGGAGGTAGGCAGGGGCGTACCTGAAGGGGCCCGGACCCCCCACGAGTTTGGGGGCCGGGACCCTGACTCCCTCCGCAGACTGCAAGATCTGTGCGCGTATGAAAGAAACATATACGCGTAATCATCTATTTAAAACTGGACCTGAACTTTCGGAACTGAACCGGAAGTTCAGGTCCGGTCTTTTAAACAGCTGCTTGCGCGTATGTTTCATTCATACGCGCGATCAACTGATTAAAACCTGCACGTCGCTGCACAGATTAGGGGCTTGTGGCGGGCCCTACTACCGTCTGGGCCCCCCCCGGTCCGGGGGTGGCGGGGGCGGTAGTTACGCCACTGGAGGTAGGAATTACCAGGTCCATATTCCAAGTACTTTTCATTTTTGTTAAAAAAAAAAAACTTAATACACACCATTGTTCTCCTTTAAGAAATGTCAAGTGAATTAACATCATTTACCAATATTGTCTATTGCAAAATTCTACTGAAATGATGAGAAAATAGTTTTGCTTGCAGCAGTTTAGCATCAACATTGCAGGCACATATAGAATTGCATCAAAATACCACCTTTTTCCCCTGTGCCAGTGAACTGTTTTTATTGTTTATTGCTGAAAGCCATACAGTTTTGATTTTATCACACTGGTTTTTTTTGACTAAATGCCATTCTTAATCCTGGCTTTTCTGGGGAAAATTAATTGCATCTCCTTGATAGTATGTTTAATGTCCAATAGAACACATTAGTAATAGAAACTAGACCTCCCCTCCCCATTCCAGTTATCTCACCGATAAACCGATTTATCTTCCATTCTTTTTTAAGCTTTCACCCAAATGGAATATTGACTTTATGACAGGAAATCTGTTAATAGCTGATCAACAGAGTGAATCCCCGTTAGGTCAAAACAATTGTTTTAGAGAAGAAAATCAATGTTGCTATTAGTCTCCTGTACATGACCACAGGAGTCCTGTGTCCTGCAGCTTTTACAAATGGTGTAAATTGCAGATTTTTAAATAAGGGAAAGTTTTAGAATAGAATTTGTTGCTATAGTGTTTAACACAATTGACTAACAAATTTACCTGGGCTAGATTAACCGAAATCCTTCCCCAGCAGAGAAAACAAATAGAACGTTGGAAGGACATCAATACGGGATTTATGGAGCTGAGGTGGTTGTAGAGGATGCCGAAAAGGCTGCTAAACCGCTTTTTTACATCGGTTTTTACTGTTGAGAATCCTTGTCCTTACAGCAGGGATTGTAATAATATGCAGGGGAGAAATGAGGAGTATTCACATTGGCTAACAGAGGATATGGTACGGAAACAATTAGACAAAGTTAATATCAATAAAGCTCCAGGACCAGATGGATTGCATCCTCGGATTTTAAAATAGCTTAGTTCAGTTCTATCTAGACCACTGTTTCTCATCATTTCAGATTTGCTTCGGTCTGGGGATGTGCCACTGGATTTGAAAAAAGCTGAATGTTAGTCCAGTTTGAATAAATGCAATCATATGTGGACTAACAAGTCCTGCAAATGTCACAGGGTAACCTCCATTCATCTTCATGTTGTCAGTGAGATGGCAGATTGATGTAGCTACAGCTGGTGGTTCAATAGGAATGATCAGACCTGAAATTTAAAGGGAGATCATTTGGACAGGTCAATTGGATGTGGAAACCACATCACCAGATAGCAGAGGAGGGGAGCAGCTTCTGTGTGCACAGGGGGGCCCGGGAGCAAGGGTGGACCTGTCTTATTTCTATTAGACAGACATAGCCTTCCTTTAGAAAAACACAACAGATAAACAGGAAGTGTTGGGTAGCACAAATGTTTATTATCCACCCTGGAATATATCTCTAATGCGGACATGGATTTATTGGGTTTACTAAACGGCAACCAGTTTTCTGTAGGGCTGCCATTCCAACACAGATCCATGCACAATGTGTTTTGCACTGCCTGGAATTTGAGAGCTGTCTCATTGCAGTGAAGACCCACTGACCAATTGTGCATTGCTTACACAGGTATGATCATTCCATAAATACTTTATATGGGCAACAATGTTATCGGCTCCATAAACTGTAATGTTTTCTGTTCAAACCAATAGGTTATGATGCCAACATTGCTAGTTCGCCAGCATCGTAACCTTTATATGTGCAGGCCTGATGTTCAGTTTTTGCTAAAAACCGTCTATGGGTATGGCCACCTTTACACTAGGTACACAGCAGATATTTCGGACCGACCAACATTTCCGTATTTCGGTTGACCTGCCTGAAATGTCAACGGTAATTTTTTGGCAGCTGGCGATTGTTGTTCTTTTGTCAGTAAATCTTAGCCAATTGTGCGCTCTCCTATGAATCGCATGGTTGGTTGTGGTGAACGGTCCAAAGCGGTAACTTCTGATAAAATTGTGCCGTGTGTACCTAGTCTAACACCCTGGTGCTAGTGCTAACTGCTAAACCTGTCGTGTGACTGTATATTATACTGGCTGTTAATATAAGTTCTAAATACACAAAAGCCTTGTATACAGCTACAATACAGATACAATAAGACCCACAGGTGCACACTGATAAAAGCCACAAGAAGGACTTGTATATAATCTGTAATGACAGCAGGAGACAATCTGTGGGTTTACCTCAGTGTTTTTAGAATAAACGTTACTTATAAGGCAGCCAGATAAGCAGAATAAAAACAGAGCACAGTTGATCAAACATCATCTCTTTTATTGCACTTCCAATTAGTGATCTAGGCATCCTTTCCCTCTCTTATCACCTGCTGACAGACCTACCTATGTCTGTATTAAAATAGGTACAAAAAAGTTTGGTGCACAGAATACATTATCAAGCCAATAACAGAATTTTATGTACTTATGAGACAATCTAAATGAGGCACGGGTGGTGTAATTTTATGGTAAAACGATTGATGCATACTCATCAGCCTTTGACTCTCACTGTCACCACACACAGGGCAGCTGACTGCCATCCTGGGGCTGACCCTGTCTGGTCCCATGATCCTGTTGCCATTGGGTTGCAGTGCTGATTGCCTGTACATGTGTTATTTTATGATTCATGTTCAGATTTTTTTTCAAATTTTTTCAGAATTTACCAGAGACAGAAAATTAGGTGAGCAATTTCATCCAAAATGCCATGCCAACATTTTAGAAATCTGCTGGTATATGTAATACTGTATAATCAAAGCACCAGATTTATCAAAATTTGGTAATAAACATTTGAATATAATTTACTTTAATGCTGTTCAAAAGCTGAGGTTTATATTGTGATTGGGTGTTTTTAACCATCACTACATTTGCCTATCCCATGGGGTCCTGGTGGAGATGTTGTGTCTTATCAGCAACTGTAAGGTGCTACCGTTGACCTGGAAGGACTCACATCGCTTTTTATTCCTGTGTCATCTAAACCCAAAGTCTGGCTATATAAACACACTAAACCTAGACCGGTTAGTCTCATAGTAATATAAAGTGCTGACACTCATTGCATTCTTATCTGTTTAAAGGGAACTTTGGTCTCCAAACACGTTGAATTTTAATGAAAAGCCAGGATCCTACTTTTAAAATGAGCCATCAACCACCCTGTCTACATGCTGCACAGCCCAAGATATGAAGAAATCACTGATAAGAAAGTTAGGGGTGGGTGGTTAATTTACAGTTGGCAGAAGAAACCAGGAAGAGATTGAGTTATAGTGACTGGGAGGGGCCACAGTGGGTTTCAAGGGGACTAATGGGGAGGGGCCCATGAGGAGGAGAAGACACAGGAAAGAGGGACTTTCAAATGGTTCCAGAACAGGAAGCAGGAAGTGCTTCCATATCACACATAAAAATGTAAATATCTTTAAAAATATGTAAAAAAAAATGATGAAAGTAAATTGCAAAGATACTCAGGAAAGCAATTCCTGTCAATTTACCTTAAGTTCTTTTTGGACCACAGTTACCCTTTAAGAGAGACGGTAAGTAAAACAAGGGATTCATCACAAACATCCACTTTGCACTGCGAATATATTGTTTATAAACTACTGTAAGGGTAAAATGCTAAATGTGCTGGGTTCATTCTAGGATTCTATTCTCTCTGGGTTCCTGCTGCTCTATATTAATAGGGACTATTAGCCTTTACGACTACTAACGTGAAATTACAGTTCATGACAGGTACAGTATTTTCTCTTTGCTTGTTACAGTGTCTTATATTGTCGCCTTTCATTAGATGGTGGTGTAAAACTCTAGTATTTAAAGTCCCCAACTGCTCATTCCCGCTGAAGAACAGATGGGTAAATTATTACAAGTAAAACACTAGCATTAACAGACTGTAAACAGGCCCAAAGACTTGCCTGATAATAATGATACAGAAAGTAATCCTTGTGCATGGAAAGCCATAGAGAACCTTTTATTAGATGTATCATGAGAGCAGTATTCAACTTAATGCCCTGTATGCACAAAATGTACAAAACTAACTGCCAGCTTGAAAGCTTGTTATTGTTTCTTTCCTTACATCTCGGGCTTTTGCATTTTAGTTCCTGATGTAACTTACATCCATTCAGACACTTGCTTGACCCTCCTTGCCCAGCCCCCTCCCTATATCAGATAGAGACAAAATAGCTCACTAGCTTTCTATGGGTGAAGCTCACTAAGCATGATTGATTCAATAGCAAAAATTCTGGACCAGAACTCCTTTATTAGTGCCTTCTGCTTAGATGGTATACCTTTAAAGGGTCACTATACTTACTGAAAAGACTTTAAATTTTCTGAAACTATATTTTGGTGGTACTCACATATTTATCTGTGCTTGCTTTGTCATTTAATTATTAATGTTTTGCGAGTGCTCCTATTTCCCCCCCACCCTCACTTACTCACTGCCTTCTTGTAGTGTCTGCAACACTTATAAGTTCTGCACAGCCTCCATGGACACTGCTCTGCCTACACATCTCCCTCCCCCATTCATTCTTTCTTTTCTATGCTGGTTCTCTTAAATGTTGCAGAAAGTGTGCTGGCAGGCAGGAAAAGAGGTCAGGGATGGGTCACATATTATAATTTCTGCTTCTGGAGTGACAGGTCTTTCCCTGTAAATTCTGTGATTTCAAATGATGATTTCTCAGAATCTACAGCTCAGATTTAAAATCTGAAAAAAGTTTTGGAGCAGTGGGATCTCTTTGTATCTACACTTTTTAAAAATTTGTGAAGATACCCTTTAAAGCTTTGTAGTATTTTAAAATGCATGTCTGTCTCAACTATGTAGTACTATTGAGTCATAAGCCTTGTACGTGTGTTTTGTAAGGATCTGTCTTATAGTATATACAGATGTTTTTATACAACAGTTGTCTCTAGTCTTTTTTACATGTATTGGATAATGTTCACTTTTTGGTGTTATTGTCCTTTAAGGAAATTGATTGAATGCTGGTAAACAGAGGTCAGCAACGTGACACAAGAACATTCTAGGGAATAAAATAAAATACAACAAGATGAGATTTAATTATATTCTGGTGACACTACATAAACTCATCCAATAAACACAAAAGCTTCCTTGCTTGCTGCATCATTATTAGCAATTCCTAGCAGGACTGTTTATGGGAATCACAGAAGCTCTGATCATTTTGACTGATATGGAAAGATGAACGTTCATTTTTCAAAATCTTATAAAATGCTAATGACAGGGAAAAGGCAGTTGGAGCCTAAAACCTTTAAACCTTCAACCTTCTCTTCCTAAAGGAGAACTAAAACAGAGATAGAAATGAGCCTGGCTGATTCCCATCATTTCCAATAATAATAATGGGGCAAATATATAAATTTTGGCGCTGCACACAGGAAAGATAACTGATGCCAGGTTATTTATAATGAAGAATTAAATAAAACTTAAATGTTATTGTAGAGATGTTATTATAACAGATTTGTAACTGGCAGCTCACCGGGCTGTCATTGTAGTGCTGGACACATTGAGACTGTTCTGTACTGACTGATTTCTTTTTCTCTTATAAGTAACTTGGACGTGGCAGCAATGTACAGACCAGTGGAAAATTATGTGAGCAGTGGAGGTAGCAGCATTATGGACCCTTCCACCAGCAACTTGGGCAGCTCCATTACAGCTTTTAAGAAGGTAAGTAGGATGGTCATATCTTACACAGGGGGGTCCATATTTCCTTATAGTTCTAAGAAACACCTCTTTTACATCTTCTGATTGTTGGTGTAAGCTGTATGTCGCCAGACCAGGTGCTATCACATAGGGAGGGTTAACACTTCCATCCAGCTTAAAGACTAACAGGGTTATTCAATAAAAGTTATTTTCGTTAAAAATGGTGCTAATTTTGCCTCAACCAATCAGATGTTAGCTTTCAAATGTTAAATAAGATCTGATTGGTTGGGGCAAAATTAGCACCATTTTTAACTATAAGAACTTTTATTGAATCTCCCTGCTAATACCCTTTTACCTGTAAAACTACTCCAGCAAAACATATGGGCTATTTAAATAAAATTCTGATCGTTGGGATAAAATTGGGTAAAAATGGCTGTGGCAAAATTAGCACCACTTTTTACTATAAAAAATTTTATTACATAGGCCTGCTACTGTTGGAAAATAATAAAATCTGTGTTTGTCTATTTAATTATGATTTCCTTCATTCAAATGAATTGGAGACACAAGTCTGTGAGGGTTTTCACAATTTTACCAGATGTTCAAAAAGATTGAAAAAAACCCTACTCCGACATTTCGAAAAAGAGAAAAACGTATTTTAAGCCTAAATCTTTATATCACGCCATTGCCATATTAATATGGATCTGCAATGTCTCATCACTGTGGAACTGCCACTAGCTGCTTCCTGTACATTGCAGGGGGACGTTTGCATTAAAATTACCCAAAATTTCCTTTTAAATTTTTATTACTGTATATCGCTTACTCCTTTAAGACTCCCATAAATATGAAGCTGCTGCTTATGCTGTAGACCCAAGTTGCGTTGGTTTGTGTTGCGCAATGAATTGCACGGATTGTTCTCGTGTTATGTTAAACGAGGTACAACATTTTGCCCATGCTCTTAATCTGCAGCAACCAATCTGACGTTGCCTTTTTACTGGTCTACAGCAGAAAACATTTGATGACATCTGATTGGTTGTTGCAGATTTAAATCTCAAGAAAATAAGAGCTTTTGACGCCTTGTGGAGACAGGACCTTATGCTAGGTACACGCAGTCCAGATTTCTGAAAGATGACAGACAGGATCTGCAAGATCCTGTCTGCCATCTTTCAAAGATCTGCATACACACAGTCCCGAGCGTTCTCCCTATGAACTTCATAAGGAGAACGCTCGGGACTGTGTGTTTCCATCGGCCGCGCTAGACTCCTCTATAGGGAGTCTAGCGCGGCCGATGGAAATTTTCGGCCTTTCCCGAATTGTTTGGCGGCCGCGGGCTCGTTCGGGAAACGAGCGTACACACATAACGATATTGTTATGTGTGTACCCAGCTTTATTACTGTAATTGTGCAACTTCTAGATTTAAAACCCAATGATTTAATGCAGGATAATTGGATTATTCTGTTACAATGGACTATTTTAGGCTGGGTACACATGGAGGGACTTTTTCTCCCGACCGAGCCCTCGCTATGAGCAAGCGCTTGGCCGGGACAAATGTCCATCGGTCGCGGCAAATTCGTCAGCGGCCGAATTTGCGAGCAATCGGTCCTGCAGTCCCATGGGGAACCGCACGATTGATTGGAATTTACCGACACGTCCGATTTGGCCGAACGAACGATCAATGCCAGTTGTGGCCGTCTGCCCCTCACCAGCCAATATTTTCGGCATCGGTCAGTCGGCCAAAAATATTGGCTGGTGTGTACCCAACCTTAATGTAAGGTGCATAGTGATATATATCTATCCTTTAATGACAGAAATATATACCGTAGTATGCCATTATTATGGGTATTTCAGTTTATGGACTTAAAGGAGAATTCGAATTGAAGTTCGAATATAAACATGGATGGATTCTTTAATTCACAATTTAAAGCTGTATCTTTCACCAATCAAAATTAGCAGCAGTGGGGAGAAATTATCTATATTATGGTGCCCATTAGCTGGAAAATTACCCTGCGATGTTCCCTCTGCGTTCCCTAAAATTTCCTGGTCCGATCCTTTTGCAATCGAACGTCAAGTCATTATAACATAGGGCAATTGTGCACAACATAATTCTGCAGCTTTCTGGGTTTTCCTGATTTTGCAGCCCAGAGAGTGTCCTTGGCTCCTTCACACAGTTACACCTCCTTAGTAAGTTCTCTATCTCCTTCCAAAACTGTCAAATATCTACTAGCTGGCCTTCTGTGCTATTTAATCAAGATTAAGCAGTCAGAATAAGGCGGCAGAAATCAGAAAAAGCCAGAAAAAATGCAGTGTTGCAGAAGATTTCTCATAATTGTATGCTTATTTTATAGGGGAAAGTTGCTTAAGCTAGTGTGCATGGGAAATCCCCACTGGGTACAAGTATAGGAGGGAGCAGTTACTGTAAGCCCTATTTGTTTTTAGTGTTTGTCTTTGGTTCTCATTTTTGTATAGGTTTTGGTACTAATGACCCACACTACCAAGGTGTCCAATCCTACCTTTAAATATAAAGCTTCTGTGTAATAGAAACCAAGCATAAGTGTAGGCACAATATTATTACTGTATTTACTTTTAAAGACAAGCCTGGTATGTTTTAGTCCGTAACGACATCTCTTTAATATATATTTATAATTGAACTACATTATATAACTGTCACTATTACAATGTCTGTAAATCATGTCTTCATTTTAGCTATGAATTTAGACAGCTTCTCCTGGCTTGCTACCACTGCCAAGACCCATTCATCCAAAGCTTGTTTTCATTCTATTAAATAATAATTAAGCTGGGTAATTAAATTAGCCGAGGTTCCGTGTTTGAGTATGCGGAGGTCTGATTTGGAAATCCCACTCTGATTAGTTATTTCTCTGGAATATACATGAGACATTATTAAATGGTCTCACCGGTATCTGCTCTACAGTGCTCTGTCACGGCCAAGCTGCTACATTGACTGCATGCTTGAATGATCTCTTCCAGAATATGCCTTTAATTATATATACTGCAGGACCTTGGTTCCCTATCTATTTGATGTAATTCAAGTATCTACTGGGACAAAACAAATGTAAGTGCAGCAGGTGTGTAACACTCACGTCCTATTAGGACAGTTATTTTTTCATAAAGTTATATTCGTGCTCATTTACCAGGATGGTGACGTTCTGTTTGCAGCATGGTGTAACTGTATCTTTATTTCATCCCTTTTCTACCTGCATGAACACTTGTTCTTCCTTTATTAAGCTGTTGCAGGCCAGTAATACAGAAGAACACTGCTAATTATACCTCATTATATCTAATGAAAAAACCTAGTAGACATGCTGAATGTTAAGCTCATGAATGAAGTGTATAGAGTAAAATGACTCCATACCAGACACTACAAACACACTACTACACACTACTTTCAGATGCTTTCTGAGAATCTTCTCCCTCATAGGAAAGAGAGGTTATTGGGGGCAAATCAGGAAGCGAACAGTGAGAAGCTCATGAGTGTATCTTCAAGATGTGCAATATGCAGTTACTGAAGAAGTACAAATACTTGCTCTTACCTCCCAAAAAACCCATACTGCTGCCTTTTTTTTTCACCATCTTCAATGTATATAGTAGTTATTCCTCTGGCCGAAGCATTAAGAAGAATCCAGTGTCTGGTTATTAAATATGTCTAGTCCTGTCTATCATGGGTTATAAGTTCTTTTGTTCATAGGTTTCTATCTTATTCTGTCCAGGCACTTTGTACAAGTCGACCAGGAGAGTCTTTGGATTACTGGCTGCAGAACCCCAGGAACCTGTGTAGGATTGAACTAGTTGAAGAAACCCTGGAATCCCACTGCACATCGGTTAGTGATTATATCTTTGGTGGGGAAATAAATGCATAATACAGTTTGCTTTGTTTCTGTTTATAACTGTGATGTTCCTCTTTATAAAACCTTTTATCTGACCGGTTCTTGGTAATTCAAAGCAGGAAATTCAAAAACCAATCAGAATGTTGCATATTGGCCTTGCTTCTCATTGATTTTTTCTTTCCCTATGGCAACCATACTAACTATAGGTGGTCCTCCTTCCCTATATGGTTTGTGGAATTGATGATTGCATCTTTGATTGTAGAGGCTTTAAAATGTACATAAGGCATGCAATTATTCTTTTATTTCTACTTTATCTCATGTACATACAGTTTGACAGCCATTGTCAAGATAATTATCCTGTACATTTACCCAGTACATACATACAGTCCATGAATATGGTCCCTTCATATGATCCCTACATATGGTACATACATACAGTCCATACATACAGTCCCATCATACAATCCCTACATATGGTACATAAATACAGTCCATACATACAGTCCCATCATACAATCCCTACATATGGTACTTAAATACAGTCCATACATACTGTACATGCATATGGTCTCTTCATACGATCCCTACATATGGTACATACATACAGTCCATACATATGGTTCCTTTATATGGTCCATACATACACTCCATACATATGTTCCCTACATACAAGCCCTACATACGGTACAAACTTACAGTCCATACATATGGTCCATACACACAGCCCTTCATACGATCCCTTCATAAGGTACATACATACGGTCCCTTCATATGACCCCTACGTACAGTACATAAATACAGTCCATAGATATGGTCCATACATAGTTCCTTTCTTGTATCTTTGGTATGCTGGGGTTTGTTATTTCCAATATTTTTATATACCTTGTTGCAAGTGCAGCAGGGGCAGAAAATGTAAACTATTCATTCAACTGAGAAGTTTACCTCCACACTAACCATTAGTAGTGAGCGGATAGTAGGATTATAAACACATTATTTGTTTTCCCTTCCTTTCTTGTATTTTTATATCTTACTATTTTGTTCTCAGTCATCAGTGCTAATCACTGAGCACAGTGGCTCAGTGGTTAGCACTGATGCCTTGCAGCGCTGAAGTCCTGAGTTCGATTCCACCCTTTGACACATCTGCAAGGAGTTTGTATTTTCTCCCCGTGCTTGCGTGGGTTTCCTCTGGGCACTCCGGTTTCCCCCACAATCATAAAGACATACTGATAGGGTGTCAAATAAATGTGCTTAGATTGTAAGCTCTTCGGGGCAGGGCCTGATGTGAATGTATACATGTAATTGTAAAGCGCTACGGAAGATGTTGGCGCTATATAAATCCACAATAATAATAATAAAAAATTATAATAATTCTAGTTGGATAAAGGCAAATAAAGATATTCATTAAACATATACAATACCTCAGAGCTGGCTAAATTAATAACATTATTAAATGTGAACTTTTATTCTGTTTATCTAATGTTTTCCTTAAGGTTTCTACATTATAATCCCTAATAATTAGACATTTTCCTTCAGATGAAATGACCCTTTATAGCTATGTAACTATTTTATCTATTTTTACTAACTAAATAATACCCTAACATGATAAAATTCCATGTCCCCCATTTTAAAGTCAAACAGAGATTCAAGTATATTTTCATCCACCAGTTTGTACCCAAGATGGCAATATGAACCCAGTGCGGGAACAGTAAGCTGTTTAAATAGGTGCACCTATTTTTATTTTGGAATTATCTATTTCCACTCTCCTTATCCAATGTTCCTAATGTATTTCAATGTGTTCATAATGTTTTGGAGGAAACCCACGCAAGCACAGGGAGGACATAAAACTCCTTGCAGATGGAGTTTGTATGTTTACTATGTACATTGCTTCTTATATGTGCACTGCTTCTTATATGTTCACTGCTTCTTATTTGTACATTGTTTCTTATATGTGCACTGCTTTTTATATGTGCACTGCTTCTTATATGTACATTGCTTCTTATATGTACATTGCTTCTTATATGTGCACTGCTTCTTATATGTACACTGCTTCTTATTTGTACATTGCTTCTTATATGTTCACTGCTTTTTATATGTGCACTGCTTCTTATATATACATTGCTTCCTATATGTGCACTGCTTTTTATATGTACACCACTTCTTATTTGTACATTGCTTCTTATATGTTCACTGCTTTTTATATGTGCACTGCTTCTTATATATACATTGCTCCTTATATGTGCACTGCTTTTTATATGTACACCACTTCTTATTTGTAAATTGCTTCTAATATATGCACTACTTTGTATATGTGCACTGCTTCTTATATGTACATTGCTTCTTATATGTGCACTGCTTCTTATTTGTACATTGCTTCTTATATGTACATTGCTTCTTATAAAAACTGTAACAAGGAGTGTAAGAAAGCAATCAAACTAGCTAAAATTAGTATCACTAAGCCTAAAATTTTTTTTAAGTATATTAATAGTAAGAAGATGAGGACTGAGAATGTGGCACCATTAATTAATGGGGATAAGTTAGTTATGGAGGATGGCGATAAAGCAAATGTCTTGAATATTTTTTTTCCCTCTATATACACTATAGAAGATCCAAGTACAGATATCATAGAGTATAGTAGCAATAAAGGTATAAAAGATTCAAGTTCACTTTGGTTAACCGAAGATATGGTACAGAAAGAACTAAATAAGGTTAATATTAATAAATCTCCTGGACCGGATAAAATACATCCTCGGGTACTTAGGGAACTAAGTTCAGTTTTATCTAGGCCATTGTTTCTTATTTTTGCTGATTCCCTCATGTCCGGTGGTGTACCTCTGGATTGGAAAAAGGCTGATGTTATTCCAATATTCAAAAAGGGCAGTCGTTCACAGCCGGGTAATTACAGGCCTGTAAGTTTAACTTCAGTGGTGGGGAAGATCCTGGAAAGTTTAATAAGGGAACATGTTCTAGAGTATGTTTCAAGGACTGACATTATAAGTAGTAACCAGCATGGATTTAGGAGGAATAGATCTTGATAAACTTACTTGCTTGGCTTTTATGTAAGAAGAAATTTAGACTCTGGCATAGCAGTAGATGTAGTTTACTTGAATTTTGCAAAGGCTTTTGATACAGTCCCCCATAGGCGACTAATGCATTAGCTAAGGTCTGTTGGTCTGGGGAGTCACATTTGTACATGGATAGAAAATTGGTTAATGAATATGATGCAGAGAGTAGTTGTTAATGGGGCATCATCATTATGGACTAAAGTGGGGTGCCACAGGGTTCTGTGCTGGGGCCGCTTCTATTTAATCTATTTATTAATGATTTGGAGGTGGGTATTGTCAGCAAGGTTTCTGTGTTTGCTGACGACACAAAACTTTGTCGACCATTAAAAACTTCAGAGGATGAGCAATCGTTGCAGGGGGATCTAGATAGATTGTCACATTGAGCTGCTAAGTGGCAGATGAGATTCAATGTTGATAAATGTAAGGTGATGCATTTTGGACTTAAAAATCCTTGTGCTACTTATAATATAAATGGCTCTGTGTTAAGTGAATCCCTGTTGGAAAGGGATCTTGGAGTTTTGGTGGATAACAAACTTAAAGGTTAGCAAGCAGTGCCAGGCGGCAACAGCCAGAGCCAGCATGGTATTGTTTGTATAAGAGAGGTATGGATTCAAGGGAGGAAAATGTTATTCTCCCTCTTTACAAAGCATTGGTAAGGCCTCCTTGGAATTTGCAGTGCAAATTTGGCATCCTGTACAAAAAGGACATCTTTGAAATGGAAAGGGTTCAGAGAAGGGAACTAAATTAATAAGGGGATTGGGGGAGCTTGAATATGAAGAGAGACTGGAAAAGTTACAATTATGTATGCTGGAGAAAAGGCGCTTGCGTGGGGATATGATTACTGTGTATAAATACATTAACGGGCCAACACATAAACATATGGGGCATTGTTCACAATAGAACATGTCAAAGGACACAAGGACATCCCTTAAGACTTGAAGAAAAAAGGTTTAGGCTTCAAGCTCGGAAAGGGTTTCACTGTGAGAATGGTAAAGCTATGGAACTGTCTTCCATGGGACGTTGTTATGGCAGGTTCATTGGTCAGTTTCAAAAAAAGGCGGATGAGTTTCTGACAACAAGGAATGTTGCAGGTTACGGTATTGATAAATAGAGTTGATCCAGGGAAATTCCGTTTTCCACTTGCTTCTTATTTGTACATTGCTTCTTATATGTTCACTGCTTTTTATATGTGCACTGCTTCTTATATATACATTGCTTCCTATATGTGCACTGCTTTTTATATGTACACCACTTCTTATTTGTACATTGCTTCTTATATGTTCACTGCTTTTTATATGTATAAGAAGCAATGTACAAATAAGAAGTGGTGTGACATATAAAAAGCAGTGCACATATAGGAAGCAATGTATATATAAGAAGCAGTGCACATATAAAAAGCAGTGAACATATAAGAAGCAATGTACAAATAAGAAGCAAGTGGAAAACGGAAATTTCCCTGGATCAACTCTATTTATCAATACCAGTAACCTGCAACATTCCTTGTTTGCAGAAACTCATCCAGCCTTTTTTGAAACTGACCAATGAAACTGCCATAACAACGTCCACTGGAAGACAGTTTCATAGCTTTACCATTCTCACAGTGAAACCTTTCCGAGCTTGAAGCCTAAACCTTTTTTCTTCAAGTCTTAAGGGATGTCCTGTGTCCTTTGACATGTTCTATTGGTGAACAATGCCCAGATAGTTTATTGTATGGCCCGTTAATGTATTTATACAACGTAATCATATCCCCACGCAAGCGCCTTTTCTCAGATACATAATTGTAACTTTCCAGTCTCTCTCATATTCAAGCTCCCCCAATCCCCTTATTAATTTAGTTGCCCTTCTCTGAACCCTTTCATTTCAAAGATGTCTTTTTGTACACAGGATGCCAAATTTGCACTGCAAATTCCAATGAGGCCTTACCAATGCTTGTAAAGAGGGAGAATAACATTTTCCTCCCTTGAATCCATACCTCTCTTTATACAAGACAATCCATGCTGGCTCTGGCTGTTGCCGCTGGCACTGCTTGCTACCTTTAAGTTTGTTATCCACCAAAACTCCAAGATCCCTTCCAACAGGGATTCACTAACACAGAGCCATTTATTATAAGTAGCACAAGGATTTTTAAGTCCAAAATGCATCCACTTACATTTATCAACATTGAATCTATCTGCCACTTAGCAGCTCAATGTGACAATCTATCTAGATCCCCTGCAACGATTGCTCATCCTCTGAAGTTTTAATGGTCGACAAAGTTTGTGTCGTAGCAAACACAGAAACCTTGCTGACAATACCCACCTCCAAATCATTAATAAATGATTAAATAGAAGCGGCCCCAGCACAGAACCCTGTGGGACCCCACTTTAGTCCATAATGATGATGCCCCATTAACAACTACTCTCTGCATCATATTCATTAACCATTTTCTATCCATGTACAAATGTGACTCCCCCGACCAACAGACCTTAGCTAATGCATTAGTCGCCTATGGGGGACTGTATCAAAAGCCTTTGCAAAATTCAAGTAAACTACATCTAATGCTATGCCAGAGTCTAAATTTCTTCTTACTAAAAGCCAAGCAAGTAAGTTTATCAAGATCTTTTCCTCCTAAATCCATGCTGGTTACTACTTATAATGTCAGTCCTTGAAACATACTCTAGAACATGTTCCTTATAAACTTTCCAGGATCTTCCCCACCACTGAAGTTAAACTTCACGGCCTGTAATACCCGGCTGTGAACGACTGCCCTTTTGAATATTGGAATAACATCAGCCTTTTTCCAATCCAGAGGTACACCACCGGACATGAGGGAATCAGCAAAAATAAGAAACAATGGCCTAGATAAAACTGAACTTAGTTCCCTAAGTACCCGAGGATGTATTTTATCCGGTCCAGGAGATTATTAATATTAACTTATTAGTTCTTTCTGTACCATATCTTCGGTTAACCAAAGTGAACTTGAATCTTTATACCTTTATTGCTACATACTCTATGATATCTGTACTTGGATCTCTATAGTGTATATAGAGGGAAAAAAAATATTCAAGACATTTGCTTTATCGCCATCCTCCATAACTAACTTATCCCCATTAATTAATTGGTGCCACATTCTCAGTCTCATCTTCTTACTATTAATATACTTAAAAAAAATTTTAGGCTAAGTGATACTAATTTTAGCTAGTTTGATTGCTTTCTTACACTCTTGTTACAGTTTTTATAAGAAGCAATGTACATATAAGAAGCAATGTACAAATAAGAAGCAGTGCACATATAAGAAGCAATGTACATATAAGAAGCAGTGCACTATACAAAGTAGTGATATATAGAAGCAATGTACAAATAAGAAGTGGTTGTACATATAAAAAGCAGTGCCATATAAGGAGCAATGTATATATAAGAAGCAGTGCACATATAAAAGCAGTGAACATATAAGAAGCAATGTACAAATAAGAAGTGTGTTGTACATATAAAAAGCAGTGCACATATAGGAAGCAATGTATATATAAGAAGCAGGCGACATATAAAAAGCAGTGAACATATAAGAAGCAATGTACAAATAAGAAGAGTGTACATATAAGAAGCAGTGCACATATAGAAGCAATGTACATATAAGAAGCAATGGACATATAAGAGCAGTGCACATATAAAAAGCAGTGCACATATAAGAAACAATGTACAAATAAGAAGCAGTGAACATATAAGAAGCAGTGCACATATAAGAAGCAATGTACATAGTAAACATACAAACTCCATCTGCAAGGAGTTTTATGTCCTCCCTGTGCTTGCGTGGGTTCTCCAAAACATTATACACATTGAAATACATTAGGAACATTGGATAAGGAGAGTGGAAATAGATAATTCCAAATAAAAAATAGGTGCACCTATTTAAACAGCTTACTGTTCCCGCACTGGGTTCATATTGCCATTTGGGTACAAACTGGTGGATGAAAATATACTTGAATCTCTGTTTGACTTTAAAATGGGGGACATGGAATTTATCATGTTAGGGTATTATTTAGTTAGTAAAAATAGATAAAATAGTTACATAGCTATAAAGGGTCATTTCATCTGAAGGAAAATGTCTAATTATTAGGGATTATAATGTAGAAACCTTAAGGAAAACATTAGATAAACAGAATAAAAGTTCACATTTAATAGTTATTAATTAGCCACTCTGAGGTTTGTATATGTTTAATGAATATCTTTATTTGCCTTTATCCAACTAGATTATTATAATTTTTTATTATTATATTGTGGATTTATATAGCGCCAACATCTTCCGTAGCGCTTTACAATTACATGTATAAATTCACATCAGGCCCTGCCCCGAAGAGCTTACAATCTAAGCACATTTATTTGCACACCTATCAGTATGTCTTTATGATTGTGGGGGAAACCGGAGTGCCCAGAGGAAACCCACGCAAGCACGGGGAGAAAATACAAACTCCTTGCAGATGTGTCCAGGGTGGAATCGAACTCAGGACTTCAGCGCTGCAAGGCATCAGTGCTAACCACTGAGCCACTGTGCTCAGTGATTAGCACTGATGACTGAGAACAAAATAGTAAGATATAAAAAATACAAGAAGGAAGGGAAAACAAATAATGTGTGTTATAATCCTACTATCCGCTCACTACTAATGGTAGTGTGGAGGTAAACTTCTCAGTTGAATGAATAGTTTACATTTTCTGCCCCTGCTGCACTTGCAACAAGGTATATAAAATTGGAAATAACAAACCCCAGCATACCAAAGATACAAGAAAGGAACTATGTATGGACCATATCTAGGACTGTATTTAGTACTGTACGTAGGGGTCATATGAAGGGACCGTATGTATGTACCTTATGAAGGGATCGTATGAAGGGCTGTGTGTAGGACCATATGTATGGACTGTAAGTTTGTACCGTATGTAGGGCTTGTAGTAGGGAACATATGTATGGAGTGTATGTTGGACCATATAAAGGAACCATATGTATGGACTGTATGTATGTACCATATGTAGGGATGTATGAAGAGACCATATGCATGTACAGTATGTATGGATGTATTTAAGTACCATATGTAGGGATTGTAGATGGGACTGTATGTATGGACTGTATTTATGTCCATATGTGGGATGTATGATGGGACTGTATGTTATGGACTGTATGTATGTACCATATGTAGGGATCATATGAAGGGACCATATTATGGACTGTATGTAGTACTGGGTAAATGTACAGGATAATTATCTTGACAATGGCTGTCAAACTGTATGTACATGAGATAAAGTAGATAAAAGAATAATTGCATGCCTTATGTACATTTTAAAGCCTCTACAATCAAAGATGCAATCATCAATTCCACAAACCATATAGGGAAGGAGGACCACCTATAGTTAGTATGGTTGCCATAGGAAGAAAAAAATCAATGAGAAGCAAGGCCAATATGCAACATTCTGATTGGTTTTTGAATTTCCTGCTTTGAATTACCAAGAACCGGTCAGATAAAAGGTTTTATAAAGAGGAACATCACAGTTAAAACAGAAACAAAGCAAACTGTATTATGCATTTATTTCCCCACCCAAGATAATCACTAACCGATGTGCAGTGGGATTCCAGGGTTTCTTCAACTAGTTCAATCCTACACAGGTTCCTGGGGTTCTGCAGCCAGTAATCCAAGACTCTCCTGGTCGACTTGTACAAAGTGCCTGGACAGAATAAGATAGAAACATAGACAAAAGAACTTATAACCCATGTAGACAGGACTAGACATATTTAATAACCAGACACTGGTTCTCTTAATGCTTCGGCCAGAGGAATAACTACTATATACATTGAAGATGGTGAAAAAAAAGGCAGCAGTATGGGTTTTTTGGGAGGTAAGAGCAAGTATTTGTACTTCTTCAGTAACGATATTGCACATCTTGAGATACACTCATGAGCTTCTCACTGTTCGCTTCGATTTGCCCCCAAAAACCTCTCTTTCCTAGAGGGAGAAGATTCTCAGAAAGCATCTGAAAGGTGTGTAGTAGTGGGTTTGTAGTGTCTGGTATGGAGTCATTTTACTCTATCAACTCATTCATGAGCTTAACATTCAGCATGTCTACAGGTTTTTTCATTAGATATAATGAGGTATAATTAGCAGTGTTCTTCTGTATTACGGCCTGCAACAGCTAATAAAGGAAGAACAAGTGTTCATGCAGGTAGAAAAGGGATGAAATAAAGATACAGTTACACCATGCTGCAAACAGAACGTCACATCCTGGTAAATGAGCACGAATATAACTTTATGAAAAATAACTGTTCTAATAGGACGTGAGTGTACACACCTGCTGCACTTACATTTGTTTTGTCCCAGTAGATACTTGAATTACATCAAATAGATAGGGAACCAAGGCCTGCAGTATATATAATTAAAGGCATATTCTGGAAGAGATCATTCAAGCATGCAGTCAATGTAGCAGCTTGGCCGTGACAGAGCACTGTAGAGCAGATACCGGTGAGACCATTTAATAATGTCTCATGTATATTCCAGAGAAATAACTAATCAGAGTGGGATTTCCAAATCAGACCTCATACTCAAACACGGAACCTCGGCTAATTTAATTACCCAGCTTAATTATTATTTAATAGAATGAAAACAAGCTTTGGATGAATGGGTCTTGGCAGTGGTAGAAGCCAGGAGAGCTGTCTAAATTCATAGCTAAAATGAAGACATGATTTACAGACATTGAATAGTGACAGTTATATAATGTAGTTCAATTATAAAATATTAAAGAGATGTGTTACGGACTAAAACATACCAGGCTTGTCTTTAAAAGTAAATACAGTAATAATATGTGCCTACACTTATGCTTGGTTTCTATTACACAGAAGCTTTATATTTAAAGGTAGGATTGGACACCTTGGTAGTGTGGGTCATGTACCAAAACCTATACAAAAATGAGAACCAAAGACAAACACTAAAAACAAATAGGGCTTACAGTAACTGCTCCCTCCTATACTTGTACCCAGTGGGGATTTCCCATGCACACTAGCTTAAGCACTTTCCCCTATAAAATAAGCATACAATTATGAGAAATTTCTGCAACACTGCATTTTTCTGGCTTTTTCTGATTTCTGCCGCCTTATTCTGACTGCTTAATCTTGATTAAATAGCACAGAAGGCCAGCTAGTAGATTTTGACAGTTTTGGAAGGAGATAGAGAACTTACTAAGGAGGTGTAACTGTGTGAAGGAGCCAAGGACACTCTCTGGGCTGCAAAATCAGGAAAACCCAGAAAGCTGCAGAATTATGTTGTGCACAATTGCCCATGTTATAATGACTTGACGTTCGATTGCAAAAGGATCGGACCAGGAAATTTTAGGGAACGCAGAGGGAACATCGCAGGGTATTTTCCAGCTAATGGGCACCATATATAGAAATTTCTCCCCACTGCTGCTAATTTTGATTGGTGAGATACAGCTTTAAATTGTGAATTAAAGAATCCATCCATGTTTATATTTCGAACTTCAATTCGAATTCTCCTTTAAGTCCATAAACTGAAATAACATAATAATGGCATACTACGGTATATATTTCTGTCATTAAAGGATAGATATATATCACTATGCACCTTACATTAAGGTGGGTACACCAGCCAATTTTTTGGCCGACTGACGACCGATGCCGAAAATATTGGCTGGTGAGGGGCAGACGGCCACAACTGGCATTGATCGTTCGTTCGGCCAAATCGGACGTGTCGGTAAATTCCAATCAATCGTGCGGTTCCCCATGGGACTGCAGGACCGATTGCTCGCAAATTCGGCCGCTGACGAATTTGCCGCGACCGATGGACATTTGTCCGGCCAAGCGCTTGCTCATAGCGAGGGCTCGGTCGGGAGAAAAAGTCCTCCATGTGTACCCAGCCTAAAATAGTCCATTGTAACAGAATAATCAATTATCCTGCATAAATCATTGGGTTTTAAATCTAGAAGTTGCACAATTACAGTAATAAAGCTGGGTACACACATAACAATATCGTTATGTGTGTACGCTCGTTTCCCGAACGAGCCCGCGGCCGCCAAACAATTCGGGAAAGGCCGAAAATTTCCATCGGCCGCGCTAGACTCCCTATAGAGGAGTCTAGCGCGGCCGATGGAAAACACAGTCCGAGCGTTCTCCTTATGAAGTTCATAGGGAGAACGCTCGGGACTGTGTGTATGCAGATCTTTGAAAGATGGCAGACAGGATCTTGCAGATCCTGTCTGTCATCTTTCAGAAATCTGGACTGCGTGTACCTAGCAAAGGTCCTGTCTCCACAAGGCGTCAAAAGCTCTTTTTTCTTGAGATTTAAATCTGCAACAACCAATCAGATGTCATCAAATGTTTTCTGCTGTAGACAGTAAAAAGGCAACGTCAGATTGGTTGCTGCGATTAAGAGCATGGGCAAAATGTTGTACCTCGTTTAACATAACACAGAACAATCCGTGCAATTCATTGCGCAACACAACCAACGCAACTTGGGTCTACAGCATAAGCAGCAGCTTCATTTATGGGAGTCTTAAGAAGGATAAGCGATATACAGTAATAAAAATTTAAAAGGAAATTTTGGGTATTTTAATGCAAACGTCCCCCTGCAATGTACAGGAAGCAGCTAGTGGCAGTTCCACAGTGATGAGACATTGCAGATCCATATTAATATGGCAATGGCGTGATATAAAGATTTAGGCTTAAAATACGTTTTTCTCTTTTTCGAAATGTCGGAGTAGGGTTTTTTTCAATCTTTTTGAACATCTGGTAAAATTGTGAAAACCCTCACAGACTTGTGTCTCCAATTCATTTGAATGAAGGAAATCATAATTAAATGACAAACAGATTTATTATTTTCCAACAAGTAGCAGGCCTATGTAATAAATTTTTTATAGTAAAAAGTGGTGCTAATTTTGCCACAGCCATTTTTACCCAATTTTTCCCAACGATCAGAATTTTATTTAAATAGCCCATATGTTTGCTGGAGTAGTTTTACAGGTAAAAGGGTATTAGCAGGGAGATTCAATAAAAGTTCTTATAGTTAAAAATGGTGCTAATTTTGCCCCAACCAATCAGATCTTATTTAACATTTGAAAGCTAACATCTGATTGGTTGAGGCAAAATTAGCACCATTTTTAACGAAAATAACTTTTATTGAATAACCCTGTTAGTCTTTAAGCTGGATGGAAGTGTTAACCTCCCTATGTGATAGCACCTGGTCTGGCGACTAACAGCTTACACCAACAATCAGAAGATGTAAAAGAGGTGTTTCTTAGAACTATAGGAATATGGACCCCCCTGTGTAAGATATGACCATCCTACTTACCTTCTTAAAAGCTGTAATGGAGCTGCCCAAGTTGCTGGTGGAAGGGTCCATAATGCTGCTACCTCCACTGCTCACATAATTTTCCACTGGTCTGTACATTGCTGCCACGTCCAAGTTACTTATAGAGAAAAAGAAATCAGTCAGTACAGAACAGTCTCAATGTGTCCAGCACTACAATGACAGCCCGGTGAGCTGCCAGTTACAAAATTGTTATAATAAACATCTCTACAATAACATTTAAGTTTTATTTAATTCTTCATTATAAATAACCTGGCATCAGTTATCTTTCCTGTGTGCAGCGCCAAAATTTATATATTGCCCCATTATTATTATTGGAAATGATGGGAATCAGCCAGGCTCATTTCTATCTCTGTTTTAGTTCTCCTTTAGGAGAGAAGGTTGGGTTTAAAGGTTTTAGGCTCCAACTGCCTTTTCCCTGTCATTAGCATTTTATAAGATTTTGAAAAATGAACGTTATCTTTCCATATCAGTCAAAATGATCAGAGCTTCTGTGATTCCCATAAACAGTCCTGCTAGGAATTGCTAATAATGATGCAGCAAGCAAGGAAGCTTTTGTGTTTATTGGATGAGTTTATGTAGTGTCACCAGAATATAATTAAATCTCATCTTGTTGTATTTTATTTATTCCCTAGAATGTTCTTGTTCACGTTGCTGACCTCTGTTTACCAGCATTCAATCAATTTCCTTAAAGGACAATAACACCAAAAAGTGAACATTATCCAATACATGTAAAAAAGACTGAGACAACTGTTGTATAAAAACATCTGTATATACTATAAGACAGATCCTTACAAACACACGTACAAGGCTTATGACTCAATAGTACTACATAGTTGAGACAGACATGCATTTTAAATACTACAAAGCTAAAGGGTATCTTCACAAATTTTTAAAGTGTAGATACAAGAGATCCCACTGCTCCAAAACTTTTTTCAGATTTTAAATCTGAGCTGTAGATTCTGAGAAATCATCATTTGAAATCACAGAATTTACAGGGAAAGACCTGTCACTCCAGAAGCAGAAATTATAATATGTGACCCATCCCTGACCTCTTTTCCTGCCTGCCAGCACACTTTCTGCAACATTTAAGAGAACCAGCATAGAAAAGAAAGAAGAATGGGGGAGGGAGATTGTAGGCAGAGCAGTGTCCATGGAGGCTGTGCAGAACTTATAAGTGTTGCAGACACTACAAGAAGGCAGTGAGTAAGTGAGGGTGGGGGGGAAATAATGGAGCACTCGAAAACATTAATAATTAATGACAAAGCAAGCACAGATAAATATGTGAGTACCACCAAAATATAGTTTCAGAAAATTTAAAGTCTTTTCAGTAAGTATAGTGACCCTTTAAAGGTATACCATCTAAGCAGAAGGCACTAAAAAGGAGTTCTGGTCCAGAATTTTTGCTATTGAATCAATCATGCTTAGTGAGCTTCACCCATAGAAAGCTAGTGAGCTATTTTGTCTCTATCTGATATAGGGGGGGCTGGGCAAGGAGGGTCAAGCAAGTGTCTGAATGGATGTAAGTTACATCAGAACTAAAATGCAAAAGCCCGAGATGTAAGGAAAGAAACAATAACAAGCTTTCAAGCTGGCAGTTAGTTTTGTACATTTGTTGCATACAGGGCATTAGTTGAATACTGCTCTCATGATACATCTAATAAAAGGTTCTCTATGGCTTTCCATGCACAAGGATTACTTTCTGTATCATTATTATCAGGCAAGTCTTTGGGCCTGTTTACAGTCTGTTAATGCTATGTTTTACTTGTAATAATTTACCCATCTGTTCTTCAAGGGGAATGAGCGTTGGGGACTTTAAATACTAGAGTTTTACACCACCATCTAATGAAAGGCGACAATATAAGACACTGTAACAAGCAAAGAGAAAATACTGTACCTGTCATGAACTGTAATTTCACGTTAGTAGTCGTAAAGGCTAATAGTCCCTATAATATAGAGCAGCAGGAACCCAGAGAGAATAGAATCCTAGAATGAACCCAGCACATTAGCATTTTACCCTTACAGTAGTTTATAAACAAATATTCGCAGTGCAAAGTGGATGTTTGTGATGAATCCCTTGTTTTACTTACCGTCTCTCTAAAGGGTAACTGTGGTCCAAAAAGAACTTAAGGTAAATTGACAGGAATTGCTTTCCTGAGTATCTTTGCAATTTACTTTCATCATTTTTTTTTACATATTTTTAAAGATATTTACATTTTTATGTGTGATATGGAAGCACTTCCTGCTTCCTGTTCTGGAACCATTTGAAAGTCCCTCTTCTTGTGTCTTCTCCTCCTCATGGGCCCCTCCCCATTAGTCCCCTTGAAACCCACTGTGGCCCCTCCCAGTCACTATAACTCAATCTCTTCCTGGTTTTCTTCTGCCAACTGTAAATTAACCACCCACCCCTAACTTTCTTATCAGTGATTTCTTCATATCTTGGGCTGGCAGCATGTAGACAGGGTGGTTGATGGTCTTTTTAAAAGTAGGATCCTGGCTTTTCATTAAAATTCAACGTGTTTGGAGACCAAAGTTCCTTTAAACGATAAGAATGCAATGAGTGTCAGCACTTTATATTACTATGAGACTAACCGGTCTAGGTTTAGTGTGTTTATATAGCCAGACTTTGGGTTTAGATGACAAGGAATAAAAAGCGATGTGAGTCCTTCCAGGTCAACGGTAGCACCTACAGTTGCTGATAGACACAACATCTCCACCAGGACCCCATGGATAGGCAAATGTAGTGATGGTTAAAAACACCCAATCACAATATAAACCTCAGCTTTTGAACAGCATTAAAGTAAATTATATTCAAATGTTTATTACCAAATTTTGATAATCTGGTGCTTTGATTATACAGTATTACATATACCAGCAGATTTCTAAAATGTTGGCATGGCATTTTGGATGAAATTGCTCACCTAATTTTCTGTCTCTGGTAAATTCTGAAAAAATTTGAAAAAAATCTGAACATGAATCATAAAATAACACATGTACAGGCAATCAGCACTGCAACCCAATGGCAACAGGATCATGGGACCAGACAGGGTCAGCCCCAGGATGGCAGTCAGCTGCCCTGTGTGTGGTGACAGTGAGAGTCAAAGGCTGATGAGTATGCATAATCGTTTTACCATAAAATTACACCACCCGTGCATTTAGATTGTCTCATAAGTACATAAAATTCTGTTATTGGCTTGATAATGTATTCTGTGCACCAAACTTTTTTGTACCTATTTTAATACAGACATAGGTAGGTCTGTCAGCAGGTGATAAGAGAGGGAAAGGAGCCTAGATCACTAATTGGAAGTGCAATAAAGAGATGATGTTTGATCAACTGTGCTCGTTTTTATTCTGCTTATCTGGCTGCCTTATAAGTAACGTTTATTCTAAAAACACTGAGGTAAACCCACAGATTGTCTCCTGCTGTCATTACAAGTTATATACAAGTCCTTCTTGTGGCTTTTATCAGTGTGCACCTGTGGGTCTTATTGTATCTGTATTGTAGCTGTATACAAGGCTTTTGTGTATTTAGAACTTATATTAACAGCCGTATAATATACAGTCACACGACAGGTTTAGCAGTTAGCACTAGCACCAGGGTGTTAGACTAGGTACACACGGCACAATTTATCAGAAGTTACCGCTTTGGACCGGTTCACCACAACCAACCATGCGATTCATAGAGAGAGCGCACAATTGGCTAAGATTTACTGACAAAAGAACAACAATGCCAGCTGCCAAAAAATTACCGTTGACATTTCAGGCAGGTCAACCGAAATACGGAAATGTTGGTCGGTCCGAAATATCTGCTGTGTACCTAGTGTAAAGGTGGCCATACCCATAGACGGTTTTTAGCAAAAACTGAACATCAGGCCTGCACATATAAGGTTACGATGCTGGCGACATAGCAATGTTGGCATCATAACCTATTGGTTTGAACAGAAAACATTACAGTTTATGGAGCCGATAACATTGTTGCCCATATAAAGTATTTATGGAATGATCATACCTGTGTAAGCAATGCACAATTGGTCAGTGGGTCTTCACTGCAATGAGACAGCTCTCAAATTCCAGGCAGTGCAAAACACATTGTGCATGGATCTGTGTTGGAATGGCAGCCCTACAGAAAACTGGTTGCCGCTTTAGTAAACCCAATAAATCCATGTCCGCATTAGAGATAATTCCAGGTGGATAATAACATTTGTGCTACCCAACACTTCCTGTTTATCTGTTGTGTTTTTCTAAAGGAAGGCTATGTCTGTCTAATAGAAATAAGACAGGTCCCCCTTGCTCCGGGCCCCCTGTGCACAAGAAGCTGCTCCCTCCTGCTACTCGGTGATGGTTTCCACATCCAATTGACCTGTCCAAATGATCTCCTTTAAATTCAGGTCTGATTTCCTCATTGAACACCAGCTGTAGCTACATCAATCTGCCATCTCACTGACAACATGAAGATGAATGGAGGTTACCCTGTGACATTTGCAGGATTGTTAGTCCACATATGATTGCATTTATTCAAACTGGACTAACATTCAGTCCTTTTTCAAATCCAGTGGCACATCCCCAGACCGAAGCAAATCTAAATGATGAGAAACAGTGGTCTAGATGAACTGAACTAAGCTATTTTAAAATCCGAGGATGCCATCATCTGGTCCTGGAGCTTTATTGATTTAAACTTTGTCTAATGTTTCTCGTACCATATCCTCTGTTAGCCAATGTGAAATACTCCTCATTTCTCCTGCATATTATGTTCACTGCTTTTTATATGTGCACTGCTTCTTATATATACATTGCTCCTTATATGTGCACTGCTTTTTATATGTACACCACTTCTTATTTGTACATTGCTTCTAATATATGCACTACTTTGTATATGTGCACTGCTTCTTATATGTACATTGCTTCTTATATGTGCACTGCTTCTTATTTGTACATTGCTTCTTATATGTACATTGCTTCTTATAAAAACTGTAACAAGGAGTGTAAGAAAGCAATCAAACTAGCTAAAATTAGTATCACTTAGCCTAAAATTTTTTTTAAGTATATTAATAGTAAGAAGATGAGGACTGAGAATGTGGCACCATTAATTAATGGGGATAAGTTAGTTATGGAGGATGGCGATAAAGCAAATGTCTTGAATATTTTTTTTCCCTCTATATACACTATAGAAGATCCAAGTACAGATATCATAGAGTATAGTAGCAATAAAGGTATAAAAGATTCAAGTTCACTTTGGTTAACCGAAGATATGGTACAGAAAGAACTAAATAAGGTTAATATTAATAAATCTCCTGGACCGGATAAAATACATCCTCGGGTACTTAGGGAACTAAGTTCAGTTTTATCTAGGCCATTGTTTCTTATTTTTGCTGATTCCCTCATGTCCGGTGGTGTACCTCTGGATTGGAAAAAGGCTGATGTTATTCCAATATTCAAAAAGGGCAGTCGTTCACAGCCGGGTAATTACAGGCCTGTAAGTTTAACTTCAGTGGTGGGGAAGATCCTGGAAAGTTTAATAAGGGAACATGTTCTAGAGTATGTTTCAAGGACTGACATTATAAGTAGTAACCAGCATGGATTTAGGAGGAATAGATCTTGATAAACTTACTTGCTTGGCTTTTATGTAAGAAGAAATTTAGACTCTGGCATAGCAGTAGATGTAGTTTACTTGAATTTTGCAAAGGCTTTTGATACAGTCCCCCATAGGCGACTAATGCATTAGCTAAGGTCTGTTGGTCTGGGGAGTCACATTTGTACATGGATAGAAAATTGGTTAATGAATATGATGCAGAGAGTAGTTGTTAATGGGGCATCATCATTATGGACTAAAGTGGGGTGCCACAGGGTTCTGTGCTGGGGCCGCTTCTATTTAATCTATTTATTAATGATTTGGAGGTGGGTATTGTCAGCAAGGTTTCTGTGTTTGCTGACGACACAAAACTTTGTCGACCATTAAAAACTTCAGAGGATGAGCAATCGTTGCAGGGGGATCTAGATAGATTGTCACATTGAGCTGCTAAGTGGCAGATGAGATTCAATGTTGATAAATGTAAGGTGATGCATTTTGGACTTAAAAATCCTTGTGCTACTTATAATATAAATGGCTCTGTGTTAAGTGAATCCCTGTTGGAAAGGGATCTTGGAGTTTTGGTGGATAACAAACTTAAAGGTAGCAAGCAGTGCCAGGCGGCAACAGCCAGAGCCAGCATGGTATTGTCTTGTATAAAGAGAGGTATGGATTCAAGGGAGGAAAATGTTATTCTCCCTCTTTACAAAGCATTGGTAAGGCCTCATTTGGAATTTGCAGTGCAAATTTGGCATCCTGTGTACAAAAAGGACATCTTTGAAATGGAAAGGGTTCAGAGAAGGGCAACTAAATTAATAAGGGGATTGGGGGAGCTTGAATATGAAGATAGACTGGAAAAGTTACAATTATGTATGCTGGAGAAAAGGCGCTTGCGTGGGGATATGATTACTGTGTATAAATACATTAACGGGCCATACAATAAACTATCTGGGGCATTGTTCACCAATAGAACATGTCAAAGGACACAAGGACATCCCTTAAGACTTGAAGAAAAAAGGTTTAGGCTTCAAGCTCGGAAAGGGTTTCACTGTGAGAATGGTAAAGCTATGGAACTGTCTTCCAGTGGACGTTGTTATGGCAGGTTCATTGGTCAGTTTCAAAAAAAGGCTGGATGAGTTTCTGCAAACAAGGAATGTTGCAGGTTACTGGTATTGATAAATAGAGTTGATCCAGGGAAATTTCCGTTTTCCACTTGGAGTCAGGAAGGAATTTTTTTCCCCTTCATAAATTTGGTGGGTTTTTTTTGCCTTCCTCCTGGATTAACCGTTAGGCAGGAAATGAGGATATTGCTGGATGGGTTGGACTGGATGGACGTATGTCTTTATTCAACCTCAAATACTATATGTACACTGCTTCTTATATGTATATTGCTTCTTATAAATAAATTGCTTCTTATATATGCAGGATTTCTGGTTTAAAGGACTACTATATTTGACTAAATATGGGTGGTAAATCCAGAGCTGTTTTGTGTAAATAACACAAGTTTGGCCTTATCTGTGTAGACAGATTCAGGGAATACTTATTTATTTCTATAATGTCATAAGGGAAAGAGATTTACATCATTTCTATGTGCCTAGAAGAATAGAATTTGCATTTTAACATTTATTTATTGTAAATTGGTTGCGACTGAATTGAATTGCATTAATGATTTCAGTTGAATCCAATTTACTTGCTGTCAGTAAATGAGACGGTGAGAAGGGTGATAATCTGCTTGTGCGAATGGGGTCATTCAGAAGGAATCTGGATGGGTTCTGCCATTTCTTTATAGTATAGCGTGCGTTATGTTCTAAATGGCTGATAAAGTGTTATTGTACAGTAGTTAATGCTCTGTGGCTACATAGAAAACAAACATGTTTATAATACGATATTTGTGTTAGCTGTGCCTTACATTTCCGTTAAAGGGCTCAGGACTAAAGATAAACAAAACTGTTCTGACTTTAGCCATTTGGAAGAAATCCACCAGATCAGCGGATTCTCGAAACCAGCAGTTCCGAAACAAAACCAGGCTCTCATCTCTAATCAAGACCTGGTAGGATAGTCAGGAAATCCAATGACGTGAACTGTTCTTCTCACCCCTTTAATTAGCATTATATCAGTCAAAGCAATATAGCGATAAAGGAACAGGTCAGGGTCCTATATATCACCTTTTTGAATTACTAAGAAGAAATTAAAATAAGGTGGATTGTTTAACCCCAGCTCTATACAGAGCTCAGCACAAAATATTTAATACTAAGATGCATTAAGAATAGACATTATCATCAGCAGTTCAGTCATTACAGCACACAAGTGTTTTAGCCAATTCAAGTATTGTTTTGACATGAGGTTCTTGTTAGAGGGTATCCTGACCTCATTAAATCCAATCATTACGGCCTGAGCTAAAGCATTTTACTGGCTCCCAGTAATTATGGAACACATACAGCATCTGATAATCTTGATTTTACACAGAAAGCTACTTTAAGATATAAATCATTCACCTAAAAAAAAATATTAGTTATCGGTGGATCCATTTAGATTTGTTTACATTATCACAATTAAAGTTTGAACATAAAAGATGTTAAAGATTGTTTATTGGCGGATAATAAAGTTAATTAGTTTCTCTCGAGCGCATACGCATTACGGAAACTATTTACATTTTAATAGGCAGAAAGTTTCAATGGAACAAAAAAGAATTCACAGCAGATGGAAGCATCACCTCTTGACTGAAATTTTATAGCTGACGAGAAAGGAAAATGACAGTCGCTCTTTGAAAAGAGAAGGCACATTACCGCGATTGACAAAAACAGGATGAGGGACAAATGGGAATAGCTTGATAATAAGGTAGAGCAAGGGATGGAAAGAAAATGTCAACAAGCTATGATTGGTTAGTAAGAAAACATAGAGGCTTGTTATTCGCTATGTCCCCATTTATTTTCAATTGATTAACAAGATTATAATGCTACTAGACATTAAGCCTGTTACATTAATGGGCGCTAGAAAGCCAGAGACCCCCCTCAATGTCCCAAGGCCAGAGTCCCCCCATCTGTCCCAAACGGCAGAGTCCCCACCATCTGTCCCAAAAGGCAGAGTCCCAGCCTCTGTCCAAAAAGGCAGGCCCCCCCTCTCTGTCTCGGACTCCCCCCCTCGGTCCCAGATGTCCCCGCCTCTGTCCCAGAGTCATCCCCCTCTGGGTTCTTCTCCCTCTAGTGGTGAGTCCATAGGAATTGCAGTGACACACACACACAGCAGCACATAGTCAGCAGTTAGGCTTTTATTATATACGATGATTGGTTAGTAAAAATACATAGACTCTAGAGGCTTGTTATTCACTATAATGTCCCCATTTACTTTCAATGGATTAACAAGATTATAATGCTATGATTGGTTATTAAGAAAACATAGAGGCTTGTTATTCGCTATAATGTCCCTATTTACTTTCAATGGATTAACAAGATTATAATGCTATGATTGGTTAGTAGGAACACATAGAGGCTTGTTATTCGCTATTATGTCCCCATTTACTTTCAATTGATTAACAAGATTATAATGCAATGATTGGTTAGTAAGAAAACAGAGGCTTGTTATTCGCTATAATGTCCCCATTTACTTTCAATGGATTAACAAGATTATAATGCTATGATTGGTTAGTAAGAGGCTTGTTATTCAATATAATAACAAGATAACAAGCCTAGCTTTAGTACATTTATTTAGGCAGATCCTACCTTGACATGGCAATTGGGATGGGTATCAGTCAACCTTGCCTTTGAATGAAACTCTTAAACATCTCTTTACACATAGCTACATTTTAATTCATTTTACAGTATTGTGTTTTTCTTTATAAGCATGTTCCAGCCACATGATTATTGAGCCTACATTATAGCATGACTCAAGTGTTTGTTTTGTGTTAGTCTATCACTATGTAGATCCAAGTAGATTATAAACCATTTTTCTTTTGCAAGGAACTAAATGACCCGATTTTAAAATCTCTTTTTTAAAACTTCATCAGATGCATTTTTTCTTGAATTAGGCGTGAAAGTAAATCTGATTTATCAAAGAAGAGAAACACCAGAGAAATCAATGTGATATTTTCCTTTGACAGATAGAGTCTAATCCTTTCTAACGGATTGCTGTCTGACAGGTTTCCTTTACTGGGGCCTTTCTGACACCTAATATTGAATTCAGCCAAATGAGAGTTAAACCAATTGACTTTGAGGATAATTAACCTGATGGGAATAACAAATTTGAGGCCCAGCATCTACCAACACAGCATCTACCAACACAGCACACAGAAACAGCTTTCAAAGCAGGGTGTTGGAACAGGATTTTAAAAAGAGCACTATTTTGTATTGCTTTAATATGACCTTTAACATTTTTAGTTAGGTGCACATTATTTACTGTAATACTAAATTATTGCAGAAACCTGATGCAATTTACATTACAATTAAGACACTGAATGTGATTTCTGGGAAGTTTAGGTGGCAGTTGTTGGTTAAGAGAAGAAATTTTGGATCTTTGCTGATGTGGAAAAGGGCAGAGAAGATAACCCATTGGCTATATGCTAAGGGTTTGTTACTATGCATGTTTCCAAATGAATTACTATAGGGTGAGATAAAACCAGGATAGTTGGTTTAGTGTTTGTTAGGCTAAGCACACAGAAGGGGATATTTCAAACTGGTAGACCGGCCACCACTGTATTTCAGTCAAACGGGTCAAAATATATGTATGACGGACTGATATTTGCAACTTGGGAACCTTCCTAAGAAGGAAACATAAGCGTGAAAATAATTGAACCAAACCTGGAATCTGTGGTCTTGTGCGACTTTCATGTTTTCCTCTTTTTGTTTTGGAGATTTTGAAGGTATAATAAGTAATATTCCTGTTTGATGGAGATTAACAATCACATATACTGTAAAGACTTTTACGGCGATGCACGGAGAGCTGGTATCGCTCTCTATTGCCTTCTCTAAGCAATGCACTGAGCCGATAGGGTCTCTCTGTACATAGTGAATGGGGTTTACCCATTCCGAATCTTTAATGCCACCAAGCTGCTGGCGTTAAAGATTCTATCTTAGAGACAGTGCGTTTTTGCATAGCGCCGTTATGTCTTAAAGTGACTTTAAGATGGAAAACGCAGATAACGGCTCTCCGTACATAGCCCAATGTAGGCATCATGTTCACAACATATACTTCTTGGCTTTGGCTTTTCTATTGTGAGTTCAACTTTGGTTTGTGTTTAAAAAATTAGATCACAGAGACACACGTGAAACTGGCCAGTGTTAGCATGGGGAAGTATGCAGGTAAACCAGTCATGTTCCTTAGATGATATAACTAGATGGTATTTAGCCCTGGGTACTTTAGAAAGGCAAAATAATTTTCATCTAATTTGTCTCTGATGTTTGGAGATTGATGAATTGTTTACTTATTGCTTAAAATAGAACCGTGTCCTATAGCTATAGATTCAAAATGTTCCCAATGTCTGAGATAAATGCCAGACTATCTGGGGAATATCGCAAAGCTGCTCCAATACTGGAAATAAACACGATTACGCTCGGTATTGCATCTTGGGATCCCGTGTTAAGTTTGGCGCTACAAGGTTGCACCAAATTTAACAAATTGGGTATTGTATGTGTAAATCATGCTGTGGCCTAAAATAAGTGTAAAACACATGTTAACCCAATATTATAACAGATTGAGTGGGTTTTACACTTTTATCAATGTATCAGTACAAATGCTGAATGAAAAGTTGCACATTTAGGCTGAGGGTACACTATGAAAGACGGTAATGTGCGTAAAAAGGTCGTGCACAATTCACGCATGTTACTGTCCATCTGAGCTGCAATCCACGGGAATAGTTTGCAATCGGTGGAACAATGGAAATATTTTTGCATGAACGGTCAATCTGTTGATCAGCGACCTAACAATACAGCCTGCAGGGCCCAAGACTGGGGGGCGGAAAGTAAGAGGGCCCTTCCCTAACTGAGCCATGATCAGCTGTTTTTAAATAACTGATTTTAAACAACATGTTTACTTCAAACGTGTGATCAACTATTTAAAAGACTGGAACTGAACTGGAAGTATTTACTGTATATGCGTGATCAGCTGTTTAAAAACAGCAGATCGTGATGCGTTGGGGAGTGTGGGTCAGGGGCCCGGCCTCCAATCTCATGGGGGGCCTGGGTCCCTGCAGTTACGCCTCTGCTATTGATAATCATAGGATCATAGTCGTGTCAAAAAACTAATATGCCTGCACGAGTAGACCCACCTTGCTCACGGATAGCTATGACAAAGCTGGTCAGGTTTGCAATGAATCAATGTTTGGTAGGATCACAATTTTAGATTTTCAGGCTTCAAAGAAATACTAGATTGCGTATTAGGGACATGTTAGTAATGAAATAATTGGTTTTGTTACTGGATACGACAGAAAGATGCCATTGAATTGAAATAATGAAGATCTCTATAAAAAGAAAGTAAACCATTAACTGCCAACAAATATTTTGTTCAATTTAGAAAGGCACTGCTGTGATCTTTGGAAAACTTTATGGGGCACAATTATAGTCAAGAAGCAAATGTACCTTTAGCAGTGATATCATGTTATTGATGAAGGCAATATCTAATAAGTTGTTGTCTCTGTCATATCCTTTGTGGACAGATACTTGTCTGGTATCTAAATATCTTATAGAAGGCTAGTTAATTCTATAAACATAAGCTATTTTTCTAGAGGTACTTTTGTTGGTAAGCTAATTTGACAGTTCTTTGAGGTGAAATGACTAACTGTGGTAACTCAAGGGAATTGCTCATTCCCTATACTTATGCACTGTTTGATCTGCTGAATGTGTGACATCTTCCTCGCATGTTTGTGGCTGAAAAGACAGAACAACCCAGGGGGGATATCAACGATCATCAAGTGAATAACACTTGGTGACAAGAAGCTTGGTGTTTACCCACGGAGCTGCATCAATTCAAGCCGGAGACGTTTTGGGGAGTGTCCTATGTTAGAGGAGTTAGAGGGATGTCTGTGCCAAAGTGAAACATTCTTCTCTGTGATTGAGGTGGCTGTTGGATTATACTTGTATTATAACAAGAAGACAAGAGAATAATACTTAAATAATATTTAAAAGGAATGATTTGTTATGTAAATATCTCCAAAAGAGTTCATTCCAGGGTTGAATTGTCAGTCTAGAGCAGATGAAGAAAATGTGGTACCATTAATTAATGGGGATAAGTTAGTTACGGAGGATGGTGATGAAGCAAATGTCTTGAACAATTATTTTTCCTCTATATACACTATAGAAAATCCAAGTACAGATATCATAGAGTATAGTAGCAATAATAGAGTAAAAGAGGCTGGTGCACTTTGGTTAACCGAGGATATGTTACAGAAAGAACTAAATAAGGTTAATATTAATAAATCCCCTGGACCAGATAAAGTACATCCTCGGGTCCTTATGGTGGCCATACATATGTTCTATTTTACTTACCCAACCGAGCGCTCCCGCAACATTCGATCGATCCTGCTGAACCGTCTCTCCCATTTTTCTATGTGATCGACATGCGATTGCAAAATCCCATACATTTTGTGATTGCATGTCGGTCGCATAGAAGAATGAGAGAGGTGGTTCCGGAAGGATCGATCGAATGTCTCGGGAGCGCTTGGTCGGGTAAGTAAAATCGAACATATATATGGCCACCAGGGAGCTAAGTTCAGTTTTATCTAGGCCATTGTTTCTTATTTTTGCAGATTCCCTCATGTCTGGGAGTGTGCCTCTGGATTGGAAAAAAGCTGATGTAATTCCAATATTCAAAAAGGGTAGTCGTTCATAGGCCAGTAGGTTTAACTTTAGTGATGGGGAAGATACTGGAAAGTTTGATACGGGAACATATTCTAGAGTATATTTTAATGACTGACCTTGTAAGAAATAATCAACATGGATATAGGAGGAATAGATCTTGTCAAACTAACTTGCTTGGCTTTAATGAGGAAGTTTAGACTCTGGCATAGCAGTAGATGTTGTATACTTGGATTTTGCTAAGATTTTTGATACAGTCCCCCATAGGCGACTAGTGTATAAGATAAGGTCTGTTAGGTTGGGGTGGCACATTTGTGCATGGATAGAAAGTTGGTTGATGGATGGGATGCATAGTTGTTAATGGGGCTTTATCAATATGGACTAAAGTTCTAAGTGGGGTGCCAAAGGGTTCTGTATTGGGGCCACTTCTAGTTAATTTGTTTATTAATGAGGAGGTGGGTATTTTCAGCAAGATTTTTGTGTTTATTGACTACAAAGAACTTTGTCGACCATTAAAAACTTCATTGGATGTTCAATCGTTGCAGGGGGATCTAGATAGATTGTCACATTGGGCTGCTAAGTGGCAGATGAGATTCAATGTTGATAAATGTAAGGTGATGCATTTGTGCTACTTATACTATAAATGGCTCTGTGTTAAGTGAATCCCTGTTGGAAAGGGATCTTGGAATTTTGGTGGATAACAAACTTAAAGATAGCAAGCAGTGCCACTTGGAATCAGGAAGGATTTTTTTTCCATTTATAATTCTAGTGGGGGGGGGGTTCTTCCTCTGGATCAACAGGCAACATCAATACTATACTATATGTCACTAAATATATTTACATGCTGGCTTGAATGTACAGTAGATTAGTAAATGCACTGTATAGCCTTTTATAGACTTAA
Source organism: Hymenochirus boettgeri (assembly GCA_019447015.1). Classification (NCBI taxonomy): domain Eukaryota; kingdom Metazoa; phylum Chordata; class Amphibia; order Anura; family Pipidae; genus Hymenochirus; species Hymenochirus boettgeri. The sequence continues at coordinate 240,677,243 of CM033473.1, forward strand.
AGTCATACCCAGAGTGATACTCGCCCACATACTGCTAACCTAAATAAGATTTCTTTCCTTGTACACAATTACTCAAGCCATTGTAATGGGGTTATGGTCACAAGTTCCAAAGGATTAACTCACCCAAGGTCTAAAATGTGTTGTGCTCCAGTGTATTGTAACACAAGGCTTAACAGAATGAATTAAAGGAGAATGAGCTGGAAGCTAAATGTGTAATACTGAATTCCATTGTGGTACAGAAAGGTTCTCCAAGATTGACATGATATCCTTCCTATGAAGATACATTACGTCTGTTAACATGTTAACCAAGGGCTGTTGGTTATTGTTAATAGAAGAAAGGAGCATTAATGTTCTATATGAATGTTTGACTGTTTTTTAGTCAATATTGCAAATTAATTTGTAATGTACCAAAAACAAATCACATTTGGGGTGCACAGGTAGAAATATTTGCGTACACGGAAACGTCTGCAGCAGCTAATTACAATTCATTAGCTAAATAAGGACATTTTACTCACCTTCCTCATTTCCTACAGCTTCTATACATGAAACATTAAAGATCAATATAAAAAAAAAAACATCACCCTCCATTACATGTCCACACTTCCAGCAGCTGAAATCACTTACTCACATTTACAGCCGTGCTGTCCTCCCTTAGATATCACACAGCAAAGATGAGTGCTAAAAGCCCGCCTCCTAGACGGCCCAGGGCCATGAATAACATATCACTAGTCATTGGCTGGTGGGAATGTCTGTTACAACCTCTCTCCTCCTCCTCTGCCAGTTAAACAAACTTGAAATGTCCTGTTGCTAGGATACAGCCTACATAATCAAGCAGATGTAGGGTGGGTGGAGTGTTTCCTCGCATGCTAGCTTTGAGTGACAGGCAGACAGAATTGTTACGCCCCCTTCACAGCATGGATAATTGAAGGCAGAGAAAGGCTTGAAATCAGGAAAAAATGTGTGGGGAGGGCTGCATACCTTTCCTCTTTTTGAAGCAATTTTTAAAAAAACAATGCACTGAGGCAATACTTAAGATACAATGCTAAATCTGCATTGCTAACATATTTTTGTATCCCTCTACCAGGTCATAAGAATGTGGAGGCTATTTATATACAAGCAAATGCATGCAACTATATCACCTTGGCCCGTTTTATTTAATGAGTGACCTGTAGTGATGTCCGAACTTCCAAAAATCTAGTCCGACTTCGGGATTTCAAACATTCGAAAAAGTTTGAAAATCTGAATTTTAGAACGAGGCAAAAAGTTTGAATTAAAATAAGGTTAAAGGGTATGTCCACCGTTTTCTGCGTTATGTAGGTAATTAAGGTATGTCTTACCTCCTGTTCTTCAATAAAACTTGCAGAAGAGGTGGAGAAACTTACTTACGAGTCGTGAACAGTCCAACACTGTCAGAGAAGGACCATTCACATGTAAGTTCTCCTTCTCTCCTACAAGCTTTACTGAATAACGGCAGGTAAGACATAGCTTATTTACCTCCCATTCTTTAGTTAAACTGAACAATGGTAACTTACTGTACATGGATCTGGGACCTGGGAAATGGTCTGGGGAACGTGTACAAATATCCAGAACTTAAAATAAAGTGACCTCCTTCATATGCGCGCTACTTTCGAGATTCTGCATTCGTCATTCAATAATTATTGTGAAAATACGATATTTTTCAAAAACTCGTTATTTTTAGAATATTCACTATTTCTATAATCTGTCTCTGAATCTCTTTAAAAGGGGTGCTCATTATTATACGCGATTATACAAGAGGAATCATGCCCAGCATGGTGTGGTAACGCTTCCTTGTTGCATACCTTTTCAAAAAGGTAAAAATAAAAATTTAAAGAGAAAATTCAGTAGAAAATATTATTTTTAATATACATTATATTACCCATACCTAGTATATTCCATTTTGAAAAACTGGTTGAATTTATATCACTGCTGTTGACATTAATGAGCGGATATTTCAGATTCTGTAATGTTCCTTCTTCTTCCCAGAATGCATACTACCTTGGAATGTTCCTAACAGTAATTTGTACTGATTGGCTGTTGGATGGGTCAAACATGCCCAGATCTCTACTGAGCAATTGAAATGGGATCTGGGTCCCAATTGTACCTGGATCCAACATGGAACTACACGTTTCCGAAATCCAAACGTTCTGTCAGAAACGATGCACAAGATTATTTTTGGTAACCCTCGAAAATAACGATGTACGTTCGATAACCCTTGAAAATACATTCCAGACCCTTGAAATTCCATTTTTCATATCTGCGGCTTATAACGGTGTTCCATAAATCCGAAAAATGGAACAAAACTTCTCTGCAAAGCAACTAAATCAACCCAGGCACTAGGTCAAGGGCAAGACCATAACGGTCTCTACTAGGGGTCCTACAAACAGGAAGTCAGTGTTTTGGAAGTATTTATTTATACACAGACAAAATGCAGCTGGTTAAGATCTTTAGGATGGAAAAATACAGATTTTTTTTTACCATAACGTATATGTGTTTGCACTGAACGTTTAATCTTTACTTCATATATGGAAAAGCAGGCAAAGGGTAACATTTCACAGCAGCAGAACCAGGGCTGGATTTACACCTCAGGAGCCTGGCGCCAATAGCCCCACCCTTAAACACAGACCATGCCCCTAAACCACACCCATTTTCTCTTTTTTGGACAAGAAAATAGATTATAAAGGGGTTTGATTGGTGGGAGGAGATTGATAGACGCATGCCTACTGTGCCTAATGTTAAATGCGGCCCTGAGCAGAACCATTGGGTTATAGTAGGCTCAATGCAATTTGCCACCCTTGCTGAGGAGCCAGGTAGGCTTGGCCCCACTGGATATACCCAACACCATATTGGCTTCTCTCTCTCAGAGTATGTATCATGTAAGGGAAAGTGGGCGAAAGGGTAACACTTTACAAGGCGCATGTCAAGCTGCTTTCTAGTACAAAGGGGGTTGTCACTGCTAAAAAATAGCTGTTGTTGGTGAATTGAGACATGTGCTGGATAGCTTCCACAAATTCGATAAATCTTGAAAATTCAAAAAGTCAAGAGTTCTTTGAACATCCGATTCGATGTCGGGTTCGAGTTCTAGTTCATCTCCAGTGGACCTGATGTAAGTAATAAAATGCGGACCCTTTTCTCATATAAAATAGTCCAACATGTATATGCCAGTCCAATCCCATGGTAGTGATATTTCTTACTCATGTTAGTTAAAATTCACTGGGTTTAGAAATTATACCTAACTCTATTACTTAATAAAGAAAATGCCAAGAAGAGTTAATAGGGAAATGCTGTGCTTTGCTAAACAATCTCCGTGATCATGTTGTAATGAGAAGTTTGCATCACACGCATGCACGTATCCTTGCTTTCTGACATTTATTGGCATGTGACAATCACAGGTGGAAGCAATGACAAGTTGTGTTCTGATCAGCTCATGTAATAATTTTTTTTCTTTTCATGACTGCGTGGGATTGGCTTTAAAAATTCTTTCTTTATCTCCAGCCAAAAGGTTAATCGCTTCTACTCTCCGTACTGGGGGCTTAGCACGTGAGGCAGCATAGCAGTCATATTGTACATGTATTATTTTATCTTAATAATCACTTCAGTCTGGCTGCAACCAAATGCATCTCTGGGTTCATCCATTAAAATAAAGTGTAGGCAACTGAACAGAGAAAAACTCATACATCAGGCAATAACTTTACTGCTGAAGTAGCCAAACACCTTGCTGATGGCATTTTCCCCATATTGGCATGGAGTACCGGGAGAAAACGTCCAACCACAATGCCGTTGAACTACCACCATCAGTACAGGCAGAAAATTTCCCTTAACATCAAGTACAGGAAATCGTTACAATTGTCACATTACAGAATATTGGTCGAGTTTGTGCATGCACTGGCCATCACATATTGCCAGCAGATTCCATGGGAATTTGGTATTGCAGCCGCATGTGTATGGGGGCCTTAAGGCTAAATAGTTATCTGTGGCTCTATGAAATATTTGGTTGTTTCCCAGGTTACTTGGCAATGTTTTTTTCTGGATGTCTCAATATACTAAATGTTATCTACAGTCATAGTCCTTAGTCCAATTAAAATTCACCATTTTTGGAAGTTGATGGTAATAAGTTGTGTACAAAGGCTTATACATTTGGTTAATAGTGAATGGTTTTGTTCCCTATGGTACAGTCGTGTATATTTAACTTTGAGGGTTTGCTGCGCATTGCATTGTATATTTGATATAGGAAGCTTAATTAAGGTCTAAAGTCTATATTGATCCAAGATGCTTTATAGGAAGATGTGTATGTCTGAATATATATTAATAACACAAATATTACTCTTCCAAGAATCTTTACACATGCAGTAACTCCCCAGATGTTACTCTTCATAATCTCTCTGCTTCCCCTGTGAGTCGTTTGTTAGAATTTCAAATGAAAATCCTTCAGATATCTTAATTATATTACCAAGTCTGCAATGTGTGTAAACAGATGAACCAAATTAAATCAGAGAGAGGCACAGAAAACCAGATGTGGCCTACAGTAGAGTTACTGGGAATTTGGTTAGGGCTACCCTCAAGCCTCATCCAAACCCAGAGATTTGGAGAAATAACTTACTTCAGGGAGCAATGGTGAATATCGTGGTCCCCGGGAGTTTGTGGTGTCCTTGACATAACTGGCAATGGGGCTTGGTGGGTGACATGCCTTTTATAGCATTGCTTCTTATCCTTGGACCCAGTGATCTTACTACCCTACAGTTCTCAGCATCCTACATCAATAACCATCTTGTGCTGGAAGTCATGTTCCAACATCAATGTAGATGAAAAGGTTGGGTCAAAGACGACTTTCTGTCTTGCCAAAATACAGTTATTGTTGATCCACTACGGAGGTGCAGGTACACAAGATCTCACTAGGAATCAAAACAAATGGATTATATATGTTTAGATCAGTATTTTCATGTTGCACTGCGAGGCCCCATGTAAGCAATTCCTTTCAGAATTCTCCACTTTCCAGGGTTGAAATTAACCTAAATAACGTTGCTATCTGCTGTTTTTCTATTTCGGCACGTTTAATACGAGCTATTAGCTGGCATTTAAGGTGCTGCAATAGAAAGCCGCTTTCAGCATATAACATCACTTGCGGTGACTGCGTTGTTAACTTTCATGTTAGCCATGCAGCCGCCTCAATGAAGGAGTTTAACCGATATAACATTGATTAGCGTGATTTAAACTTCAAAACAGGAGCGGTGCGCCTGTTGGTGCTTTCAGGGCCGCCATCAGGGGGGTACAGGTGATACTTCTGTACCGGGCCCGAGAGGCTTCTGGGGCCCGGAGAGGGAGACTAAATGTGGGGCCGGGCCCTGCGGGCCCGCTTTGTTAAACTTTGTTTGCAGCTGCCGCGAGCACCGTCCGGCGTGATGCAAACTTAGTTGAAGACCTTTAAGACCTGGCTCCTCCTCTTTTTTCCTCCTCCATTCAGGACACGGGGGAGGTGGAGGTTGGATTCGGAAGGAGGAGGAGCTGCCCCGAATCCCCACGACTTTCCCTTTCAAATCTCCGCCAGCACTGCGCGGCGCGTAGCCGTGACGTCACAGCGCCGCACAAGTAAGGACAGGGACTGGCTGCCTAGGACGCGCAGGCGGGCGGCAGCGGCACACTCTGAGTCTCTGGTCTGACCTGACCTATGGGGATCGGTACTAGGAGGAGGCTCTTGGACTCTCTCTGGAGGACTTAATACATACCTGGCTGACTGAGTGCAGTCTCATAGATTAGATAGATAGATAGATAGATAGATAGATATAGATAGATAGATAGATAGATAGATAGATAGAGATAGATAGATGATAGATGATAGATGATAGTGATAGATAGATTGATAGATTGATAGATGTAGATAGATAAGATCGATAGATAGCAGAGTTAGATAGATAGATAGATAGCAGTTAGATAGATAGAGATAGAGTTAGATAGATAGACGCAGAGTTAAGAGTTAGATAGATCGATAGATGTAGATAGATAGATAGATAGATAGAAAGCAGAGTTAGATAGATAGATAGATAGATAGATAGATAGATAGCAGAGTTAGATAGATAGATAGATAGATAGATAGATAGATAGATAGATAGCAGAGTTAGATAGCAGAGTTAGATAGATAGAGAGATAGATAGATAGATAGATAGATAGATAGATAGATAGTAGATAGATAGATAGATAGCAGAGTTAGATAGCAGAGTTAGATAGCAGAGTTAGATAGATAGCAGAGTTAGATAGCAGAGTTAGATAGATAGATAGATAGCAGAGTTAGATAGATAGAGTTAGATAGATAGATAGCAGAGTTATATAGATAGATAGCAGAGTTAGATAGCAGAGTTAGATAGATAGTTAGATAGATAGCAGAGTTAGATAGATAGATAGATAGATAGATAGATAGATAGATAGCAGAGTTAGATAGCAGAGTTAGATAGATAGAGTTAGATAGATAGATAGCAGAGTTAGATAGATAGATAGCAGAGTTAGATAGATAGATAGATAGATAGCAGAGTTAGATAGCAGAGTTAGATAGATAGAGTTAGATAGATGATAGCAGAGTTAGATAGATAGCAGAGTTAGATAGATAGATAGCAGAGTTAGATAGATAGATAGATAGATAGCAGAGTTAGATAGATAGATAGATAGATAGCAGAGTTAGATAGATAGATAGAGAGATAGATAGACAGAGGTAGATAGATAGTAGAGTTAGATAGATAGATAGATAGATAGATAGCAGAGTTAGATAGATAGATAGATAGATAGCTAGCAGAGTTAGATAGATAGTAGAGTTAGATAGATAGATAGTATAGATAGATAGATAGCAGAGTTAGATAGCAGAGTTAGATAGATAGAGTTAGATAGATAGATAGATATAGTTAGATAGATAGATAGCAGAGTTAGATAGATAGATAGCAGAGTTAGATAGTAGATAGCAGAGTTAGATAGATAGATAGATAGATAGCAGAGTTAGATAGCAGAGTTAGATAGATAGAGTTAGATAGATAGATAGCAGAGTTAGATAGATAGATAGCAGAGTTAGATAGATAGATAGCAGAGTTAGATAGATAGATAGCAGAGTTAGATAGATAGATAGATAGCAGGTTAGATAGAAGATAGCAGAGTTAGATAGATAGATAGCAGAGTTTAGATAGATAGATAGCAGAGTTAGATAGATAGATAGATAGCAGAGTTAGATAGCAGAGTTAGATAGATAGAGTTAGATAGATAGATAGCAGAGTTAGATAGATAGATAGCAGAGTTAGATAGATAGATAGCAGAGTTAGATAGATATGAGATAGAAGATAGATAGCAGAGTTGATAGAGTAGATAGTAGATAGCAGAGTAATGATAGATAGATAGATAGATAGATAGATAGATAGATAGATAGATAGATAGCAGAGTTAATTAGATAGATAGATAGATAGATAGATAGATAGATAGTTAGATAGATAGACAGAGTTAGATAGATAGATAGATAGATAGATAAGAGTTAGATAGATAGATACAGTTAGATATATAGATAGATAGATAGATAGATAGATAGATAGATAGATAGATAAGAGTTAGATAGATAGATAGAGTTAGATAGATAGATAGAGTTAGATAGATAGAGGTGAGATAGATAGAGTTAGATAGATAGATAGCAGAGATAGATAGATAGATAGATAGATAGATAGCAGAGTTAGATAGCTAGATAGATAGATAGATAGATAGCAGAGTTAGATAGATAGATAGCAGCGTTAGTAGATAGATAGATAGCAGCGTTAGATAGATAGATAGCAGAGTTAGATAGATAGCATAGTTTAGATAGATAGCGAGTTATGATAGATAGCAGAGTTAGATAGATAGAGGTGATAGATAGATAGCAGAGTTAGATAGATAGATAGGAGTTAGATAGATAGATAGCAGAGTTAGATAGATAGTAATAGATTAGCAGAGTTAGATAGATAGATAGCAGAGTTAGATAGATAGATAGAGAGTTTAGATGATAGATAGACAGAGTTAGAGTTAGATAGATAGATAGCAGAGTTAGATAGGATAGATAGATAGCAGAGTGAGATAGCAGAGTTAGATAGAATAGAGTTAGATAGATAGATAGCAGAGTTTAGATAGATAGATAGCAGAGTTAGATAGATAGATAAGCAGAGTTAGATAGATAGATAGCAGAGTTAGATAGATAGATAGAGAGTAGATAGATAGTAGATAGCAGAGTTAAGATAGATAGATAGGAGTGAATAGATAGATAGATAGATAGATAGATAGATAGCAGAGTTAGATAGATAGGATAGATAGATAGATAGCAGAGTTAGATAGAAGAGAGATAGATAGACAGAGTTAGATAGATAGTAGAGTAGATAGATAGAAGATAGATAGATAGTAGAAGATAGCAGAGTTAGTAGATAGATAGATAGATAAGAGTTAGATAGATAGAACAGTTAGATATATAGATAGATGATAGATTAGATAGAGAGATAGAGTAGATAGAGATAGAGTTAGTAGAAGGTGGTAGATAGATATATAGATAGAGTTAGATAGTAGATAGAGAGAGATAGATAGTTAGATTAGATAGATAGAAGGATAGATAGCAGAGTTAGATAGCTAGATAGATAGATAGAGAAGATAGCGAGTAGATAGATAGCTAGAGGTTTAGATAGATAGATAGCAGCGTTAGATAGATAGATAGCAGAGTTAGATAGATAGAGAGTTAGATAGCTAGATAGATTAGATAGATAGCAGAGTTAGATAGAGATAGAAGAGTAGATAGATAGCAGAGTGAGATAGATAGCAGAGTTAGATAGATAGCAGAGTTAGATGATAGATAGTAGCAGAAGTTAGATAGCTACTAGCAGTAGCTAGATACAGAGTTAGATAGATAGCAGAGTTAGATAGATAGCAGAGTTAGTAGATAGAAGATAGATAGATAGATAGATATCAGAGTTAGATAGATAGGATAGATAGATAGGATAGATAGATAGATAGATAGATAGATAGATAGATAGCAGATAGATAGAGATAGATAGCAGAGTTAGATAGATAGATAGCAGAGTTAGATAGATAGCAGAGTTAGATAGATAGCAGAGTTAGATTAGATAGCAGAGTTAGATAGATAGAGGTTAGATGATAGCAGGAGTTAGATAGATAGCAGAGTTAGATAGATAGCAGAGATAGATAGTAGATAGATAGATTTGATAGATAGATAGATAGATAGATTAGATAGCAGAGTTAGATAGCAGAGTTGATAGATAGCAGAGTTAGGAGAGTAAGATAGATAGCAGAGTTAGATAGCAGAGTTAGATAGATAGATAGAGTAGATAGCAGAGTTAGATAGATAGAGTTAGATAGATAGATAGCAGAGTTAATAGATAGATAGCAGAGTTAGGATAGTCAGAGTAGATAGATAGAGTAGATAGATAGCAGAGTTAGATAGATAGATAGATAGATAGATAGATAGTAGATAGATAGATAGATAGTAGCAGAGTTAGATAGCAGAGTTAGATAGATAGAGGAGATAGAGTACATAGGAGTTAGATAGATAGATAAGCAGAGTTAGATAGATAGATAGATAGATGCGATAGATAGATAGATAGATAGATAGATAGAGTAGCAGAGTTAGTTAGAGTCGATAGATAGATCGAGTAGATAGATAGATAGATAGTAGATAGATAGCAGAGTTAGATAGATAGATAGAAGAGTTAGATCAGATAGATAGATAGATAGATAGATAGCAGAGAGTAGATAGATAGATAGATAGATAGATAGATAGATAGATATAGCAGAGTTAGATAGATAGATAGAGAGATGAGTAGACAGAGTTAGATAGATAGTAGAGATAGATAGATAGACAGAGTTAGATAGATAGGAGAGTTAGATAGATAGATAGAAGATAGTAGATAGATAGAGGTTAGATAGTAGATAGATAGATAGATGTAGAGAGGTTGCAAGATAGTAGAGTTAGATAGATAGATAGATAGCAGAGTTAGATAGCAGATTAGATAGAGTGATTAGATAGATAGATAGAGTTAGATAGATAGATAGCAGAGTAGATTTAGATAGATAGCAGAGTTAGATAGATAGATGAGAGTTGATAGAGAGATAGCAGAGTGAGATAGATAGATAGATAGCAGAGTTAGAGTAGATAGATAGATAGATAGCAGAGTAGATAGATAGATAGAGGTTAGATAGTAGATAGCAGAGTTAGATAGATAGATAGATAGCAGAGTTAGATAGCAGAGTTAGATAGATAGAGATTAGATCGATAGATAGATAGCAGAGTTAGATAGAGAGATAGCAGAGTTTAGATAGATGATAGCAGAGTTAGATAGATAGATAGCAGATTAGTAGATAGATAGCAGAGTAGATAGATAGATAGCAGAGTAATAGATAGATAGCAGAGTAACATAGATAGATAGATAGATAGATAGATAGATAGATAGTAGAGAGATTACTAGATAGATAGATAGATAGATTAGATAGATAGGCCAAGAGTTAGATTAGACAGAAGTTAGATAGACAGTAGAGTTAGATAGCATAGTAGATAGTTAGATCGATAGCAGATTAGATAAGAGATAGATAGATAGATAGATAGATAGATAGATAAGAGTTAGATAGAAGATACAGTTAGATATATAGATAGAAGATAGAAGTAGTAGTAGATGAGATAGATAGATTGAGTAGAGTAGAGTTAGATAGATAGAGTTAGATAGATAGAGTTAGATAGATAGAGTTTAGATAGATAGAATTAGCAGAGATAGATAGATAGATAGATAGCAATAGTTAGATAGATAGATAGCAGAGTTTAGATATAGATAGATAGCGCGTAGATAGATAGTAGAGTAGATATAGATAGAGAGTAGATAGATAGCAGAGTTAGCTAGATAGCAGAGTTAATAGATAGACAGAGTTAATAGATAGACAGAGTTAGATAGATAGCGGTAGATAGATAGCAGAGTTAGATAGGATAGCAGGTTAGATAGGATAGATAGATAGATAGATAGATCAGATTAGATAGATAGATAGATGATAGTAGTAGATAGATAGTAGATAGATGATAGATAGATAGATAGATAGATAGCAGAGATGATAGATAGTATAGCATAGCAGAGTAGATAGATAGATAGATAGATAGATAGAGTATAGATAGATAAGCAGAGTTAGATAGATAGCGAGTTAGGATAAGATAGCAGAGTTAGATAGATAGAGAGAGTTAGATAGATAGCAGAGAGATAGATAGATAGCGTTAGATAGATAGATAGATATAGATAGATTATAGATAGATAGCATCGGATAGATAGATAGATAGATAGATAGCAGACTTAGATAGATAGATAGATAGATAGCAGAGTTAGATAGATAGCAGAGATAGATAGATAGATAGATAGATAGCAGAGTTAGATAGATAGATAGCAGAGATAGATAGATAGATAGATAGATAGATAGATAGATAGCAGAGTTTGTCTAACCGCTAATGCTCTCTGTCTCCTCTGCTAGCTCTCTAGCGATCCTATCTAGCTATCTAATCTATCTAAATGTTAACTCTCGCTGCTATCTATCTATCTGTCTAACTCTGCTACTATCGTATCTGTCTAACTCTGCTATCTACTATTGTCTAACTCTGCTATCTATCTATTCATCTGTCTAACTCTGCTATCTATCTATCTATCTATCTATCTCTGCTATCTATCTATCTATCTACCTGCTATCTATCTATCTCTATCTATCTATCTATGTAACTACTCTGCTATCTATCTATCTGTCTAACTCTGCTATCTATCTATCATCTATAATCTATCTATCTATCTACTATATTATCTATCTATCTATCTCTATCTAACTCCATCTATCTAATCTATCTATCCTATAACCTATCTATCTATCTATCTAATTCTGCTATCTATCTAACTTTTTTTATCTATCTATCTACATCTATCTAACTCTGCTATCTATCTATCTATCTAACACTCTGCTATCTATCTCTATCTACTCTGCTATCTATCATCTATCTATCTATCTATCTATCTATCTCTATCTATCTATCTATCTATCTAACTGCTATCTATCTATCTCTGCTATCTATCTAACTCTGCTATCTATCTAACTCTGCTATCTACTAACTGCTATCTTCTACTCTGCTATCTATCTAACTCGCTATCTATCTAACTCTGCTATCTATCTATCTAACTCTGCTATATCTCTCTATCTATCTATCTACTATCATCTCTTAATCTGATATATCTATCTATTCTATCTATCTACTCTATCTATCTCATCTATCTAACTCTGCTATCTCTCTAACTCTGTCTTATCTATCTAAACTCTGCTACTATCTATCTCTATTATCTAACTCTGCTATCTATCTAACTCTGCTATCTATCTAACTCTGCTATCTATCTAACTCTGCTATCATCTACTCTGCGATCTATCTATCTAACGGCTATCTATCTACTAACTAACCTGCTATCTATCTATCTAACTCTGCTATCTATCTATCTATTCTATCTGCTATCTACTATCTATCTATCTAACTCGATCTATCTAACTCTATCTATCTAACTCTATCTATCTATCTAACTCTATCATCTTCTAACCTATCTATCTATCATCATTATCTATATATCTAACTGTATCTATCTATCTACTCTTATCTATCTATCTATCCTATCTATCTATCTAGCTATCTATCTATATCTCTGAACTCTGCTATCTATCTATCTATCCTATCTATCTATCTATCTAACCTACTATCTATCTAACTCTGTCTATCTAACTCTGCTATCTTCCTATCTATCTATCTACTAATTAACTCTGCTATCTAGTCTTATCTATCTATCCTATCTATCTATCTATGTCACTCTTCTATCTCTCTATGTACTCTGCTATCTATCTAATCTAACCTGCTATCTATCTATCTAACTCTGCTATCTATCGTTATCTATCACTCTGCTATCTATCTATCTAACTCTAGCTATCTATCTATCTATATCTACTGCTATCTATCTACCTAACTCTATCTATCTAACTCTGCTATCTATACTCTGCTATCTATCTCTCTATCTACTCTCTATCTATCTATCAACTCTGCTATCTATCTCTCTAACTCTGCTATCTCTCTATCTAACTCTGCTATCTATCTATCTATCTTAACCTCTATCTACTATCTACTCTTCTATCTATCTATCTATACTCTGCTATCTATCTATCTAACTCTGCTATCTATCTATCTATCTAACTTATAACTATCTATCTAACTCTATCTAATTCTCTATCTATCTCTATCGATCTATCTATCTAACTCTATCTATCTATCTAACTCCTACTATCTATCTATCTATCTACTATCATACTCTACTATCTATCTATCTATCTATCTATCTATCTATCTAACTCTCTATCTATCTTCTAACTCTGTCTATCTATCTAACTATCTATCGATCTACTCTGCTATCTATCTACTCTAATCTATCTCTATCTATCTACTCTGCTATCTATCTATCTATCTATCTATCTATCTATCTATCTAACTCTGCTATCTATCTATCTATCTATCCTATCTAACCTCTGCATCTATCTATCTAACTCTGCTATCTATCTAACTCTGCTACTAGCTATCTATCTACATCTATCTAACTCTTGCTATCTAACTCTGCTATCTATCTATCTATCTATCTTATCTATCTATCTATCTATCTATCTATCTATCTATCTACGCTCTATCTACTATTAACTCTGCTATCTATCTATCTAACTCTATCTATCTACCCTCCTCTATCTAACTCTGCTATCTATCTATCTATCTATCTATCAGATCTATCTAATCTATTACTCTATCTAACTCTGCTATCTATCAAACTCTATCTATCTAACTCTGCTATCTAACTCCTACTATCTAAATCTAACTCTGCTATCTATCTATCTAACTCTATCTATCTGAACTCTGCTATCTATCTATCTATCATCTCAACTCTGCTATCTATCTCTCTATCTATCTAACTCTGCTATCTAACTCTGCTATCTATCTAACTCTGCTATCTATAACTCTGCTATCTATCTATAACGCGATCTATCTATCTATAACTCTCTATCTATCTATCTATCTATCTATCTAACTCTGCTATCTATCTACCTCTCTACTATCTATCTAACTCTGCTATCTATATCCTATACTCTGCTATCTATCTAACTCTCTCTCTATCTAACTACCTGCTATCCTATCTACTCTTCTATCTAGCTATCTAACTCTGCTATCTATCTATCTAACTCTGCTATCTATCTATCTATCTATCTATCTATCTATCTATCTACTATCTATCTATCTAATCTAACTCTGATCATCTATCTCTATCTATCTATCTATCTAATCTATCTATCTCTCTACTATCTAACTCTGCTATCTATCTATCTCTGCTATCTATCTAACTCTGCTACTACTATCTACCTCTGCTATCTATCTAACTCTGCTATCTATCTAACTCGCTATCTATCTAAACTCTGCTATCATCTAACGCTTCTATATTCTAACTCTGCTCTCTATCTAACTCTGCTATCTATCTAACTCTTCTATCTACTAACTCATGCTATCTATCTATCTAACTCTGCTATCTATCTATCTAACGCTGCTATCTATCTATCTAACTCTGCTATCTATCTTATCTATCTATCTACTATCTAACTCTGCTATCTATCTTCTATCTAATCTATCTATCTATCTCTATCTACTCTGCTATCTATCTATCTAACTCTATCTATCTACTCTAATCTCTCTAACTCTATCTTCTACTCTATCTATCTATCTAACTCTTATCAATCTATCTATCATCTATTCATCTATATTCTAACTTTCTTTATCTATCTCCTCTTATCTATCTATCTATCTATCTAACTCCTGTTACTATCTATCTAACTCTATCTATCTATCATCTATCTATCTAACTCTATCTACTCTATCTAACTCTGCTATCTATCTCTCTATCTATCTACTCATCTATCTATCTATCTATCTAATTACTCTGCTATCTACTTCTATCTATCTATCTAGCTATCTAACTCTGCTATCTATCTATCTACTCTGCTATCTATCTATCTAACTCTGCTATCTATCTATCTAACTCTCGCTATCTATCTACTAACTCTGCTATCTATCTATCTAATCTTTGCTATCTATCTATCTAACTCTGCTATCTATTCCTATCTAACTCTCTATCTATCTAACTCTGCTATCTAACTCTGCTATCTATCTATCTATCTACTCGCTACTCTATCTAATCTCCTGCTATCTATCTATCTAACTCTGCTATCTATCTCTATCTCTAACTCTGCTATCTATCTATCTAACTCTGCTATCTATCTATCTATCTAAATCTGCTATCTTTATCTATCTAACTCTGCTATCTCTCTTCTAACTCTGCTATCTATCTATCTAACTCTATCTATACTAAACTCTGCTATCTATCTACTCTGCTATCTATCTAACTCTGCTATCTATCTAACTCTGCTATCTAATCTATCTAACGCTGCTATCTATCTATCTAACTGCTTATCTAATCTATCTATCTGCATCTATCTCTATCTATCTAGCTATCTAACTCTGCTACTATCTTATCTATCTATCTATCTATCTCTGCTACTATCTATCTAACTCTATCTATCTAACTCTATCTATCTAACTCTAATCTATCTATCTAACTCTATCTATCTATCTAAACTCTTACTATCATCTATCTATCTATCTATCTATCTATCTTCTATATATCTAACTGTATCTATCTATCTAACCTTATCTATCGATCTATCTATCTATCTAACTCGCTATCTATCTAACTATCTTATCTATCTATCTATCTATCTATTCTCTATCAATCTAACTCTACTGCTATCTATCTATCTATCTATCTACTCTATCTATCTCTATCTATCTATCTATCTATCTAAACTCTGCTCTCTAACTATCTAACTTCTATCTATCTATCTAATCTATGCTATCTTTATCTATCTAACTCCTATCTATCTATCTAACTCTCTGCTATCTATCTATCATAACCTCATAAATGAAGATCTATCTATCTACTCTATCTATCTAACTCTGCTATCTAACTCTGTCTATCTATCTATCTATCTAACTTCTGCATCTATCTATCTAACTCTGCTAATCTATCTATCTAACTCTGCTATCTATCTATCTACTCTGCTATCTCATCTATCTATCTTCTAACGCTGCTATCTATCTATCTAACCTGCTATCTTCTATCTACTCGCTATCTACTATCTAACTCTGCATCTCTCTATCTAACTCTATGCTATCTAACTCTGCATCTAACTCTGCTTATCTATCTATCTATCTATCTAACTCTGCTATCTACTATCTAATCTAACTCTGCTATCTATCTATTCACTCTCTGCTACTCTATCTATCTACTTATCTATCTATCTATCTACTCTATCTATCACTCTGCATCACTCTGCTATCTATCTACTATCTATCTATCTTCTATCTAACCTACTTTCTACTAACTCTGCTACTACTATCTATCCTATCTATCTATCTACTCTGCTATCTATCTATCTAATCTATCTATCTATACTCTACTATCTATCTAACTCTGTCTATCTATCTCGCTCTATCTATCTATCTAACTCTGTCTATCTATCTATCTAATCTGCTATCACTCTGCTATCTATCTATCTATCTATCTAACTCTGTCTATCTATCTTATCTAAACTCTGCTATCTATCTAACTCTGCTATCATCTATCTAACTCTATCTATCTAACTCTGCTATCTAACTCTGCTATCTATCTATCTATCTATCTAACTCTGCTATCTATCTATCTAACTCTGCTATCCTATCTATCTAACTCTATCTATCTAACTCTGCTATCTAACTCTGCTATCTATCTATCTATCTATCTATCTATCTATCTATCTAACTCTGCTATCTATCTACTCTATCTATCTACTCTGCTACTCTAACTCTGCTATCTATCTATATAATTCTGCTATCTATCTATCTAACTCTATCTATCTAATCTATCTACTCTGCTATCTCTCTATCTATCAACTCTGCTATCTATACTCTGCTATCTACTAACTCGCTATCTAACTCTGCTATCTAACACTCTGCTATCTATCTTATCTATCTACTTCTATCTATCTATCTATCCTATCTCTATCTATCTATCTATCTAACTGCTATCTAACTCTGCTATCTATCTATCTATCTACTATCACTATCTATCTTATCTCTCTACATCTGCTATCTATCTATCTATCTATCTATCTATCTACTATCTCACTCTGCTTTCTATCTATCACTATCTATCTATCTATCTATCTATCTATCTAAACTCTGCATCTATCTATCTAACTCTATCTATACTAACTCTGCTCTAATCTATCTATCTAACTGCTGCTATCATCTCATCTATCTATCTATCAATCTATCAATCTATCAATCATCTGCATCTACTCTATCATCTATCATCTATCTATCTTATCATCTATCTATCTATCTTCTATCTATCTATCTATCATATCTATCTATCTATCTATCTAATCTATGAGACTGCACTCAGTCAGCCAGGTATTATTAAGTCCCAGAGAGAGTCCAGAGAGCCTCCTCCTAGTGACTCCCCATAGGTCAGGTCAGACTCAGAGACTCAGAGTGTGCCGCTGCCGCCCGCCTGCGCGTCCTAGGCAGCCGTCCCTGTCCTTACTTGTGCGGCGCTGTGACGTCACGGCTACGCGCCGCGCAGTGCTGGCGGAGATTTGAAAGGGAAAGTCGTGGGGATTCGGGCAGCTCCTCTCCTTCCGAATCCAACCTCCACCTCCCCCGTGTCCTGAATGGAGGAGGAAAAAAAAGGAGGAGCCAGGTCTTAAAGGTCTTCAACTAAGTTTGCATCACGCCGACGGTGCTCGCGGCAGCTGCAAACAAAGTTTAACAAAGCGGGCCCGCAGGGCCCGGCCCCACATTTAGTCTCCCTCTCCGGGCCCCAGAAGCCTCTCGGGCCCGGTACAGAAGTATCACCGTACCCCCCTGATGGGCGGCCCTGAAAGCACCAACAGGCGCACCGCTCCTGTTTTGAAGTTTAAATCACGCTAATCAATGTTATATCGGTTAAACTCCTTCATTGAGGCGGCTGCATGGCTACATGAAAGTTAACAACGCAGTCACCGCAAGTGATTATATGCTGAAAGCGGCTTTCTATTGCAGCACCTTAAATGCCAGCTAATAGCTCGTATTAAACGTGCCGAAATAGAAAAACAGCAGATAGCAACGTTATTTAGGTTAATTTCAACCCTGAAAGTGGAGAATTCTGAAGGAATTGCTTACATGGGGCCTCGCAGTGCAACATGAAAATACTGAATCTTAAACAAAATATATCCATTTTATGATTCCTAGTGAGATCTTGTGTACCTGCACCTCCGTAGGTGGATCAACAATAACTGTATATTTTGGCAAGACAGAAAGTCGTCTTTGACCCAACCTTTTCATCTACATTGATGTTGGAACATGACTTCCAGCACAAGATGGTTATTGATGTAGGATGCTGAGAACTGTAGGGTAGTAAGATCACTGGGTCCAAGGATAAGAAGCAATGCTATAAAAGGCATGTCACCCACCAAGCCCCATTGCCAGTTATGTCAAGGACACCCACAAACTCCCGGGACCACGATATTCACCATTGCTCCCTGAAGTAAGTTATTTCTCAAATCTCTGGGTTTGGATGAGGCTTGAGGGTAGCCCTAACCAAATTCCCAGTAACTCTACTGTAGGCCACATCTGGTTTTCTGTGCCTCTCTCTGATTTAATTTGGTTCATCTGTTTACACACATTGCAGACTTGGTAATATAATTAAGATATCTGAAGGATTTTCATTTGAAATTCTAACAAACGACTCACAGGGGAAGCAGAGAGATTATGAAGAGTAACATCTGGGGAGTTACTGCATGTGTAAAGATTCTTGGAAGAGTAATATTTGTGTTATTAATATATATTCAGACATACACATCTCCTATAAAGCATCTTGGATCAATATAGACTTTAGACCTTAATTAAGCTTCCTATATCAAATATACAATGCAATGCGCAGCAAACCCTCAAAGTTAAATATACACGACTGTACCATAGGGAACAAAACCATTCACTATTAACCAAATGTATAAGCCTTTGTACACAACTTATTACCATCAACTTCCAAAAATGGTGAATTTAATTGGACTAAGGACTATGACTGTAGATAACATTTAGTATATTGAGACATCCAGAAAAAACATTGCCAAGTAACCTGGGAAACAACCAAATATTTCATAGAGCCACAGATAACTATTTAGCCTTAAGGCCCCCTACACATGCGGCTGCAATACCAAATTCCCATGGAATCTGCTGGCAATATGTGATGGCCAGTGCATGCACAAACTCGACCATATTCTGTAATGTGACAATTGTAACGATTTCCTGTACTTGATGTTAAGGGAAATTTTCTGCCTGTACTGATGGTGGTAGTTCAACGGCATTGTGGTTGGACGTTTTCTCCGGTACTCCATGCCAATATGGGGAAAATGCCATCAGCAAGGTGGTTTGGCTACTTCAGCAGTAAAGTTATTGCCTGATGTATGAGTTTTTCTCTGTTCAGTTGCCTACACTTTTTTTAATGGATGAACCCAGAGATGCATTTGGTTGCAGCCAGACTGAAGTGATTATTAAGATAAAATAATACATGTACAATATGACTGCTATGCTGCCTCACGTGCTAAGCCCCCAGTACGGAGAGTAGAAGCGATTAACCTTTTGGCTGGAGATAAAGAAAGAATTTTTAAAGGCCAATCCCACGCAGTCATGAAAAGAAAAGGACACGATGGGGTAGGAGACAGTAAGTTTAAAATGACCAAATTGCTACCAGTATATAATGAAATTAGTTAGATAGATAGATACAGTTAGATATATAGATAGATAGATAGATAGATAAGAGTTAGATAGATAGATAGAGTTAGATAGATAGATAGAGTTAGATAGATAGAGTTAGATAGATAGAGTTAGATAGATAGAGTTAGATAGATAGATAGCAGAGATAGATAGATAGATAGATAGCAGAGTTAGATAGATAGATAGCAGCGTTAGATAGATAGATAGCAGCGTTAGATAGATAGATAGCAGAGTTAGATAGATAGCAGAGTTAGATAGATAGCAGAGTTAGATAGATAGCAGAGTTAGATAGATAGCAGAGTTAGATAGATAGAAGAGTTAGATAGATAGCAGAGTTAGATAGATAGCAGAGTTAGATAGATAGCAGAGTTAGATAGATAGATAGATAGATAGATAGATAGATTATAGATAGATAGATATCAGAGTTAGATAGATAGATAGATAGATAGATAGATAGATAGATAGATAGCAGACTCCTACCCCATCGTGTCCTTTTCTTTTCATGACTGCGTGGGATTGGCCTTTAAAAATTCTTTCTTTATCTCCAGCCAAAAGGTTAATCGCTTCTACTCTCCGTACTGGGGGCTTAGCACGTGAGGCAGCATAGCAGTCATATTGTACATGTATTATTTTATCTTAATAATCACTTCAGTCTGGCTGCAACCAAATGCATCTCTGGGTTCATCCATTAAAAAAGTGTAGGCAACTGAACAGAGAAAAACTCATACATCAGGCAATAACTTTACTGCTGAAGTAGCCAAACACCTTGCTGATGGCATTTTCCCCATATTGGCATGGGTACCGGAGAAAACGTCCAACCACAATGCCGTTGAACTACCACCATCAGTACAGGCAGAAAATTTCCCTTAACATCAAGTACAGGAAATCGTTACAATTGTCACATTACAGAATATGGTCGAGTTTGTGCATGCACTGGCCATCACATATTGCCAGCAGATTCCATGGGAATTTGGTATTGCAGCCGCATGTGTATGGGGGCCTTAAGGCTAAATAGTTATCTGTGGCTCTATGAAATATTTGGTTGTTTCCCAGGTTACTTGGCAATGTTTTTTCTGGATGTCTCAATATACTAAATGTTATCTACAGTCATAGTCCTTAGTCCAATTAAATTCACCATTTTTGGAAGTTGATGGTAATAAGTTGTGTCAAAGGCTTATACATTTGGTTAATAGTGAATGGTTTTTGTTCCCTATGGTACAGTCGTGTATATTTAACTTTGAGGGTTTGCTGCGCATTGCATTGTATATTTGATATAGGAAGCTTAATTAAGGTCTAAAGTCTATATTGATCCAAGATGCTTTATAGGAGATGGTATGTCTGAATATATATTAATAACACAAATATTACTCTTCCAAGAATCTTTACACATGCAGTAACTCCCCAGATGTTACTCTTCATAATCTCTCTGCTTCCCCTGTGAGTCGTTGTTAGAATTTCAAATGAAAATCCTTCAGATATCTTAATTATATTACCAAGTCTGCAATGTGTGTAAACAGATGAACCAAATTAAATCAGAGAGAGGCACAGAAAACCAGATGTGGCCTACAGTAGAGTTACTGGGAATTTGGTTAGGGCTACCCTCAAGCCTCATCCAAACCCAGAGATTGTGAGAAATAACTTACTTCAGGGAGCAATGGTGAATATCGTGGTCCCGGGAGTTTGTGGTGTGTCCTTGACATAACTGGCAATGGGGCTGGTGGGTGACTGCCTTTTATAGCATTGCTTCTTATCCTTGGACCCAGTGATCTTACTACCCTACAGTTCTCAGCATCCTACATCCAATAACCATCTTGTGCTGGAAGTCATGTTCCAACATCAATGTAGATGAAAAGGTTGGGTCAAAGACGACTTTCTGTCTTGCCAAAATATACAGTTATTGTTGATCCACCTACGGAGGTGCAGGTACACAAGATCTCACTAGGAATCATACAAATGGATATATGTTTAAGATTCAGTATTTTCATGTTGCAACTGCGAGGCCCCATGTAAGCAATTCCTTCAGAATTCTCCACTTTCCAGGGTTGAAATTAACCTAAATAACGTTTGCTATCTGCTGTTTTTCTATTTCGGCACGTTTAATACGAGCTATTAGCTGGCATTTAAGGTGCTGCAATAGAAAGCCGCTTTCAGCATATAATCACTTGCGGTGACTGCGTTGTTAACTTTCAGTGTAGCCATGCAGCCGCCTCAATGAAGGAGTTTAAACCGATATAACATTGATTAGCGTGATTTAAACTTCAAAACAGGAGCGGTGCGCCTGTTGGTGCTTTCAGGGCCGCCCCATCAGGGGGGTACGGTGATACTTCTGTACCGGGCCCGAGAGGCCTTCTGGGGCCCGGAGAGGGAGACTAAATGTGGGGCCGGGCCCTGCGGGCCCGCTTTGTTAAACTTTGTTTGCAGCTGCCGCGAGCACCGTCGGCGTGATGCAAACTTAGTTGAAGACCTTTAAGACCGGTCTCCTCCTTTTTTTTCCTCCTCCATTCAGGACACGGGGGAGGTGGAGGTTGGATTCGGAAGGAGAGGAGCTGCCCGAATCCCCACGACTTTCCCTTTCAAAATCTCCGCCAGCACTGCGCGGCGCGTAGCCGTGACGTCACAGCGCCGCACAAGTAAGGACAGGGACTGGCTGCCTAGGACGCGCAGGCGGGCGGCAGCGGCACACTCTGAGTCTCTGAGTCTGACCTGACCTATGGGGAGTCACTAGGAGGAGGCTCTCTGGACTCTCTCTGGGACTTAATAATACCTGGCTGACTGAGTGCAGTCTCATAGATTAGATAGATAGATAGATAGATATGATAGATAGATAGATAGAAGATAGATAGATAGATGATAAGATAGATAGATGATAGATGATAGAGTGATCAGATGATTGATAGATTGATAGATTGATAGATAGATAGATGAGATAGATAGCAGCAGTTAGATAGATAGATTAGAAGCAGAGTTAGTATAGATAGATTAGATAGATAGATGCAGAGTTTTAGATAGATAGATAGATAGATAGATAGATAGTAATAGATAGAAAGCAGAGTAGATAGTAGATAGATAGATAGATAGATAGATAGATAGCGAGTAGAAGGATAAGATAGATAGTGTAGTAGATAGATAGATAGATAGCAGAGTTAGATAGCAGTTAGAAGATAGATAGATAGAGATAGAGATAGATAGATAGATAGAAGTAGATAGATAGTAGATAGATAGCAGAGTTAGATAGCAGAGTTAGATAGCGAGTTAGTAGATAGCAGAGTTAGATAGCAGAGTTAGATAGATAGAGAGATAGCAGAGTTAGATAGATTAGATAGATAGAGTTAGATAGATAGATAGCAGAATTATATAGATAGATGCAGAGTTAGAGTAGCAGAGTAGATAGATAGAGTTAGATAGATAGCAGAGTTAGATGATAGATAGATAGATAGATAGATAGATAGATAGCAGAGTTAGATAGCAGAGTTAGATAGATAGAGTTAGATAGATAGGATAGCAGAGTTAGATAGATAGATAGCAGAGTAGATAGATAGATAGATTAGATAGCAGAGTTAGATAGCAGAGTTAGATAGATAGAGTTAGATAGATGATAGCAGAGTTAGATAGATAGCAGAGTTTAGATAAGATAGATAGACAGAGTTAGATAGATAGATAGATAGATAGCAGAGTGATAGCAGATTAGATAGATAGATAGACAGAGTTAGATAGATAGATAGAGCGAGATAGATAGACAGAGTTAGATAGATAGTAGAGTATAGATAGATAGATTAGATAGATAGATAGCAGAGTAGATAGATAGATAGGATAGATAGTAGTAGCAGAGTTAGTAGAAGTAGGGTTAGATAGAAGATAGATAGATAGTAGATAGATAGCAGAGTGATGCAGAGTGATAGATAGAGTAGTAGATAGATAGATAAGTAGATAGATAGAGTAGCAGAGAGTGATAGATAGATAGCAGAGTTAGATTAGATAGAGATAGCAGAGTTAGATAGATAGATAGATAGATAAGCAGAGTTAGATGCAGAGTTAGATAGCTAGAGTTAGATAGAGTAGATGCAGAGTTAGATAGTAGATAGCGAGTAGATAGATAGATGCAGGTTAGATAGATAGATAGCAGCGTTAGAAGATAGATAGATGAGAGTAGCAGAGTAGATAGATAGATAGCAGAGTTAGATAGATAGATTAGCAGAGTTAGATAGATAGATGCAGAAGTTAGATAGATAGATAGATAGACAGAGTTAGATAGCAGAGTTAGATAGATAGAGTAGATAGATAGATTTCATGAGTTATGATAGATAGATAGCAGAGAGTTAGATAGATAGATAGGAGTTAGATAGATAATAGATAGCATAGATTAGATAGATAGATAGAAGTTAGATAGTTAGAGTAGCAGAGTTTAGATAGATAGATAGATAGATAGAGATAGATAGAGTAGATAGATAGATAGATAGATAGCAGTAGAGATAGATTGATAGGAATAGATAGATAGATAGATAGATAAGATAGTTAGATAGATAGCGAGTTAGATAGATAGATAGATGATAGATAAGGTTAGATAGATAGATACAGTTAGATATATAGAAGATAGATAGATAGATAGATAGATAGATGATAGTAAGAGTTTAGATAGATAGATAGAGTTAGATAGATAGATTAGGAGTTAGATAGATAGAGTTAGATAGATAGAGTTAGATAGATATAGCAGAGATAGATAGATAGATAGATAAGATAGTAGCAGAGTTAGATAGTAGATAGCATAGAGATAGATGCAGATAGATAGATAGATAAGCAGTTAGATAGATAGATAGCAGCGTTAGATAGATTAGATAGCAGAGTTAGATAGATAGCAGAGTTAGATAGATAGCAGAGTAGATAGATAGCAGAGTTAGATAGATAGAGTTAGATAGATAGATAGCAGAGTTAGAAGAGAGATAGCAGAGTTAGATAGATAAAGATAGCAGATTTAGATAGATAGAAGATAGCAGAGTTAGATAGATAGATAGCAGAGTTAGAATAGAGATAGATAGCAGAGTTAGATAGATAGATAGCAGAGTTAGATAGATAGCGAGTAGATAGATAGATAGATAGCAGAGTTAGATAGCGAGTTAGATAGATAGAGAGTTAGATAGGAATAGATAGCAGAGTTAGATAGATAGATAGCAAAGATTAGATAGATAGATAGCAGAGTTAGATAGATAGATAGCGAGAGTTAGATAGATAGATAGCAGAGTTAGATAGATAGATAGCAGAGTAGATAGATAGATAGCAGAGTTAGATAGCTAGATAGATAGATAGAAGTAGATAGCAGAGTAATTAGATAGATAGATAGATAGATGGAGTTAGATAGATAGAGAGATAGATAGACAGAGTTAGATAGAGAGTAGAGTTAGATAGATAGATGATAGATAGATAGGTTAGATAGATAGTAAAGAGTTAGATAGATAGATAGATAGATAGAGGAGATAGATAAGAACGTTAGATATAGAGAATAGATGATAGATAGATGATAAGAGTTAGATAGATAGATAGAGTAGAAGATAGAGTTAGAGAGATAGAGTAGATAGATAGAGTTAGATAGATAGATAGCAGAGTAGATAGGATAGATAGATAGATTAGATAGAAGATAGATAGCAGAGTTAGATAGCTGATAGATAGATAAGATAGATAGCAGAGTTAGATAGATAGATAGCAGCGTTAGATATGATAGATAGCAGCAGTTAGATAGATAGATAGCATGAGTTAGTAGATAGATAGAGTTAGATAGATAGCAGAGTTAGATAAAGCAGAGTTAGAATATAGAAGGTTAGATGATAGCAGAGTTAGATAGATAGCGAGTAGATAGATAGCAGAGTTAGATAGATAGCAGAGGTAGATAGTAGTAGCAGAGTTAGATAGATAGCAGAGATAGATAGATAGCAGAGTTAGATAGATAGCAGAGATAGATAGATAGATAGATAGATAGATAGATAGATAGCAGAGTTAGATTAGATAGATAGATAGATAGATAGATAGATAGATAGATAGATAGATAGATAGATAGCAGAGTTAGATAGATAGATAGCAGAGTTAGATATAGATAGAAGAGTAGATAGATAGCAGTAGTTAGATAGAGAGCAGAGTTAGATAGATAGCAGAGTTAGATATAGATAGCAGAGTTAGATAGATGTAGCAGAGGTAGATAGATAGCAGAGTTAGATAGATAGAAGATAGATAGATAGAAGATTATAGATAGATAGATGTATAGATAGATAGCAGAGTTTAGATAGCAGAGTTAGATGATAGCAGAGTTAGATAGCAGAGTTAGATAGATAGCAGAGTAGATAGCAGAGTTGAGATGATAGATAGATAGATAGCAGAGTTCAGATAGATAGAGTTAGATAGATAGATAGCAGAGTTATTTAGATAGTAGAGTTAGATAGCAGAGTTAGATAGATAGAGTTTGATAGATAGCAGAGTTAGATAGAGAATAGATTAGATAGATTGATAGATAGATAGATAGATAGATAGCAGAGTTAGATAGCAGGAGGGAGATAGATAGAGTTAGATAGATAGATAGCAGAGTAATAGTAGATAGAGGTTAGATAGATAGATGAGATAGATAGATAGATAAGATAGATAGATAGATAGATAGCAGAGTTAGATGCAGAGTTAGATAGATGAGATAGATAGTAGTAGCAGAGTTAGATAGATAGCAGAGTTAGATAGATAGATGCAGAGGTTAGATAGATAGATAGATAGATAGATAGCAGAGTAGATAGATAGATAGATAGATAGATAGATAGATAGATAGCAGAGTAGATAGAAGGATAGATTAGAGAGATAGATAGACAGAGTAGATGATAGTAGTTAGATAGATAGACAGAGTTAGAAGATAGTAGAGAGTAGTAGATGATAGATAGATAGATAGATAGATAGTAGAGTTGATAGATAGATAGATAGATAGATAGCTAGGAGTTAGATAGATAGATAGAGTTAGATAGATAGATCGATAGATAGATAGAGAATTAGATAGAGTTAGATAGATAGTTATAAGTTAGATAGATAGATAGATAGCAGAGTTAGATAGATAGATAGCAGAGTTAGATAGATAGATAGCAAGATAGATAGTAGATAGAGTTAGATAGATAGATAGATAGCAGAGTTAGATAGAAGATAGCAGATTAGAAGATAGATAGCGATTGATAGATAGATAGAGAGTAGATAGAGAGATAGATAGCAGAGTTAGATAGCAGAGTTAGATAGATAGAGTTAGGATAGATAGATAGCAGAGTTAGATAGATAGATAGAGAGTTAGATAGATAGATAGCAGAGTTAGATAACATAGATAGCAGAGTTAGATAGATAGATAGCAGGTTAGATTAGATAGATAGCAGAGTACATAGAAGATAGAAGAGTGACATAGATAGATAGATAGGATAGATAGATAGACTAGATAGCAGAGTTAATAGATAGATAGATAGATAGGAAGATAGCAGAGTTAGATAGACAGAGTTAGATAGATAGTAGGTTAGATAGATAGATAGATAGGTAGTGATAGATAGCAGAGTTCAGAGTTAGATAGATAGCTAGATAGATAGATAGGATAGATAGATAGATAAGAGTAGATAGATAGATAAGTAGATATATAGATAAGATGATAGATAATAAGGTTAGAAGATGATAGAGTTAGATAGATAGATAGAGTTAGATAGATAAGAGTTAGATAGATGAGTTAGATAGATAGATAGAGTAGCAGATAGAATAGATAGATAGATAGCAGAGTTAGATAGATAGATAGCAGCGTTAGTATAGATAGATAGCCGGTTAGATAGATAGATCGCAGAGTAGATAGATAGCAGAGTTAGATAGATAGCAGAGTTAGATAGATAGCAGAGTTAGATAGATAGCCAGAGTTAGATAATAGAAGATAGATAGTAGCAGAGTTAGATAGATAGACAGAGTAGAGAGATAGCAGAGTTAGATAGATAGATAGATAGATAGATAGATAGATATAGATAGATATATCAGATTAGAGAGATGATGTAGATAGATAGATAGAGAGATATAGCAGAGTTAGATAGATAGATAGCAGAGTTAGATAGATAGCGAGTTAGATAGATAGCAGAGTAGAAGATAGCAGTTAGTAGATAGCAGAGTTAGATAGATAGCAGAGTTAGATAGATAGCAGAGATAGATAGATAGCAGTTAGATAGATAGATAGATAGATAGTAGATAGATAGATAGATAGATAGATAGATGATAGATAGAGAGTTAGATTAGAGATAGATAGCAGAGTTAGATAGATAGATAGATAGCAGAGTTAGATAGATGTAGATAGATAGAAAAAAGTTAGATAGATAGCAGAATTAGATAGATAGATAGATAGGTTATAGATAGATAGATAGATAAGCGAGTTTAGAGAGATAGATAGATAGATAATATAGTAGATAGATAGATAGATTATAGATGATAGATAGATAGCAGAGTTAGACAGATAGATAGATAGCAGAGTTACATAGATAGATAGATAGAGTAGATAGTAGCAGGTAGATAGATAGATAGATAGCAGAGATAGATAGATAGATAGATTAGATAGCAGAGTTAGACAGAGAATAGAAGATAGCAGAGTTAGACAGATAGATAGATAGCAGAGTTAGACAGATCGATAGTAGCAGAGTTAGACAGATAGATAGATAGAGCAGAGTTACATTAGATAGATTAGATAGTAGATAGATGTAGAGAGTAGCAGAGGAGACAGAAGCATAGCAGGTTAGACAGATAGCAGAGATAGATAGATAGATAGCAGAGGTTACATAGATAGATAGATAGAGAGAACATAGAGATAGACAAGAAGCAGATAGACATAGTTAAATAGATAAACAAGAGGCAGATAGATAGATATACAGAGAGAGAGAGGGACAGATAGAGATAGATAGGGGCAGAGATCCATGTAGAAGGTACAAGAAGGTCTCCTGGCCAAAGGTGTGGGCAAGCATTGACTACAACTGAACACAACAGTAAGTTTTAAAATGACCAAATTGCTACCAGTATATAATGAAATAGTTAGATAGATAGATACAGTTAGATATATAGATAGATAGATAGATAGATAAGAGTAGATAGATAGATAGAGTTAGATAGAGAGAGTTAGATAGATAGAGTTAGATAGATAGAGTTAGATAGATAGAGTTAGATAGATAGATAGCAGAGATAGATAGATAGATAGATAGCAGAGTTAGATAGCTAGATAGATAGATAGATAGATAGCAGAGTTAGATAGATAGATAGCAGCGTTAGATTAGAGTTAGGATAGCGCGTTAGATAGAGTAGATAGATAGCAGAGTTAGATAGATAGCAGAGTTAGATAGATCGCAGAGTTAGATAGATAGAGAGTTAGATAGATAGCAGTGATAGATTAGATCAGAGTAGATAGAGTAGATAGATAGCACGAGTTAGATAGCTAAGCAGGTTAGATAGATAGAAGAGTTAGATAGATAGAGTTAGATAGATAGCAGAGTTAGATAGATAGCAGAGTTAGATAGATAGCAGAGTTAGATAGATAGCAGAGTTAGATAGATAGCAGAGATAGATAGATAGCAGTTAGATAGATAGATAGATAGATTATAGATAGATAGATAGATAGATAGATAGATAGATAGATAGCAGAGTTAGATAGATAGATAGATAGCAGAGTTAGATAGATAGATAGATAGCAGAGTTAGATAGATAGATAGATAGATAGAAAAGTTAGATAGATAGCAGAATTAGATAGATAGATAGATAGGTTATAGATAGATAGATAGATAGCAGAGTTAGATAGATAGATAGATTATAGATAGATAGATAGATAGATTATAGATAGATAGATAGATAGCAGAGTTAGACAGATAGATAGATAGCAGAGTTACATAGATAGATAGATAGTTAGATAGATAGCAGGTAGATAGATAGATAGATAGCAGAGATAGATAGATAGATAGATAGATAGCAGAGTTAGACAGATAGATAGATAGCAGAGTTAGACAGATAGATAGATAGCAGAGTTAGACAGATAGATAGATAGCAGAGTTACATAGATAGATAGATAGATAGATAGATAGATAGATAGATAGCAGAGTGAGACAGATAGCACTAGCAGAGTTAGACAGATAGCAGAGATAGATAGATAGATAGCAGAGTTACATAGATAGATAGATAGAGAGACACATAGAGATAGACAAGAAGCAGATAGACATAGTTAAATAGATAAACAAGAGGCAGATAGATAGATATACAGAGAGAGAGAGGGACAGATAGAGATAGATAGGGGCAGAGATCCATGTAGAAGGTACAAGAAGGTCTCCCTGGCCAAAGGTGTGGGCAAGCATCTGACTACAACTGAACACAACAGTAAGTTTAAAATGACCAAATTGCTACCAGTATATAATGAAATTGCCAGTTTACTGTGTCTTTGTGTCATTAATTTGTGTCTCTCTGTCCAACTCTCTGATCTCTATCTCTGTCTGTCTGTCTATTTCACTTTTCTGTCTGTTTATCACTATCGGGCTGTGTGTCTATGTTTGTGGTTGTCTGTCTGTGTCTTTTTGGCCATCTCTATTAAGTACATAGTGGGTGTGGCCTAATTGGGGCAGAGAAAGGGGCGTGGCCCCTAATCTTCTTAGTAAGGGGGGGGGGTCTCTTGTTGTGCGGACTGGTGTTCCAATGGCAGGGCAGGCCTGGCAGGTATTATGTGTGGGGAGGTAATTAATATGGGGGGGTTGGTGCAGCTGGGGCCCGGCTGGGGCCCAATAATTTATCTAGTATGGGGCCCTGAAAATTCTGATGGCGGCCCTGGGTGCTTTGCCCTAATAGTCATCTTCTTCAGGGCAACTGCTCATACTTAAAGAGAAAGATCCAGTGCTGTATCTTGCTAAACCTCTTGGGGCAGGTCAAAGTAGGTTTGGTGCAAGGACGTTCATCTGTTAGTACTGTATATTGTTTGGGTCGGACATGTTCACTCAGTAGAAGTTCTATCATGGACTAAGAATTTACACTAGTGGACTCTATATTATCTGAGCTATGCCCACTCTTATAGGAGTCTAGAAATCCATTTTGTTTTTATGAAAAAGAGATTCTTTTGTGGTTTGCACTATATTTACCTTCCATTACTATGCATAGACATTATGGCAGGTATTGGTGTATAGTGGTGTAATGCATGCATATTCTCTTGTATTTCATCAAAAAATACAGAAATACAGACAATCTCTGCAAAATGCTTCTAGTATCAGAGGTAAGAGTTACAGAAAATTTTACATTATCCCCATTTCTTATTTTCCTGTACTTAGCTTTATTATATCCTATGACTATCTTATAATAAACCGTCCGGTACTCCTGTGGCTGGCAAAGTGATCATTTTCTTATGGTCGTGAGAGTTTGTTGCAGGAATTTACATCCAGCATAATGTCATGTTAGGAACACAATGCTTAACCAATTAGATTTCATACCCTTGCAATGTAATTCATTTCCAGAGGAGCACAGTCCTTAATCTGCGCTTGGTTTTCATCACGTGCAAAGTGTCAGAGTGCCAGGCGTGTGATTGATGAATTTCCCAATGCGCATTTCAATCTTCAGAAGTAAATCTAGCCATAAGGAATAACAGAATGAGAGTTAAAAAAAACATGGCATAAATGAATAGTAAGAAATGAACATTTGCGAAAACAGAGAAGATTATCTTTCATTGGAAAAGGAGCAGAAAAATTAGCAAAATGTGAAAGGAATTTTAACTTTGTTATTTATATAACAGGAGAAATCTTGTTTTTTACACATGGATTTCTAGGTGGATTTGCTCCTCTATATAAATGGAAGGTGACATTTTACATATATCTCCAGTGAACACAGAAGCCCGTAGATATACTTCCCAGTTTCATTATAAATGGTGGAATTGTTGGTTTCAAAATTCTGCTGACCTTTTGAAACTTTCAAAAGCTTCCATGTCACAGAATTTCATTGATTTATTGACATTTACAATGGCCTTGTGGCATATACTGGGTATACTGTATGTCAACAGGGAGTCTCCTGAGAATTGGAGTGGTCTCCCGCGCTCCCACCCCAAATCTAAATCTCCTCCCTGTTACGCCACCTTTTTCGGCCACGCCCCTGTAACGCCCAAACATCAATACATACTGGAATGTTCCCTCAAAATTGCTCAAAATAAGCAATAGAGAAAATTTCCCTGGGTGAGTTTTGCACTATTTATCATATTTTTTTGCTGAAAAAAACACCATGTGTAAGGTATATCTGTTGTATTTAATTAGGACTTGAAGTTTAGTTCTTGAAGAAGTTTCGCTAGTCATCCGACTGGCTTTCTCAATTCAGAATTTGTAAGGCTATTTTTAAATAACAAAGAAAGGTGTTTAGTGACCAAATTGACACTACTTTGAAAATCCAGCAGGGAGTATTACCTATTTACCATCATTTGAGCTCAACTTAACTTTTTGCCACATTGTCAGCATTATTAATGCTACTTTTTGCTTCATTATTAATCCCTATGATGAAAATTCGACTTTTTAATATCTTTAGAAGAAAAGTTGAAAGTTTAAAATTTTTTTAAAATAGTTTAAAAGTCTAGTGGATTAAAAAGCAAAAATAATGCCCCTTTATAAATATGTCCCTTAGACCCCCATTTGACTTTATTGGTAAATAAAGAAAATCAGAACCTTAAAAGAAAGCAGGAAAAAACCCTTAAAAAAAGTGAAATCTCAGATCGTATTACAGTAAATGCTGGGAAATAGTCTAATACTAATAATAGTACTTATTAGTATTGGGAAACACTCTACAATGTACTGACACCTTCCATGGACCCATTGGCAGGCTAAATAAAAGCACTTATGTGTTTTCGCCACCTCAGACTTAGCAAATTGAAATGGCTGAACTTAACGCAATAAAACACTTTTTACCATTTTATAAATATGCTTGAGCAGTTACCGAAGCGATGTATGGTGAAAAGTAGCGGTAATGACTTTTCACCACTGGTTGTCACTGCTTTATAAATTGCAAAAGGTCTAAATATGTCCCCAAAGTCTCATGTCCACCCCCAAAACTAGAATTTAACCCACTACTGGCCCCACTGTGTAGTGTAATAAAATTACATCCCAGCTCCAAATGGTTCTCCTGTAATGTCCTTGTAAAGTCCCAAGAACTGCTCTGCAGGGAGGGAAATTGTTTCCGCCTCTGAGAGGTTTTTGGCTTGCTCAGAGCAGCCCTCCCCCCCTCCCTCCCATTTTCCTCTCCCTCCCCCTAGTGTAAAACCCCTTTGGGGTACTGAAGGGCTTCCTCCCCCAGCCCCAAACGCTATATTAATATGTGCAGAAACTCCACCAACCATTACTTACCTTTCCTCTCTACCCCAGCGTTCTCCACTGCCGGCAGCCGCATCCGTGATTGGCTGCCTCTCAGCCAATCACTGGTCCGGCCCCCTGCTTGCAGTTTCGTGCAAGCAGAGGGCTGGGACAGTACGCTGGAGGAAAGAGGTAAGATAAGTAATGATCGGGGGACAGGGGTGTCTCTAGGGTTTTTGCCACCTGAGCCAAACTTTTGAATGCTGCCCGTATGTACCGCTAGGTGCTATGACGTGCGCCACCACAAACCAGGGTTAGGTGTGTGCAGCTTCCAGGAATGGGTGTGGTTAAACATTTGGTATTTTTAAACTTCACATCACATCTGTGTTTATACAGTCCCTCAAAAAGACATTTATCCATACCATAATTCCTGCCGCTTTTCTTCAAAAAAAATTATAGTGAGCTCTGCCTGCCGCCTCTCTGATGTTTATCAGGGGTGGTGCCCTGAGCATTTTGCTCATATTGCCTCATTAGAGAGACACTCCTGTCGGGGGAGTTTCTGTAAAAACTAATATAGCGGTTGGGGCTGGGGGAGAAAGCCCTACAGTACCCCAAAAGTTTTAAAAAGGGGCGGACATGGCCTTTACGTGCTATCTAGCTTATTAGCTTATTATTATAATTAAAATCATAATAATAAAGGCTAGAAAATCCAATATTTATTAGTATTTATCTATTAATTCATTAGTCATTTTACTTATGTCTCTAGGAGAAAGTTCTGGGTCACAATATAATTTCTTTTCATCCAGTATTATGTGGTTTCTATGTTTCATGGTAGGCTAAACCTATTGTGGTCAATTGGAGGCAACAATTTTCAATAAACACAATTTTTTTAAAGGCTTATAGCAGTATTAAAAGTGTACGGATTGGATAGGAAGCTAGAAAATGTGTTATGTGGCCAATATATATATACCGTATATATATTTTTTTTACATTTGAAGTACAGTGTAAGAGAAACACAGTGCTATTTGTCTTTCCCTATTCCTGCTGTTGGCACTCCCTAACAAACTCCAGCACTTTCTGCCGAAAGTGGCAAACATTACCTTTTACCCAGTGATCCAGCACACAATAAAGAGCCATGATTGCTTATTGTAGCCCTGCTGACTATTGTGTAACTGTCCAATCACAAAACACAAAGTTTTGCGGTGAAATTTGGACAATAGAATGAAAAATCCAGTTACATGTATAAATGCACATAGTGTGGCTGTACATGTCTTGTCTTTTTAAAGGAAATGAAAGTATTTGCCAAAAGGGTTAATTTATTTTGATTACTTTTGACTAATAAAATAATCGGTTCTGAACTCTGGCTAATAATCCAACTGTTAAAGAATCCATTGCCCCGTGTTGCGGTGAACAGGGACATTTTTCAGGCTTGCTAATAATAGTAAATGGAAACCTCTCTTTTCTCTTTCTTACCCTGCAGGTTTGACTTTAAACATTTTTTTTGCATTCTAACATAGCTATATGAATATTTATCTAGATATTTACTGTATTCTAAAATGTTATGGGGGGCACATTCAGTGCACTGGTGAAACATGTATGTTTTCCTCATGTATATTAATGCAACTTTAAAGCGACACGGAAGATATTGGCGCTATATAAATCCACAATGATAATAATAACATGCATAAGACCTGTTTTGCCTTATTTAGCAAAGCCTGTAGATGCCACATATAATGTCATAGTAAGTGGTTATACTGTATATACTTGTAGTAGTAAATCTACATATTTTTATCCCAAATAAAGAATTACTGTAAAAAAGGAATATATATTGATATCCTAAATATGGTCTGCTATCTGACCTTATAATGAATTGGGTAACATACAAATAAGTTTACTGTCGTTATAAACATAGGGCAATGACAGTTTGATTAATGAATGGTTTGTGTTATTTAGGAACTGTAACATTCTTTGTAAAATCCTTGGCATTCCTGGGCTTCTATGTGCCATTTACCTGCTCCGAATGGTTATCTGCTGATTGCTGACAGATGGTTACATAATCATTAGTGTCCAGAATCTCTATGTAAAAACCTGTCTTTCGTTATTAAGATAAGCATATTCAAGTGCTGGGCGGATTTTGCATAATAAAATGAAGGATTTCATAAACCTCATATAAATTGGAATTATTTTAATTAAATCTTTATTGCTACCATCCATTATCCGCTTATTCAGCTATCAAACATAATAAGTGCTTTTGTACCCGGGATGAGGAAACACATATTAAGCTAAAACAGGTAAACATGAGTAGATATGATGGTACAGTGTGTACCTGGCTTTACTCAATGAGCTCAGAAAGAACATGAATTGGTATGGGGGGGGTGGCATTGAGAGATAGCATGGGGGGTGCTGCACTAGATTAGTTAAGATAAACGGTTGGCAAGATGTGAACTGAAATATTTTGGATAAATGTTTATTATTTCAAAGTTATTTTGGGTGACAACTAATTTAGTAAAAGGATGCTGGGCCCTTTTCTCTTCCAAAACAGTTATTCTGTGTTTATTTGGGGTGTTGGGGACAAGACGGTTCAGGGGGTTGTTTGGGAGGGAGAAGAGGGAGGCCCAGTGTCAACTGTGCCATGTCATGTCCCCAATCTGCATTTAAAGGGCATGTTCACCCCCTTTTATAAGCTTTACTTATATTATAGTTATTGGTCCCCCAGCCCCAACCGCCATAATAGATTTTTGAGAAAGTGCCCCATTAGTTACTTACCTTCCCTCTTTCCTCCGCCGCAGTGTCCCGGCCCTCTGCTTGCATGGAACTGCAAGCAGGGGCGGGACTGGCAGTCATGTCTCTGATTGGCTGAGAGACAGCCAATCAGGGACGCGGCTGCCGGCTGCCCAGATCGCCGGGGGAGAGAGGTAAGGTAAGAAACTATCGGGGGACTTTGTCATAATTTTATTATGGCAGTTGGGGCTGGGGGACCAATAACTACAATATAACAAAAGGGTTTGGAGCAAGGGGGAGGGAGAGCCAAACGGGAGGGAGAGGGAGGGGGGTGAGGACTCTCCTGTGCAAGCCTCAAACCTTGACGAGGTTGAGGCATACACAGGCACAGGATGAGTCACTCAGAGCTCCTACACTGCAGTTTCCTGGACTTTGGAGGGGCACAGCAGGGGAACCATTTGGAGCAGAGATGTCAGGTAAGGATTTTTGTACACTACAGAGTGGGGCCAGTATGGGGTTAAATTTGGGTTTTGGGGGTGGACATGCCCTTTAAGCCTTTCTGGTGTACAGTATATGCCCCTTTTTTGCATCAGTTAAATGTTATTGTCCTGCCTAAAACAGGAGGCCTGAGAATTGCTCTAATACTGTAACTGTATGTCACAATGGCAAAGCTATACACACTGACAATTGATTTTTTTTTTCATTATGGAGATCATGCTTACATTGCTATTTTAAGGAGAACTAAACCCAAAATACAAAGGCAGCTCCACAGACTCTATAACTGTTACTTGGTAAAACCATTTCTCTCTCACCTCTGAATTCAGCCTCATTGTGTAGAAATCATTTATAGAACATTTCTGAGTACTGGCAATCTATGATGTCGCTGCTGGCTTCAAGTGTTGCCTCTTCCTGATGGTCCTGGACCCACAATTCCTTCTGCACAACTAGGTACCTTTTGTTTGTTTCCCACTCCCCTTATGCTAAGCTGCATGGAACCAGTTAAACCTCATTGTCCTAACCTGCCACTGTCATCCTAGCCAATCATCAGAGATAGCAGTAAATATGATTAGCTGATTTAATGCTCAGAGTGGGAGAAGGTGTTAACCCTTTTCTTATGTATTTATAAGCAACCTCTTTACACTTTGCGAGCATTTAGGCAAGAGACTAACTTTTTATGTGTGTATTTCTGCACTCAATGTACATTAGAAGTTTAATGCTATCTGCACTGATTTCAGTGTAACTATACAGCATGCGTTATCCTCCCTATGCGCTGCACAAATTAATTAAGTACTAATTAAAGGGTATCTCAACTGAAAAAGTTTGGGCATTTAGTTTTAATGAAGAATGGGAGGTAAAGGAGCTTTGTCTTACCTCACGTTCTTCAATAAAACCTACAGGAACCGGGAGAAAGGTAAGCTATTTGCTATATTTTGGGTCAAAATTCTAATCTATGCAAAATTTTTATGTCATGCTGGTGTCATAATAATATAATTAAAAATGCACCCAGACACATTTGAACACTATTAAAGATATAAGTTGCACCAAGTGCAATGCTTTTAGGGTCAAAATTCAATTCTGTGCAAAACTGTGATGTCATGCTGATGTCATAATGACATCATTAAAAAAATGCACCAGACACATTTGAACCCTATTAAAGGGCATGTCCACCCCCAAAACTATAATCCCCCCCAGTAATGGCCCCACCATGTAGTGTAGTTTAATCCTTACCTCACATCCCAGCTCCATAGGGTTCTCCTGTAGACCCCCCCTAAAGTCCCAAAAACTGTCCACCAGGAGGCTAGCAGGACTCTGCCTGCTACCTTGCCTCCGGTAGATATTTGCCATGCGTACTGCAGCCCTTCTCCCCCCTCCCTCTCCCTCCCGTTCTACTATCCCTCCCCCTAGCATAAAACCCCCTTAATAGGATGTTCCCCCATGTCTGGCAGCCCCAACCGCATATTTTTTATTTTCCAAAAGCTCCCCAGACTCTTACTTACCTCTCCTCTTTCCTCCGCTGCACTGAATGACCGGCAGCCGGAGGAACGAGGGGAGGTAAGTAAGAGTTTGGGGGGCTTTTGGAAAATAAAATATATGCGGTTGGAGCTGCCAGACATGGGGGAACATCATATTAAAAACAATTTTTAAGGGTGGACATGCCCTTTAAAAGTTATAGAATAAGAAGTCGCACCAAGCACAATGCTTTTTTAGGTCAAAATTCAAATCTGTGCAAAATGGTGATGTCATGCTATCATAATTACATCTCAAAAAATGCATCCAGACAAATGTGCACATTATTAAAGGATATAGAATAAGAAATAAGACCAAATGCAATGCTTTTTATGCTCAAAAATCAATTCTGTTTAAATGTCATGCTGATGTCCTAGTGACATCACTAAAAAATGCACATAGACACATTTGAACACCATTAAAAGATGTAGAATAAGAAACCACACCAAGTGTAATGCTTTTTAGGGTCAAAACTCAATTCTGTGCAAAACTGTGATGTCATAATTAGAGATGGCTGAAACTGTCGGGTTTCGTTCCGTTTTTGGGTTTTCGGATCCCAAAGATCCGAAAATGGACTTCGGATCGCATTTTCGATTTTTATCAAAGGTTTGAGCTATTTTCGAAAATTCTCGAAAATACCTTTTAACGTTCGATAATCCTCGAAAATACAATCGGAAACTATTTTCAAGTTTCCAATCGTATTTTTGAGGATTGTCGAACGTTCAAGGGTATTTTAAAGAATTTTCGAAAATAGCTTGAACTTTCGATAAAAATCGAAAACGTGCTCCGAAGTCCCAAAAAACGATTATGATGCAATGGCACTCAACAGATCAATTTCATAATGGTCTTAAAGGAGAACTAAACCCACATTTTAACACTCAAGAATCTGAACTTATACCCTGTAAAAACACCAATAAAATGTTAAATAGCAATACATTAAATAGCATTAAAGTAAATGTTACCACTTGAAGAACTGGATGAAATAACTGTGTGTATGTGCAGTGACTCACCCCTGATCTCAGTCACATGTTCCCTTGCCTATTCTGTCCTGTAAAAGGATTGGCTAGAGGCTATTAGTGGGTGTGACCAACTGTACCAACTGTAAAAAGTTCCTGCAGTATCTTATTACTGAGCATGTGTTAAGAACATAATGGTCAGTGACCACACTGTGCGATACCTGAACACTGAGAAATAAGACACAAACCTCATATTAGAAAGATCAATTTCTCAACAACCATATTAAAAAGAGAGGTGAGACACCGATTACTGTTTTTATATCAAGGAGATCTGCCTTTTTATTCAATATTATTCTGAGGCTTTAGTTGTCCTTTAAAGTAAAAGGTGGCAGCCCCAGTAAAATTGTACTGATCACTTTATAATCCACCCCTTCCATGGATTCCTATGGGGCCAAACTGAAATTAATAATCTTATAATCGGCGCGCTACTACGTAGTAGCGCGCCGATTATAACTTTACGGGACTGCCTTACCCTCTTCTCTCCCCCTGCCTCACTTCCCCCACCTCCGTATACTTGAATTTACCGTGTTCGCATTCTGTCAGTTACGCGGCTTCGGCACCACTGTGTATGGCGCGGCTCCACCTTTTCCTTTTACATGTAAAAGGAAGAGGTGGAGCCGCGCCATACACAGTGGTGCCGAAGACAGACACGGTCCTCGCTCTTATCTCCAACGACAGACTTTCTCTCTGGCCCCGCTCAAAGACTTGGAGTCTCGCTGCCAGTGAAGCTGCTTCTACCTCACGTGGCGATCTAAGGGAGAGGGGGAGGGCCGGGCGCTCACTGTTCTCCACTGTGTCCGCACAGTCACCGGCACCTTTACTGGACTGATGGTCAATGGGAAGCAGCAGCAGGTGGTCGGGGAAATCAGGGAGACTGGTTAGGGGGCTGGGACAATAAGAGGGTAGGAGCTAGAGGCAGGGAGGGTCCCGTGGTAATGAATTGCATTACAGTCATACTGGATTGTCCCACGCTGGCCATTACTCTCTATAGGGATCTAACAACTGTAAGATTGCTGGAATGTTGGGATTATATATGAGGGGGTGGATTATACTAAATAATACACCCCCTACGGCCGAGTGCCTTTTATACAGGGCGCGGAACTCCAAGGTGACTTCTAATATCCTTATAATTTACAGTAGGGGGTGCATTATTCACTATATAACGTACACTTATGAAAGCAAAACAGCACAGAGCTGCAGGTGCAGCATATTGAAGTGAACCTGATCTAGCACAGCTCTGTGCAATGCATTTTTTAAAGGGAAATATTGGAGTCTGGAAGAGTGTGTTTTTGTTAATGCAGAACTTTCCACAGACAGTCCCCCTATTGCATCAATTTTATGGAATATGTTTGCATCCCCTCCAACAGTACTCCTTTAATTAGTAAACTTAAAGAAACAGCAGACATCCCACCCTGCCACTTTGTGTTTCCAGGCAGGGTGGAAGAGGGGGCATGTTGAGGGGGCGTGGTGATGCTGAGTGACATCACTGATGTCATGCTGTGGGCTTGGCATGCACGCTAGGGGGTAGGGGAGGCGGGGTTATGGGCATTATGGGGCATGGCATAGGCAGTCTGGGGGCGTGGCAGCAAAAAGGGGCATAACGGGGAGGAGATTTAGAACTCCTCTCCATTGCGGGAGATTGGGGGGGGTCTCGCAGTAGCGCGGGAGACCACCCCAATTCTAGCGAGACTCCCAGAGGATCCGGGAGGGGTGGGATACCTGAAAGAGTATTTATTAAGAAGGGAATGTTGGAGGGTGTGAATAAACATACCCCCAAGATGGCCCTTTTAAATGATACATTTTCACAAACAACATGGGGAAAATCACACATGTGCTCCAGTTTTGGGGAAGAAACAGAACCAGGAGGAAGGACTGTCGGTTGCAGCAAAAGCAGCCGTGTCCGACAGTTACTGCGACCGATCGTGCGGTCGATAGAGGACCACATGATAGGTTATGGTGTTCCTACCTGTCCGATCGTGCTTTCATCCAATTCAGACAATGGAACGGTCGGCAATTAGTCGAAGCCACCATACAATAATTCAGACTGACCGAAACACTGAAATGTCGGTCAGTCGGGCCGAATTATTGTATGGTGTGTACCCAGCTTTAGAGGTGCAAAGGTTTGCCTGTGCCACCAATTAGATGATAGGATTTTTGCTGGATTACTGCAGTTAGATAACATTTCATTGGTTGCTGCAGATGAATTATTACTGGGATACTGTGGAGACTTTTTTCATGTTTTCCTCTGCATCTCTGTGTTCTAACTTTGAACTCTGTTCTCTGGACCTCACATACATTTTTCGAGAACACTTAGGGGCATATTTATAAAAGTCTTATTCATTGTGATTCATTTGTATCAATGTCCTCTCCCCCTTCTTTTATGATATACGCTGAGTAGTAAGCGATATTAAATACATGTGCTGTTTTTTGATTGGCTGAGAGACGAGATCTCAGCCAATGTTGAAATATTAGCATTGGCTAAGATCAAGTGTAGTATCTGTTTTTATTAGGTGAGAAAGGGGGAAAGCCCTTTTTTCCATCGGGGGTGATCCCCCCCAGGCTCCCTGGTTTGAATGGATCTGCACACTACACGATACTGATCAAAGCCTAAAGCTAGAAGTGTCACTTTCCTGTCTTTTGGAATAAGACTATGTGAAGTACCCATTGTGGATGGTTAGTTTATGGCTGGGAGGAGGGCCCAGGTAAGGGTGTACCCCCACAATTTAGGCTGTTTTTGAGGGGTATGGAGCCCAGTCAAAGCCTTGAGATGGGGGGTGCGAAAGCTCAGGCTTACCATCACACTCTGTGCACTAGCATGTGCACTAGCATGTTTTTTTTAGCACTCCGTTCACTTCCTGCCATAGCTTTGGCTGCATGGTGGTTCAGTGGTTAGCACTGATGCCTTGCAGCGCTGAGGTCCTGAGTTTGATTCCACCCTTGGACACATCTGCAAGGAGTTTGTATGTTCTCCCTGTGCTTGCGTGGGTTTCCTCCAGGCACTCCTGTTTCCCCCACAATCATAAAGACATACTGAT
The DNA here is from genome assembly GCA_019447015.1 of Hymenochirus boettgeri. Taxonomy (NCBI): domain Eukaryota; kingdom Metazoa; phylum Chordata; class Amphibia; order Anura; family Pipidae; genus Hymenochirus; species Hymenochirus boettgeri. The sequence continues at coordinate 240,719,268 of CM033473.1, forward strand.
AGGTTGTATGTGTACATAAAGGGATTAGATTGTAAGCTCTTCAGGGCAGGGAATATGTATTGCTATATAAGAAATAAAAAGGCCAGGGCCTATTTGGACAATCTTTTTAAAGTCACTCTTATTTATTGACACAAGCACTTAGGTACTTAGCACTTATTTTTGGTTTTCGTGTGTTTTGTTCACGTACTGTGGCCGGATTGCCAGGGCTCTATTTGGACTTCCAGGCTTATCTCATTCTAACCCCCCTGGATTCTTCCTGGTGGCAGTTGGGAGCAGAAAGGGAGGGTACGTTTGGTAAGGTTCCTGACGCCTACTGGCTGAAGGGACCTAAGTAGCCTTTCTCTAGCCCTACGGCTTAATAGCTATGGGCATAAGGGAGAGACAGATGGATCCCGAACCACTTGCATGCTTGTGCACTTCATGTAAGTATCACGCAAGCACGCTCTCCAAGCCTTCAATTAAAAATAAAATTAGCATATTGAGCAATCTGCTGGAAACCAGAGTCTTGCGATTTCTGTGAAGTTAATACACTGTCAGTTGGGGGGATTACTACACACACAATTATCTTGTGAGAATATTAACATAAAGGCATACCTGGCCTGGCATGACCACATAATATTTTTGCAAGACACTGCATGGGTTCTTAATGACATAAGCAGATATAAGGTTTATGCTGTTGGACAAACCCCAATGTGGGTAAAATATGTCTGGTGTTCCTTTGTCTGGACACTAGCCATTGTGACCCTCCTGTGCTTTTAGACTTGGTGACTGAGACCTTGACTGTGACCCTAGATGGATGAGTATATATTCATATTTATATTAGCCAAAGATGCTTTATTTTTTTTTTTGTAATACATGCATAGAGTGTTTTAAATGGATTTCAGCCCACCCTGATGTGTTCGTTTTGTTAAATCAGCATCTCTGTCACCAGTGTGTTATAATTGGTCTGAAACTTGGAATATTCAGTACTCCGTCACTTGTAGAGGGATTGGCTAAAGGTCTCAGCATTTTTTGGGCGCAACTCTGGGGCTATAAAAAGTGATCTCCTCTCAGAGATAGAGCTGATAGATTCAGCTGATAGAGGTCCAAAAGTCCCCCATCCCACCCTCCCTTAGTTTGTTCATTTGGTTTAATTATAATTTTGTTGTAACGCTGTTGGCCAAATTAACAGTAACATAGTAACATAGTAATTAAGGTTGAATAAAGACATACGTCCATCAAGTCCAACCTATTTACCCTCTTTTTTTTTTTTTTACCCTACCTAACAGTTGATCCAGAGGAAGGCAAAAAAAAACCAGCTAAAAAGGGGGGGAATTCCTTCCTGACTCCAAACGGCAATCGGAAAGTATCCCTGGATCAACCAGATCTATATTCATTAATACCAGTAATTCTCAATTTTTTTAGTTTTAGAAACTTATCCAGGCCTTTTTTAAAGTTATTCAATTGAACTTGCCATTACCACCTCTGCTGGAAGACAGTTCCACGGTTTCACCATTCTCACTGTAAAGAAACCTTTCCTAACCTGAAGATGAAACTTGTTTTCTTCCAACCTTAAAGGATGTCCACGTGTCCTCTGATATGACCTATTAGTGAACAATGCACCAGAGAGTTCATTGTATTGCCCATTAATATATTTGTATAAGGTTATCATATCCCCACGCAAAAGTCGCTTCTCCAATGCCCCAACTTGTCTAATCTGCCTGCATATTCAAGCCCCTTCATTCCCTTTATTATTTTAGTTGCCCTTCTCTGAACTGCTTCCATTTCCAAGATGTCCCTTTTGTATATGGGATTCCAAAACTGCACCGCATATTCTAAATGAGGCCTTATCAGTGCCTTGTAAAGAGGGAGAATAATATTTTTCTCTCTTGAATCTATTCCCCTCTTTATACAAGACAATATCTTGCTAGCTCTAGCTGTTGCTACCTAGCATTGTTTGCTATAGCTACCGTATATACTAGAGTATAAACCGACCCGAGTATAAACCGAGGTACCCAATTTCAGCTAAAAATCCTAATAAAAGTTGTTGACCCGAGTATAAACCGAGGGTAGAAACTTGGCATTCAAGATGTTTGGAAACTATAACTCCCAGCTAATAAAGCATGCTGGGAGTTGTAGTTTCCAAACACCTTGAATGCCACCCTCACTTGGCGTTCAAGATGTTTGGAAACTACAACTCCCAGCTAATAAAGCATGCTGGGAGTTGCAGTTCCCAAACATCTTGAATGCCCCCCTCACCCAGTTCAGTTTTACCTGTGGGTTCTCTCCCCTCTCCTCCATCCAAGGGCTCTGCTACATCCAAGGGCTCTGCTACATCCAAAGCTCTGCTACATCCAAGGGCTCTGCTACATCCAAAGCTCTGCTACATCCAGGCCTCTGCTACATCCAAGGGCTTCCTGGCAGGTGCGGTATCCTGAGCATTCCGGCAGCCGCGCGCTCATTCCAGTACGGACGCGCCGGCTACGTCACTGCCCGGCGCGGCAGTGACGTCAGGCCGGCGCGCCAGTACACAGAAGATCGTGCGGCTGCCGGAATGCTCAGGTAAGCTACTGACTCAGTATAAACCGAGTCCAAGTTTTCAGGCTGATTTTTCTGCCTGAAAAACTCGGTTTATACTCGAGTATATACGGTAAGTCTGTTATCTACCAGAACCCCCAATCTTTTTCCATTACAGATGCACTTAACACAGAGCTATTTATGGTGTAGGTGGCACAGGGATTATTAAATCCCAAATGCATCACCTTACATTTATCAACATTGAATCTCATCTGCCATTCTGCTGCCCATTTTGATAATCTATCTAGTTCTGCTTGCAGCACTTGCACATCATTGGAAGTTTCCAAAGCTCTGCATAGTTAAGTGTCATCAGCAAACACTGAGACCTTGCTCTCAATCCCCCCTTCTAAGTCATTTATAAACATTAAACAGAACGCCCCAGTACAAACCCTGAGCGCACTCCGCTTAGAACTTTATCCCACTAGATTGGAGCTCCATTAACCACCACTCTCTGTTTGCGATCCAATAACCAGTTCTCTATCCATGAACAAATGTTTTCTTCAAGGCCAACAGTCCTCAGTTTATACATTAGTCGCCTATGTGGCACAGTATAAAAAGCTTTCGCAAAATCCAAATATACCACATCCACTGCTGTGCCTGAAACTAACTTCTTACTCACTTCTTCATAAAAAACAATTAAATTTGTCTGGCATGATCTATTTCTCATAAATCCATGCATTGCTGACTACTACTAATAAGATGATCTCTGGAGACAAAGTCAAGGATATGATCCCGTAACAAAGTTTCCAGAACCCTCCCTACCACTGATGTTAGGCTTACAGGTCTATAGTTACCAGGCTGTGAACAACTACCTTTTTTGAATATTGGTATTACATTGGCTTTTTTCCAATCAAGCGGCACATCCCCAGACCGAAGCGAATCTGAAAAGATGAGAAACAGTGGTCTAGATAGAACTGAACTAAGCTCTTTTAAAATCTGAGGATGCAATCCATCTGGTCCTGGCGCTTTATTGATATTAACTTTGTCTAATTGTTTCCGTACCATATCCTCTGTTAGCCAATGTGAATACTCCTCATTTCTTCCCTGCATATTATTACAACCCCTGCTTTAAGGACAAGGATTCTCAACAGTAAAAACCGATGTAAAAAATCGGTTTAGCAGCCTTTTCGGCATCCTCTACAACCACCTCAGCTCCATTATTTAATGGTCCCATATTCTCAGTCCTCATCTTTTTACCATTTATATACTTAAAAAACATTTTTGGGTTGGACTTGCTTTGTTCGGCAATCCGTATTTCATTTTCTATTTTAGCTAGTTTAATTGCTTTCTTGCACTCTTTATTACAGCTTTTATACTCTATGTAAGCCTGTTCTGTTCCCTCTCTTTTCAAAATTTTAAAAGCCTTTTTCTTTTTTTCCATTTCCCTTTTTACCTGAGCATTAAGCCATGCAGGAGTGGACCTAATTTTTTTACACTTGTTCCCTAAAGGTACCGATTTAGAAATGTAATAGTTTTAATATCCACATCTGCTCTGAATCTTTACCTAGAAACAATTACCCCCAGTCTATGAGCAGGAGCGATTCCTTTAACAGCATAAAATTAGCTTTCCTAAAGTTAAAAGTTTTTGTTAACCCAGTGCACTTTGGTTTTTTGCAACCTATATTAAATGACACTATATCATGGTCACTATTCCCTAAGCTTCCCATTACCCTCATCTCCAAAACGAGCTCAGGGTTATTAGATATCACCAGATCCAACAACACATTTTGTCTAGTAGGAACTTCTACCATCTGTGAAAGAAAATGCTTATATAGGAAATTTAAGAACTTTATACCTAAACGGTAAACTAAAAACTGCAGGCTCCTGGCTGAATATGATGCATAAAGAAGGAGCCATATCTATTATTAACTATGGCTGATGGGGCAACCTGCTGAGATTCCACTGACAACTTAGTTACAGCTACTGATCTGCTTCACCTTATGTCTCATCCCCATCTCCTCTAGACTGTAAGCTCTCAGGCAGGGCCCTCCATCCTATTGTACCACAGTGATGCTGTAACTTACCACACTTTGTATTACTTGCAGTACCCTTGTATGTAACATGTATGTAAATATCAATAAAGCGCCAGGACCAGATGGATTGCATCCTAGGATTTTAAAAGAGCTTAGTTCAGTTCTAGCAAGACCACTGTGTCTCATCTTTTCAGATTCGCTTTTGTCTGGGGATGTGCCGCTGGATTGGAAAAAAGCCAATGTAATACCAATATTCAAAAAAGGTAGTCGTTCACAGCCTGGTAACTATAGACCTGTAAGCCTAACATCAGTGGTAGGGAAGGTGATGGAAACTTTGTTAAGGGATCATATCCTTGACTTTGTCTCCAGAGATCATCTTATTAGTAGTAGTCAGCATGGATTTATGAGAAATAGATCATGCCAGACAAATTTAATTGGTTTTTATGAAGAAGTGAGTAAGAAGTTAGATTCAGGCACAGCTGTGGATGTGGTATATTTGGATTTTGCAAAAGCCTTTGATACTGTGCCACATAGGCGACTAATGTATAAACTGAGGACTGTTGGCCTTGAAGAAAACATTTGTTCATGGATAGAGAACTGGTTATTGGACCGCAAACAGAGAGTGGTGGTTAATGGAGCTACATCTATGTGGGCTAAAGTTCTAAGCGGAGTTCCTCAGGGTTCTGTACTGGGGCCGCTTCTGTTTAATCTGTTTATAAATGACTTAGAAGGGGGCATTGAGAGCAAGGTCTCTGTGTTTGCTGATGACACTAAATTATGCAGAGCTTTGGAAACTTCCAATGATGTGCAAGTGCTGCAAGCAGACCTAGATAGATTATCAAAATGGGCAGCAGAATGGCAGATGAGATTCAATGTTGATAAATGTAAGGTGATGCATTTGGGATTTAATAATCCCTGTGCCACCTACACCATAAATAACTCTGTGTTAGGTGCATCTGAAATGGAAAAAGATTTGGGGGTTCTGGTAGATAACAGACTTAGCTGTAGCAAACAATGCCAGGTAGCAACAGCTAGAGCTAGCAAGATATTGTCTTGTATAAAGAGGGGAATGGAATCAAGAGAGAAAAATATTATTCTCCCTCTTTACAAGGCACTGGTAAGGCCACATTTGGAATATGCGGTGCAGTTTTGGAATCCCATATACAAAAGGGACATCTTGGAAATTGAGGCAGTTCAGAGAAGGGCAACTAAATTAATAAGGGGAATGGAGGGGCTTGAATATGCAGGCAGATTAGACAAGTTAGGACTGTTTACATTGGAGAAGCGGCAGTTGCGTGGGGACATGATAACCTTATACAAATATATTAATGGCCCATACAGTGAACTCTCTGGTGCATTGTTCACTAATAGGTCATATCAGAGGACTCGTGGACATCCTTTAAGGTTGGAAGAAAAGAAGTTTCATCTTCAAGTTAGGAGAGGTTTCTTTACAGTGAGAACGGTGAAACTGTGGAACTGTCTTCCAGCAGAGGTGGTAATGGCAAGTTCATTGAATAACTTTAAAAAAGGCCTGGATAAGTTTCTAAAACTAAAAAATATTGAGAATTACTGGTATTAATGCATATAGATCTGGTTGATCCAGGGATACTTTCCGATTGCCGTTTGGAGTCAGGAAGGAATTTTTTCCCCCCTTTTTTAGCTGGGGTTTTTTGCCTTCCTCTGGATCAACTGTTAGGTAGGGTTAAAAAAAAAAAAAAAAGGGAATAGGTTGGACTTGATGGACGAATGTCTTTATTCAACCTTAATTACTATGTTACTATGTTACTATGTTACTATGTATGTATTTTTTTCTTATGTATTTTAATGCAACTGTAAAGCGCTATTGGAAGATGTTGGCGCTATATAAATCCACAATAATAATAATTCTAATCAGAGGTTGGCTGGTTAATAATATATAAAAAGTTGGAGCTAAAAAGAATTGTTGGTTTAATGTCAATAAAAGTGTTGTGGCCATTTTCACCACATCTCTGTGTGATCTTTCTGTCAAAAATGTTCATTTCCCGAATCCTATAGGTAATAGTGGGGGTTGTGTTAAGTAAAAGCCAGCAAACACTCTTGAAGTTTGGTCGATATTTCATTACAGATGCTTTATAAAGAATCAATTTGGTCAATGTGGAACCCGGCAGTGAACTGCCATTGATGTGGTGTGTGTTAATATTTATGTTTACCTTGTCCAGCATAGCTCTCTAAGCATACATGGATACAGATACTCAATGCAGGGGATTACAACAGCAATAATCAACTTTATTTTGTGATAGACACAGAATAACAGGGCTTGGGGTAAGGTCTAGTATTCATTAAATGAATGACTTCAGATCTAGCGGGCAGGCTGATGAAATACAACCCTACCTACACTACAATACCTTAATCTCATTTTCCTAATCATCTGATGTAATAGAAGACACTTACAGGGAGATTTAATAAAAGTTCTTATCGTTTAAAATGGTGCTAATTTTGCCCCAACCAATTAGAACTTATGTAACATTTGAAAGCTAACATCTGATTGGTTAGGGCAAAATTAGCACCATTTTAAACGATAAGAACTTTTATTGAATAACCCCCTTAGTTATTCACATTTAGAAAAAAGGGAGAATTTTACACATCCATTTTAAGACGAGAAATGAAATATTTTATCAAATTACAGAGCGATTAGACCAAGTTTATATTAGCTGGGAATGTCTAGCTAGCAAAATAGCAGCAGATCTGGGAAAATAAAATAAATAGACCACAAGGCCTGACATATTAAAGTAGTAATGTATAAATCCCCTCTAGATACATATTCATTTGGTAGAGTGAACCTGATCTTGATAATACCTCCAGGGGATGTGTGACACTGATTGTGATGTTTCTTTAAATAGAATATCTCCCAAAAAAATTCTAGAACTACAATTGTTGATTGATCCACAGGGACATTTAATCATATGGCCATCAATTTCATATTGCCACCTTTGGTCAAGTGTGCAAATCATTTACCTGTCAACATGTATTAACAGGCGATGCTTTCCTTTCTTGTAGAGACACTAATGGGATTTGACAACCAGACGTATTTACTCTTAATAAAAAGCACCTACTGTATCATTGCTGCCAGTCTGTCATATACATAGCATGCACATCTGTTTCCACAAAAAACAGGAGCATGTCTGACATAGGCACTCACTCGCACCCTTGAAAAACAGGTGTGAATTTTAGAATTTTTAATTAAATTATGTCTGGGCAGTTGTAGACAAGTTTGATTTAATTAGTAGGGTAAACCGAACTTGTGTTTTAGCATTTCTGTAAATGGTTTTGCTGTAGCTGGAATGGTTTGACAGTTGGTGTGCTGTATGCAGTTTTGACAGTTGGTATGGGGAAAAGGTTAGTGGTCAAAGCCTGAGCAAAGTATTGTATTGAAGGCATGCAGCAACACACACCTCGGAGTAAGTGCTACTTACATGTATTTATTTATAGATTAAGATGACACAAAGTCATTTTTTCAGTTTACATACACTTTTAGGTGGATCCTCTAATCATTAACATTTTTGTTCTCGAGATAATCCAAAAGAGAGTCAAATTATAGAATGTTACTGGAAATGTCAGAGAGAGTAACAATGAAGGAATCTACTCATTAATGTGTTTAAATCAGTGACTGTACAGCTTTAATACATGTGATCATAACAAAGCCATTGAGAATGGAGAATGAATCAGATCAAAGAGCCTACTGCGACCAAACACCAGGCTCCTGGCAATGCTCTTGGTTATTCTGTCATGAGAAAAAGTCTAGAAAGTTTATACTTTTTAGAAATACTAAGACTTTATAGATACAAGAAAGACTTCCTTCTACTGTCATGATGGCTGAGAATTGTAGTTTCAATGATATTCTGATATTTTTTTATATACAGTTTAAAAAATTTTATATGAAAAAGCAAGTTCACCCCTCAAATTAAAACTTTTGTATTCGTAAATCACCTGCCAAACCAAAACTGCAATAGTTAGATATCTGAAGGATGTACTGTAAGTCTAGCCTGTAAGTCAACTGCTGCCCAATGTTCTGTTACCTCTCTTTCTTCTTCTTGGTTCTTCTAGTTAGCAGCTGTCAGTCATGGATATAACATATAACATCACAGCCAATGACTGAATGCTATTCCCCTAGCTTCCTTCTCTGAGCATGTAAAAGCTTGGAGCGCTTGAAGAGAAGGCAGAAACATTTGAGAGGCGGAGGGAAGGGGAGAGCATCATTTTACTACATAACAGATTAGCCCTACGGTCGGCTTTCTAACTATTGTAGTCTTGAGGGTTGATTTACCTTTATATAATTTTTAATTTGAAGATTGAACATGCCTATTAAGTCTTTGACTTGCAGTAAGGGGTCTGTGAGACCATTTGTTGCCCCTCCCTCCCTTATGTTATAAAGTATTTGAACAGACAAGATACTTTAACACAATGCTTCTTCTGTTTCTGTGTTTTCCGTATATTTCTGCTATGTTCTATATGGAGAGTGAAGATGAAATCAGGCGCAGCGTGTTACAGATGGATAAATGAAGGGTTAAATTAGTTGCAGTTTGCTATTATGTAATTCGCCGTTTGGGAACAGATTTGTGTATTCTGCTCTTCTGATGCCAAAATGTCAGTCATCACCATGAGAGCTGTACCTTGCTCTCCCTTAACATGTGTTTCGAAATTTCCCCATCTGTCTGCGTGGAGGACAAATTAATCTCTGACTGCAGGTCTACAGTATCTTCTGGTCTAAGGATGAAAATGTCTGGGGGACTTATTATTATTATAATTATAATTATGGATAATATATATACATCTTCTGTGGTGATGTACCATTACATTTAATACATTCATATCTGGCCCTGCCTGAAGAGCTTACAATCTAATCACATTAATTTACACATATTATCAGTATGTTTTTATGATTGTGTGCAAGGCATTACTGAGCCACTATACTGCTTAGTGGTGTAACTAGGAATCACAGGGGCCCCCAGCAAAATTATGATAGGGCCCCTATCCGTGCTTTTTTCTCAGTGGTTTTCTAGGAGGGGGCTATATCTGTCAAGTAAAATTAAGAAAATGGGGCCCCCTTGGCTTCCAGCCCCCCTGCGGTTGTTTCCCCTGCTCCCTGGTAGTTACACCTTTAGTGCTGCAATTTCTTATGTTCCAACCACAGATTACGGTTTCCCATTTATGTAATATATTTATAGCAATCTTTAAAAAGAAGCTAAATAATTGGATATTAGATGTACAAATGTTAACGCACACAGATCTTCTTCAAATTCTTTTATTCATTAAATGCAAATACTGTGCAAAATTTAGCTGTAGTATTTATACAGGGAGATTCAATAAAAGTTCTTATCTTTTAAAATGGTTCTCATTTTGCCCCAACCAATCAGATCTTATTTAACATTTGAAAGCTAACATCTGATTGGTTGGGGCAAAATGAGCACCATTTTAAACGATAAGCAGGGTTATTCAATAAAGTTCTTATCATTTAAAATGGTGCTCATTTTGCCCCAACCAATCAGATGTTAAGTTTCAAATGTTAAATGATATCTGATTGGTTGGGGCAAGATGAGCACCATTTTAAATGATAAGAACTTTTATTGAATCTCCCTGAAGAACTTTTATTAAATAACCCTGATAGTATTTTAACCTTTTTTTGAATTAAAGAGTTTGAAGAAGGTCCTGTGTACATCTAATATTTTACGGATTTGGTTGGTAGCACCAGGGCGAATTACAACCTTGGAAGGAGTGATTGTTTACAATACCCTCACGTTTGCGGACATATATATATATATATATATATATAAAACCATTCCAAAAAAACGTCCGCACTCCTTCGCAGAACAAACACTGCCCTGGTGCAGAAACCTCGACTCAATAATACAAACCAAACCGTATAAGAGGGCACTCTCGGGACTTTGCACTCGATCAATTACACGTGTACGGATAGGATCAATGCATTTCGGCCATGATACGGGCCGTCCTCAGGATCACCATATCTGGTTTCTCTCACCATCTTAAAGGGCCGGGGGGGACACACCCCCTCGTACCCTTAACCCTATGTGTATAAAAATGTATCAGTGATAAGAGTGAGACACCTAATTAACCAAATGAACCAAAATGACCAAAGCAAAATATGACAGTTAAAAAACCCCACACCCCTACTAGATAAAACCATCTCACACCGGACTGTACGCAAATCCGCTAAAGATTTAGATTGTGACTAGAGAACGAATCAGTCACAAAACATATGTATCATCTTTCCCTATAATATCTCCTACATGAGACATTTCAGATTTCCTAATGTTTAAATGGGACCGATAGGGAGGCTCGGGCACAATGTCGATCAATATTAGACCACAAGACTTTAAATGACATTATGTAACAATTGTGTCTATTATGTAACCAGGGGACCCCCCTCACACTAACATTTCTACAACATGACCAAAAAATATATACAATCCATACGAGACCTATGTCGAAAGACTAACCCTCACAAGAAGCAGGATAGAGACACCATTTCATTAAGACCCCTCGGGGCCACTGTATCAAGTCTCTTGATCCATTGCACTTCTAATTGGAGTAGCCTTTTATCTCTCGGGAGGCCCCGGCAAGTGTCCGGAACATGGTCTATGGCCATCCATCTAAACATGGACAGGTTATGTCCCACCTTTTTGAAGTGTCTGGCCACCGAGAGCTCCCCATGCTTGGAGTCCCTCACAGATCCTTGTCCCGAGAGTGCCGTTCTAATACTGGCCCGGTGGTTGTTCATCCGTTCCCTGACCGTAGTGCTGGTCTTCCCGACGTAAAACAATCCACAAGGACAAGTGATCACATAAATCACATGTGTGGATGTACATGTGAGTCTGAACCGAATGTCAAAGCGTTTCCCACTATGGGGATGAGGGAAATCCCTGCCCACCAGGGCATAGCGGCAAGTTTGACACCCCAAACATTTCACACACCCTCTCGTTTTTTTGTTAAGCCAACTCTCTTGCTGTGTCTTGGATTGGGGAAAAGAGTCTGTTTTGACCAACAGATTCCTAAGATTAGCACCCCTTCTATGTGCCACTCTGATATCCGAATCATAAAACGGAAGACCATGATCTGACCGGACCACATCCCAATGTTTATTGACACTCTTTTTGAGGGCATGGCTAGCTGGTGTGTGATTGATAACGAAGGTGGGTATCTCAACACCCCTTCTCACTGATGTTTTGGATTGTTGGGTGGATACCATGGTGGAAGCCATTTGCTTATATGCTCTCTCAATTTGGGTTAATAGGTGACTTTTTTCATAGCCCCTAGCAAGGAATCTGTCCACCATTTCCAGTAGTTGGACCTTGGCCCTAGCCGGGTCCGAATTGTTTCTAAGTACCCTCAAAAATTGTGAATAAGGAATACTCATAATTTGTTGTTTTGGATGAAAGCTGGCATGGTGAAGAATGGTGTTTCTATCGGTGCTTTTCCTGAAAAGAGTTGTGCCCAATTTACCATTTTCAACGAAGATTCTTAAATCTAAAAAGTCTACCATGGTATCACTTACATTGATACTCAACTGTATGTGGGTCCCCAAGTTGTTTAGATGTTCGACAAAACGATGGGCTCCAATGTGGTCCCCCTTCCAAATGATGAAGATGTCATCAATATATCTCTTATAAAGAGCGATGTTAACTTCAAATTCCGGAAAAATATGGGTCTCTTCGAACCATTGCATATAAAGATTCGCAAAGGAAGGGGCCACATTAGAGCCCATCGCGGTGCCTGCGACCTGTTGAAAATACATATTTTCGAACCGAAAATGATTATTCATCAAAATGAACGATAACAAATCGATAATAAATTCAACCGGGGGGCCGCACCATGGGCCTTTAGAGAGCACTTCCTTACAAATGTCAATCCCCTGTTGCTGGGGGATAACTGTATAAAGGCTTGACACATCACATGTTAAAAGTGACATACCGGATAAATTGTTTTTTTATATATTATATATATATATATATAAATACATATATGTGTATTAGTGTATCATTAGAATTTCAAAAATATAGAGATTGTAATATAGAGATGTAGATCTCCAAACCTTTTAGCTGGATGAGATCTTGTAAACACTCATTTGTTGCAGTTAAAGGGCATGTCCACCCCCAAAACTATAATCCCCCCCACTACTGGCCCCACCATGTAGTGTAGTTTAATCCTTACCTCACATCCCAGCTCCATCTGGTTCTCCTGTAGTCCCCCCCCAAAGTCCCAAAAACTGCCCACCAGGAGGATAGCAGAGTCCATATAGTACTCTGCCTCCTACCTGGCCTCCGGGAGAAGTTTGGCATGCATACTGCAGCCCTTCTCCCCCTCCCTCCTGTTTTGCTATCCCTCCCCCTACCATAAAACCCCTTGCCCATATAATAAAATATGTTCCCCCAGCCCCAACCGCATAAAAATTATTTTTAGAAAGTCCCCAGAACTCTACTTACCTTCCCTCGCTCCCCCGGCATTCTGAGAAGCCGGCAGCCGCGTCCGTGATTGGCTGCCTCTCAGCGGTTGGGGCTGGGGGGGCAGTATTCTATTATATGGCAAAAGTTCTAATTAAGGGTGGACATACCCTTTAACAATGTAGAAAATGTATACAGTGGATGCAGTCTCTTGACCCTTGGAACACTCTGTCATTTTTATACTAAGCACGTAGAGGAAGTCACAAGAATGAGAAGTTCATTTGCTACAAGTCTGATAGGATATTTTTGGATGCATTAATAACAGACCCTTTCAGTTCAGAAGCATACTTTGTTGTTCGTAAAACCATTTCCTGCTTTCTTTCTCAAGATTGTTTTGGGTTGAGAAAAATTTTGTGGGTGAAGGAATGATACTGTCCAGTTAAGAATAATCTGCCTTGTGAAATTCTTTGGAAAGTCACAAGAGAAAATGCTGCATATTTGATGAATCTGCTTTCAATTATTGCATTCCTGCTTGAGTCTCTGTCCTACAAAGCATTCCCCCACCCTACCACCTCCTCATTTTCAAAATTAAACATGCCTTCTAAATTATAAGTAAATGATCACTATTTTAATTTAAAAAAATCTACATTGAGATAAAGAGGTTTATTAAATAAGCTGTGCAAAAAATTGTCTGTGCTGTTAATGTGCAGCAACCAATAATTTGTTCCCTTTTTGCTGGTCTTCTGCATGCAGAAAACATCAGATAACATCTGATTGGTTGTGGCTGATTAATAGCACAGTCATACTTTGCACATAAATTAAAATAATAAATAAGCCCCGTAGTACACAAACTTGTAAACATTTCAATGTTTATTAAGGGCATGTCCAACCCCAACCAAAATTTGCCCCACTGTTGAGCCCGCTGTGTAGTGTTGAAAGATCCCTATCTTTCTCTTCTGCTCTATATGGTTGGCCATTGTAGAGTAGGTGCCTCCCTTTGTGTAATCCGTATCTGCCTCTTCCTGCTCCTTTGAGAGGTTTGTGGCATGCGCAGTGGATCTCTCCCCCACTCCCTCCGGATCCCTTTGGTTTCTGCATCGCGTCTGAAACAAAAAGGTAAGAAAGTTCCCTTAACCGAAGACGTTATGTTTAAAAATCCAAAATTGGCTGCTAAAGGTACTTACCAGACCTTGTTCCTTTGAATGCACAGATCAGCAAAGGGGCCGGACTGACAGCTGCATCAGTGATTGGTGGAGTTTCAGCCAATCACAGACATGGCTGCTGGTCAGGCCCCTTTGCTCATCTGTGCAGAAGGAGCCAGGGGACTAGAGAAAGTGGTCTGGTAAATACCTTTTTAAATTTTGGATTAGCAAGGGCTAGGTTGGGGGGAAATTCCCTACCTTTGCAGGAATTTAGTTTTTGGGGGTGGAGATAACCTTTAAAGTGCTTTTGCAAACACTCTTCTCAATGAAATTACCCAGAGTGAGGACCTAAAACGCTGGTCCCTCATCCCTAGGTTACCTCATATCTCCAGCACCAGTGCATTGAAGTTAAGAATCCCAGCACTTTCAGTCCTGCATATGTATTAATATAGTATAAAATGTCACTGGCATGTGACAATGAAGGGGAACATCACATTACAACGCAATTTCCAGTTTGTTTCTTTAGTGTGAACGAAGCCTAATTTTCCTTTAAAGGGTATCTATACTAAAAAAAAAAATGTTCCCATTATTTCTTCAGATATCCAGTCTGAATGCTCTTATATTTCAGCTGTCAATCAAGTGCCATTTTATCATAAACTCTTCTGCCAACATACTCTTACTTTCAGTTATTCAATTGTACTTGCTGTAGTAAGGAAAAAAGTGATTTATTGGAAAATAAATCTATGTAACTGCACTGGCAATTAATTCAATCTTTGCTTATTTTGTTTTAGAATGGTTCTGTTGGCTCTGACATTCTGTTTTTAAGCAAAGCGTTTGTATCTGTATATATTCTGTTGACATGAACTTTACTTTTTTTTCCTCAATGATTATTAGTTTATTCTTTAGCACAAATATAAAACAAAAGGTGAAAGTAGAAAAAAAGAAATTATAAATTGATATAGTATATAGGTAGCTTATAGTAGTAGTCAATCGTAGACTTTTTGTCTCAACATTTTCTTGTTAGCATTTATCATGTATCATAAAAATGTAACATCTATTTACTTCAGTGTGTTCAAGTTTATACCTTCTTTAAAGGGTATCTCCACTGAAAAAAACAACATTGTCTCTAATAGTAGCTTATGTTAATATAATCACATACCACGAATATCAGCTTATTCTCTGCAACACTTTCAATGTTCTACTGCTTCATGGTATCCACCCAACAATCCAAAACATCAGTGAGAAGGGGTGTTGAAATACCCACCTTCGTTATCAATCACACACCAGCTAGCCATGCCCTCAAAAAGAGTGTCAATAAACATTGGGATGTGGTCCGGTCAGATCATGGTCTTCCGTTTTATGATTCGGATATCAGAGTGGCACATAGAAGGGGTGCTAATCTTAGGAATCTGTTGGTCAAAACAGACTCTTTGTCTACTATGTATTGCCAATAAAGGCTGCTTTTGTTCACAAAATCCCATGTGTGCACTGGACTAATATATCTGCTATACTGATTAACCAACTGGTAGCACCAGGGTCTTTATATTGAAAATTTAGAAACCAAGTTGTGAGTGCCCTCCCTTTGGAAAATAATAAAATATTATATATATATATATATAGGTATAACTTCAAGAAAGGTGCATTAACCTTAGCCTGTCGGCAGACCGAAACGCATACCGTGATCGTGTTTTTAACGTTAGAATAAAAGTTACATTTTATGATAAGCCCTTCGAGTGCACCTTTCTTGAAGTTATACCAATGTGTTTCTGAGGTTGCACCAAGGCAAGTGGATTTCCAGGCGGGAGTGTGATCATTTGTGCTTATATTATATATATATATATGTCAATTAATTGTAGAGGCAAGAAGATGTTTAATTATAGAGCACCAAGATGATTAAAATAAACACATTAATAGCCTGATGTACCATGTCAGTTTAATTTCAAGTCTGAGGTTGATGTAGATTCTATGAATGTGAGTTTAAGAGTTAAAGAGATCAGATATAATTTTAATTGGTTAGGAAGATAAAAGTAGCATGCATAGACAAAATCAGGAAAAGTCTCAATTTCAATCAATGCACTTGGGGCAGTGATTACTGAAATGAGAATTACTTGCAGATATTCCCTCAATGCAGTCAGATATCTCTTTAGACCAATGATCTTTTTCATTATGTCCATGAGGTGTATCCATAAATTTTTCCTTTGCTATAACATTCTTTATTCAATTATTAAACAAGTGTTCTACTAATCAGATGATGTCTAAAACAAAATGTTCTGTGCTCAGTAAATCAAGCATACTGCATATCTAATACCTGATCCCTAAAAGCAATCAGACCTTACAATATTGTTAATCTCCTAATAAAATATTTTAGACTTGTCTGATACAATCCACATCATTAAGCATATGTTCTAATTGTACATCTGTTCATAAATTGAGCAACTTCCTCTGGATCAACTGTAAGGCAGGGCTTAAATGTTGGACTAGATGGATGTTTGTCTTCATTCAACCTCCAATACTGTGTTGCTATTTATATATATATAGTATAGTATAGTATTTGAGGTTGAATAAAGACATATTTCCATCCAGTCCAGTTACTCAGCAATACCCACATTTCCTGCCTAGCTGTTGATCTAGAGGAAGGCAAAAAAACTCCACCAGAATAATGAAGAAAAAATTCTTTCCTGACTCCAAGTGGCAACTGGAAATATCCCTGGATCAACTCTACTTTATATATCAATACCAGTAACTTGTAACATTCCTTGTTTTCAAAAACCTATCTAGCTTTCTTTTGAAACTATCCAATGAAGCTGTCATTAGAGATGGACGAAACTTTCTGACCGTATTTTCGAGTATTATCGAATGTTCAAGGCTATTTTCGAGAATTTTCAAAAATAACTTGAATGTTCGATAATACTCAAAAAAACATGTTCCGAAGTCCCAAAATCCAAACGATCTGTCTGATTTCGGACAGAACATTTGTATTTCGGAACCAAGGTGTTACGTGTCGGATCTGGATCCAACTTGGACCCAGATCCCATCTCTAGCTGTCATCACAACAGTTCCATAGTTTTACCTTTCTCACAGTGAACAACCCTTTCCAAACTTAAAGACTAACAGGGAGATTCATTATTAAGTTCTTATTGTTTAAAATGGTGCTAATTTTGCCCCAACCAATCAGATCTTATTTAACATTTGAAAGCTTACATCTGATTGGTTGGGGCAAAATTAGCACCATTTTAAACGATAAGAATTTTTATTGAATTACCCTGCATATTTCTTTTCTTCAAGTCTTCAAGCGTTGGATCCGATGCTATCAGGGCTTTATCGTTACTGTGTGTACCTTCATTTCCCGAACGAGCGCTCGGGAAAGACCGAAAATTTCCATCGGCCGAGCGAGGCTACCTATAGAGGAGTCTAGCGTGGCTGATGAAAACACACAGTCCCGAGTGTTCTCCCTATGATGTTCATAGGGAGAACACTCGGGACTGTGTGTATGCAGATCTTTGAAAGATGGCAGACAGGATCTTGCAGATCCTGTCTGTCATCTTTCAGAAATCTGTACTGTGTGTACCCAGCTTTAAGGGATGTTTTTTTGGTGAGCAATACAGTAATCATATTCCCATGCAAGCGCTGTTTCTCTAGTGTACATAATTGTAACTTATCCAATCTGTCTTCATATTCAAGCACTCACATTCCCTTTTCATTTCTAAGATGTCCATTTTGTGCACAGGATTCCAAAATTGCACTGCATATTCCAAATGAGGCCTTACCAATGCTTTGTAAAGAGGGAGAATTACATTTTACTCCCTTGAATCCATACCTCTCTTTATACAAGACAATACCATGCTGGCTCTGGCTGTTGCTGCCTGGCACTGCTTGCTTCCTTTAAAAAGCATGTTCACCCCAAAATAAAACAAATTTTTAACAACCCCCCTAAACCTAGGTTTTGCAATATTTTTACGTTTCAAAGATGCCCCTGAACTCCCTACCTGACCCAGTCCCTCACGGCTCATATTGCTGACAGCCGCTTGATTTCCTGGTTGTGGCTGTCAGTAAAGGCGCAATGTGACATCATCAGGAAGAAGAGCGTCTGTCAGCACAGAAACTCTCTGCTTGTTTTTGCACGAAACGAGCTTGAAACAGGTGGCGAGGTGCCAGGTCAGATAAGTCCCTATAGGGGAATCTTTAAAAAAACCTATGTATGGGGGGGTGTTAAACATTTTAAGGCAAACTTTTTTAGGGTGGACTTGCCCTTTAAGTTTGTTATCCACCAAAACTCCAAGATCCTTTTCCAACAGGGATTTACTTAACACAGAGCCATTTATAGTATATAATATACAATACAATGTATAATATACAATACAATGTATAATGTATAATACAATGTATAATGTGCACCCCAGATTGCATCCTAAAGGACTGGACGACCCTCATTTCATTGTATTACTGGATATATATACTGGCAAGAAGGTGGCCAGGGAGGTGTTGGACGCCTGGTGGGTACCCTATATACTTACTTTTACGGTATAATAATGTAACTGAATACCACAGATATACCATGACCTGGATGAATGAGATCCAATCCAGTTAATGTAACTGAATACCACAGATATACCATGACATGGATGAATGAGAACCAATCCAGTTAATGTAACTGAATACACATGGATGAATGAGAACCAATCCAGTTAATGTAACTGAATACAACACATATACCATGACCTGGATGAATGAGAACCAATCCAGTTAATGTAACTTTTTGTGACAGATTTGTTGTTTCCTACCGTCACAATCTAAATTCTTTAGCGGATTTGCGTTACAGTCGGATTGTGAGATGGTTTTATTAGTAGGGTGTGGGGTTTTTTTTTTTAACTGTCATATTTTGCTGGGTCATTTTGGTTCATGTTGGTTAATTAGGTTTGTCTCATTCTTTATCATGTACATTTTATACAAATAGGGTTTAAGGGTACGAGGGGGTGGGTGTCCCCCCCGGCCCTTTAAGATGGTGAGGAGAAAACCGATATGGTGATCCTGAGGACGGCCGATCATGGCCGAAATTGCATTGATCCCTATCCTACAAGTTGTTAATTGATCGAGGGCAAAAGTTCCGAAGATGCCCTTCTTATACGGTTTGGTTATATATATTATATATATATTATATATATATATATACTATATTATATAAGAAAAAAGGTTCTCCGACTGCGCTCCGGTCCGAGTCAATGCTCCTCCGTGGGTGCAACAGTTAAAGGTACGTACTACATTGTTAACAGGATAAGGGGACGGACGTGCCAAGGAACTTAGCAATAGCGTGGATGTGTTTATTACGGGGGCCAAACATCCACAACGGCCCGGAAACGGTTGGCCAAACCACCAGAGCACCAATTAGGGATGCACCTTTTGGAGGGTGGACCTGGCCCTTTTATCGAGAAGACTTATAAAAATTTGGGCGAGGCTCTTGTTGGCACGCTATTCAGGGAGGGAAGCGCGAGACATCACTGGCCCACCCTTAAAATGGATGGCCATTGATTCTAAATAACTAATATTCCTGACACTAAAGTATGGGCAAGAAAATTACTACAGAGGGAGGTATGGTGGATAAATAAGGACCTGGACACCCTTAAACCTCAGGGCCTTAATGAACAAAGTGGTATTATCATGTTTTTGTAATGACTTTTCTTGTAATTAGGATCATTCTAGTATAACCAGTTTTAGCAGTAACTGGGATTAAATGGTTTTCCTGTCAAGTTCCTAGTTCGTTACTTGGAAAGCTTTTTTGCGACGTTAGGACTGTTTTAGATACATGTTTGATACAGTTAGATCTATTGTTAAAGCAGGGATTTATTTTGGATTGATTGGATTGGGGGATTATTTTAGGGGGATGGGGATATGGGGAGATTTGGAGGAGATTTAAAGTATGAGGGGGGATTTTAGGGATAATTTTTTTGATTGGATTTGATATTTTTGGGGGATTCTTGGAAATTTTTGGATGGATTGGGATTTTATTTTGATTGGGGGATGATATTTAGATAGGAGGATTTTTATTATTTTGGAGGATATTGATATATGGATTTTTTATTGGGGATTTGATGGGATGTATAGATGGGGGGATTGGGATTTGGGATGGAATTTGATGGATGGATTGGAGATTATATGGGATTGAATGATATATATGGGGATTATCTGGATTATGGGATATATATGGGGTGATTGATTTATGGGGGGAGTCATGGGGATTTGATTATTGGATGGATTATTTTTGGGATTTTTTTGGATTAGTTGGGATTTTGTATTTTTAGTGATATGATTGGGATTGAATAGGTGGGGTGGGGGGGTGATGATGATTTATGGGGATAATGGATTGAGATTTGATTTTGGATGGATTGGGCGGGGGATCAGGGCGAGGCGGGGGGGGGGAATTGGATAATTAGGGATGGGGATTTTTGATTTGGGGGGAGATTGGGGGAGGATTTTTTTTGAGGGATGGGGAGATTTTTATGCCTCTCTATACGTTGGGAAAACCATTTTTTATCTGAAGTCCCTTTTCATCGTTAATTTGGTATTTATTTATTTATCTTCATGATATGGGGGGTCAGATTTCAGAGCACTGTCCTAGTAATCCTTTCTTAAGCTTAAATTATATGTAGAAATGTTTTTAACATCTTATTGTTTTTATATTATACACACTTTTAGGTGATTTTATAGTTGTTTAATATTAGATATAGTAACACATTTTATGGAGAGTTTTTGTGATTGTATAACCACGTAAGGGTTAATTTGTTTGTGATAATTGGGGAGGTGTGCATTATGACGAGGGAGGGAAACCTAATATAGGGAAGTGTGTTGCTATGATTTCACATCTGATGGACGGTACTGGATAGCTGAAACGCATAGATATGTGTTAAGAAAATTATTTCTTTTGTTCACCAAGACCGCTGAGTGCTATGGTTACCTACCTTTATATGCATACATATTAGAGAGTAGCACCGCGGCAGTTGCTTTTGAAGCGAGGAGTGCGGAAGACTGTATGTGGAGATATATATATATATCAGAGATATTAGTCCAGTGCACACATGGGATTTTGTGAACAAAAGCAGCCTTTATGGCAAACACATAGTAGATTGTAGTCTACTATGTATTGCAATAAAGGGGCTTTGTTCACCAAAATCCCCATGTGTTCACTGGACTAATATCTCTGCTATACTGATTAACCAACTGGTAGCACCAGGGTCTTATATTGAAAATTTAGAAACCAAGTTGTGAGTGCCCTCCCTTTGGAAATAATATAAATATTATATATATATATATAGGATATGAACTTCTAAGACTACGTGAGGTGTCATCATAACCTTAGCCTGTCGGCAGACCGAAACGCTAACCGTGATCGTGTTTTTTAACGTTAGAATAAAAGTTACATTTTATTGATAAGCCCTTCGAGGCACCTTTCTTGAAGTTATACCAATGTGTTTCTGAGGTTGCACAAGGCAAGTGGATTTCCAGGCGGGAGGTGTGATCATTTGTTGCATATTATATAATATATATGTCAATTAATTGAGAGGCAAGAGATGTTTAATTATAGAGCACCAAGATGATTAAAAATAAACACAATTAATAGCCTGATTACCATGTCAGTTTAATTTCAAGTCTGAGGTTGATGTAGTTCTATGAATGTGAGTTTAAGAGTTTAAAGAGATCAGATACTAATTTTTAATTGGTTAGGAAGATAAAAGTAGCATGCATAGACAAAATCAGAAGGAAAGTCTCATTCCAATCAATGCACTTGGGGCAGTGTATGATTACTGAAAATGAGAATTACTTGCAGATATTCCCTCAATGCAGTCAGATTCTCTTTAGACCAATGATCTTTTCATTATGTCCATGAGGTGTGATCCATAAATTTTTCTTTGACGTAACATTCTTTATTCAATTATAAACAAGTGTTCTACTAATCAGATGAGGTCTAAAACAAAATGTTCTGCTCAGTAAATCAAGCATTACTGCATATCTAATACCTGATCCCTAAAAGACAATCAGACCTTACAATTTGTAATCTCCTAATAAAAATATTTAGACTTGTCTGAACAATCACCATCATAAGCATATGTTCTAATGTTACATCTGTTCATAAATTGAGCAAATTCCTCGGATCAATGTAAGGCAGGGCTTAAATGTTGGACTAGATGGATGTTTGTCTTCATTCAACCTCCAAATACGTGTTGCTATTTATATATATAAGTATAGTTAGTATTGAGGTTGAATAAAGACATATTTCCATCCAGTCCAGTTACTCAGCAATACCCACATTTCCTGCCGAGCGTTGATCTAGAGGAAGGCAAAAAAACTCCACCAGAATAATGAAGAAAAAATTTCTTTCCTGACTCCAAGTGGCAACTGAAAATATCCACTGGATCCAACTCTACTTTATATATCAATACCAGTAAACTTGTAACATTCCTTGTTTTCAAAAAACCTATCTAGCTTTCTTTTGAAAAATCCAATGAAGCTGTCATTAGAGATGGACGAAAACTTTCGACCGTTATTTTCGAGTTTATCGAATGTTCAAGGCTATTTTCAGAGAATTTTCAAAAAATAACTGAATGTTCGATAATACTCAAAAAAAACATGTTCCGAAGTCCCCAAAATCCCAAACGATCTGTCTGATTTCGGACAGAACATTTGTATTTCGGAACCAAGGTGTTACGTGTCGGATCTGGATCCCAACATGGACCAGATCCCATCTCTAGCTGTCATCACAACCAGTCCATATTACCTTTCTCACAGTGAACAACCCTTTCCAAACTTAAAGATAACAGGGAGATTCATTATAAGTCTTATTGTTTTAAATGGTGCTAATTTTGCCCCAACCAATCAGATCTTATTTAACATTTGAAAGCTACATCTGATTGGTTGGGCAAAATTAGCACCATTTTAAACGATAAGAAGTTTTATTGAATTACCCTGCATATTTCTGTTCTTCAAGTCTTCAAGGTTGGATCGATGCTATCAGGGCTTTATCGTACTGTGGTACCTTCATTTCCGAACGAGCGCTCGGGAAAGACCGAAATTTCCATCGGCCGAGCGAGGCTACCTATAGAGGAGTCTAGAGTGGCTGATGAAAACACACAGTCCCGAGTGTTCTCCCTATGATGTTCATAGGGAGAAACACTCGGGACTGTGTGTATGCAGATCTTTGAAAGATGGCAGACAGGATCTTGCAGATCCTGTCGTCATCTTCAGAAATCTGTTACTGTGTGTACCCAGCTTTAAGGGATGTTTTTTTGGTGAGCAATACAGTAATCATATTCCCATGCAAGCGCGTTTCTCTAGTGTACATAATTGTAACTTATCCAATCTGTCTTCATATTCAAGCACTCACATTCCCTTTTCATTTCTAAGATGTCCATTTTGGCACAGGATTCCAAAATTGCACTGCATATTCCAAATGAGGCCTTACCAATGCTTTGTAAAGAGGGGAATTACATTTTACTCCCTTGAATCCATACCTCTCTTTATACAAGACAATACCATGCTGGCTCTGGCTGTTGATGCCTGGCTCCGCTGCTTCCTTTAAAAAGCATGTTCACCCCAAAATAAAACAAATTTTTAAAACCCACACCCCCTAACCTAGGTTGCAATATTTTTACGTTTCAAAGATGCCCCTGAACTCCCTACTGACCCAGTCCCTCACGGCTCATATTGCTGACAGCCGCTTGATTTCCTGGTTGTGGGCTGTCAGTAAAGGCGCAATGTGACATCATCAGGAAGAAGAGCGTCTGTCAGCACAGAAACTTCTGCTGTTTTTGCACGAAACGAGCTTGAAACAGGTGGCGAGGTGCCAGGTCAGATAAGTCCTATAGGGGAACTCTTACAAAAACCTATGTATGGGGGGGGTGTGTAAAACATTTTAAGGACAACTTTTTTAGGGGTGGACTTGCCCTTTAAGTTTGTTATCCACCAAAACTCCAAGATCCTTTTCCAACAGGGATTTACTTAACACAGAGCCATTTATATATATATATGTATATAAATATTATAAATATTTATACTATATATATATATATATATATATATATATATGTATATTATATCATTTAGATATAAAGGTAACTGGAGGCTTAGGGAAAGTGACCATGAAATAGTGGCATTTGGACTTTGTTATCGAAAGGAAAAGTGCGCTGGGTTAACAAAGACATTTAATTTCAGGAAAGCAAATTTTCCCAGGTTAAAACAGCTCTTCAGAATGTCAAATGGGATAATGTATTACGGTAAAGGTACTGAACAGAAGTGGACTGTGTTCAGGGGATTTTAAGCCAGTAATACAATGAAATGAGGGTCGTCCAGTCCTTTAGGATGCAATCTGGGGTGTTCCCATTTATTGGTGCAGACAACAGCAAAAAACACGCACAACGTTTCGGCACAAAGCCTTGTGCCGAAACATTGTGTGTGTTTTTGCTGTGTCTGCCACCAATAAATGGGAACCACCCCAGATTGCATCCTAAAGGACTGGACGACCCTCATTTCATTGTATTAATGGATATATATACTGGCAAGAAGGTGGCCAGGGAGGTGTTGGACGCCTGGGGGGTACCCTATATACTTACTTTTACGGGATTTTAAGCCAGTTCACTCTAAATTTATACCCTTGGGAAATAAATGTAAAAAAAATAAATCCACGCCCATGTGGCTGAATTCTGAGTAAAGAGGCAAATGGTAAGGAAAAAAAAAGGCATTTAAAACCTTTAAGGCAGAGGGAACGGAAAGGCCTTTAGGGAGTATTAAAAACTGTAACAAGGAGTGTAAGAAGCAATCAAACTAGCTAAAATTAATAATGAAGTAGTATAGCTGAAGAAAGCATCACTAAGCCTAAACATTTTTTAAGTATATTAATAGTAAGAAGATGAGGACTGAGAATTGGCACCATATTAATGGGGATAAGTTAGTTACGGAGGATGGCGAAGATAAGCAAATGTCTTGAATAATTTTTTTTCCTCTGTACACTATAGAAGATCCAAGTACAGATATCATAGAGTATAGTAGCAATAAAGGTATACAAGATTCAAGTTCACTTTGGTTAACCGAGGATATGGTACAAAAATGAACTAAATAAGGTTAATATTAATAAAATCCCTGGACCGGATAAAATACATCCTCGGGTACTTAAGGAGCTAAGTTCAGTTTATCTAGGCCATTGTTTTTATTTGTTGCTGATTCCTCATGTCCGGTGGGTGCCTCTGGATTGGAAAAAGGCTGATGTTATTCCAATATTCAAAAAGGGTAGTCGTTCACAGCGTAGGGTAATTACAGGCTGTAAGTTTTAACTTCAGTGGTGGGGAAGATCCTGGAAAGTTTAATAAGGGAACATGTTCTAGAGTATGTTTCAAGGACTGACATTATAAGTAGTAACCAGCATGGATTTAGGAGGAATAGATCTTGTAAAACTAACTTGCTTGGCTTTAGTTATGAGTGAAGTAAGTAGAAATTTGAGACTCTGGTATAGCAGTAGATGTAGTTTCTTGGATTTTGCAAAGGCTTTTGATACAGTCCCCCATAGGCGACTAAGAATAAGCTAATGTCTGTTGGTCTGGGGAGTCACATTTGTACATGGATAGGAAATTGGTTAAGGGAATAGGATGCAGAGAGTAGTTTGTAAAGGGCTTCATCATTATGGACTAAAGTGCTAAGTGGGGTGCCACAGGGTTCGTGTTGGGGCCTCTTATTTAATCTATTTTAATGATTGGGAAGTGGGTATTGTCAGCAAGGTTTCTGTGTGTTGCCACGACACAAAATTTTGTCGACCATTTAAAAACTCAGAGGATGTGCAATCGTTGCAAAGGGATCTAGATAAGATTATCACTTGGGCTGCTAAGTGGCAGATGAAAATTCAATGTTGATAAATGTAAGGTGATGCATTTGGACTTAAAAATACTTGAGCTACTTATACTATAAATGGCTCTGTGTTAAGTGAATCCCTGTTGGAAAGGGATCTTGGAGTTTTGGTGGATAACAAACTTAAAGGTAGCAAGCAGTGCCAGGCGGCAACAGCGGAACAGCCAGAGCCAGCATGGTATTGTTCTTGTATAAAGCGAGGTATGGATCAAGGGAGGAAAATTAATTCTCCTCTTACAAAGCATTGGTAAGGCCCTCATTGGGAATATGCAGTGCAACTTTGGAATCCTGTGCACAAAAAGGAGATCTTGAAATGGAAGGTTCGGTCAGAGAAGGGCAACTAAATAATAAGGGGATTGGGGGAGCTTGAATATGAAGAGAGACTGGAAAAGTTACAAATATGTACGCTGGAAGAAAAGGCGCTTGCGTGGGGGATATGATTACTGTGTATAAAATACATTAACGGGCCATACAATAAAACTATCTGGGGCATATGTTCACCAATAGAACATGTCAAAGGACACGAGGGACATCCTTAAGACTTGAGAAGAAAAAAGGTTTAGGCTTCAAGCTAGGAAAGGGTTTTCACTGTGGAGAACGGTAAAGCTATGGAACTGTCTTCCAGTGGACGTGTTATGGCAGGTTCATTGGTCAGTTTCAAAAAAAAGCTGGATGAGTTTCTGCAAACAAGGAATGTTACAAGTTACTGGTATTGATACATAAAGTAGAGTTGATCCAGGGAAATTTCCGATTGCCACTTGGAGTTAGGAAGGAATTTTTTCCCCTTCATAAATTGGTGGGGGGGTTTTTTTGCCTTCCTCTGGATCAACAGTTAGGCAGGAAATGAGGATATTGCTAGATGGGTTGGACTGGATGGACGATGTCTTTATTCAACTCAAATACTACTACTACTACTATGTATAAATAATGTAATACACCGCACTCACAGTTCATGCAATGATCCTTTATTATGTGGCTTGCTGTTGTATCCGTGCGACGTTTCGGGAACAGCATGTCCCCTTTCTCAAGCCCACAGCGTCACGGCCTGCCATAATACAAAAAAACAATCATAACACACTTCAATAGTACTTCCTATGTACTCATCGTAATTTCGAAAATTTTCGAAAATACGTATTTATGGAAATAAGAGAAAATCCTTGTATTTTAAAAATTTCGAAATTACGTGTTTCTCGTATTTCGAAAATTTCCGAAAATATGTGAACTCGTGAATTTCGAACATTTTCGAAAATACTAAAAAATCTGCGAAATATCGGAAAGTTCGGAAGGGGGAAACGGAACAGACGAAGAGATGGAAAAGACAAAATCCGGAAAGTCCGTGAGAAAATCTGCTAGATTCGGAGAACGGGATCACAATCCATGGCTGAGACATCCTAAGAGATTCAGAGAATCCCGACGCAACCAGAATGGCACATACCAACCTGAATGAAGAGACACCAAATCCAGTTAATTGTGTAACTGAATACCACAGAGAATTACCATGACCCTGGAGAATGAGAACCAATACAGTTAATGTAACTGAATACAACGATATACCATGACCTGGTGATGAATGAGAACCAATCCAGTTAATGTAACTGAATACACAGATTACCATGACCTGGGATGAATGAGAAACAATCCAGTTAATGTAACTGAATACCACAGATATACCATGACCTGGATGAATGAGACCAATCCAGTTAATGTAACTGAATACCACGATATACCATGACGATGTGATGAATGAGAACCAATCCAGTTAATGTAACTGAATACACAGAATACCATGACCTGGATGAATGAGACCAATCCAGTTAATGTAACGAAATACCACAGATATACCTGACTGGATGAATGAAACCAATCCAGTTAATGTAACTGAATACCACAATATACCATGACCTGGATGAATGAGAACCAATCCAGTTAATGTAACTGAATACAACAGATATACAATGACCTGGATGAATGAGAAACCAATCCACGTATTAATGTAACTGAATACCACAGATATACCATGACCTGGATGGCATGAGAACCAATCCGTTAATGTAATGAATACCACAGATATACCATGACTGGATTGAATGAGAACACAATCCAGTTAATGTAATGAATACAACAGAATATACCATGACCTGGATGAATGAGAAACCAATCCAGTTAATGTAATGAATACCACAGAATACCATGACCTGGATGATGAGAACCAATCCAGGTGATGTAACTGAATACCACAGATATACCATGATCTGGATGATGAGAACCAATCCAGTTAAGTACGTAATGAATACACACAGATATACCATGACCTGGATGAAGGAACAATCCAGTTAATGTAATGAATACCACAGATATACCATGACTGGATGAATGAAAACCAATCAGTTAATGTAACTGAATACCACAGATATACCATGACCTGGATGGATGAGAACCAATCCAGTAAGTTGTAATGTACCACAGATATACCATGACTGGATGAATGAAAACCAATCCAGTTAAGTAACTGAATACCACAGATATACCATGACCTGGAGTGATGAGAACCAATCCAGTTTAAGTAACTGAATACACAGATATACCATGACCTGGATGAAGAGAACCATCCAGTTAATGTAACTGAATACCACAGATATACCATGACTGGATGATGAGAACCCAATCCAGGTATGTAACGAATACCACAGATATACCATGACTGGATGAATGAGAACCAATCCAGTTAATGTAACTGAATGCAACAGATATACCATGACCTGGATGAATGAGAACCAATCCAGTTAATGTAACTGAATACCACAGATATACCATGGACCTGGATGATGAGAACCAATCCAGGTGATGTAACTGAATACCACAGTAATACCATGACTGGATGGAATGAGAACCAATCCAGTAATAACTGAATACAACAGATATACCATGACCTGGATGGATGAGAAACCAATCCAGTTAATGTAACTGAATTCAAACAGATATACCAGACCTGGATGAATGAGAACCAATCCAGTTAATGTAACTGAATACCACAGATATACCATGACTGGATGGATGAGAACCAATCCAGTATTGAACTGATACACAGATATAC
The DNA here is from genome assembly GCA_019447015.1 of Hymenochirus boettgeri. Classification (NCBI taxonomy): domain Eukaryota; kingdom Metazoa; phylum Chordata; class Amphibia; order Anura; family Pipidae; genus Hymenochirus; species Hymenochirus boettgeri. The sequence continues at coordinate 240,748,351 of CM033473.1, forward strand.
CATGACCTGGATGAATGAGAAACCAATCCAGTTAATGTAACTGAATACCACAGATATACCATGACCTGGATGAATGAGAACCAATCCAGTTATGTAACTGAATACAACAGATATACCATGACCGGATGAATGAGAACCAATCCAGTTAATGTAACTGAATACCAACAGATATACCATGACCTGGATGAATGGAGAACCAATCCAGGTGATGTAAACTGAATACCACAGATATACCATGACCTGGATGAATGAGAAACCAATCCAGTTAATGTAACTGAATACCACAGATATTACCATGACCTGGATGAATGAGAACCATCCAGTTAATGTAACTGAATCACAACGATATACCATGACTGGATGAATGAGAACCAATCCAGTTAATGTAACTGAATACCACGATATGACCATGATCGGATAGAGAACCAATCCAGTTAATGTAACTGAATACAACAGATATACCATGACCTGGATGGAATGAGAACCCATCCAGTTAATGTAAACTGAATACCACACAGATTATACCATGACCTGGATTGAATGAGAACCATCCAGTATATGTAACTGAATACCACAAAGATATACCATGGACCGGATGAATGAGAACCAATCCAGTGAATTGTAAACATGAATACCACAGATATACATGACCTGGATGAATGAGAACCCAATCCAGGTGATGTACATGAATACCCACAGATATACTGACCTGGATGAATGAGAACCAATCCAGGTGATGTAACTGAATACCACAGATATACCATGACCTGGATGAATGAGAACCAATCCAGGTGATGTAACTGAATACCACAGATAAGGTAGGTAGGGTTAAGTAAGAGTTTGGGGGGCTTTCTGAAAAATATGCGGTTGGGGCTGGGGGACATGGGGGAGCAGAATATTAAAAATATTTTCGGGGTGGACATACCCTTTAAGCAACAGGAAAGTTATGGCTAATGACTTATGGCTGTTACTAAATAAACCTGGAAACCTGTGAGAATCATTCTTTTTGCAATGTCCAGGTGATTGGTAATTATTGTGAACTTGGGCTGTATATTTAAGGGTATGTCACTTCTACTTACAGCCCCTCGCTCCTGTTGACTCTGATCCGGCCCTCTATTTGCCAGAACCTGCAAACAGGGGTGGGACCAGCAGCTGCGGCTGAGAGGTGGGAGTTAAGTGCTGTAACTAGAGTTCTGATTCTTTTTTTAGCAATTTAACATAGCAGTTGGGTGTGGGCAGGGATGGACCTACTTTATATAATAAGCAGCCATGCAGGGATCAGAGAGGGGGAGGGAAAGGGGAAAGGGCTCCTGCGCATGCCACTGTCTCTCAAAGGACAAGGGATGCAGAAACCTTTCCCAGGAAGACAGCTAATACTCTTCAGTTTCCTGGACTTTGGCATGCACTACATACTTACTAAATGTAAGTGATGCATTTGGAACTTAAAAATCCTTGTGCTGTTTATACTATAAATGGCTCTGTGTTAAGTGAATCCCTGTTGGAAAGGGATCTTGGAGTTTTGGTGGATAACAAACTTAAAGGTAGCAAGCAGTGCCAGGCAGCAATCTTTGAAATGTAAAGGGTTCGGAGAAGGGCAACTAAATTAATTAGGGGATTTGGGGAGCGTGAATATAAAGAGAGCTGGAAAAGTTACAATTATGTACGCTGGAAGAAAGGCGTTGTGTGGGGATATGATTACTGTGTAATACATTAACGGGCCCTACAATAAACTATCTGGGGCATTGTCCACCAATAGACAGAGGACACGAGGACATCCCTTAAGACTTGAAGAAAAAAGGTTTAGGCTTCAAGTCCCATTAAGGTTTAGGCTTAAAGTTGGAAAGGGTTTTTCACTGGAGGACGGTAACGCTATGGACTGTCTTCCAGTGGACGTTGTTAGGGCAGGTCCATTAGTCAGATTTTAAAAAAAGCTGGATGAGTTTCTGCAAACAAGGAGTTGCAAGTTACTGGTATTGATAAATAAAGTAGAGTTGATCCAGGGAAAATTCCGATTGTCATTGAAGGAATTTTTCCCCTTCATAAATTTGTTTTTTTTTTTGCCTTCCCTCTGGATCAACAGTTAGGCAGGAAATGAGGATATTGCTGGAGGGTTGGATTGGATGAACGTATGTCTTTATTCAACCTCAAATTATACTACTGTACTATACTATACTGTACTGTACGTACTGTACTGTACTGTACTGTACTACGTACTATACTGTTATATGTACTTACTGTACTGTACTATACTGTACTGTACTGTACTATACTATACTGTACTGTATGTACTGTACTATACTGTATATACTATACTATACTATACAGGAGAACAATAAGGAGCAGAGATGTGGGGCCAGTAGTGGGTAAATTTTAGTTTTGGGGTGGACATGCACTTTAAATGTTATTAGAGGGATGAACCTTTGCATGTCAGTGAATGCTGGGATTTGTAGTCCAACAACAGAAAATTTCTCAACCCTGATCTCCCGCCTCTATATAGTCAATTTTCTTCACAATAAAGGGGAAAAGAGGTAGGTTTGGGAGTCTGCTGGATTTGAGGAATTACAACAGTTTCGCTAAATGTCATGTATATTATATCTGCTTAATTGAGGTCAATTAGCACTTCCAACCTTGAATAGATCCAGTTCATCTCATTACTGCCATATGTTTATTAGCATATCCTCATATCACTGCCCAGCCTTGCGATTGATCCTCTCTGATCGAATGCCAAGATAAACACAGACTAAACCTCACAATTACCGTCTGTCTGCCTACTGAAGATCGATGCACACCATTTAGCACACAAACAGGTTCCGTACAATAAACCAATAGTTAAATCCTGTTTAATAAATGAAGTATAAAGAAATGCTCCAAACCCAGGAAACCTCCAGCAGGAAAAACAAGCCAACAGCAGGTACAAACATATTAATTATATAATAAGTGGCTGGCTATAGACAGGGTACAGTGGCGTCATCCTATAGTGGTGAACGGTCGGTTGCGACAAATTTCCTCCTGTACCCAGCGTGTTTTAACTGGAGAAATGGTTGTGTGGGAATATGATCACTTTTACAAATATATTAATATGGGCCATATAATAAACTCTGTGGTGCATTGTTCACCAATAAGTCATGTAAGAGAACGCATGGATATCCTTTAAAGGCGTGTCCACCCTCAAACTAAAATGAACCCACTGCTGACCCTACTGTTTAGTGTTAAAACTCCTTACCTAACTCCTCTGCTCTAAATGGTTGTCCTGCAGTGTCTATTGAAAGTCCAGGAAAGTGATGGTAGGAGCCTTACTGTATGTTAAATGTATCTGCCCCTTCCCTGTCGTCCGGAGGGACTCTGGCGTGCACAGGAGAGCCATTCCCTCCCACCCTTGGATCCGCATCTCTGCAGTGCTACTGTAAAAATAAACCTTTCTGTAGTGTAGGGACCCCCATCATCTATTGTATTAATAATATACTGTGAGTTCTGGTTGGTACAGGATACTGTATAATATTGAGAATTACTGGTATTAACATATACTGTAGTTCTGGTTGGTACAGGGAGGGATACTATATAATATTGAGAATTACTGGTATCAATACATATACTGTAGTTCTGGTTGGTACGGGGGTACTATATAATATTGAGAATACTGGTATTAATCCATATACTGTAGTTCTGGTTTGTACAGGGATACATATAATATGAGAATTACTGGTATTAATACATATACTGTAGTTCTGGTTGGTACAGGGATACTACATAATATTGAGAATTCTGGTATTAATGCATATACTGTAGTTCGGGTTGGTCGCGGGATACTATATAATATTGAGAATTACTGGATTAATACATATACTGTAGTTTGGTTGGTACAGGGATACTATATAATATTGAGAATTACTGGTATATACATATACTGTAGTTTTGGTGTACGGGGAAACTATATAATATTGAGAATTACTGGTATTAATACATATACTGTAGAGCTGGTTGGTTACAGGGATACTATATTAATATTGAGAATTACTGGTATTGGTACATATACTGTAGTTCTGGTTGGTACAGGGATACTATATAAATTGAGAATTACTGGTATTAAACATATACTGTAGTTTAGTCTGGTACTGGATGACTATATAATATTGAGAATTACTGGTATTAATACATATACTGTAGTTTTGGTTGGTACGGGGAAACTATATAATATTGAGAATTACTGGTATTAATACATATACTGTAGAGCTGGTTGGTACAGGGATACTATATAATATTGAGAATTACTGGTATTGGTACATATACTGTAGTTCTGGTTGGTACAGGGATACTATATAATATTGTGGCCGACGAGCGCTCGGGAAAAGACCGAAAATTTCCATCGGCCGAGCGAGGCTACCTATAGAGGAGTCTAGTGGCTGATGAAAACACACAGTCCCGAGTGTTCTCCCTATGATGTTCATAGGGAGAACACTCGGGACTGTGGTATGCAGATCTTTGAAAGATGGCAGACAGGATCTTGCAGATCCTGTCGGTCATCTTCAGAAATCTGTACTGTGTGTACCAGCTTTAAGGGATTGTTTTTTTGGTGAGCAATACAGTAATCATATTCCCATGCAAGCGCTGTTTCTCTAGTGGTACATAATTGTAAATTACCAATTGTCTTCATATTCAAGCACTCACATTCCCTTTTCATTTCTAAGATGTCCAATTTGGCACAGGATTCCAAAATTGCACTGCATATTCCAAATGAGGCCTTACCAATGCTTTGTAAAGAGGGAATTACATTTTACTCCCTTGAATCCATACCTCTTTATACAAGACAATACCATGCTGGCTCTGGCTGTTGGATGCCTGGCACGCTGCTTCCTTAAAAAGCATGTTCACCCCAAAATAAAACAAATTTTAAAACCCCCCTAAACCTAGGTTTGCAATATTTTTACGTTTCAAAGATGCCCCTGAACTCCCTACTGACCCAGTCCCTCACGGCTCATATTGCTGACAGCCGCTTGATTTCCTGGTTGTGGCTGTCAGTAAAGGCGCAATGTGACATCATCAGGAAGAAGAGCGTCTGTCAGACAAGAAACTCTCTGCTGTTTTTGCACGAAACGAGCTTGAAACAGGTGGCGAGGTGCCAGGTCAGATTAAGTCCCTATAGGGGAACTCTTAAAAAACCTATGTATGGGGGGGTGTGTTTAAACGTTTTAAGGCAAACTTTTTAGGGGTGGACTTGCCCTTTAAGTTTGTATCCACCAAACTCCAAGATCCTTTTCCAACAGGGATTTACTTAACACAGAGCCATTATATATATATAGTATTAAATATATAAATATTTATTATTAGTATATATATATATATATATATATATATTATGTATATTTATATCATTATAGATATAAAGGTAACTGAGGCTTAGGGAATAGTGACCATGAAAAGTGGCATTTGGACTTTGTTATCGAAAGGAAAAGTGCCGCTGGGTTAACAAAGACATTTAATTTCAGGAAAGCAAAATTTTCCCAGTTGTAAAGCAGCTCTTCAGAATGTCAACTGGGATAATGTATTATCAGGTAAAGGTACTGAAACAGAAGTGGACTGTGTTCAGGGGATTTTAAGCCAGTAATACAATGAAATGAGGGTCGTCCAGTCCTTTAGGATGCAATCTGGGGTGTTCCCATTTATTGGTGCAGACACAGCAAAAACACGCACAACGTTTCGGCACAAAGGCTTGTGCCGAAACATTGTGTGTGTTTTTGCTGTGTCTGCACCAATAAATGGGAACCACCCCAGATTGCATCCTAAAGGACTGGACGACCCTCATTTCTTGTATTAATGGATATATATACTGGCAAGAAGGTGGCCAGGGAGGTGTTGGAGCTGGTGGGTACCCTATATACTTACTTTTACGGGATTTTAAGCCAGTTCACATCTAAATTTATACCCTTGGGAAATAAATGTAAAAAAAAAAATCCACGCCCATGTGGCTGAATTCTGAGTAAAGAGGCAAATGGTAAGGAAAAAAAAAAGGCATTTAAAACCTTTAAGGCAGAGGGAACGGAAAGGGCCTTTAGGGAGTATAAAAACTGTAACAAGGAGTGTAAAGAAGCAATCAAACTAGCTAAAATTAATAATGAAGTTAGTATAGCTGAAGAAAGCATCACTAAGCCTAAACATTTTTTTAAGTATATTAATAGTAAGAAGATGAGGACTGAGAAGAATTGGCACCATTAATTAATGGGGATAAGTTAGTTACGGGAGGATGGCGATAAAGCAAATGTCTTGAATAATTTTTTCTCTCTGTATACACTATAGAAGATCCAAGTACAGATATCATAGAGTATAGTAGCAATAAAGGTATACAAGATTCAAGTTCACTTTGGTTAACCGAGGATATGGTACAAAAATGAACTAAATAAGGTTAATATTAATAAATCTCCTGGACCGGATAAAATACATCTCGTGGTACTTAAGGAGCTAAGTTTCAGTTTTATCTAGGCCATTGTTTTTATTTGTCTGATTCCCTCATGTCCGGTGGGTGCCTCTGGATGGAAAAAGCTGATGTTATTCCAATATTCAAAAAGGGTAGTCGTTCACAGCGGTATGGGTATTACAGGCCTGTAAGTTTAACTTCAGTGGTGGGGAAGATCCTGGAAAGTTTAATAAGGGAACATGTTCTAGAGTATGTTTCAAGGACTGACATTATAAGTAGTAACCAGCATGGATTTAGGAGGAATAGATCTTGTCAAACTAACTTGCTTGGCTTTATAGAGGAAGTAAGTAGAAATTTAGACTCTGTATAGCAGTAGATGTAGTTTACTTGGATTTTGCAAAGGCTTTTGATACAGTCCCCCATAGGCGACTAATGAATAAGCTAATGTCTGTTGGTCTGGGGAGTCACATTTGTACATGGATAGGAAATTGGTTAAGGGAATAGGATGCGAGAGAGTGTTGTAATGGGGCTTCATCATTATGGACTAAAGTGCTAAGTGGGGTGCCACAGGGTTCTGTGTTGGGGCCTCTTCTATTTAATCTATTTATTAATGATTTGGAAGTGGGTATTGTCAGCAAGGTTTCTGTGTTTGCTCACGACACAAAAAATTTTGTCGACCATTAAAAACTCAGAGGATGTGCAATCGTTGCAAAGGGATCTAGATAGAATTATCAATTGGGCTGCTAAGTGGCAGATGAAATTCAATGTTGATAAATGTAAGGTGATGCATTTTGGACTTAAAAAACTTGAGCTACTTATACTATAAATGGCTCTGTGTTAAGTGAATCCCTGTTGGAAAGGGATCTTGGAGTTTTGGTGGATAACAAACTTAAAGGTAGCAAGCAGTGCCAGGCGGCAACAGCCAGAGCCAGCATGGTATTGTCTTGTATAAAGCGAGGTATGGATTCAAGGGAGGAAAATGTAATTCTCCCTCTTACAAAGCATTGGTAAGGCCATCTTGGAATATGCAGTGCAACTTTGGAATCCTGTGCACAAAAAGGAGATCTTGAAATGGAAAGGTTCAGAGAAGGGCAAACTAAATTAATAAGGGGGGTTGGGGGAGCTTGAATATGAAGAGAGACTGGAAAAGTTACAATTGTACGCTGGAGAAAAGGCGCTTGCGTGGGGATATGATTACTGTGTATAAATACATTAACGGGCCATACAATAAAACTATCTGGGGCATTGTTCACCAATAGAACATGTCAAAGGACACGAGGACATCCCTTAAGACTTGAAGAAGAAAAAAGGTTTAGGCTTCAAGCTAGGAAAGGGTTTTCACTGTGGAGAACGTAAAGCTATGGAACTGTCTTCCAGTGGACGTGTTATGGCAGGTTCATTGGTCAGTTTCAAAAAAAAGCTGGATGAGTTTCTGCAAACAAGGAATGTTAAGTTACTGGTATTGATACATAAAGTAGAGTTGATCCAGGGAAAATTTCCGATTGCCACTTGGAGTTAGGAAGGAATTTTTTCCCCCTTCATAAATTGGGGGGGTTTTTTTGCCTTCCTCTGGATCAACAGTTAGGCAGGAAATGAGGATATTGCTAGATGGGTTGGACTGGATGGACGATGTCTTTATTCAACCTCAAATACTACTACTACTACTAGTATAAATAATGTAATACACCGCACTCACAGTTCATGCAATGATCCTTTATTATGTGGCTTGCTGTTGTATCCGTGCGACGTTTCGGGAACAGCATGTCCCCTTTCTCAAGCCCACAGCGTCACGGCCATGCCATAATACAAAAAAACAATTCATAACACACTTCAATAGTACTTCCTATGTACTCATCGTAATTTCGAAAATTTTCGAAAATACGTATTTTGGAAATAAGAGAAATCCTTGTATTTTAAAAAATTTTCGAAATTACGTGTTTTCTCGTATTTCGAAAATTTCCGAAAATATGTGAAACTCGTATTTCGAACATTTTCGAAAATACTAAAAATCTGCGAATCGGAAGTTCAGGAAGGCGAAAATCCGGAAAGGAAAGTCCGGAAAATCTGCTGTTCGGGAACGGGATAAATCCATGGGTGATCCTGGTTCGGATCCGCGAACCGGCCATCCCTAATGAGAACCAATCCAGTAATGTAACTGAATACACAGAATACCAGACTGGATGAAGAGAACCATCAGTTAATGTAACTGAATACAACAGATATACCATGACCTGGATGAATGAGAACCAATCCAGTTAATGTAACTGAATACCACAGATATACCATGACCTGGATGAATGAGAACCAATCCAGTTAATGTAACTGAATACCAACATATTACCATGACCTGGATGAATGAGATCCAATCCAGTTAATGTAACTGAATACCAAAGAATACCATGACATGGATGAATGAGAACCAATCCAGTTAATGTAACTGAATACACAGATATACCATGACTGGATGAATGAGATCCAATCCAGTAATGAAGAATAACCAAGATATACCATGACATGGATGAATGAGAACCAATCCAGTTAAGTAACTGAATACAACACATATACCATGACCTGGATGAATGAGAACCAATCCGTTAATGTAACTGAATACAAACATATATACCATGACCTGATGAATGAGAACCAATCCAGTTAATGTAACTGAATACCACAGATATACATGACCTGGATGGATGAGAACCAATCCAGTTAATGTACCGTAATTGAATACCACAGATATACCATGACCTGGATGAATGAGAAACAATCCAGTTAATGTAACTGAATACCACAGATATACCATGACCTGGATGAATGAAAAACCAATCCAGTTAATGTAAATAACCACAGAATACAATGACCTGGATGGATGAGAACCAATCCAGTTAATGTAACTGAATACCACAGATATACATGACTGGATGGATGAGAACCAATCCAGTTAATGTACCGTAATTGAATACCACAGATATACCATGACCTGGATGAATGAGAAACAATCCAGTTAATGTAACTGAATACCACAGATATACCATGACCTGGATGAATGAAAACCAATTCAGTTAATGTAACTGAATACCACAGATATACAATGACCTGGATGGATGAGAACCAATCCAGTTAATGTAACTGAATACCACAGATATACCATGACCTGGATGAATGAAAACCAATCCAGTTAATGTAACTGAATACCACAGATATACCATGACCTGGAGGATGAGAACCAATCCAGTTAATGTAACTGAATACAACAGATATACCATGACCTGGATGAATGAGAACCAACAGTTAATGTAAATGAAATAACACAGATATACCATGACTGGATGAATGAGAACCAATCCAGGTGATGTAACGAATACCACAGATATACCATGATCTGGATAAATGAGAACCAAATCCAGTTAATGTAACATAAACAACAGATTACCATGACCTGGATGAATGAGAACCATCAGGTATGTAACTGAATACCACAGATATACCATGGACCTGGATGAATGAGAACCAATCCAGGTGATGTACTGAATACCACAGATATACCATGATCTGGATGAATGAGAACCAATCCAGTTAATGTAACTGAATACAACAGATATACCATGACCTGGATGATGAGAACCAATCCAGTTAATGTAACTGAATGCAACAGATTATACCATGACTGGATGAATGAGAACCAATCCAGTTAATGTAACTGAATACCACAGATATACCATGACCTGGATGGATGAGGAACCATCCAGGTGATGTAACTGAATACCACAGTATACCATGACCTGGATGAATGATGAAACCAATCCAGTTAATGTAACTGAATACCACAGAATACCATGACCTGGATGAATGAGAACCAATCCAGTTAATGTAACTGATACAACAGATATACCATGACCTGGATGAATGAGAACCAATCCAGTTAATGTAACTGAATACCACAGATATACCATGACCTGGATGAATGATGAGAACCAATCCAGGTGATGTAAACTGAATACCACAGATTATACATGACCTGGATGAATGAAAACCAATCCAGTTAATGTAACTGAATACCACAGATATACCATGACCTGGATGAATGAGAACCAATCCAGTTAATGTAAACTGAATACAACGATATACCATGACCTGGATGAATGAGAACCAATCCAGTTAATGTAACTGAATACCACAGATATACCATGATCTGGATAAATGAGAACCAATCCAGTTAATGTAACTGAATACAACAGATATACCATGACCTGGATGAATGAGAACCAATCCAGTTAATGTAACTGAATAAAACAGATATACCATGACCTGGATGAATGAGAACCAATCCAGTTAATGTAACTGAATACCACAGATATACCATGACCTGGATGAATGAGAACCAATCCAGTTAATGTAACTGAATACCACAGATATACCATGACCTGGATGGATGAGAACCAATCCAGGTGATGTAACTGAATACCACAGATATACCATGACCTGGATGAATGAGAACCAATCCAGGTGATGTAACTGAATACCACAGATATACCATGACCTGGATGAATGAGAACCAATCCGTGTGATGTAACTGAATACACAGATATACCATGATCTGGATGAATGAGAACCAATCCAGTTAATGTAACTGAATACAACAGATATACCATGACCTGGATGGATGAGAACCAATCCAGTTAATGTAACTGAATGCAACAGATATACCATGACCTGGATGAATGAGAACCAATCCAGTTAATGTAACTGAATACCACAGATATACCATGACCTGGATGAGATGAGAACCAATCCAGTTAATGTAACTGAATACCCACGATATACCATGACCTGGATGAATGAGAACCAATCCAGTTAATGTAAACTGAATACCACAGAGAACCATGACTGGATGAATGAGAACCAATCCAGTTAATGTAACTGAATACCACAGATATACCATGACCTGGATGAATGAGAACCTTCACAAGGGGGACAAAAAATATAAATTCATATATCTAACTTACTATAAATATATGGTAGGATGCCTTTTTCCCCGTGTGATATATCTACTGTATGTTTATCAGTCGGTCTATGGCTAGACATGAGGGGAGTGTTGGTGTCATTGATACATTGATCAGCTAATAAGACTAAAATTGAAATACTGTACTCCATGATTATATACCAGATAAGCAGATTTTGCTCAAGCCTTTAATGATCTCCAATTATTGCTGACTCTGTTTCATTGATTATTACATTAATTAACATCAACTTATTTTAATGCTGAGCTGAAAAACTGCAAACAGAAGGAATAAAAAGGAAAAATTTATCTTTTTAACGGGTCGATAATCACTTGTATGTGGTTAACATGTTTGGTCCTGCAGTAGAAAATGGGTTACCAATACCATGTATAAAGAATGAAGTGTTCCTAAGTAACCCTGATATGCAGTCTCCTGGCTTGTGTTGAACCGGTAAGTAAGGAATTGGTTGGTTTGCTGTAAATTAGTCTTTTAGGATGATCTTGGTTGCCCTTTGTTAATACTGTAGAGTCTTCCACAAGTTAACATCTTTAATAGTTTTGGTCATGTAACTGACCAGATTCACTTATCCAATTTGCTGGCTTCCTTAAATTTTAAAGAGGAATTATTGTATTGGCACATCTTATTTACTAACCAAGAGTTTTCAGCCATGGAGTCTGGACACCATTTGCAGGTGTGTGCACATGCGGCGAACATGAGGGTGTGTGTGGGGACGATTATCAACAAAATCGGGGGTTTGCTAGTTTGACAGAAGCAACAGTAAAGGAACCAAGGCTATAAAGCCGCCTCAGATTTATATTGCACATGACAGATTAGTTCAGATCCTAGGTTCTGGGCACTTACTGTATCTACTCTTTGGGGTGAGGGTGGGGGGTTGGCAGAGGATGCGGATCCATTAGGGCTAGGCGCCACTAGGGTACTTTCTGCACATTTCCGTGCGCACTGTGTGAACTACCATATGCCGATCTAAAGTGTATGTAAGAGGCCCCACTATGTCTTCTGCTTGCACTGCGCTTGTGCCCGTTTTAGCAGTGCGTGTGATCACCATTCTTGGTGTGCATCACATCCGCTGCCGTAGGGCAACATCAAATGAAGCGTAGTGTAAGCAGATGGTAGCGCGCACAAATCACGCAACATTGTTATCTCGCTGCGTGATTCACACACGCCTACGTGCGATGTGTAGTGGGGTCTTGCCCTAACTATGATTTTGGGAGTCAATGTAGCAGAGATAACATCTGCCACCCTATACTTTCATCATTATTTACATCTGTGTCACTGAATTATTTGTGTAGTTGCTGATGTTGAAATTTAAAATCCATACATGCATATACAGGGATTGCAGGGCCTTATACAGGCAATGCCACATACTGCCCCTAGTGTATTTATAAAAAGAAAGCAGGAATACCAGAAAGATATGGCCACAACATTGTTATATTGTCAGATACCTATTATCTTTTTGGCCAGTTTTTAATGGCGGAGATTCTTCATAATTGTCTAACTGGTGTTTATCATCCATTACTACCAACACATATAAACTTGATTGGTCCATCCATTATCTTGTACAGTCATGTGTCATTTGTTCTTTTCTTGCTTTGTTTTGTTATTGGTCAATGTCAATTTAACATTCCATTCAGTATTATTATTGGTATTTATCAAATGCAAGTATTCTTCTATTCCCACCTGCCCTTTAAGGCAAAACCCATAGTAGGCAGAGAAATCCAATGATGTCATTGTAAGCTCTCCAAGGAATCCATTATTGCTGTGTAAATATTCTTTGGCGTGGATGAGAAGAGTGGGATTTGAAATCCTTAAAGCCTATACACATACAGCATGTGCCAGCGTGTTGTGTTCTGCTGTGTTTATTCAAGAGATTGTTCAAATGACCGTTAATGCATTTCTAGTCCCTGTAAGCGGTCAAGATCAAAGGTGTTTCGTGAAGGACACAATATAAGGCAGTTCAAGTGCATAAGTAATTAGTAAAATGTTTAATTAAACCCAGAGAAACAAAATTCAGTTATGTGGCCAATGTATTGCACAACTCCACAGAGTATCACTTGTGAGAATAAAATCTTTTCTGTCCTGGCTTATAACAAGTAGCAAACGGAGAAATGGTTTACATACCTCTCACTGATTCCAAGGTGTGTGATTTGAACCAGAGTTTTATCTGTCACAGACTTCTTCAGACGTTAGGGGTCAGTTTGAGTGAAGGAAAGCTTTTCAATTATAGGTCCATTCTGCAGGAATAAACACAAATAGTAGTTAAAGATTTATAGCTTAAAGGAAAGTACAGATTTAAGCAAAAAAGTCACTTGGAGACTGGACATTTTACAGACTTAGTAAATTAAATAATTTATGAATTACCTTCCACACTCACCTCCCTGCAGCCCCTAAAGCCCAGAAAAAAAGGGACGAGACAGACTTCAGCATTCCACAAGGGAAAGGTATGTTTTCTGGTCTTGGGGGACCACGAGGAGGTGAGTAGCTATACTTATCTCTGCCTTTTGAGGGGTGGGGAAGGTAAGTATGGTATTTTACTTGGGGGGGGGGGGATTCCCTTTAAAGAGTCCATTTATTTGGTTCACATCTGATTTTCCAATTTTCTGAACCATCCCACATTTGTGGCAGAGCTAATCTTCCCATTGGATAAATACAAATTTGAGCTGGTCTTTGACAACTCACTATGTCACATGTACTGTAGATGGAACCTATGGGTGTGGATCTAGTAGTTAAGGTTCTTGCACTTGGTACTATGCAAGGAGGAGGGCAACCTCCATTTAATTTAAAAGTAATCAGCTTTAGAAATCTAGGTACAAAGTCCTTGCAGCTTTCAATCTCCTGGAGACTGAACAAATGGATCTGAATGATCGCCCATACACGGTGGGAAGCAGATACCGGCTGTCCATAATGGAATTTACCCATTACCAGCAAATTAGCAATGTGTTTGGCCATCTTAAAGCTTACTACTTTAATTAAAGCAAACCAGGAGGAAGAAATACTTTCTCTTACTTCCATATAATTATAGATGGGGTGTCTTAATGGTTTAGTAGTCCGTTATTTTAACCTCCATGGCCTGATTCAGTCATTTTAAACTCTGGTTGGAATTTATGAACATTTCCTTTTTACCGAAGTGATCATTTTCCTCTCAGGTCATAAAATTTAATATACACTGAGACTACTAACGTCAGAACAACCTCGGGGTAATCAGACAGTAAATATGGGGGTCACACAGGCAAACGTAAGAAGGATTATCATTAAGAAGCCCTATTACCATATGGCAGGCCTCATCCTGCAGTGAGCGCAGTATAATACGGATGTTCTATGTGCAATAACAGATGGTCCATTTCTACATGGCTGTATTAAACATAATGGGATGAACATTTATTTCCAAGAAAAATGCTGTGTTCTCAGTCAAATGACCTTATATCTTGCTGGAAGTGCTAACACTTAGCATACAAAGAGGCCATTTGTTTAAACAGAGCAGCATACTTGGAATATCCTTTGCTTGAAGGTAAATAAACTTGGAGGGAAAGTCGGGATTTATATTTATGTTTGAGTTTTTGATGATCATGAAACTGTCCTATAAATCTGCCTGCACCGCAGGACTAGGACCTGGTGGTTGGCCGGTATCCTGATTTTTAACTTCTGGTGATGATAATGACTATTTCTCATTCACTTTGTATCGTTTGTATTCTAGACTAGTACAAAAAGTATTTTGTGCTTTTAAGGGGGGGTTTTTTCCCTCATCACAAAATATATTTAAATATCAGTAATAATGTATGTCACTATCTGATCAAGGGTCGTGATCCTCAACTATTTCCCATGGTCCTCTGCTGCATATTTGTATTCACCCCATGTATAATGCTAGTTTTAAACGAAAGGTTTCTTTAATGTGAGAATGGTGAAACTGTGGAACTGTCTTCCAGCAGATGTGGTAATGGCAAGTTCACTAAATAGCTTTAAAAGTGGGATGGATAAGTTTCTAAAACTAAAAAATATTGAGAATTACTGGTATTAATACATATACTGCAGTTCTGGTTGGTACAGAGATACTATATAATATTGAGAATTACTGGTATTATAATACATATACTGCAGTTCTGGTTGGTACAGGGATACTATATAATATTGAGAATTACTGGTTATTAACATATACTGTAGTTCTGGTTGGTACAGGTGTACTATATAATATTGAGAATTACTGGTATTAATACATATACTGCAGTTCTGGTTGGTACAGGGATACTATAATAATATTGAGAATTACTGGTATTAATACATATACTGTAGTTCTGGTTGGTACAGGGATACTATATAATATGAGAATTACGGTATTAAACATATACATGCAGTTCTGGTTGGTACAGGGATACTATATAATATTGAGAATTACTGGTATTAATACATATACTGTAGTTCTGGTTGGTACAGGGATACATATATAATATTGAGAATTACTGGTATTAATACATACACTGCAGTTCTGGTTGGTACAGGGATACTATATAATATTGAGAATTACTGGTATTAATACATAACTGAGTTCTGGTTGGTCGGGATACTATATAATATGAGAATTAATGGTATTAATACATATACTGTAGTTCTGGTTGGTACAGGGATACTATATAATATTGAGAATTACTGGTATTAATAACATATACTGTAGTTTTGGTTGGTACAGGGATACTATATAATATTGAGAATTACTGGTATTAATACATATACTGTAGTTCTGGTTGGTACAGGGATACTATATAATATTGAGAATTACTGGTATTAATACATATACTGTAGTTCTGGTTGGTACGGGATACGGGAGTTGTACGGGATATATATAATATGAGAATTACTGGTATTAATACATATTCTGTAGTTCTGGTTGGTACGGGGATACTATATAATATTGAGAATTACTGGTATTAATACATATACTGTAGTTCTGGTTGGTACAGGTATACTATATAATATTGAGAGTTACTGGTATTAATACATATACCACAGTTCTGGTTGGTACAGGGATACTATATAATATTGAGAATTACTGGTATTAATACATATACCACAGTTCTGGTTGGTACAGGGATAATAATAAAATATTGGTATTAATACATATACTGTAGTTCTGGTTGGTACAAGGATACTATATAATATTGAGAATTACTGGTATTAATACATATACTGTAGTTTTGGTTGGTACAGGAATACTATACAATATTGAGAATTACTGGTATTAATGGTATTAATACATATACTATAGTTCTGGTTGGTATGGGGATACTATATAATGAGAATTACTGGTATTAATACATATACTGTAGTTCTGGTTAGTACAGGGATACTATATAATATTGAGAATTACTGGTATTAATACATATATCTGTAGTTCTGGTTGGTACAGGATACTATATAATTGAGAATTACTGGTATTAATACATACATGTAGTTCTGGTTGGTACAGGGATACTATATAATATTGAGAATTACTGGTATTAATACATACTGAGTTCTGGTTGGTACAGGGATACTATATAATATTGAGAATTACTGGTATTAATACATATACTGTAGTTCTGGTTGGTACAGGGATACTATATAATATTGAGAATTACTGGTATTAATACATATACTGTAGTTTTGGTTGGTACGGGATACTATATAATATTGAGAATTACTGGTATTAATACATATACTGTAGTTCTGGTTGGTACAGGGATACTATATAATATTGAGAATTACTGGTATTAATACATATACTGTAGTTTGGTTGGTACAGGGATACTATATAATATGTGGAATTACTGGTATTAATACATATCTGTAGTTCTGGTTGGTACGGGGATACTATATAATATTGAGAATTACTGGTATTAATACATATACTGTAGTTGGGTTGGTACAGGTATACTATATATATTGAGAGTTACTGGTATTAATACATATACCACGTTCTGGTTGGTACAGGGATACTATATAATATTGAGAATTACTGGTATTAATACATATACCACAGTTCTGGTTGGTACAGGGATAATATAAAATATTGAGATAATGTTTGGTATAATCTATACCCAGTTCTGGTTGGTACAGGGATACTATTAATATTGAGAATTACTGGTATTAATAATTATCGTGTTTCCCCTGGTTGGTACGGTGATACTAATATACTATTGAGAATTACTGGTATTAATACATATACTGCAGTTCTGGTTGGTACAGGGATACTATATAATATTGAGAATTACTGGTATTAATACATATACTGTAGTTCTGGTTGGTACAGGGATACTATATAATATTGAGAATTACTGGTATTAATACATATTCTGTAGTTCTGGTTGGTACGGGGATACTATATAATATTGAGAATTACTGGTATTAATACATATACTGTAGTTCTGGTTGGTACAGGTATACTATATAATATTGAGAGTTACTGGTATTAATACATATACTGTAGTTCTGGTTGGTACAGGGATACTATATAATATTGAGAGTTACTGGTATTAATACATATACCACAGTTCTGGTTGGTACAGGGATACTATATAATATTGAGAATTACTGGTATTAATACATATACCACAGTTCTGGTTGGTACAGGGATAATATAAAATATTGAGAATAGTTGGTATTAATACATATACCACAGTTCTGGTTGGTACAGGGATAATATAAAATATTTAGAATAACTGGCATTAATACATATACCGCAGTTCTGGTTGACCGCAGTTCTGGTTGATATAGGGATACTATATAATATTGATAATTACTGGTATTAATGCATATATTGTAGTTCTAGATGGTACAGGGATACTATATAATATTGAGAATTACTGGTATTAATACATATACTGTAGTTCTGGTTGGTATGGGGATACTATAAATGATTGAGAATTACTGGTATTAATACATTTACTGCAGTTCTGGTTGATACAGGGATACTATATAATATTGAGAATTACTGGTACTAATAATGTACTGTATATTGGTTGATCCAAGGATACTTTCCGATTGCCATTTGGAGTCTGGAAGGAATTCTCCCCCACTTTTTTTGCTGTTTTTTTGCCTTTCTCTGGATCAACTGTTAGGTGGGGTTAGGAGGATGAAAAGGTTGGATTGATGGACTTTATTCAACCTCAATTACTATGGTATTATTTATGTTATCATGTTATCTGATCAGGGGTACTAATCCCATGGTCCTATACAGCTGGGACTGATACTTGCATGCACACTATGTACATATAATGCTAGTAATAATGTATAATGTTATCTTATCATGGGCGCTCATCCTCATATTTGTATTCACCTCATGTGTCCCCATTGACTTGTATGAATGTCAGAGGACCACAAGGAACAATATCTAGATTGTTTTATGGGTAAGTAGCTCTGTTTAAAACAGTAACTTTCCATGTTTAGAAATGACACCTCCTAGCTTTCCTTGGTAGCAGAATCCAAATGCTGGGAGTTGGAGGACCACAGGTTGGACATTCCTGCTTTATAATGTTGAACTACAGAGATTAAGGTCCACAAAAATGACCTGAACTTTTACTTTACTGACATTTTTGCTTCCAAGATACACATGGTAACAGAACATGTGGAGAATGACACAGGGCAGTTTACATGTGGAGAAGTCACCCTTAGTATACCAAGTTCTGTATAAACAGTTGATAGACAGATGCTAGGGGAAATTTTCAGGTAGGCTTGTGAAGGTTCTCATGCATGCAGGTCATGGTATATCTGTTGTATTCAATTAGATCAACTGGACTTGAAATGTAGTTCTTGAAGACGTTTCGCTAGTCATCCGACTGGCTTTCTCAATTCAGAATGACTTGTACAAGAATCTGAGCAATATGGAAACACCTGTGGATGATATCGGGAGCTCTACCATTCTGTCAAACTGGATCAATAGTGGCACCTCCTCCCCCAGTTTCAGACAACACTCCCAATCAGGAGGAATGCACAGCAAACGTAGTGTAAGAGATGGGGTAAAATCAAGGCAGGCTACTTACGAAGTCTGTGTTAAAACGCCTTTATTTAAACATATTGTCAGATGTGAAACAAGACCACAGAATAAAAGTGGGTTCCTACTTAACGCGTTTCATGGTTGTACACCACTTCTGAGGAAGTGCATGGCCCAGCAAAGAAGAGCCAATTCCTCGGGTCAGGACTCAGCCGTGTATCTGCATCTTAAGGATAAAGGACATACCTTTGAAGATTATAATGTTAACATATTGGCAAAGGAACATCACTGGTTCAAGAGAGGTGTCATGGAGGCCATTTATGTGAAAATAAAGAAACCAAGCTTGAATAGAGGTGGAGTGTTCTACACCAACTGTCTGCCATGTACAATGCTGTTTTGACACCTTACTCTGGGCGTTTCCTATAACACCACAATGAAATCACGCCCTTAACACCTGGCTGTGATATGCTAATTAGGACTTTTCAGGGTACATAATTGCCACAGATTCTTGTACAAGTCATTCTGAATTGAGAAAGCCAGTCGGATGACTAGTGAAACGTCTTCAAGAACTTAAACTTTAAGTCCAGTTGATCTAACCGAATACAACAGATAAATGTTCTGGTAGTTTGGGAAGACACACCTGGCTGATATACAACATCATACCTCTGTATGAGCCTTAAAGGGCATGTCTACCCCCAAAACTATAATCCCCCCCACTACTGGCCCCACTCTGTAATGTTATAAAATGTGTAATAAAATGTAATCCCCCCCCCCCAAAGTCCCAAAAACTGGCCACCAGGAGGATAGCAGAGTCCATATAGGAGAATTTTGTCCCGCGCACTGCAGGCCTCCCCCCCTCCCGTTTTGCAAGCCCTACCATAAAATCCCTTTGCCCATTAGTAGCTATCCTGCCCCCAACCGCCACAAAAGATTTTACAGGAAGTTCCCTAAACTTTACTTACCTTACCAGGCGTTCTCTCTTAGCGTCCCGTCCCCTGCTTGCAGTTTCATGGTACAATATGCCGCGGGAAAGAGGTAAGGTAAGTAAAGATTCCAGTAAAATCTTTTATGGCAGTTAGGGCTGGGGGCATGAAAACTACTCATGGGCAAAAGTCCAAAAATGGGGTGGACATGCCCTTTAAGGAGCCCAACTGGGCCAGATCCTCTGATAACCAGGCAGATCTATATACCCAGTAGCAGAACATACAAGTATCATGGAAGCCTCACCAATACACGCCACCAGTTACAAAAAGAGAGAATGCTGATTAAAAGATTAAAAAACAAAAAGCTGCACGTGTTTCATTTGCATCCCAAACTTCCTAAACCGCAAATGGTTTGTGCCATCTTTGAATTAACATCGCCATTCCAAAAAACAGAAACATGAGAGAAACATTATGTTTTAGAAGCATATAATGAATAAAACAAAAAGATCAAAAATAACCAATGATCAGATTATTCCCTAAAACTTAAAGGAGAACTAAACCCAATTTTTTACACTCCAGAATCTGAACATATCCCCTCTAAAAACACCAATAAACTGTAAAATAGCAATACACTAAATAGCATTAAAGTAAATGTTACCACTTGAAGAACTAGATGAAATAACTGTGTGTATGTACAGTGACTGGCCACACCCCTGATCTCAGTCACATGCTACATTGCCTATTCTATCCTGTAAAAGGATTGGCTAGAGGCTACTCGTGGGTGGAACCAACTGTAACAAGTTCCTGCAGTATCTTAGGACTGAGCATGTGTAAAGAACATTATGGTCAGTGACCACACTGTGTGATACTGAATCATTGGGTAATAAGACACAAACCTTGTGTTAGAAAGTTACATTTCTCAACAGCCATATTAAAATGAGATATGAGACACTGATTACTGCTTTTTATAACAAGGAGATCTGCCTTCTAATTCAATATTGTTCTGAGGCTTTAGTTGTCCTTTAAGACCTGAAGTTGTTATTGTAGTAACCCTGAAGTTGCTAGGAGTTTCTATTTTTTCCCAAACTCCCACACCTACATGTGATTGTTCCTGCTATAAAGGCTGTGAATGAAGCTAAAGGGAAAATAATATTTTTATTTTTCCAGTTATGATTCAACTTGCATACGCAGAAGTGTTACAAAAATTTGTAGAAATGTGTTGGGCATAAAATTCACAGACCGAAACTCCTGCTGTAGTTAATTGAGTTATCGGTCCGCACTCCTCAGTTAGATCAAAGGATCATCCGACATTACCTAAAACATTGCTTTTATTAAAACATACATTTAAAAAACACACTCAAACTGCCTGACGCGTTTCGAGCATCCACACACGCTCTTAGTCATAGGCTTAAAATTCACAGAACTGCAGTAATTCAGTGTTACTATTCAGTGAATTTATAGATATATTGTCACCCTTCCTATTTTTAGGAAATATTTTTTAATAATGACTTATGTTTTAATGGAATTAGCACAATTCTATTTCAGTGTTAACACATAACTGATATATTCACAGCTTAACTAAAAACTGATGGTCTCAGAAGAGAGAATTAGAACAAATCAAATGGCTTTCTATTAGTAAGTGAGCAGAAACATAGATCTACAGTTTTGCTTGCATGAGGAATTGACCCACATAACGTAGAATTTGCAGGAACATGATGTCAAAAACCTAGAACTATGCTGAGAATCTGGCTCACAAACTAGCAATTTCTAGAAAAAGCGCTCACTGTCAAAAGTTCTTTGTTACAGTAAAGTTACACACTGTGTTCCTTAGGGTTGCACAGGAAGAAATCTTCTTTAAATAAATCCAAAAGGCAAAGAGAATATTCTTTTTCAGTCCTTCTGTAAAATCCAGCCAGTTTCTATTTTAATGGTTGAAAGGCAATTATACTTACCTCCCACTCTCCCCTCCTTCTCACCTTTAAAAGTACCACGGGTGAGGGCCGCAGTGTAAAGAAGAACAAGGATCCCTGTAAGTGACGGTATGGCCCACAGACCTCTGATGGTATGGCCCACAGAGCTCTGATCTCAGCAAGTATCTGTGATTACAAGTGTACCTAGAATTGATTTGATTTGAAGGCAAAGGGTGCTCACACCAAAATTATTTGGTTTAGGATTTCACTTTTAAATCGATAAAAAAAAACTAACTATAAACACTGTTATTGTTGGAATCATTCTCAGTTTAGAGCATTTTTACACACCTGTCTTTGCACAGTAATGTTCATAAAGACACGAAGAAAGCTGCTATTGCTCTGTAGCACCCCAATGCAATTATCACTCTGTGCCTCACACTGTATAAAGGGGGCATGGAAGGAATTGGTTCTGTCATTAAGTTTTGTGCACAATTGGTCACACTCATCCATTACTACATTGCCACTATGAGGTTAGCGGGGGTTTAGAAATCTGAAAGATGTAAGACTAATGTACATGAAGCCAATGACTTAATGCTCTTCCCATAGCTGCTGCCTGTGAGCATGTGCATGCTTGTGAATGGGCTTGGAGGGGAATTGGAAACCTTTTGAGAGAGGGAGAAGAACATTTCACTGCATTACAGGTCCTACATCTGTCAGCTTTCTATTGTAATTGGGGATTAGAGATGGTCGAACTATTGAAAGTTCGGTCCGTTTTCGAACTTTCGAACTATTGTAAAAGTTCGAAAGTTCGAAAGTTCGAAAACGGACCCATTAAAGTCTATGGGAGGCAAATAGTTCGAAAAGTTCGAGTCAAATACAACTAAAATATTAATGGTAACTTAATGTAAATGGCTGTGGGACCTGGGAAATGGTCTGGGGAGCATGTTCCAATATCCAGGACTTTCGTAAAATCGATTTTACTCTCACACGCGCTACTTTCGAGCTTTCGCGTTCGAACGTTCGAGGTAACATGGACATTTTACTCGCAGATTCGATGCTCGCCTATAGGCTTTAATGGAGACTTTACTCGCAGATTCGATGTTCGCGCCTAGATACCATGTACATTTTACTCGCGGATTCGATACTCGCGTATAGGCTGTAATGGAGACTTTACTCGCAGATTCGATGTTCGCGCCTAGATACCATGTACATTTTACTCGCGGATTCGAACTTTCGAACGTTCGAACATTCGATAAATCATCGAAAGTCCGGGAAATATCGAAAGTCCGCGTCCGAGATAGTTCGAGAAGTCCGGGTCTGTTCGAACTCGAACAGTTCGGCTCGAACTCGGGTTCGAGTTCGAGTTCTATGCCATCCCTATTGGGGATGATTTACCTATATATAATTTTTCATTTAAGGGAGATCATGCCCTTAAAACCCATGCGATTCCCTGGTGTATTGGGGCAACTGCAGCACTGGATACATCACCTTAATACTTTTTACTGCACAAGCCCACCTTGATAATAAGACCCCTGAGCACCTAGGCCCTGTAGACCCCCACAAGGTTAAATCCCTAAAGTTAGAGCTTGATAGGTCTCAGCGACAGGTTTGCAGAATAAATTATTGACTTTATAGCACCAGATTAATATTTGTTTACTTGAAACTGGACTGGGCCCACATTGTAATAAAATGTGGGCTTACGTTTATTAAAAAAAAAAAAAGGAATCTAAGGAGTAAAAAAAGGAATCTAAGGAGTTTCAATGGCTCTCTTAAGGGAAAGACACAGAGTGAGGAATTAAAGGGTAACTGTGGTCTCAAATTCTTCCAAAAAGTAAGGATTATATAATTAAACCTAAATCACATTTCTAGATAAAATTTGTGAGAAGTTATTGAAATATTACTTCCTGCTTGAACACTTCCTGTTTCCAGCCTGCATTAATAGGCTCCCCTTCTCAACTGTCAATTTTTTCCCCAGGTACTTCCTGATTTCCCCAGCAATAAGTCTTTACTGAGCATGCTTCCCCCCCGGGGCAGATGGGTGGGGAAGAGATCAGGGGATGTCACTGAAACTACTGGAAGCAGGAAGTTTGAACATTCACCCCAATGTAATTTCTTACAGGCTCCAGCCAGAGATGTGATTCTCGACTCATTTTAAAGGAAATACTGCAGGCTTTCATTTAACCATAACCTGTTTTGAGACCACAGTTGCCCTTTAAACAAAATTAAACAAAAAAACAGAAAACCACCATTGTCCAAACATGTCAAAAAACACTTTGATTTTACATAATTCTTTCCTTGTAAAGTGCTCTGACTGGCAAGCAGAAACAAAGACGCTTTCAGCAATCAACAAAGGCACAATGTATACAGTATATGCCAGGGGAATATCTTAGTTTGCTTCCCTTGATGTAAATGCATTTACCTCTTCACTTCCAGCTTGGCAAATTATAAACTTCTATTCCATTACAAAATAGAATGTTTCTGATAACTAAACATATTCAGCCTTTTTAATTGTCACATTTAAATATAAAAATATGCTGCATGCAGTGTCTTACGGTACTTAAAAGATCAAAACCCCATTGAAGGGACAGCAACACAAAATATATGGGTATAAAATGCCTATACACCCCTGCAAAATGGCAGGTTTTTATGAATTAAAAGGAACCAAGGGGGCGTGGCCAAGCAGCCAATGGAGTATGTCGCAGCAAATGCTAAAAAAACATCATCCGAGGCTAATCCCCGAGGTCCCATAGCGGCAAATTACAAAACGTAAACCTACCAAGACCAAAAATATGACAAAGCCAAACAAAGGAGAATAGAAAAGCACTGCCACCGCTGAAAAACTACATCAGTTTGTGCACACTGAGACACCATGTGGGCAGACAGCCATGTGCTTAACTGGATCCCCTGCTTCTGCAGACTTAGCAAAGTAGCACACACCATACTTCGCTCAATACCAAACCTAACCTAGCTCCTCCAAGCCCCATTTTACAACAGCTACTAATCGCAATACAAGATACAAAGCTCTCTTTAACTGGACTCATTGAGGGGGTTAAAATTGATATAGGCCTCCTGAGTTCAGACCTACATAACCTGCACCAACAAGTAACTGAATCCCGTATATCCCAAATTGAGGACACAATCTCTCCACAAACTTGGGAACTGGAGACCCTAAAGAAAAAAATTATAAACCAGCATGGCTAGGATGGACGCTATTGAAAAATATTTGTTTTTTAGGCTTCCCATAGGGCACTGAAGGTAACGCGCCACACACCTTCCTGGAAACATGGCTGGTGGACAAATTCAGCTGGAGCACTTTCTCTCCAGCATATGCGATTGAAAGAGCACAGAGAATCCCTGCACAACCACTGCCAACTGGATCAAGACAGAGACCAGTTATTAAACACAATAGAGATAAAATACTACAAATGGCCAGATTAACTACCAATTAAACCTATGAAAATTCCACTGTCATGGTGTTTACAGATTTCTGCCTAGAACTACAAAAGAGAATCACAACCTTCATTGAAGTAAAACATCACCCCAAACAAGCTACTACTAAATACTCTATGGCATAACCAGCATGATTAACAGTGATATACAGCTGCAAAATCCTATTCTTTGAGGATTCCAATGAGGCTTCTACATTGGTTGAACACTAGGAGATTAAAGTACTATATACTGAACATCCTAGAGAAGATGCAAACCTTGCTGTTTAACCCCAATGGCTTCAGTACCTAGGTTGCTATGATGGTACTTTCATATAATCCCCCAAATAACATATAAAACCATGGAGATTCCACTCATTCTGGTTGCTATCCTAACCCAGATAATATTCCCCAATATATATAGGAATAATTTGAACTAGATCATTAACAAATCCAATATACAATATTGTGGGATGCCTTCAAAGCAGTCCTTAGAACCACCTTCAGTATTACATTACACCCGGCACTTAGGAAAAAAACAAATCACCTTACTCAAGGTGACTGTCACAAATCAAGATGCGTTACTTTTATAAAAAGCCTTAAGCTTTGTACACAATTGTGGGGGCCTGACCCGTGATGCACAATGTGTATGAACGGCCGTTTTGGCCAACTATCGGTAAGTGTATGGGCGTTTGGTCGGCAAAAACAGGCATTTGGCCGGGCATTGCTGACGATCCAACATGGCGGATGGCCAACCAAGTGCCCATACACTTATCGATAATCATGTGAATCTGCTCTTCATAGACATCCTGTGTTGTAGGTCAGGCCCAGCGATTGTACATGTGTATACATTATTCTTTCCTTTAGCATTATAATATGCAGCCTTCTTAATGTCCCTTCCTCCCCTAGTAACTCAAACTTTGAACTAGAATCTTCTATCTCAGGCTTTCTCAAAGGCTGTGCCAGGGCACACTGGTGTGTCTTCAAAGAGCCAGAAGTGTGCCTCAGAAATTTGTTAGTGGAAATATTTTCACCAATATAACCTACATTTTTTGTTATTTTGTCTGTAAATATGTATGTAAATATATATTGTAATAAAAGTTCAACACAGTCAATTTAGTTTACATTACATTAGTTTGAATACAATATACACTTAAAATACATAAAATATGGGTAATTATAACTTTAATTCCAACATTAAGAACACAGGTGTGCCTTGAAAAATTTTGGAAAAAGTAGAGTACTGTGATACTTTTAATGGACTAACAGTTTATTTTAGTCGACAAGGTTTTGAGGGATCAACCCCCTACTCAGGTCAGAGCAGTACGGCAAAACAATTATTATTTTGAAAAATATTTGCATTGCCAAGTGTGCCACAATCTGAATATGTTTGGGAACTACCGCTCTATCTACCGCTCTATCTTACTACAAGTCCAACAAAAATGAGAACCAGATGGATTCAAATGTTACAACAGGAAAGGAATGTGTCCAACCCAATAAATTATCTATTTGTTCTAAAATTAAATAGCCTAATTGTTCTATTATTCATTATTTAGATGTATTACAGTACATATAAATAAATTGATCTTTACATATGTATTAGTTGTAGTTACCTCCCTGTTTCAGAATTAAACAATATATAGCCCTACCAACAATAGATAATGTGGGTTATGTAGTTAAGGAACTGCTTAACTGCCCAAGCCAATTTAAACCTTAAAGGGAATTGACCTTTTTTTTTCATTATTTCTGTTTTTTTAAAATCAAGCCTGTATCACTAACCTGAAAGTTGCAGTGTGTTGGCCTCTGAAAGATCTGTCAATAAAGTGGGAGGTCTTTGTGGGTTTTTCTGAATTAATAAGTAGGAGATTAGGCTTAGTCTTCTCTGTGTTTACTGAGCCTTTCTTTATATCACTATAGTGTTTATGATTTTTAGAAGACAGTTTTTCTTTTTCTGTCAGGTGACTTGGTAATGGGTTATTCTCACTACCATTTTTTGAAAGGAAAAGCAAAGTACAGAATTATATAAGGGATAATATGCTACCTACAGTATAATATAAGGATATTGAGCCACAGAGGAGTTCCATAACCATATAGAAGCACAAGGCCGCAGGCCAAGGTGAAATAATATCCTTATATTACACTGTAGGTAGCGTATTATTTCTTATAATACATAAGGCCAGCCAAAAAAAACCTGCCCACTAACACCGTCTCTCCCCCTTCCTGTAATAGTCATTTATATAGGAATCCCTGTTTAATGTATAATGTATATTAAATAGTTAATTACTGTTCCTATTGAAAAGAGAAATAAGGACAGAACATCGTCTGTCAAGAATAAACAGGGATTCCTATATAAATTAATAATACAGAGAGGGGGAGACAGTGGGAGGGGCAGTGGGAGACAGGAAGTCACTCAGTGACATCACTGAGTGATTGTTATACAGATTCTCGCCACTGCACCTCCCCATTGAAAATGCCTAGCCTTATGTATTATATTTATATCCGGTATCCGCCCATGAAAATGAGACCAGAAACACTGCATAATTTTACAAAACTAGTTGGCAACTTCAACAGCAACAGATAATATGATGTTAAAGTGTTTTATATGTAACTGAACTCATTAAAGTACGTGTAAATTTTAAACGTGGTACTGTAGGAAGATCTTTACTCCTCTACAGAAAACTTCAACCTAATTAGTTCACATCAGTAACTCTACTTTTTTTGCTTCCTAGGTATGCTTTGTAAATCTCAGTGTTATAAAGGAGGATAAAAGCCATGGAATTTTAAGGAAGGTAAGATACTTAAACATTGTCCCTATAGACAAAGTACATTCGCACAGATAAAACAAGCTGTGTCTTACCCTCCCTTTGTTGTGGTGGATTTAATAACCTGTGGTCATGGGTGAGCTCCCATAATCCACCTCTAAGAATTGGTGTCCTGACCAGGTTAGTGTATGCAGTACACTTCATGGGAAGCTGCAGCCTTGCCCCTAAAAGCTTACAGCAAATCATACAACCGCACAGAGGCCTCAGTCACAGATCATGCTACAGAAGATCCTTTCTCTCAGGTACAGAACAGAGATATAACAGTGTTGAAAACACAGTGTAGAGATTAACCAACAGCATTAAAAACAATTTCTGTTCCCCACACATTCTATTTCATAGATAAACTAAATATATCTTTGCAGATGGGAGTTGTAGGTTGTAAACCTCTGGAGTGACGCAGGTTTGACATCCCTGCATTGGACTGCTGAGCTACCACAGCACTCACAATAAGAACTGGAACATTTAGAAACTTTATATTGTGCTACAAACAGAATGGAATCGAAAAAAGAGTCTGTAAAATCAGATTACTATTTTGTATTGTTCCTGGTAGGCTATCCACAATGCATGCTGGTTGGTAAATAAACTGCAAGTTACAAGCAGCTTTTACAGTTTTTGTAGGCACTCTCCGTTCTACAAAATATCTCAAAATTAGCACAAAACTTCACCTGGGTTGTTGGGAGATGTTGCTCTACCATTATTTATGAGCAATTGTATTTTTGGGCAAAATAGTGAGTGAGCTCACTCCCTTTGATTAGAAGCAATCACACACGTATTCACTCAGTGTTTACAGTTCTGCAACAAGGAACTCGTGCTGGCATTCACCTTTTCTTCCTTAAAGAGGAACTGTGGTCAAAAATGACTTTAGGAAAATTGACAGAAATAGTTTTCTGAGAATTTTTTCAATTTACTTTCATTATTTTATTTGCATCGTTTTGAAGATATTTAAATTTTTGTGTGTGATATGGTACCTTACACTTCCTGCTCTGAAACATATGACAGTCAATCTTCCCTGTGTCTCCTCCTCCTCATGGACCACCATGGCCCCCCCTTTGCAGGCCCCCCTTGGCCCTTTCTTTGCAGACCCCTATGGCTCCTCCCACTCATGGGCCCATGGCCCCTCCCATCCACAGTAGGGTGTGCTTATTAACAGTCAATCAAAATGCAATTGTGACCACTCTGATGTGGTCTAGCCATTACTTGGCGTTGTAGTGTGGCCGCAGTTTATGGAGACCAAACACACACACACCAAACAAAGTAAAACTAAAATTGCTTGTATACCACATTTGCCTTTAAACGTTCTGATTGATTCACTGGAGTCTGCAAAGCATAAAGGAATTGTTCACTGGAAAAGTAATCTATTACTTTAAAGTATAAGTGCACTGTAAAATCAAGTTATGTTTGGTTGGAAGCTGCAACTTTAAAAATACCGTTGCCATATTTTTTTTCCCCCTATGTCCCGTGCACTCTCCTGCTGGAGCCTCAAACAGTAATGCCTGTGAGTTCCATGCTTTTTCCTGCTTGAGCCTCAAACAGTAATGCCTGTGAGTTCCGTGCACTCTCCTGCTTGAGCCTCAAACAGTAATGCCTGTGAGTTCCGTGCTTTTTCCTGCTTGAACCTCAAACAGTAATGCCTGTGAGTTCCATGCACTCTTCTGCTTGAGCCTCAAACAGTAATGCCTGTGAATTCCGTGCACTCTCCTCTCTCCTGCTTGAGCCTCAAATAGTAATGCCTGTGAGTTCCGTGCTCTCTTCTGCTTGAGCCTCAAACAGTAATGCCTGTGAGTTCCATGCACTCACCTGCTTGAGCCTCAAACAGTAATGCCTGTGAATTCCGTGCACTCTCCTGCTTGAGCCTCAAACAGTAATGCCTGTGAGTTCCGTGCACTCTCCTGCTTGAGCCTCAAACAGTAATGCCTGTGAGTTCCGTGCACTCTCCTGCTTGAGCCTCAAACAGTAATGCCTGTGAGTTCCGTGCACTCTCCTTCTTGAGCCTCAAACAGTAATGCCTGTGAGTTCCGTGCACTCTCCTGCTTGAGCCTCAAACAGTAATGCCTGTGAGTTCCATGCACTCTCCTGCTTGAGCCTCAAATAGTAATGCTTGTGAGTTCCGTGCTCTCTTCTGCTTGAGCCTCAAACAGTAATGGCTGTGAGTTCCGTGCACATGCGTGTGCACGGAACTCACAGGCATTTCTGTTTGAGTAATGCCTGTACGTAATTTTATGGCTTGCGATCAAAGCCATAAAATTATATACAGCTGATCGGTCATAACTGTATGACCGCGGGTGTACTTTTACATACTTGTGGTATTGGAACTTTCTGATCCTGTGAGTTTATACATTTGTCCCTCTGTTCAATTCAAAGAGTATTGAACCATCCAGTTACTGTATTTTCTGCAGTCAAATTCTCTTTCTGTATTTATTTATATAACTAGTATGTATTTTGCTAATCATGTAATGTCTTTATCAAGTTAAAGTGTTTACGTAATCATTTCTTCATTTTGTTATTTAATGTTCAGCTATTAATAGTTTAACATTCTAATTATGAAATGTAACTGTTTTTATAAAAACTTTATTAATGGACACTATCAGGGTTATTCAATAAAAGTTCTTATGGTTTAAAATGGTGCTAATTTTGCCCCAACCAATTAGATGTTAGCTTTCAAATGTTAAATAAGTTCTGATTGGTTTGTGTAAAATTAGCACCATTTTAAAAGATAAGAACTTTTATTGAATTTCCCTGTAAGAACTCTGCTTTGAGTTTTGCATTGAATGTGCTTGACTTATTAACTTTAGACTCAGTGAAAATGTGATTATTATCACACATTAAACTTACTGTATACTAGAGTAGATATCATAGCAGGAATAGAAGATCTCCACACTACTGGATTAAAGTGCAGTATCTTTTTATCACATACAGGCCAGATATATTGGCTTGGTCTAGGCCATCAAAAGCTGCAATTTTGTGTTTGCACCTGTGGTACATTTTGGGACTTTATATGCACATGAATGATGTGGAAATGGCAGAACTCACTAAAATCAGTTTCACTTGCAGATTTGCAGATTTTCGGAAAAATCAGGAAATTCGAAAATCCGCAAGCAGACCCATTATAGTCAATGGGAGTTAAAACATCTGAATGTTCTGCCTAAAATTAAGGTATAAATAGCAATGGTAACTTACTGTAAATGGTTCAGGGACGTGGGAAATGGTCTGGGAAACACAATGCCCAAAAGTCCAATACCGGATACTTCATGCGCTCCCTGTTTGGCAGTCCACGTTGTATTTTCGAGATTTCTAGAAATTTTGAAAATTTTTAGATTTTTTTAAATTTGAAAGCTCAGAAATCCACAAAGTCCAAGTTCTGGACAGATCCTTGAAATCCGCTTCAGAACCATGTTTGGGTCCATCTCTAGTACAGATCTATAGATTGGTACTGAATAGTGGGGATTGGTTCTAATTCCCTTTCATCCTCTCAGATATCTCTCTAAATCTATATATTTTATTATTTTATATAATAACAAAAACATCAGGAATTTATATTATTACATGTAGCTTATTTGGTTTATTTTACTCTTCTACTGTACTCTGTAGTTTTTTTTTTTTTTTGCATTTTTATTGTAGGTTTAAAAGTTTGTTTTAACACAATTTTGACCAATTTGTGGATCTTCACCTTGTGTATATTTGGTTGTTTACAAATCATAATATTATTCCTAATATTCATTTTCTAAAGAGAATGTTTCCCCTCTAGAAACTCTTGGATGTGTCACCAGACGTCCCCAAACTGTTGGCGTCCATGAAGGAACAGGAACTGAAAGAAAACGAGATTTTGATGCTGAGTGGACTAACATCTGGAAGACCACGGCCAATGATAGAGGGCCAACAAGTAAGCAGAATTTTTTTGTTTTGAAGAATATGTGCATACATTTTTTTCAGATTATTTTTTCTATAAAATGATACAAATGTTATGTCTGAATTTACATGTCAGCCATTTGATTTAGTCACCTCTCGAAATTCTACATTCTTTGTACCACAGTAATGAATCTGCTGCTGTTAGATTTATGCTTACAATTGTACCTAGTGAACACTTAAAATTTAGTTGTTTCTAACCTCTCCTCCTCCTATTGTTACCACATAAGCAATAACGCATGTTATGCCTGGTCACACACAATGCTAGGGGACGTTTTGCAAACACTTTCAAGCTGGAGTGTATAAGCTTATTACATTATTAAAGGAGAACTAAAGCCACAGAACAACACTGAACCAGAAGACAGAACACCTTAATATAAAATCAGTAATCTGTGTTTTACCTCTCATTTTGATACGGGCGCTGGGAAATTTACCTAAATAAAATATGGTTTGTGCATTACTTCACAACATTCTAGTATCGCACAGTTTGGTCAACGACTATTATGTTCTGCACATGCTCAGTCCTTAGCTATGGCACAAACTTGTTACAGTTGACAATAATCTCTAGCCAATACTTTTACAGGACAGATAAAGCAAGGAAGCATGTGACTGAGGTCAGGGGGTGTGGTCTGACACTGCACATACACACAGATACTTCATCCAGTTCTCAACAGACTTACATTTTGTTAAATACAATTTTATATTTATATATTTTATAGTTTATTGGTGTTTTTAGGGGGGTTGTTTTCAGATCTGAAGTATAAAAAATTGGGTTTAGTTCTCCTTTAAATGGTGATGCAGGAGACATTTAAAATGGTGAGTCCCAACCCATTAGGTACTTAAAGGCTTGGCTAATATATAATGTGTAATATCTTTAATAAAAGGAGTAGAAATCACTTTAATGCTTTTTAATGTATTAGTTGCCGTTTACACAATTTTCAGACAGTTCATTGTTTTGATTCCAGCATGCAGGAAATTCTAATCACTTCCTTTTTAATTAACTCAACCCAAAACTAGTAGGTTGAGATAAGGTCAATACTGAGGGACTGTGGCCATATGGCCGGCTGTAAGGTGTGTTATTGGTACCTTACCTCATTGTTACCGTATTTTCAACACTTTTTACCTATCCAGGTCAATGAAATAAAATCTAGGGTGGCGTCTTTCCTGCACTTATTGTTATGATGTATAAGCCACTTTGTGACCGATAGTACAAAAATGTGCGGTAATTTGTTATCCTTTGCGGGGATCTTTACAGACGTTACATTCTGCACGATATAGTAGCACAAACATGGCACAGGCAGGCCCTGCATAAGTGTAAAGAATTATTTAGAGAAGAGCACAGTTTATTGTATCTCCCCACCATGGAGTCCAGCACAGAACATTCCACACTTCACCGCCATTTTCTATGGAATGTGTGTTGTGTTCAGGTATTCCACCTGCTGCAAACATCAATTAGATTCAATCATTTCTACTTTTTCATTCCACTGAAATCTACTCTTCACGCTCTGTAGTCTCGTATCATTAAACTGCATTATTAATTTCATTTTTTATGCTATAAAAGACTATTACAGCCCATTTATAATTCCCCCAGCATTTTAAAGCCATCAAGCTACATCCCCTAATGCATTTCCCCACCTACATCACCCTTATACAGCACAGATGTTTATTTTGCCTGTAAAGCTCGGAGATCAGTGGCATCTCCTTCTTTTGTACATTTCTCTTTTATTCCTTGAGATTATGAAATAAAGAAAAGGGTTAGGGGGAGGGAGATGCAGCAGTAATTTCCTATTGTAAATTTGTTATCTTATTTTGTATGGTGGATAACACTTCATGTGTGCGCTGTACTTCAATGGAATATAGTATATGGCTCCCTATATGGGTAACAGTAGGTCTTACAGCACAGAACAGCATTATAGTAATATTAACAGGGGATTTAGATCATATACAGGTTCTATAAATGAAAGGCTAAATAAAAGCTAAATTTGCTATTTAAAAATGTCAAGATGATGTTTTTAGCTCCCTATGCGGTCAAGGTAAATTGTGTTTTTCCTGTATTATCTTCAGAATGTTTCATTGGAGGCACAAAGATGTACAGGATAGTTCCCTAAACAGAAAAACATCCTGTGATCCAGTGAGCATATATATCTTAGATGAAATTCTTACATTGGTTGGGAAGATACAGTCAAAATTGACCTGTTTGTACCCGAAATCTGATCGGAAGACCCTATCGAATATCCCCACCTTGCACCAGCAATCTTCCGTAGATTTCAGGTAGAAAACAACAGAAGGTCTGGTTCTGGTATATGGGTCGATGGAAAATTCTCCATCTTGCCTGAGTTTTTTTTTCGATCGGTTTATTGAAAACACGGGAAAGTATCTTCAATAATCCAATTAATTCAAACAAATTGATCGAATCGATTGGAATATCGATGCCGTGTATGCCTACCTTTAGTCAAACTTTGTTTTTTCTTTCTCCTTTAATTGATTAATTGAATGATTTAATTTATTGGCACTGTCATGTATTCTGCATTATACAGAATAATTAAAAATGTAGAATTAATTGTGCACACATGACAGAACCGGCATAATTCTCCATCATTAGGTATTTATCTCCATCTTCATGTACTGCACAAGATTAAACTGTCTATGTTTAAGGAGAAAACAACAGTAAAGCATCTTTGCCGGCTGCTTTAAGCAACAGCAGCCTTAATGCATGAAATCCCAGTGCCGTGTGCTATAACTATCTGACATGGGTTTCTGTTACTAGAAAGATATGTGACATTTCTAAACTGCTATTTGGGAACAGTTTCAGGGAGATTCAATAAAAGTTCTTATCGTTAAAAATGGTGCTAATTTTGCCCCAACCAATCAGATCTTAGCTTTCAAATGTTAAATAAGATCTGATTGGTTGGGGCAAAATTAGCCCCATTTTAAACGATAAGAACATTTATTGAATAACCCTGTAAGTTTCTAATTAAAGGACATCTATACTCTAAAAATTCACTTTTTAAAAATGAAAAGTACTTGGGACTGGGAGGTCAGATTGATTATTCCTACCTCACAATTTAATTTCGTTGAGGAGCTACAAGACCAACAGTATTCATTTGATAGGCCTGGACTATTCCTGTATTAAAGATAGTGCTGATGCCAGGAGGAAGACTGGCAGGATCAGTTTTCTTTGGGCTGGTGCTCCTCACAGAGACAATATTGGGAGGTAGGAATTACTGTACCAATCCCACATCCCTGTCCCAAGTACTTTTCATTTGAACTGGGTTTTTTTTAAAAAAAAAAAAACACACACTATATTTCTCCTTTAATCTCTTCACACGTTTAGGTTTCCTGTCCGACAGAGATCTGCATTCTACAATACACAAGCCCTCTTAGACAGACTGGACCTTCTTGCATCCTGTTAGAACTGAATAAGTTTCTCCTTGGCATTGAGTTGGCAAAAGAAAACGTGTTAGACCGTGACCACTCCCCACCCCAAGCTGAGGATGACACTAACTGCTCTGTGTCTTCTATTGAGGAAGATTTCCTGACTGCCTCTGAGCAGCTTGAAGAAGAGAGTGAAGGAGAGAGCTTGAAGAGAGGTAAGTTCACAACATGTATGTAGTCACATGTCCAATCTTTTTACTATCCTAACAACAACATTTTTTGCAGTAACTATTACGGGATCTTTGCCAAACCAGTGCAGACTCTTATATTTCCAATCTTAAAGTTGTGTAAGCCCTATGTAAATAGGCTAGCGTGACTTTAAGATGGAAAGCTCTCTGTAAATCCGTTTGCAAATGTATTAAATCACCAGTTTCCAAAACTGTTTAAATGCAGGAACTTCTGTTTGTTCTATGTTCATACAGTCAGGGCTGGTTAGATTTTATAAACGATACCGTCAAACACATTGATTGTAGGCTGAAAGCTTTTTATGTGCAGAAACTGATCTTTATCTCCCCACAAGTATTCATCATCCTAACATAGCGATTGTGCTCGTTGAGTTGTTACATTACATGCCCTGAAATAGATAGTAATAATGGTAGAAAATAGTTTGCTCTTAATTTGCCATAATTTGTTATTCATACAGTGATTTTCTTTATTGCCAGTGGAAATATAGTAAAAGAATTCTCCCTTTGTGTTTAATTACTATGCTTTTTAGATCCTTCGCATGATACAGAGAATCAAAGGCACCAAGTCACCCAAAATCTTCAAAATATGAATTGGAGAGGCGTCCATTCAAATATAGAATCCTGCAGTAGTCAAGCAGAACCTGCCAATGGTTTAGAGTATTTGAATGAAATGCACATGGACACAAGAAGAAGCTGGTCAAGCCATGAGGATTTCCCAGAAGGAGCACAGAGACAGCATGTAAGGAGGCTCTCTTCACTTGTCGGAAGTGATGAAGAATCCACAGACTTTATGCCTTTGAAACAGAGTTGTGTGCTGGAACTATTTAAAGAGTACACATGTCAAGATCAGACTCCAGAAGGCACTAATTACACAAAGGAGTGTGCAGCTGACTACTTTGGTGAACCTGCAACCACTGGTCAGTATGCAACCAACCTGGCAGAATGTGTGTTACAAGATGCGTTTATTAGATTGTCACAGTCTCAGACCTCCTACACTGAGGAGGCAGCTGTCTGTATATCAGCTGGTAACACATTGCTTTCTGAAAACTCAACAAAAGAAGATGCACCCCTGGCTTCCCGCACTTGGAATGAACTTCCTAAGATTGTTATAGTGCAAAGTCCAGACTGCTGTGACAGTCCAACAGAATGGGCAGACGAGTCTCACTGGTCGGAGCAGGAGAGCCCTGTTACTGTTCATGAAATTTGGAAAAATGAGAATGTATCGGTCGATCCCTCAAAAAACACTTTAGAAGTGGCCTTGGCATGTGCTGCTTCAATAATTGGAACAATCACCAGCCCACACACTACTGAAAAAATAAAGAAAGAACAAAGGGAGCCCCCAGATTTAGAAAGATCTACAAATGACCAACACAATAAAGCTAAACTTCCAGATGTTTTAGGGGATGAATTCTCTGTTCCATCTGCATTGTGTGGAATGACTCAAGTGGCAAGTGCCGTAGCATTTTGTGGCTTAGGAGACCAGAAACGGGATTCTTACCCGGCCACAGCCAGTGGACTTTTGGCAGCTGCTGATGCCTCTACAGCAGTAACTCTTCACTGCAGTATTACTTTGGGTAGCAGTTTGGAAAAACTTAAAGATAATATTGCAAGTGTCCTGCTTAAAGAAGCTTCTATGGTATTGACCAGCCCTTGTAAGTACAAAAATCTTGGAGAATTTATTGAATGTATGAATGAACGGATCTTGAGTAGTGCGAACTCTACCAAGCTAACACATGTGGAGGATATTGCTAATGATGATCTTGCTCACAACTTATCTGATGCAATTCTGAGACATTCTGCTGAGAGACTACAGAGTGAGGTAACACATACCCTACAGAGTGATGACACGGCAAATCTTAGGATGCATGGTTCCTTTGTAGCTATTGCAACTGACTTACTTTTCAGTGTTATGCATTTCACCTGTAAGAAGATGGGGGACTTAGTCCAATCAGGGGACATGCCTTATGAGCTAAAGGATGATAACAACAGCACCAGTAATTCAGCAAATGAAGAGAGTCAGAATGATGATGTGACCGATGATTCTACGTTATCCGAGAGGTCAGAGGACCCATGGCATGGAACTACATTAACGCAGCTCTGCAAGGGCAACAGCGACTTGAAGCATGAACATAAACCTTCCCAATATCCCGATATCGCACAACCTGATGTTCATTCAACAGAATTAAACTGCTGTGAGCAAACACAACAGAATATAAAAGCAGCCAGTAAGCCATATATAAAAAGGGAAATTTATAGACATCACCATAACGATCACAGAGCCTTATTAGGAAGGGAAAGCACAATCACTATTGAAGAATTCAAAAACTTTAACCAAGACCAGGGATCTACGGAAGGCACAATGTATTTTGGAAACCAGGAGAAACCTAGCTATGAACCCAATTTATCCAAGGACTTCCCTTCTAGTTCCATACCAATAAGCACTTACATGCTACATCCATCACACGCTATAATCTCTGTGAAACACACAACCAGTAATTACAGTTTAACAGATTTTGCAGATGATTTAGCAGAAACTGTAGTCTCCATGGCCACTGAAATTGCAGCCATTTGCCTAGAAAACTCTCATGGTAAACAGCCATGGTTTTGTGCTTGGGCAAAAGGTAGTGAATGTCTTGTAACACCATGCCGAACTGCAAAAAGAAAAAAAGACACATCCTCTGGTGGCTCTGTAATAAGGAGGCACAGGCCTCCACGCCTTAGTGAGATTAAAAAGAAAACAGACGAGCACCCAGAACTAAAGGAACGACTAATGAACAGAGTGGTAGATGAGTCCATTAACCTTGAAGATCCTCCAGATACAGTCATTTCATTTGCCAATGAAGTAGCTTCAAAAATAATGCATCTGACGGAGTCATCAGCAGCAGATAGTCTGTGGCAAGGGGGGCAAAATTTGGCACGCAACAGATTACATTGCGACAGGTGGAACAGGGGTAAAGCTTCAAGTTATGAAAGCATCCCAGAGGAAGATTCAGATGCCAAAATTCTTTCAAACACCTTGGATCCAAGTAGTATTTTAGGGCAACCATTCAGCAGGACAGGCTCAGTGTCAAAGCAGTCCAGCTGTGAAAGCATCACGGATGAGTTTTCAAGGTTCATGGTCAACCAAATGGAAAATGAGGGACGGGAGTTTGAATTACTGCTTGATTACTATGCTGGGAAAAATGCAAACAACATTCTTAACTCTGCATTGCAGCAGATCTCAAAAAGAAACAATCATCTGAATGTTACAACTAGCTGTTTGTCTAAGCAGTCAAGCACAGAGAGCATCACAGAAGAGTTTTACCGTTACATGCTAAAGGAAATAGACAAAGAAAATAAAGATGCTATTTCAAACAGAAATACTGCTGCATGGGCAAACAGTTTGCGGCCTCCCTCACCTCGCATGCCATTCTGTTTCCGTCAGTCTTCTATGCCATGCAATAGGACTTCAAGTGCTCGCTTAACAGTTAACACTCCAGTCAAAGCAAATTCTTTGGATGGGTTTGCAAGGAGAGGCTCTCAAGATTTTATCAACTTGCACCCTGTTAATTCCATGTCTTCTATTAATCTTTGCAAGTCAGATTCTTGTCTGTATCAAAGAGGCCAAACTGATGAGGCAACGAGCATGTTAATCCATGAGACATGGTCTAGTTCCATTGAGGAGCTAATGCGCAAGAATAAAATCATCGTAAATCCAACAGAAGACACTGAGGCGGATTTATCTCCGAAAGGATCGCCAGCTCACGTGAATAGCTACGCTAACAAGTTAGCTGCTGATATTGTTCAAAGTGGGAAATCTGTACTTGGTCTACACCAGCATTCCCTAGATGACACAAACAGAGGAGGTTTTAATCACAGAAACACTGGCCAGGGTCAGAGCAAAGATACTGCTCACCAGCATGGATTATCTTTTTCTCCCAGGGAGGTACCACTGATACAGATTGAGGCCGAACAAAAGGAAGAGACAGAAGAGGAGGATAAAGAAAACATTCTGGCTTTGACCTTATCAGAGGATTTCAAGTCTTCTAGACAAGATGGAGAAAGAAACATTCTCTTGGCTGGAGTCAGGTAAAAATAAAATGTCTGACATTAAAAGATCAAAATATAAAGTGTAACATTTATATAACTTAAATTCGTTTGACACAGTCCTGACATCTTCATTATAGATAAATATGATAAGTTCAGTTACAAATCTGGTTACCCATTACATAGTATTCAATCCAATAGTACTTATTAGGGATGGCCGGTTCGCGGATCCGAACCCGGATCCGCCGCGGATTTATCCCGTTCGCGAACGGCGGATTTTTCCGGATTTTCCGCCTTCCGAACTTCCGATTCGCGGATTTTTCGTATTTTCGAAAATTTTCGAAATTACGAGTTTTCACGTATTTTCGAAAATTTCCGGAAAATAAGGGAAAACATGTATTTTCGAAAATTTTCGAAAATACAAGGGTTTCTCTTAATCCTAACATACGTATTTTCGAAAATATTCGAAATTACAGAGATTACTTGTATTTTGAAATACATATTTTCCAAAATACATGAAAACTCGTAATTCGAAAATTCCCGAAAATACGTGAAAACTCGTAATTTCGAAAATTTTCGAAAATACGAAAAATTCGTTATTTCAAGGGTATTTTTAATTTTAACGGGTCCGCTGCGGATTTTCGAATTTTCGGATTTTTTCGAAAATTCGCGGATCCTCGAGCGGACCGGATTTTGTGAAGTTCGGACATCTCTAGTACTTATTGAAACATTCACTGGTTCACTAGTATAGTCCCCGTACTTTACTGACTTCAGACTGTTTTGTGCCTGTTAATAAAATGTGCCCCCAACATAAAATGCTATTGAGACTATATCTACATCTAATATCCCAAAAATATAACCAATATAACCAATCAGATTAAATCTTTTAAAATCTTTTATTCTCCCCCCCCCCCCCTGTGGGCTTGCCCAGCATATTCTGGTCCTGACCCGACCCCAACATCTTCTAAAACATATGTGAGGTTATACTGTACTACTCTACAATTATGCTGTATTACTGAACTGCACTCCTCTACTATTATATTGTACTACTGTACTACTCTACTATTGAATGACCTACACTACTACTCTATTTTACTGTACTACTCTACTATTGTACTGTACTACTCTACAATTATGCTGTATTACTGAACTGCACTCCTCTACTATTATATTGTACTACTGTACTACTCTACTATTGTAATGTACTACACTACTACTCTATTTTACTGTACTACTCTACTATTGTAATGTACTACGCTACTACTCTATTGTACTCAACAACTCTAGTGTACTCTACTAAATTACCAAAATTTTGGTATTGGGTTTTATTGAAGAAAGGGAGGTAAATGAGCTGTGTCTTACCTCCTGTTCCTTATTAAAACCTGTAGGA
The DNA here is from genome assembly GCA_019447015.1 of Hymenochirus boettgeri. Taxonomy (NCBI): domain Eukaryota; kingdom Metazoa; phylum Chordata; class Amphibia; order Anura; family Pipidae; genus Hymenochirus; species Hymenochirus boettgeri. Next base: position 240,789,757 of record CM033473.1, read on the forward strand.
GCCAGGAGAGAAGGTAAGGAACTTACCTGATCGATCGCTCCTCCGCCGTATCCTCTGACAGGTCCCGACAGACTCTGTCTTCTATGTGCATGCGCATAGAAGACAGAGTCCGTCGGGGGACCTTTCACAGGACGCAGTAGATGAGCGATTGATCAGGTAAGTTTCTAACCTTCTCTCCTGGCTCCTACAGGTTTTAATAAGGAACAGGAGGTAAGACACAGCTCATTTACCTCCCTTTCTTCAATAAAACCCAATACCAAAATTTTGATTATACCAGAGGAGATACCCTTTTAATAAATTAGAAAATGGGTTTAGCCTACAGATTCTCATGTGGAAGTATCATCTACTTTTTATTACCTCTTATATTTTATTTTAGTCTGTTTTTATTATCAGTAGCTAAATGAACCTGGGGCTGGCTCTAGGTCTAGAACATTAGCATTACCATATTACAGCAATTTGTACTTCGAAAACATTTGTTCTCTAAATTATTTTCATTTGGAGGATTTATCTAAAATGTACCATAGATGTTATGTAAAGGAAAACTGAATGTTCTGTATTTTGTGTACTTTTTATTGAAAGCACAAGGTAATTATTTATAAAATAGGGAGGGGGTATTTTGAATTTGCTATTTTAATGTTTTTGCCCTATTTTGAATTCACATGTGATTATCCAAGCAGGGACTTGAAAAGGAGAACTACACATGGCATTGAGGTTTTACAGAAGAGGAAAACCAATCCAGACCCACCAACATCTATAAATAGTAGTGAGGACAGTACTGGCAGCTGGTCCCAACTGGCGAATGAGGAAAATCCAGAAGATACCAGTAGTTTTCTGCACCATAGTGAACAATCCATTAGGTAAGCTAAGAGACGTGGGACCAGTGTGTGGATATGTAGTTTATACCATAGTCTCCCGCAGAACAAGGGAACATTTTCTGAATAAGGATAAATCGCTAAATAGAAATGAATGACTCATGGTAAACAGGTGCCATCGTGTTCCATATTGTGCAAGATTCTGAGCTTCGATCAATTGAACTCTTTAACCTTGGCCATGCCTTTAACCTATTAACCTGTAATCTAGCATTTTTACTATCCTTATTGTATGTTTGTATTGTATGTTTATATTTTATTTTTTATATAGCGCTACATATTCCGCATCGCTTTACAATTATTTACATCAGGCCCTGCCCCAAGGAGCTTACAATCTAATCACTTTATGTACACATACAATCTATCAGTATATCTTTATGACTGTGGGGGAAACCGGAGTGCCCGGAGGAAACCCACGCAAGCACAGGGAGAACATACAAACTCCTTGCAGATGTGTCCAAGGGTGGATTCGAACTCAGGACCTCAGCGCTGCAAGGCAACAGTGCTAAACACTGAGCCACTGTGCTGCCCATTGTCCAGCTTGGCTTATCTTCCACAGTCATACGGATGAATTATATTTTCCTGGCATCTCATTACCCACACCCCTCATGCTATTTCCTATGTATCCTTCCCTCCTTTTGTGCATTTTCTCCTCCCTGCAGTGTAATCCTTTTGCATATAACTATACCACATGACCAAATGTCACATTCACATTGGAATCATCCCTTTTCCTTAAGTGTAATCTATCTTTCAGTGCTGGGAGAAATGGAACCTCATATTACCTTTACCTGGTGAATTAAGGTTCGTACACATGTGCGATGGGGGTCCCAACCTGCGATGCACGATGTGTGCGAATAAGTGTTTCGAATGATAATCGGCCCTTGTATGGGCACTTTATCGGCCAAAAACGACAGTTCGTTTGTTCGTACACATTTTGCATGGCAGGTCGGGACCCACGATTGCACGTGTGTACAAACATTGTATGAATTGGAATCTCAATTAGAGCTATTATGGAATTGATTCCATGGAGATGATTAGGCTGTGTACACACCACGCAACGTTTTGGCCCGATTGACCAATACTTCAGCGTATCAGTTGATCAGCCCGAAAGAAATTGCATAGCTTTGCAGTGACCACAGCCGATCATTTATCCGAATCAAACAAATGGGTGATTGGGCGACCAGGCGGTCTTCTATGGACTGCACACTAGGTAGCGATGAACTGTCAGCCCCGGGCTACATTTGCAGCGATCAACAGTCCTTTGGCCTGGTTGCTAGTGGAGAAGGATCCCATTGTGTGTACCCAGCTTTAAAACACTCCATAGAATAGCAGAGATTGTTTATCATATAAAGAAATATCCGTATTCATATATACAGAAGGAATACAGTCCAGTAGTTATTATAGTGGTACATAATAAGCTATTTGTTGTAGTTTTATTATTTGACATTTACTTCTTTCTTCTTGTGCCAAGCGGTTATACACGAATGGCAAATTCAATACTCTGTATAGTCTCAGATTTTTCTGTTATATTGTAAATAATGTATTTGTGCTGGAATTTCAGTGTTAAAACGTAGTTCTGAATTTTGCTCGGCGGTGTCCAATTTTCTCTGTTCTGTGTATTGTGGGGCAGCATTGAGGTCTTCATGAGTTTAATATGATTTAAATGACCAGTAAATGTCTAAAGGACCATTAAACTAAAACATGAAAATTCCTACCAAACTCAAAATATAGCAGGTAGAAATGCTTGCTCCTACTTTAACTTTATTTATAGTTTTGTTTGGGGGAACTTTTTTTCAGTTCAATGAATCTTTAAAATACAAGTTCACCCTCTTCCTATAAAGTCAACATTATTATTTACCGTCTGTGTCTTCCAATCACAATGTACACTACCCTGATATTATATGTTCACTGATTTGAACGTCACTGGAATGTGTTTCCAGAAGGAGGTAATAAACAGGAGAGGTTGGGTTAAATATTCTGAACCCCTTTCACTGGTAAATACAACTTCCCTTCTAGCTGCAGATGGTGCTGCAGGTTTTGTTCACACTGCAAATGGACCTACAGTAAATGCACAGGGAAAAACGCATGGTAATGTTCTGTGCATTTTTTTCATGTGCATTTGCATTCATATATATGAACATGAATGTGTTTTTTATAAATTGAACTGCACCGCACAATAAATGGACATTTAAATGGCAAGTTTGTCCACCTTACCAGGCCCCCCCAACCTGCAAGACCATTATGTATTACCTTTTGTCACAATGTAACCGAGGTTAGAATATCGGCCTTGTAGGTTAGAATATCGGCCTTGTAGGTTAGAATATTGGCCTTGTAGGTTAGAATATCAGCCTTGTAGGTTAGAATATCGGCCTTGTAGGTTAGAATATCGGCCTTGTAGGTTAGAATATCGGCCTTGTAGGTTAATATCGGCTTTAGTTAAATAATCGGCCTTGTAGGTTAGAATATCGGCCTTGTAGGTTAGAATATCGGCCATGTAGGTTAGAATATCGGCCTTGTATGTTATGTAGGTTAGAATAGCGGCCTTGGAGGTTAGATAGCGGCCTTGCAGGTTAGAATATTGGCCTTGCAGGTTAGAATATCAGCCTTGGAGGTTTAGAATATCGACCTTGTAGGTTAAAATATTGGTCTTGTAGGTTAGAATATCGGCCTTGGAGGTTAGAATAGCGGCCTTGGAAGTTAGAATAGTGGCCTTGGAGGTTAGAATAGTGGCCCTGGAGTTTAGATAGCGGCCTTGCAGGTTAGAATAGTGGCCTTGTAAGGTTAGAATATCGGCTTGGGGTTAGAATAGTGGCCTTGTAGGTTAGAATAGCGGCCTTGGAGGTTAGAATAGTGGCCTTGGAGGTTAGAATAGCGGCCTTGGAGGTTAGAATAGTGGCCTTGGAGGTTAGAATAGTGGCCCTGGAGTTTAGATAGCGGCCTTGCAGGTTAGAATAGTGGCCTTGTAGGTTAGAATATCGGCCTTGGAGGTTAGAATAGTGGCCTTGTAGGTTAGAATAGCGGCCTTGGAGGTTAGAATAGTGGCCTTGGAGGTTAGAATAGTGGCCTTGGAGTTTAGATAGCGGCCTTGCAGGTTAGAATAGTGGCCTTGTAGGTTAGAATAGCGGCCTTGGAGGTTAGAATAGTGGCCTTGGAGGTTAGAATAGTGGCCTTGGAGTTTAGATAGAGGCCTTGCAGGTTAGAATAGTGGCCTTGTAGGTTAGAATAGCGGCCTTGGAGGTTAGAATAGTGGCCCTTGTAGGTTGAATAGCGGCCTTGGGGTTAGATAAGTGGCCTTGGAGGTTAGAATAGTGGCCTGGAGTTAGATATAGCCTTGCAGTGTTGAATAGTGGCCTTGTAGGTTAGAATAGCGGCCTTGGAGGTTAGAATAGTGGCCTTGGAGTTTAGATAGCGGCCTTGCAGGTTAGAATAGTGGCCTTGCAGGTTAGAATAGTGGCCTTGGAGGTTAGATAGCGGCCTTTTAGGTTAGAATAGCGGCCTGGCAGGTTAGAATAGCGGCTTTGTAGGTTAGAATATCAGCCTTGCAGGTTAGAATATCACCTTACAAGCTAGAATAGCGGCCTTTCAGGTTAGAATAGTGGCCTTGCAGGTAAGAATATTGGCCTTGCAGGTTAGACTATCAGCCTTGTAGGTTAGACTAGCGGCCTTGCAGGTTGGGGGGGGGGGCAAAGGCTGAAGGTCAGTTGGACTAGAGAGGAATAAAACTGCCCTTTAAGTCTTTTACTTTTTTTAACTAATCTAACTTTTGTGCCAGCAGCAACAGCAATACTACCAGCAGCGTTGGACCAATGGACCTTGATTCATATTTGGAGACTATTTCTCCTACTGCTACTAATACAATGTAAGTGAAGGTTCATCCTAATGATTTAATAGTAAAAAAAAATAATTTGAAATATAATGAGACACCACAATAAGTAACAAGGTGATTCCCCAAAGCCAACCAGATTCTCTGTACTAAAACATTTACACCTTTTATATATTACAACCCCAGGCACTTATTTGTTCCAGATCCCCAAATTCCTTCTCTAACAAGTAAGCCGAAAGCATGGCAAATCTTCAAAAGTTCTCAGTACAGAAGGATTTTGGGAAATCTGAAGTTTTGGTCTAGCAATTCAGAAGTTTTGGTCTAGCAATTCAGGTCCCCTTGGAATTATGGATTCCCTTAAAATCCTGTTTAGTAATAACTTACAATATTATCCTTTTTCTACAATACAGTAGTTGATATTAAATTTTAATAAAGGATTTACTAATTTTACAGTCAGTTTTTCTTAAACTGATTTTATGTTTGCTAAGGATTTATAAGGACTTTCCAGCCACTGTCTGGCACTAAACAGTCTAAAATTGTCTATCTGCTGTTACTGTTAATCATTTTAGCTGTGTATTCAATGAACATCCTCCTGGGTGCTACTGTTTACAAGTTTAACCTTAGACTTGACATCATCAGTAATCTCACTACACAATCTGCAATGCATTATTTTCAGTAATGGGTACCTTGAAAACACTGGCACTTGCACTGAAGGCAAGTTCATGGAAGATGTTAATAATGGTTGTGCACTTACTGGGCTCCTTCATTTCAGGGGATTATTCTCCTCTAACTACTAATAATTTAACTCATTAAAACCCATGGGTCTCATTAATGATTTCCTGTGAATTGCTTTTCATATTTTCAACTAGAGATTTTCTTAACTAGCGAATTTTCTTTGTTTTCAAATTTTTTTTAATTTCAGAAAGTAATTCTTTTATTTAATTAGTAAAATAAAGGTAGAAAAAGCATTGTACTGTAGGTGGAAGTAGATGTATATTCAGTAACTCTAGAAAGTATCCTCGTATATTTGATAACCCTCGAAAGTAGCCTCGTATATTCAGTAACCCTCGAAAGAACCCTCGTATATTCGGTAACCCTAGAGAGTAAACTCATATATTAGGTAACCCTAGAGAGTAGACTCGTATATTCGGTAACCCTAGAGAGTAGACTCGTATATTCGGTAACCCTACAAAGTAGACGCGTATAATCTGTAACCCTAGAACGTAGCCTTGTATATTCGGTAACCCTAGAAAGTAGCCTCGTATATTCAGTAAACCTAGAAAGTAGCCTCGTATTTTTGGTAACCCTAGAAAGTAGCCTGGTATATTCGGTAACCCTTGAAAGTAGCCTCATATATTCAGTAACCCTAAAAAGTAGCCTTGTATATTCAGTAACGCTCGAAAGTAGCCTTGTATATTCGGTAACCCTAGAAAGTAGCCTCGTATATTCGGTAACCCTCCAAAGTAGCCTCGTATATTCGGCAACCCCTAGAAAGTAGCCTTGAAATATTCGGTAACCCTCGAAAGTAGCCTCGTATATTCCGAAATCCTAGAAAGTAGTCTTGTATATTGCATAGCCTTAGAAAGTAGGCTCGTATATTCCAGAACCCTAGAAAGTAGCCTCGTATATTTCGTAACCCTAGAAAGTAGCCTCATATTTTTGGTAACCCTAGAAAGTAGCCTGGTATATTCTGTAACCCTCAAAAGTAGCCTCATATATTAAGTAACTCTAGAAAGTAGCCTTGTATATTCAGTAACGCTCGAAAGTAGCCTTGTATATTTGGTAACCCTAGAAAGTAGCCTCGTATATTCGGCAACCCCCAGAAAGTAGCCTTGAAATATTCGGTAACCCTCGAAAGTAGCCTCGAATATTCAGTAACCCTCGAAAATAGCCTCGTATATTTCAAAGCCTAGAAAGTAGTCTTGTATATTGCGTAGCCTTAGAAAGTAGGGTTGTATGTTCTGGAACCCTAGAAAGTAGCCTTGCATATTCCGTAACCCTAGAAAGTAGCCTCGTTAACCCTCAAAGGTAGCTCCATATTTTCAATAATTTTCCAAAATCCAAAAGTTCAGAATATTCATTGGAGCCGAATGGAGTTCAGAATCGGAATTTGGTTTTATTTGAACCCGAACTTCTATTTTCAACACCAAACCAAAAAAATGACTTTAAAATTTTAAATTTAAAAATGCTGAAAAAGAATTCACACATCTCCACTCTTTTTTTCCTTTTATTTCTAATATTTATTTAAAAACAACAACCACACAATGCATTTAAAGGAAACATGTTACAAACAAAACAACACAAGAACTGGTTTAATAAAGCCTGTTTTATTTATAAATCTTCTATTTTTTCATTATTTGTTTTTTGAATCCTAGAAAAGAAGAAGAAAAACAAATTACCAAAGATACACAAGAAAAGGCAGATGGTAAGAAACTACTGAGTTATATTAATTTTATGTTGCCGTAACAAAATGTATACAATATGTGGCAATACATATCGAACACATACTTATGGGGCAATCGTTCTATTGTCACTACCTGCATTATGCAGATCAGGGTTCTACCTCACATTAAACATTCCTAATATGTCGTAACCATTGCCTGATTTTATTGATAGGTTTGCACACAAAATTTCAGTTTAAGTCTGGTACATCAGCATGTTGACTGGAAAATTCCATCTATACAGAAGATAACACTTGGGGCCCTATTTATAAAAGATCGTTATCGTTATCGAAAAAATAACGATCGCTATAGTAAAATTACGACCATTTTTTTCCGATAACGAAAAAATAATTTCCGATATCGTAAAACACCGGTCGTTATCGTAAAACACCGGTCGTTATCGGAAAATACCGGTCGTTATCGGAAAATAACGGTCGTTATTTTTTCGATAACGATCTTTTATACATAGGGCCCTTGGTTCTTACAATACAAGAATTGTGGAAGCACTCCAATTAGGCTAATTTACAACTACATTTAGCAGAAGTGCTACTGATCTGGTCAAACATTTATACAAACATAGAAAAGATAATCAATGCACATTCCTAGGCCCCATACAATATCATATTATCTGCACACTGGCATACTTTATAAACAAAGGGGTTTTAGTATACATTACTGTGATCACATGAATGACCTCCCATTAAATACATACAATACAAGAATTGTGGAAGCACTCCAATTAGGCTAATTTACAACTACATTTAGCAGAAGTGCTACTGATCTGGTCAAACATTTATACAAACATAGAAAAGATAATCAATGCACATTCCTAGGCCCCATACAATATCATATTATCTGCACATTGGCATACTTTATAAACAAAGGGGTTTTAGTATACATTACTGTGATCACATGAATGAAAAGCCTTCAAACCACTTGGTTCTTAAACCTTTAAAACCAGCAGTATATTTTTAAAGGTTTATCTGAATGCCTGATATCAGTTCTTCATTTAAACTATTTAAAGGAAAACTTTAAAGGGCATGTCCACCCCCAAAACTATAATCCCCCCCAGTAATGGCCCCACCATGTAGTGTAGTGTAATCCTTACCTCACATCCCAGCTCCATAGGGTTCTCCTGTAGACCCCCCCTAAAGTCCCAAAAACTGTCCACCAGGAGGCTAGCAGGACTCTGCCTGCTACCTTGCCTCCGGTAGATATTTGTCAAATTTTTTATTTTCCAAAAGCTCCCCAAACTCTTACTTACCTCTCCTCTTTCCTCCGCTGCACTGACTGACCGGCAGCCGCGTCCGTGATTGGCTGCCGCTCAGCCAATCACAGACGCGACTGCCGGTCCCGCCCCTCTGCTTGCATTCTCGCAAGCAGAGGGCCGGCAGTGTGGCGGAGGAACGAGGGGAGGTAAGTAAGAGTTTGGGGGGCTTTTGGAAAATAAAATATATGCGGTTGGGGCTGGCAGACATGGGGGAACATCGTATTAAAAACTACTTTTAAGGGTGGACATACCCTTTAATAACATTTGCTAATAGTAAAAATGCTCACTTTACCCTCTCCTTTACCCTTCCGTGCTCTTAGCCCATTTATCTATGCTAAAGGTTTGGGCACACATTGGTGGGAATTAGAGATGGACGAACTTACTGAAGTTCGGTTCGTTTCTGAACTTCTGAGCTTCAGTCGAAGTTCGGAATTGAACCCATTAAAGTCAATGGGGAGATAATAGTTTGAAAAGTTCAGATAAATAACAGATAAACTAACAATGGTAACTAACTGTAAATGGCATATAGCAAAACAGAGATACAAAGAAACAGTCTCAACCTCTAGCACCGATACTAATTAGTATAAAACACATACTTAGGGTGATGGTTGAACCAGGTTGATAGACCCCTGGCCCTAGTCGCTACTGCCCAAAAGGTGAACTTTCCAAATCAGTCAAACACATTGAAAAAGCTCAGCAGCTTGGACGTGGATCAGTCCTTCGCTCGTACGTCACTCACGAAAATGTTCAACACAAGAAGAGAAGGCAGAGCAACATGGATTTCACACGGAACAGTCCCGAATAGTAAAAAATCAATGTATTAAAGTCTACGCATAATGCATAAAAACTAACTGGAAATGGCTCTGGCACCTGGGAAATGCTCTGGGAAACATGTTCTTATTACCAAAACTCATTAAAACACTTCTTTCTTCAAGATCGGGCAAATCTCGGCTTTCCGCATGCTACATTCGAGGGCTACCGAAAATCGAAGGAAACATTCAAGAGTTATAGAAAATCGAGCATTACATTCGAGAGATACCGAATCTGAATGCTACATTCGAGGGATATCGAAAACCAAACATTACATTCGAGGGTTGTCGAAAATTGAGCGTTACATTTCGAGGGTTATCAAACAATACATTTAAGGGGCTATGGAAATCGGCTGCTACATTTGAGGGTTACCAAAATCGGCGGCTACATTTGAGGGTTAACAAAATCAAAGGCTACATTTGAGGGTTATCAAATTCAAACATTACATTCGAGGGTTACCGAAATTAGTGGCTACATTCAAGGGTTATCGAAATTACATTTACATTTGAGGGTTACTGACCATTACATTTAAGGGTTACCGAATTTGAACGTTATATTCGCTAATTATCAAATTTTATTAAATAGGTCAGTGAGTTCGGAACTAGTTCGGATACTTTGAGTTTGTCCAAACTCATAAAGTTTGGCCAGAACTCAGGTTCAGGTTCGGGTCCATCACTAGTGGAAATTCCAACCAACCCTCCTTAAAGGACAACTAAAGTTCCAGAACAACACTGAACCAGAAGGCAGAAAACCTTGATACATAACCAGTAATCTGTATCTTACCTCTCATTATGATACGGGCGCTGGGAAATTTACCTAAATAACATATGGTTTGTGCTTTACTTCACAGCATTCTAGTATCACACAGTTTGGTCAACTCAACGACCATTATGTTCTGCACATGCTCAGTCCTTAGCTATGGCAGAAACTTGTTACAGTTGGACACACCCATGATTAATCTCTAGCCAATCCTTTTACAGGACAGATAAAGCAAGGAAGCATGTAACTGAGGTTAGGGGGTGTGGTCTGACACTGCTCATACACACAGATACTTCATCCAGTTCTTAACAGGCTTACATTTACTTTAATACAATTTGCTGAAGTGGGATTTTATAGCTAATTGGTGTTTTTTGGGGGAAGTTTTCAGATTCTGGAGTATAAAAAATTGGGTTTAGGGGCCCTATTTATAAAAGATCATTATCGCTATCGAAAAAATAACGATCGATATCGTAAAATAACGACCGGTATTTTCCGATAACGACCGGTATTTTCCGATTTTGGAAAATACCGGTCGTTTTCGGAAAATACCAGTACAAGATCGTTATTTTTTCGATAACGATCTTTTATAAATAGGGCCCTAGGTCTCCTTTAAGTATATTTCCCAAATTTATATTGATCTGGAAAAAGAATGCAGTCAGGACTGTCCGGTAATCATGGCTTGTTTTAAAGGTAACAAATGTCTACAAATTACACAAGGGACAGAAAAGTTTTCCCTTAAATTTGCTCCAAGAAAAGGCACTGGTTCTCGCAGTCTTGTATTGTGCAATTGCATTAGAGATATGCCATACAGATCAGTTAAGTGAGTGCATAACTTGTACTTGCCAGATAAGGTTTTATTATAATATATATCTACTAGCAAACCCCCAATACCTATGGAAACAGCATTGGGGTGTGCGTATGCACGTCTCAGGTGCGCATGTGTGGTTGAATGATGTGCTGTGCGTGTGTGTGCAAGTAGGGCTCTGTGTGCAGTTAGGGATGGCTTCTCCAATGGCAGTGGCACATGCACAGTTGGGGGAGTGTTGATGATGCAGCGCTCGAGCTAATGCGTCCGTGATCCATGCATATTTACATCTCTCGGTTAGTATATAGAATAAATCAATCCTATGTTTCAGGTGCCTATGGGTTTTTCAAAAGGAGTTGACTCAGGGCTTCTTGGCGCCTCCTATACTGGCCATTATAAGATGTTATTTTAGCATTTCTGGAATTCTGTGAACCCCTTCACTTCAGTTTAATAATAATACTTTATAACAAATTGTATAAGAATTGTACATGATGACCTTCTACTTCTTGGCAGAATGCACCTCTGGTCTATCGGTGGGCACAGCCAGCTATCAGCAAGAAGTCTCTGTTCTGAATATTGACCTGGAGACGGACTGCACTGAATCAGAATTACGTACAACATTACAATGGATTGCAGCCTCAGAACTTGGAATCCCCGTTGTCTACTTTAGGAAAACCCAGGAACAGAACATGCAAAAGGTATTGGTTAACCCAAAATGGTAATATGTATTACAAAGAGTTGCCATGTCTAGGAACATGCCATTTAGTAGGAAACGCTAAGAATATGACTGTAAATAACATTATTTTAAAGGACAGATATATCTTGTTACCTGTTACTATACTGTCCATCTTGTTGGCAACTGTTAGTTGGGTATGAGCAGCTCATCTGCCCATCGCTTGAAACCATCAGCAACAGAGATTCACGTCAAAAAGTTGCGTGGAAATCTAGGAAGGACAGGAAAGTAACAGGCAATGATCCAGAGCTCCTGTGGGGTTAGTAATCAATTCTAATTTCCTTTATTTCCATTCTCGCTCACCTTCAATTATCTGTTGTTTAATAATATTATCAGTGCATTGTGAACTGGCTTTGTAATAGAAGGAAGTTACTGTTCAATCGATTCTTGCCAAATATAGCAGCATTAAGAATGTACTGCGGTAAATCTGGATATTGAAATGTCTATAGATTCTATAGATTTAGCAGATGGGCTGGGGAAATTGCTAAGGTGGAACTTAATGTGCTGGAGGGAAATGTTCTTAATATACAGTTTACAACTATAAAACTAATAATATATATATCACTGCATAATAAATAATATATAATACAAAATGAATAATATATAATCACTGCATAAAATGAAAGGAATATAGGAACATTAAGCAAATGAAAATCAATTTAAAGGGCATGTCCACCCCCAAAACTAAAATGTAACCTCATACTGGCCCCACTGTGTAGTTTAAAAAATTCATTACCTTTCATCTCTGCTCCTTATGGTTCCCCTGCAATGCCAGTCCAAAGTCCAGGAAAGTGAAGAGTAGTGGCTGTCTTCCTGTACAAAGGTCTCTGCCTCCTGTCTTGCCTCGGTGAGGGATGGCGACATGCGCAGAGGAGCCCCCCCTCCTACCACCATCCGGATCCATCTTCTGCAGCCATTGTACCTAGCGTGTAATCCTTTGGCCATACCATAGATCTCCCCTGCTCACCCCTAACCACTTAGTTAGTTTCTTTAAAAGACATCCAAAGGCTATTTACAGACCTTTGTTCCCGTGACCCACCCCCACAATATATATTATGATATATTATTATTATATACAGTATATGTAGTGGGAGTGGGTCTTTATATTCAAAATGAAACACTGTCAATGTTCTTATATTCCTATAGTTTTTATTAATATTATACATTATTATACAGTGATTTTTTAATCCTTTCTCATAAGGCCCTACCCAAAAAGTTTACAATTCCCGCACTTCATATCACACATAACATATCAGTACATCTTCATGATTATGGGGGAAACCAGAGTACCCAGAAACCCTTGCAAGCACAGGAAGAACATACAAATTCTTTACATGGGTCACTGTTGGAGGATTTCAAACCCATTAATACATTACATAGATTCCTTCAGATACAGATGTAAATGGGGTAAGGGATTGAAACATGTTGACTACATACAGCCAACTATACAGTAGGTTGAGCATAGTTGATGATCCACCAGGTCAGATCATCAATGACGCCCGATCGAATGTACATACAGCCAGAGTGCCCATACATTAACCAATAGTTTGGTTCTAATAATATTGAAAACAGTGACCCGCAATAACACCTAAATAACCCTCAGAATAATAGACTATTCTAAAGCAAGGATAATTTCTACATGGCCTTATAGGGCCTTCTCTAACACAGCAACATAAGCTGTAAAGCTTTTCACTGCCTAACAGGCCATGAACCAACCAGGCTGCTCACCAGTACACAAAGTAAGAGTAGGTTATGACCACAGTGGAAGACTGTGGTCTATATTTCAATATAGACTGAAATCTTGGTAGAAACTTTAGTACTTGTATTGGTAGTTATATATTGAAAAACAGTAGAGGTAGACTAGACACCATCTGTGTTCAACTTTTACCTGATCCTCTTTTATCTTCTAACCTAATGTGCTTTTCTTTTTGTCTCTGTTCAGTTCCTTGAGGTCACACATTTGGTTCAAGCAAAGTCCTGGAAAGTAGGAGATCTCTATAGCGCCTTGATTCTTCATTGTAAAATGCAGACCCAGGGGGGTAAAGTAACCCCCAGCTTTTTTGACTGGCTGCTAGAACTGGGATAAGGAACATCAGAAAACTGCAACCGCCGAGTGTTAGCCATGAGCCATTGGACTCCCGTCAGCACACAGACAAGCCACAGCTTTCATCTTTGACAGATGGCGCAGAGAGATTGTACATGTAGAATGTATTAGAGATGTTTTTTATGCAAGTGAACTATTCTTAATATTTTTGTAATGAATATAAATATGGTGTAAATATACAGATATATCGAGTTTAGAGCACCTTTTAAATGGCAGGGTTTCTTTGGACCCGTTTTATGGGAATATTTTATTTTAAATGGCTTGTGCCTTTGGCATAGTCTGTAGTTAAACTTTGACAGAGCAGAGAGTTAGGAGGAAATGCAGGGCCAGAAGCAGACACAGCAAGTTTGGAGGGGAATTCAAAACTGTAAGAAGCCTTGTAGGTTATTCAGTAATACAAATGGACAACTGGAGCCCTATAATGGAGTTGTGTGTATACAGTGCTGCAGGAAGAGGTATAGAAGTTAGGTAAAGGAATATGTGTCATACGGAAGCATTAGTACCATGTTATTATAGTTCCTTAAATAACATCTGATTCTTAGAGAGAGAACTTGGGAATAAGCAACATTAAAAGCACCAGCTGTTGGGAATCTACAGCTTGCTGCAGTACAGGTGGCAAGTGGATGATGGGATTTGTCGTTTCAGAGTTCCTGAACCCTACCTAACATATACAACATATCTAGTAGCTGAAGCTTAAATGCCCTTTATAGCTAGCAGTATGTGCACAGTCATTCATTGTGAAGCAGATCAGAGAAGACGAGCTTCAGATGATAATCACAGACTGATCAGATACAGTATTTCTGTAAACTAATAATAATATAGATAGAAGGTGAGGGGTTTGAATGACTTTGATTACACAAAAGAGGACACAATCATTCCAGCAGGAAAAGTGTTTCCTCCCATTATTTATACATTTCCATTATCTGAGGTTAATTTACTAAATCCTTTTGTTCCTATTCACACATCAATTATGATGATGGATACACTGTTGCCTGGGAGCTGCCATAGAGGTTACTGAGCAGAATCCAAAGCTAAATGGAAGGTTTGATACATTGGAGACTAAGATTCAGTGCCCATGGTTCTATTTTTAATTTGCAATCTGCTTATCTGCTCTCTAAACTACTATAAGAACATGGTGACCTGACTGGATCATCTCTTTATTCACTAGAAGGACTCATTCATTCAGGGACTTGGTGAACACAAATTGAAGTCTGTTCATGTACTTTGGATATTGATATTATGTTTTCGACTATATAATTATAACTGTATCTGTTGGATTGTAAGTGCATCGCGTCCCTAATAGGTCAGTTTCTGTAGCGATTGTGTTGTGCTTATATATAAGATAAACATACAGTTCTATTTAATCCTCCTTATCAGATGAAGATAAACATAATGTAATCACAATGGATATAAATCCCTATTGGAGATATCTGATTTACAGCATACAGTAGTCTACTATTAAATTGAAGGCTTACTCCCTATTTTTGAAAAGCTTTAAAGGGCATCTATAGTGAAAATATTAAATTCCTTCAATGCAACACTAAATTGAGTTAATACCCACTGCCTTTCTCCTACCTTTATGTGTGGCTCTGTTTTCTCAGAAAGGCAGACTTCACTACAGAGATGCCCACTCCCTCTCCCTTCTCTGTCGTCTACCCTGTTCCTGAAATCCATCTGTGAAGCAAGCAGCTCATGCGTACTGATGTCTTTACAAGCCAACATCAGGTTAAACTTACTTGCAGAACACACCCTCAGCACATTAGCCAATAGGAATCAAGGGCCCTATTTATAAAAGATCGGTATCGTTATCGTAAAATACCGATCGTTATCGTAAAATAACGACCGGGTTTTTACCGATAACGACCGTTATTTACCGATAACGACCGTTATTTACCGTTACCGGTCGTTATCGGTAAATAACGGTCGTTGTCGGTAAATAACGTCCGATAACGACCGGTATTTAACGATATCGGTAAATAACGGTCGTTATCGGTAAAAACCCGGTCGTTATTTTACGATAACGATCGGTATTTTACGATAACGATACCGATCTTTTATAAATAGGGCCCCAAGTGTCTTTGTCCTGGAGACACTTGTAATGTGCATGCTGAGGGGGAGTGAGGAGGGGGCAGAGTCTGTTTGCAGCTGGATCTCAATCGTTAAATCACTAGGGGAGGTTCACTGCAGACTTATCTTTACTTCTCAAGCTCCCTCCCTCTCTCTGCTTCTGTTCTTATCTTTATTGCAGAGCATGTAACAGAGCAAGGTGAGAGAGTATTAAGCAGTGCCTGTTTGCTGATTGACAGCATGAGCAGGCAGAGTGTAATATAATTACAATTTGTTATAACTTGTATATCTCGGGACAGGAGAGGAATCTGAGGAATGTAAATGTACTCTTGGGGTTGGGGGGAAATATAGAAGACCTGGAAAGGAAAAATAAAAAAAATCATTTTCCCACTGTAGATAAGAAGATAGGATAAGTTACACTTGATTGGAAAGAAATCTACATGACCTAGCCAACATACAAGAGAAGTACATAAATTAGTGACAAACTGGGAGATGCAATATCGCAACTCCCCGCTTCCCTACTTCATACGATCCCGACATTTAATACCGGATCTAAACGTACAAGGTAGCACAAAATTTTATACATTGGAAATTTTATCTGGTTCACTGCACTTTTCCAAAAACATTTGGAAATGCAGCAGTGCCCTAAAATAAGGTTATAACTTACTTTATATGACATAATAACTGGCAGTTTTCAATCTCCTTCCACTCCTTCATTAATATTTGGTCTCCAATGTCAGAGATGGGAGAACAGTCACTGACAATGACTGTGGGAGGAGCCAGAAAGAAGTTGGTTATTGCATGAGTATTATTCTCCTTTCAGGTCTCAATTCTCCAGCTAAATAAATAAAGCCCCAGTCAATTGAACAATTTTATGTTGATCCCTTCTGGGGCTGTCAATAAAACCCACCCTGACATGTAAATCAAATATTCTAAAGGTGCCCATACATCTATAAGATTTTACTTACCCGACCGAACGCTCACCCGATGTTCATCGATGCTGCCGGAACCGCTTCTCCCGATCTTATATTCGGCCGACATGCGATCGCAAAATCCCATTCATTTTGCGATCGCATGTCGGTCGAATTGTAAGATCGGGAGAAGCGGTTCCAGCAGGATCGAAGGAACATCACGTGAGCGCTCGGTCGGGTAAGTAAAATCTTATAGATGTATGGGCACAACAAAAGGTACAACGTTTGCCTGTGCTATTAATTTGAAGTAACCAATCAGATGCTATCTTCTGCATTCATTAAATAAAAGGTAACGTATAATTGTTTGCTGAAAATTAGTAGCAATGGCAAACTTTTGCACCTTTTTTAGCATCACCCTTAAAGTGTTGTTTTCATAAATAAAAATAGGACTTTAAACTGACTTTGCACATATCAATGAAACAACAAAGGAGCCTTAATAATGGATGGAATGTCATTGCAGCTGCCCGTTATTTATAGAGATGGTGAGGGCAATGGGGGGTGATAATAGATACAAAAGTACCCCCCCTCTATAATACCTTCCTAAATGTGGCAGACAAAGGTAAGTATTAAAGTTAAAAGTCACAAAGTTTATTGGGTATACATAAAAAACGTGCAAAGTTAAAATCAAATGGGGCACTATAATCCAGATACGCAAATGGTGGTAATAGGAAGTGGACTTACAACAGTCCCTATGAATCCTACTAATCAGAATAGAGTGGGAGAATCCTCTCCACTCATAAAAGTCCACCAATAGACAGTGACCCACTTGGGTAAATATGGCTAGTGTAATCACACATAAGGTGAGCTGGATCCCAAATATGGGATAAGTGTCTCCCAAAAGAAGTTAAAAAGTAGGAAAGACCACAATAATATACTAAGAAACAAACAGGACATGGACAGAACCTTGTAGATCGCTGTGGGTGTGGACACTGAGGAGAATAACAGTTTGGAAACGTCCTAAAATCTTGTGAAATGTAAAAGAGTTTTGTGTAAATGTTCAGCACAAAACTAGAAAAAAAAAAAATAGGAAAACGCGTTGAGCAGCTGAAAGGTAAAAAAGTGAGTAAAACTAAGCTAAAGCTATTTTTTTGTGCTCCTTTTTTCTTTAGCTTTCAGTTTTTTAGGAACAAAAGGGGTGTGGTGAGTCCTGATGACTACATACAGTAGATTTAGCATTATTTGATGCGTTTCCCCCTTGGGATTGTAACAGATTCATTTTGTCGGATTTTTTTTGTACCGCTTGACAGAAATTCAGAGCACAAGATTAATGAGCTGGGCTGCTGCTTTTCCTCTGAGTGTAATTTGTTGCAGACAGTGTAATATTAATAAATAAATGTTATGTGTCATCTGCACTTAATGAGCACCTTGTGTTTATTATGCTGAACGCCATATGTTAGTTAGTCGCTGACCTGCTCGCTAAATCTGCAGGAGTTGGTAGCGATGTTTGGAGAACTTTCACATTGCATTAACTATGCAGAAATACGCTGGCTCATTATTAAGGGGATGTTGGGACTCAATAAGTTGTCACATGTGACCCTTTGTCTCCTTCTTCCATAAACTAAATGGACACAATACAAGATTTAGTTATTTTTAGATTTTTTTTTTTACAAAAGTGAATTTTACCAGACTCTTCTAATACTATTATATTGTAATATTCACAGAAGATTTTTTTTTTTACTGATTTTGTTTTAAAGAAAGATGCACAAACCTGCCGGGGTTCATTCTGCTGGCATGTTCGCAGAAATGTCCAAGGTTTTAATGCAGAATTTGAAATTCTTGTTGCGGTGGTTGAAATTTTTTAAATTCTGCATTCAAATTTCATCAGTATTTTCAACAACATTTATTTCAATGGTGGAAACTGTAGTTTTGACTCAAAACCAGGCATGGGTCAAAACTCTGGTTCATCTCTAGTCCTGAGTTTTAAGGTCACACAGGTCAATTATTGTGTTTCCATGTTCTAGAGTTACTCTCTTGCTACAATTTGGACTTTCTTCCGCACTCCCATCAGATATCTTGTAATTTCTGTTGATGGGTGCACCTTGGCCATAGGTGAATATGGCAACCAAAGATAAAGTTCACAGTGCACACAAGTCTTGAAGAAAAGTGGGTAAACACTCGAGTATAAACCAAGGTTTTCAAGCCTGAAAACCTAACCTCAGTTTATACTTGACTCAATCACTTACCTGCTCCGGCGGCCGTTCGCTCTGCATCTGCTGATGGCTGACATCACTACTCGGAGCTGGGGAGTGATGTCATTTAAAGGGCAACTAATGCATCAAAACAATACAGAATCAGGAGGATGTTATCTATTGGTAAAAAGATTGCCTTCTGATTCTGTATTGTTTTGAGGCTTTGGTTGCCCTTTAAATGGACAGCAGAATTCCCATACAGTAATAGCCACAGTAATTTGGCTATTTCTGTATGGAACTACTGTATGGGAATTCTGCCGTCCATTTAAAGGGCAACTAAAGCCTCAATACAATACAGAATCAGTAGGCAGTAATGTTTACATTTTCTACCCACGGTTTGTACTCGAGTCAATTACTCCTTTTTTTTAAGGTACAAATGGGTACCTCAGTTTATACTCTGGTCGGTTTATACTCGATTATATACAGTATTTACCACATTACGATTCGGCGTGCAACATATTCCTTCATCAGAGCATGTATATAAGATGGTCTATTAGTAAAGGTCATATGACCCGAAACGCGTAACGTTTTTGTCATTTTCTTCTACATGCTGATGTTGGAGAAACTAATTTATATTTTATTATTATGGACTGAGACTCTTGGATCCAGGGAACTGAGTGAGGTTGATGCTGAGCCATTGCAGTGCTGTTCTTATAAGATGGTCTAACACAATGTGGTAGGGAGCCTACTTTATGTATATTGTGAAAATGATTTACTTTGCCCTACACATAATTTTTACCTTGTAAGATGAATTTCTGAATGTTCAAGGATTTTCAGCTGTTCGGTATTCCTCGGACAGCCGAAGAATTCCGAATGGCCGAAAATCCAGCGGGCCGGACGTTCAGGGGTCCCGTGGCTCAACCCGGGACCCCATTGTGGGTCCTTAGAATGACCATTGTGGCCCCTTTGGGGCTTAAGGGGTCCTGCAGCTCAAGCTGGGACCCCCTCACCGGCACTTATAAATGCCCTTGGAAGGGCCCTTGTGGCACTGACAAGTGCCCTTTGGGGTTTAAGGGGTGATTGGTTAATATTTCAATGCAATTATATGATCACACATTAACCAATCATATTTGAATTTTATTATTGATTAATGTGTGATCATTAAGGGCCCTTCCAAGGGCCATAAGGGCACTTATAAGTGCCAGGAATGGGGGTCCTGGTTTGAGCTGCGGGACCTCTTAAACTCCAAAGGGCACTTGTCAGTGCCATAAGGGCCCTTCCAAGGCCAAGGGCCACAAGGGCACTTATAAGTGCCAGGGAGGGGGTCCTGGTTCGAGCTGCGGGACCCCTTAAGCCACAAAAGGCAGTTGTCATTGCCACAAGGGCCCTTCTAAGGGCCACAAGGGAAACTTTAAGTGCTGGGGAGGGGGGCCCAGTTCGAGCTGCGGGACCACTTAAGCCTCAAAGGGCCCTTGTAAAGGCCACAATCATCCTTTTAAGGGCCTGGGAGGGGGTCCTGGGTTGAGCCGCGGTACCCCCGAAATCTCAAATTGGCTGTTCGAGGATTACCGAAAATGCGGGGACATGGTCTTTGGACCATTTCCTAGGTATTCATGGGTGCTCAGTCACCCATAATGCTCGTTGATGAAAATGCCTGGCGAATTG
This sequence comes from Hymenochirus boettgeri, assembly GCA_019447015.1. Lineage (NCBI taxonomy): Eukaryota > Metazoa > Chordata > Amphibia > Anura > Pipidae > Hymenochirus > Hymenochirus boettgeri. Next base: position 240,810,203 of record CM033473.1, read on the forward strand.
GGCAAAAAGCTCCAACCTAACACCCGGGGCTATCCATGTTTCCATACACTGAATGATATTCTGCCGCAATGGACATTCATTACACATCATGCGTTGCGTGTTGGCCCCTGCAATCTCGTGTGTATGAACCATTAGTATAGTGGGGATTTTGTAGTGGCTTATTGCAGATACATTTATTCAGTAGAAATACGTGTGTACATTAATCTTATCCCTTACTCAGCAATGTGGTATTGTTCCAAGGGTTTACTGTCCTTGTGTAATGACATGAAAAGGGCTCGGGGGGGGGGGGGGTTTGAGGAAGTTTCTAGATATGTTCCAATTGACTAGCCTTCCGCGATTTTGATTACTTGTATTTTATAGCGCGCTTGACTAAATGCCACCATTATTAATGAATAAGAATGCACACAGTAGAGCGTAGCTTTCTTTGTGACTGATTTAACCCAATAAAAGAAAAGAAACATTATATACTAGGAAATTGTTCATTTTGTTCTTGTAATAATACATAATAATACATATCTCAAACATAAAAATAAAACCCCTGATGTTTCTAAAGGATCGACATCTGTAAATTCAAGGTTGTTGCAATGGGCCATATTTATAAAGGCACTGTTTTGCTTTTTAGCGATACCGCGCTTTTAACAATCATTATGGCGATCATTGTTTTACGATCGTTATGGTAAATCTACGATCGCGATTGTACATGTACGACCACGATCGTAGATTAATGATCACCCATAGAATATCACTGCGGTATTTTCCTACCGCTTGGTATTCTACGACCGCGGACATACAGTAACGATAACACAAACTTGCGATACTGCAAGTTTTTAAATATGGCCCAATGTGACATAGGAATTAATATCTCTTAAGATCATTATAGACAATTTACAATCATAGTTTTAAAGGGCACTGCAGATTTAAAATTAAGTCCATGGTAGTCAAATATATTACTACCTGATTGTAAATTGAAGAAGAATTATACTCATGCAATAACTGACAGCTCTCTGGCTCCTCCATCTTCTTCATTACCATATGTTTTCCAATGTCAGACATGGGAGAATCATCAATGACTATGGGAGGAGCCAGAAAGAAGTACATTTCTGCATGATTATAGTTCTCCAAGAATACAAATAAAAATTACTGATAACAAATGGTAATTTATAATTACTATAAAGGATCCATATTGTAATTTAACAATATATTTTTGCGGAACCTCTACACTAAGAAGAACTGGAGAGGGTGTTTTATTATCATATGGCACAGAGTAGTTTTTGTTAGAGATAGGGTCATTAGCCAGGATGCCACTTCATTCTGGATGCCCAAGGAGTGAAGAATTTGCATTAAGAGGGAATGGTCTACTGTATGGAAAGCAGAGGAGATGTCGAGAAGGATGAAAATAGAAAAGTAACTTTGGCTTTGGCAGCCTGAAGGTCATTCACAACTTGCACAGAGCTGTTTCCATGGAATGTGCAGGATGAAACCCTGACTGCAAGGGGTCCAGTAGGTTATAAAAATGAAAATAATTAGTGATAAGACAAGATGTTCCAGTAGCTTAGGGGTTATCGGTAAGACCGGGCGGTAGTTAGCAAGACAATAGGGGTCAAGGGAGACTTTCTTGATTATGGGTTTCACGTGGGCATGTTTAAAGGAGGAAGGGAAAATACTAGATGACGAGGCGTTTAATATGTTGGTTAGTATAGGGGAGAAGGACTGATTAAAGTGCTTCAATAGGAAAGAGGGCATGGGATCAAGGGGACATGTAGCGAGTGGACATGACCAAAGCAGAGAAGAGACCTCTGACTGGGTCACGGGACTGAAAGATTCAAGAGCAGCAGAAGGGGGTGTGGAAAAAAGAATGGACTCCGTATAAAATAATTTTTTTTATGAAGAGTGTGGAGAGAGAAGAGGGTCCGTGGGCAAGGGACGGAGAAGGGAGTTAAAGATTGAGAACAGGCGGCATGGGTTTGATTTGTTATTTATTATAAGCAACTGATAGCATTGCTTATTGCATAAACTTTCGATTGCAACTGTGCAATTACGGTCATGGTCGTAATTGTATGATTGCCCATACTGTACTATACCATAGCAGTAACCTTCTACTGCTTGGTATTGTATGATGGTGTAGTCATAAAATATACGACCACAGCTACGATAACCTGTTGTATCGGAAATTTGCGATATTGCAGGTTTTTGAATAGGGCCCCTAGAGACAATAAATACTGTGGTCAGGGGGCATGGCCAGTAAGTGCATGCTCAAAATGCTCTTTGAAGTCTATATGGGCTGTAAGTTGTACTGGCAACAACATGGAAGCCTCCATAGTTACAGGATCTATTTATCACATGTACGTAAATGCTACTCACTAGAGGAGAATCTTACAATGTTTAAAGGATAACTATCGTGTGTGTAAAGCTTATTTAAAAACAGTTAAACTGATAAGTACTTGGGACAGGGATATAAGACAGGTAATTTTTATCTCCCAATATTGTTTCTGTGAGGAGCACAAGCCCAAAGAAAACTGATTCTGCCAGTCTTCCTGCTGGTTTCAGCACTATCTTTAATACAGGAATAGTCCTGACTAACCTGGCAAATGAAAACTGCAGGTGCTGTAGCTCCTCAACGAAAACAATATTGTGAGGTAGGAACAATTGTAAAGTAACTCACAGTAAAGGTATATGCATCTTTATTTTACATGATCTGTATTTCAAGTCCATGTCATTAACCACGGCTCGCAAATACAGATTATGTGTGGTCCACTGCCGTTTTTACCGACCATGTCAATATTTTGTTACTTTTTACAACCGAGTCTGTATCTATATTTTACAACTACATCTGTTTTTCTGCCTTTTATGGCCATGGCTCAAAATACAGATTACGTGTGGTAGTATTTCTCAAGCACACACCGGCTTGTTCCTAATGCTGGAATCATTTCCTTCTATTACTAGGCACCTATATTGGTTCAATCTTTCTATTAATAATTATTACTTAGGACAGAGTTACTGTGAGCCATCTTAATAAAGGTGCGGTATAGGTATTTTAAGATACTACGCCTTTAATGATCATTGCCGCAAATGTACATCTACGATAGCAGTCATAAATGTACGATAGAGATACCACGCTTTTTGCTGTTGTTTCCGCGAATGTATATTTCTGATTGCCCCCCTTAAATCTAGGATAGCGTTAGTAAATGTTTGATAGCGGTCAAAAATGTACAATCATGATTTACGAATCCCCATTCAATATCATTGTGGAATTTTGGTACCACATGGTATTGTATACTGTACACAAACGCTCTCACATTAACAAAGTTTGAGATACCACAGCTTTTTGAATATGCCCCTGTGTTCTGGGTACACTGTGTGCGGTGAGGGAACCAGAGATGGACCTTTATGTTTTTAGAAGGATATTTTCACCAGCCTAATTTTATTTTATTAAAAGCAAAATTTTTATATAAAACGTGAACCTATGTAGAGTAATGTTACACTACATTAAATATATTCAAATTATATTCAAATGTACATTTAAAGTTTACCATACACCAAATAAAATACTACACATTCTACGAGCATTCACAAAGGTGTGAATACTTTGTACCATGAAACATTTCTCCATTGTCAAATGTGCCACAATTAGGTAAAGTTTAATAGCCACCATATGTGTTATTTAGTGTACCACAAAATATAAAATGATGGCAATACATACAGTAAGTTTGTTTAGATTTTTTTTTATGATGACACATGATATTTCTTAAGTGATATGACTGCAATTTTAATGAATATCAGATTGTGGCAAGTTGTAGGGGTAATATATGTACAGTACTTCCAACTTTGCTTGCCCAGAGCTGCAAAGTGACATCTCAATTAATGCAAAGTGCTATAAGAACAATATGAGTCAGTAGCAAGCTAATGCGGAAGTGAGCGCATCTCAGATATTTATAGGGAAGCTAACATATTATGTTAAAATGATAAATTGCTTGCACTCAATAAAGACAGGTCTATTGTTCATACATGACCTAAAATGACTCCAAACAGTAGGTTGGCGATAAATTCTCAGATGATAATGTACACAATATGGAAAAGTGTTCAATTATTCAAATACAGTGCAGTAAAAACAGAATAAAATAACAGTTTCGCTCTCTGGGTAGATTGTTTTATGTCAGAAACAGATCCTAACTCTCTTGAGACAAGGAGGAGTATAATGTAAGAGGAAGAATACTCTTTACCACATGGGCCTGCAATATGCATAGAAGAATGTGGACATCTAAAATAATAGATATAATTCTAACTGCTGCCATTTACAAAATGAAAAATCTATGAAAATGACATTATGCTCTTAATGTCAATCACAAATAATGATCTGGCCAGGGAACGTCAGCAGGCAGTACTGCCACTCTGCTTATGATTCAAAGCAAACAACAAATCAATGCAATGCTGAGTCAGTGAATGGCTAGCATCAGAACGGTGAAACTGTAGACTGTCTATCATAAGATGTACTGTCAAGTTAGTAAGTTTAGGTATAAGGCTTGATGTCTCTTTTAAAATTAAGGAGAGCTCAGCTTTACCAAACCTTTACCTACAAATAAAGTTCCATATTTAACAATCATAACCATGATCAGACATCGCTGATGTAAAATTACGGTTGCAGTCATACAATTACATCCCAATTGAATGATCCCCAATAGAATAATATTGCGATAGTAAACGTTGATAAATTTATGACCAAGGCTGTAAATCTATGGTATTTAAACAATAACCTGAGCTATCGGATGTTTCCAATACCCCGTGGTTACAGAATATGGCCCCAACATCCACATTTATAAAGGAGCAATATCAGAAACTGCTTCTTTATCTCTGTATTCGCAATTTTACGCCATGGTCATAAAAACAAAATGAAAAGAAATAATCATTGTTATCAGTATTTCATAACCGCATTGTCATTTTTATAATCGCGCCTTATAAACAAGCTACAGTAGGCAACAAGGCTACACCTCATGGTCACAAAATACCGCACGGTATTGATATTTTGCACCACGGTTGGTATTTTGTGATGCGGTCACATTTAATAACCGGGATAGTTAGCTATGACACTCCTTTATAAATTCAGATTAAATGATCCGAAAAAACAAAATCAACTTTTAGAAAATTGTTGTTTTGAATATGAGTGAGTTTAAGCAAACAAACTTATAATATTAGATATTTTGTAATTACGTTTATTTAAAAAACAAAATCCTCTAGTTTATACCTAAAATGTAAAAGATTTTAACTATCATTATACATAGTCCAAAATGTAATTTAGAAAAATCACTTGTGACTTGAGTCATGAAAAAGATCTCTGATGTAATTGGCTCCATCTTTGTTACTGGAAGGTAGTATCTGCACTTCTCTGCACTGTATTCCTTTTTGGCTGCTCTGTCACTTTCATACTTTTCTATATGATCCAGTTTTCTTTTAACGCCATATCCTACAAGTATTGTCCTTGCTCCCTACAAAAAACACACAAAATAATGTGACTGTAAAAGTAATTTAATTACATTGTAATCCATACATCCATAAAACAAAAAAATCCCAAAATGTTTTAATTAAGTATAGTGAGTATAGAGAGAATAAAGAGTATAGTATGTATAGTGAGTATAGAGAGTATAGTGTGTATAGTGAGAATAGAGAGTATAGAGAGAGTAGAGTATAGTAAGTATTGAAGTCAAATTTAAAAGAAGACATAACTGGCGATATGGATGTTAAAGTGGAGGCAATATGGGTGGAATTAGGCAACAGGAAAGGGGGTAATGTCATTGTTGGTGTCTGCTATAAGCCGCCAAATGCTAGCAGAGAGGAGAGTCAACTTCATATGCAGTTGGCAAGGGCTGCACGTTTGGGAAGTGCGCCCATTATGGGGGATTTTAATTACCCTGACATTGATTGGTGGAGTGGAACTGCCATCACAAAAAAAGGCGATGAGTTCCTGAATTTGCTGCAGGATAATTTTCTCTCACAGGTGGTTGAGGTTCCTACTAGAAAAGGAACTCTGTTGGATCTGGTAATATCTAACATCGTGGAGCGCATTATAGATATAAAGGTAACTGGAGGCTTAGGGAATAGTGACCATGAAATAGTGGCGTTTGGACTTTGTTATCGAAAGGAAAAGTGCGCTGGGTTAACAAAGACTTTTAATTTCGGGAAGGCAAATTTTCCCAGGTTAAAAGCAGCTCTTCAGTCAACTGGGATAATGTATTATCAGGTAAAGGTACTGAACCGAAGTGGACTGTGTTCAAGGGGATTTTAAGCCAGTTCACATCTAAATTTAGATGGGAAATAAATAAATGTAAATAAAATAAATCCGCGCCCATGTGGCTTAATTCTGATGTAAAGAGGCAAAAGGAAAGGAAGAAAAGGGCATTTAAAACCTTTAAGGCTGAGGGAACGGAAAGGGCCTTTAGGGATTATAAAAACTGTAACAAGGAGTGTAAGAAAGCAATCAAATTTTTTTTAAGTATATTAATAGTAAGAAGATGAGGACAGAGAATGTGGCACCATTAATTAATGGGGATAAGTTAGTTACGGAGGATGGTGAGCAAATGGTGAGCAAATGTGTTGAATACTTTTTTTTCCTGTGTATACACTATAGAAGATCCAAGTACAGATATCATAGAGTATAGTAGCAATAATGGTATAAAAGTGCACTTTGGTTAACTGAGGATATGGTACAGAAAGAACTAAATAAGGTTAATATTAATAAATCTCCTGGACTGGATAAAATACATCCTCGGGTACTTAGGGAGCTAAGTTCAGTTTTATCTAGGCCATTGTTTCTTATTTTTGCAGATTCCCTCTTGTCCGGTGGTGTACCTCTGGATTGGAAAAAGGCTGATGTTATTCCAATATTCAAAAAGGGTAGTTGTTCACAGCCGGGTAATTACAGGCCTGTAAGTTTAACTTTATTGGTGGGGAAGATCTTGGAAAGTTTAATAAGGGAACATGTTCTAGAGTATGTTTCAAGGACTGACATTATAAGTAGTAACCAGCATGGATTTAGGAGGAATAGATCTTGTCAAACTAACTTGCTTGGCTTTTATGAGGAAGTAAGTAGAAATTTAGACTCTGGTATAGCAGTAGATGTAGTTTACTTGGATTTTGCAAAGGCTTTTGATACAGTCCCCCATAGGCGACTAATGAATAAGCTAATGTCTGTTGGTCTGGGGAGTCACATTTGTACATGGATAGGAAATTGGTTAAGGAATAGGATGCAGAGAGTAGTTGTTAATGGGGCTTCATCATTATGGACTAAAGTGCTAAGTGGGGTGCCACAGGGTTCTGTGTTGGGGCCTCTTCTATTTAATCTATTTATTAATGATTTGGAAGTGGGTATTGTCAGCAAGGTTTCTGTGTTTGCTCACGACACAAAATTTTGTCGACCATTAAAAACTTCAGAGGATGTGCAATCGTTGCAAAGGGATCTAGATAGATTATCACATTGGGCTGCTAAGTGGCAGATGAAATTCAATGTTGATAAATGTAAGGTGATGCATTTTGGACTTAAAAATACTTGAGCTACTTATACTATAAATGGCTCTGTGTTAAGTGAATCCCTGTTGGAAAGGGATCTTGGAGTTTTGGTGGATAACAAACTTAAAGGTAGCAAGCAGTGCCAGGCGGCAACAGCCAGAGCCAGCATGGTATTGTCTTGTATAAAGCGAGGTATGGATTCAAGGGAGGAAAATGTAATTCTCCCTCTTTACAAAGCATTGGTAAGGCCTCATTTGGAATATGCAGTGCAACTTTGGAATCCTGTGCACAAAAAGGAGATCTTTGAAATGGAAAGGGTTCAGAGAAGGGCAACTAAATTAATAAGGGGATTGGGGGAGCTTGAATATGAAGAGAGACTGGAAAAGTTACAATTATGTACGCTGGAGAAAAGGCGCTTGCGTGGGGATATGATTACTGTGTATAAATACATTAACGGGCCATACAATAAACTATCTGGGGCATTGTTCACCAATAGAACATGTCAAAGGACACGAGGACATCCCTTAAGACTTGAAGAAAAAAGGTTTAGGCTTCAAGCTAGGAAAGGGTTTTTCACTGTGAGAACGGTAAAGCTATGGAACTGTCTTCCAGTGGACGTTGTTATGGCAGGTTCATTGGTCAGTTTCAAAAAAAAGCTGGATGAGTTTCTGCAAACAAGGAATGTTACAAGTTACTGGTATTGATACATAAAGTAGAGTTGATCCAGGGAAATTTCCGATTGCCACTTGGAGTTAGGAAGGAATTTTTTCCCCCTTCATAAATTTGGTGGGGGTTTTTTGCCTTCCTCTGGATCAACAGTTAGGCAGGAAATGAGGATATTGCTAGATGGGTTGGACTGGATGGACGTATGTCTTTATTCAACCTCAAATACTACTACTACTACTATGTATAAATAATGTAATACACCGCACTCACAGTTCATGCAATGATCCTTTATTATGTGGCTTGCTGTATATCCGTGCGACGTTTCGGGAACAGCATGTCCCCTTTCTCAAGCCCACAGCGTCACGGCCATGCCATAATACAAAAAACAATTCATAACACACTTCAATAGTACTTCCTATGTACTCATCGTAATTTCGAAAATTTTCGAAAATACGTATTTATGGAAATAAGAGAAATCCTTGTATTTTAAAAATTTTCGAAATTACGTGTTTTCTCGTATTTTCGAAAATTTCCGAAAATATGTGAAACTCGTAATTTCGAACATTTTCGAAAATACTAAAAATCTGCGAATCGGAAGTTCGGAAGGCGGAAAATCCGGAAAGTCCGGAAAAATCTGCTGTTCGGGAACGGGATAAATCCATGGCTGATCCTGGTTCGGATCCGCGAACCGGCCATCCCTAATGAGAACCAATCCAGTTAATGTAACTGAATACCACAGATATACCACGGAGGTCCTCGTAATTACGAGAATTCTCGTAATTTCGAAAATTTTAGAAAAAACGAAAATTTCTTGTAAATTCGCAGAATTTTGGGGATTATTTTGAAGACGGAGCAAGCCACATGTCCCAAATTATCCAATGGCAGCTAACATGATTATTGCCAGCCCCCTGGGTATAAAAGACTGCTTCACAGGCGCCATTTTGTCAGTGTGTTGGAGTGTGTTTAGTGGAGACCTGACAGTGTAGGAGTTGGAGAGAGATTTTTGTGCTTTTTGAGCTTTTTTTGAGCTTTCTGTGTGTGGATTTCAGTGTGGTGGTTTAGCACTTGTTGTTAACCACCCCTGTATTCACACATCTTGAGACCCAACAGTCCTTTTAAGGACTAAACTTGTTGTAATGGGGAGGAGGACACGTCTCTCCACTGAGAATGTGGACCGCCTTACATTCATCAAGATGAATGAGGCGTGGATCACATCTCAGTACAGCACCCCTATTGCTGATGCTGATGCCCGTGACTGAAGGCCTCCTGCCCCTGGCCACCCGTACTGCTCCTTCCACCTCATTTTCCGCCTAGAGGCTTAGCTGATCCATACAATAAACTATCTGGGGCATTGTTCACCAATAGAACATGTCAGAGGACACGAGGACATCCCTTAAGACTTGAAGAAAAAAGGTTTAGGCTTCAAGTTCGGAAAGGGTTTTTTACTGTGAGAACGGTAAAGCTATGGAACTGTCTTCCAGTGGACGTTGTAATGGCAGGTTCATTGGTCAGTTTCAAAAAAAAGCTGGATGAGTTTCTGCAAACAAGGAATGTTGCAAGTTACTGGTATTGATACATAAAGTAGAGTTGATCCAGGGAAATTTCCGATTGCCACGTCAGGAAGGGATTTTTTCCCCCTTCATAAATTTGGTGGGGTTTTTTTACCTTGCCTTTGTATAGAGGGTATCATGTGTATAGTGCGTATAGAGAGAATAGAGAGCATGTGTATAGTGCGTATAGAGAGAATAGAGAGTATAGTGTGTATAGTGAGAAAAAAAGTATTGAGTGTATAGAGAAAATAGTTAAAAATAAGTGAAATCTATCTGATTGGTTTGTGCCGATTCCTGTTAATGTGGATGGTACAGTGAGTGCTACAATTATGCACACAAATGAGGTAATTGTCTGTAAAATCCAGTTACATTTACAAATCTACTAATACAGCTTCTATTACGGATTAATTTAGCTACCAAACCCAAACTTTTAATACGAAGCTTGTAAGAAAGAAAGAAATTCAGTACATTAAAGTGACAGCTACCCTTTTAATGCAATATGCACTTACTGCAAAGAAAATTTACCTGTAATGATCGTATTTCCTTCATAGTTGAAAGCACATGAGAAGATTTCATCTGTATGTCCCTTGAGTACCTGGAGACATTCTCCTGTGTGTGGATCCCAGAGCCTTGATGTTTTATCAGCACTAGCTGTTAATATGCGATTACCCTGAGCGTTAAAACAGATCTAGAAACGAGAAAACGTTGAACATGAATAAAAGTCTATATCTTTGCCTGGAAATTATCTTCTAGACTGATAACTTCATTCATGTTTGCATGCAGGTGGTCTCCCTGCCAATTTAATTGTGTTGGTTTGAGAGGCATTTCCCTATACTGCCTACTTAAGGAAGAACTATGCTCTGAGTGCAGCCTTTCAGGAAACACTGAGTAGATAAATGCTCCTGCTTTTGTTCAGCTCCGGTCCAGGGTAAAGCTCCTGCTGATTGTTTGCAAAATGCTTACCATTAATACCCACCCCTTCAATGTTTAGCTCAGTGTTTCATTAAACAAGCAGGACTTCCTTTCTTTCCCAGCGGTATGTCTGGAATCTGGGAGAGGGATGGTGTAGCAAGAGTTTGAGACATTTCTCAAGAAAAGCTATCCCTTTTTTTAGTTCCCTAGCTTTTTCAAGAACGTGCACACCCTATTTTTCACTCACCTTATGTCTTTCTACTAACTTTAAAGTTTTAATTTGCCTTATTTGCTTTTTTTCCTATCATTTATAAAGGAACTTTTTGCAGTCTAGCTTCTTAATATAATAAGGAGATAAAATCTACTGTTTACAAATGACAGGAAAAAAACAACAAGAGAAATAAAAACTTTGAAGTTAGGAGTGAAAAATAGGGTGTACAGGTCTTCAAAAGGTAACTGTGGTCTCCATACAAGTGACATTTATTAAAAGGAGCTCATTCCTACCTTTAAAACGACTCCAGCTCCTAGGTGCAATCCATGCAAACTTACAACAGTATAAAGGGTGGTATTTCTGGGTAGCACTGTGAGCTTTGACATCACCAGCATTATTGCTCTACCCCCCTGCCACAGGCACTGAGCATGCCCAGTAGTATCCTACTGCTGTAACTGTTTAATTAGCTTTAGAAAAGACAGTGGTTTGTTTTTTTTTGGGGGGGGGGGGGGGGGGGATTCTTACACAGCACATCATGTCACTTTGTTCATCCTGACTGGCTGAGTGTAACTTTAAAAGCCTATATCTTAAGAACCAGATATGGTAGAGACATAATTATTGGCTTGTTTGAAAGGAATAATAAATCTATTTTCAATAAATAATAATCTCTTGTATGGAGAACACAGTTACACTTTAAGGGGTGCACCTAGAGCTGATATTCAGATCTTGTTTAGAAATTAAGACATCATGCTTTTTTCTTGGTTGCAAATTCCTTCAAACAGGCTAACCTTTCAGGATATTTTTAATGTTAAAAAAATATATAACTTTTCCCCCAAAACATCTTGAAGTATAAATAATATTAATACATATATTTCATGTTTATAAGGTTTTACCCAGCACTCTGGCATAGGTACTATAACCGCTTTCGAATCAGTAGCATGATTAATGCTGCAGTACAAAAAAACTGCTTGTAGAGATGAAAATCTGGGGTGTATTTACAAACTCACAGTGCGATACCGCAGGGTTATTACAGCTGATGAAAATAACTCTGTGGTCGTTAAAGACTGCTGCAGTTTTCTATGCCCAATACCACTCGGTAGCCAACAATTGTACGGTATCGGTATTTTGTACCACATTCTTTCATGACCGTGGTGCAAAATACAGACAGCATTGTAAAATACCGATCATTAACAAATCTGTAATACTGCGCCTTTAGTGTCTGTGTGATCTGCACTATTGTCCCTTTGTATATAATTATTTGGAATGCACACTAATGTCTCAGTAAGAGTTTTAGCATTTGGGAAATGATTTTGGATTAATTTGACCCCTTTCATCCCAACAACATTAAACAAACTCACCTTAGAAATTTCTCCTTCATGGCCCTCTAGCTTTGCGAGACATTTCCTGCTAGCTGCACTGTATACCCTGGCAGTTCCTGGTGCAAAAACAAGATTGTGTGCAAGCACTAAAAGTTAAATTGCTTCACATAAAGACACAAATGCAGTCCATGGTGTAATGCCCTCCAACATTCCACTTTACATAGGTTCACTATTGAGAAATGCACTGTGCTGTCCTAAGATCAGGTGCACCTTATTATCCTCCCTTTACAGCTCTGCATTATGGTGTTTCCATGGGCCCAATTTACCCAGAGGTGCAAATTACAGGCAAATGTGACTTCTGGTATTTAATACTGGATTTGCACCTGGTGATAAACCCCAAAAGGGATTTTACCCCAGCGCCACTTTAAGACCAGCCTTTAGCTGGTCTTAAATTGTGGAGTTAAAAGTGGTGCAAATCCTTTATTAAATACTTTGCGCCGGTTGCACGGGTGTCTTTTGTGAAACTGGTGCAGCCAGTGCAATTATGGAGTTAAACTTGCGCTAACCTATTCAATATCAGTTGCCACGAATGTAACCCCTATTTTAAGCACAGCACGCCTGGGTAAATCAGGCCCTATCAGTGTAACAAATAAAGGGGCAATGTTGGAGGGTATGCTATGCATCTCTGCAAAGTCTTTAAAACACTTTAGGGCAGTGGTACCAGGGATAAAATCATTAACATCATCAAAAAAAGAAATCCACCAATCAAAATCCCCTAAATCACTGAGCGTTGCAGCAAGTATTGGCTTGGAATCTGAAAATGGAAGGTTTTCTCAAAATACTCGCTTTGATTTGAAAACAAAGTATGTGAATCCTGCTCAGCAGAATGGGAAGTGTTTGCCAACATGTTGGGTCAATATTTCTATGCTGCAGTAATTTAAATTTTTATAGCTTTTGGCTTCAGCCAAGAATAATTATTAGTTTAAGTCTAACTGAAAATAATTACTCTAAAACTGAATTAGCAAGTGTACTAAGATCAATATCTGCCATTATAATGAGCAGGAAAAGCACACACAACAAACTTAACATACTGAATATAACTAACAGGCCCGTAACAAACATTTTATAATCAATTTCTACTGTTACACCACAGGCGGTGAAGCCAGGGGGGCCACATCTTTTTCCTTTGCCTATGACAGATACAGCTTCCCCCAGAATACCCCTGTAGTTGAAGAAGGGGGGGTGATACCATAGTTTTGTTGGGGGATCCAGTCACTCCTAGTTTCACCACTGAACAAAATAAAGTTATGACAATTGATTACATGCTCAATTTGATTAAGGCTAATATTGTAATTTAAACTACCAACATACTATGGCTAAAATGGTGGAATAACCTTTTCTGGTGTTTGTAAATCTCTGTAGGATTCAGTTGTTTACATTAACAGGCTCATTTACCTCTTTTAGGCTCTTAAAGTCACGTTAACCAATTTATGATTGGTTAGCCTTGGTTTGTGGCAGCTGCGCGAGCCCCGGAGGTTGTGCGGTTTGTGAACACGTATTAGTATTAATGCTTAAAACTAAAATATGTTAAATACTTACTGGTAAGTGCGGGTGAGATTCACCCAAAGCCTTGGTAAATCTGCTATGGGTGATTTGCCCAGAGCGCGTGCAGTTTTGGGCGAATCTCCCACACAATGTCCAGGGTATCAACATCAACATATTTAAAACTGCCTGGCCCCCCCATTTTGCAATCAATATTCCCATTGTAATAATGATTCCAAGTTCCCAAACCTTGACCTGTCTGGTAAAGTTGTAGGAATGTTGCCAGGTAAACCACCAACCTGGTCAATGTTACAGTAACATTACTGTTGAACCAAACGTGGACTCAATCTAACATTGTGCCAGTGTATGACCACATTAAAAGACTTAACAATAGGCAGCCACAGTTTGTTAAACCTTTTTTGAGGACAGAAAAATACAGTAGGAACATGTTACAAAACATTTATTTTAAACCTTTATTGGTCCCTTAAGTGAAATTAAGGGAATTATTTTAACCTGAACCTTATTTGGTTTCCACTCACCATCAGCTGAGGCAGTGGCCACCAACTGGCCTGCAGAATCAAATGTAACATCCAGGACCTCATCTTCATGTCCAGTGAGTGTAGCAACACATTTGCCATTTAGAGAATCCCAAAGCTGAAATAACAAATTGTCATTCATCAACCTAAGCATAGAGAGCAGCAGCTTAAAAGGTATCTCCACCCCCCAAACCGAATATTTGCTATAGTGTAGGGGCCGGGGGAGCAGTAGGGGTGGACCAACAGCCGTATTTTTTATTGGCTGAGAGTCAGGTTAGTAGAGGGAACGAGGTTAGGTAAGTCTATTTTCTCGCCTAGCATTTAGTGTTGGGGGGGGGGGGTTATAGGAAGGTTTTTTTTTTTGTTGGTTTTTATAGTTAAATGCAGCCTTGGGCAATCCGGAGGGAGGAGGGCTCCCTGCGCGTGCCAGAGTCCTCAAGCAGGACAAGGAAGTAGCAGGCACTGGATTATACGCAGACAGCTCCTACTCTTTTGTACTTTCTGGACTTTGATCAGGCACTGCAGGACAACAAAAAGGTGCTGAGAAGAAAGGTAAGGAATTTTTGACACTAGACACTGGGGCCAGCGGTGAGGCAAATTTTAGTTTTGGGGTGGACATGCCCTTTAATACTGTTAGAACTTTAATACTGTTATACCTTTAATACTGTTATATAGTACCTTTAATACTGTTATGCCTTTAATACTGTTATGGCTTTAATATTGTTATGCCTTTAATAGCATTATGCCTTTAATACCATTAAACCTTTAATACTGTTATGCCTTTAATAGCGTTATGCCTTTAATACTGTTATGCCTTTGTGATCCAAAAATTCTAATAATCCTTTGCACCACCAGGTTTTATACATCCCATGCATACATATACCATAAAACCTACATTTTGGATTGTGTGCTGTCTATTCTTACTTTTGTAGTGAAGTAAAACTAAAAAATTCAGGTGCCCTATAGCTCCCAATCCTTATGTTCATAACTGTCAGCAATAGTAACATGGTTCCTGCTGTTTGGTATTGTATTGTGTGATGGCTGTGCTAACTTTGGTGCTTGTGTCCGTTATGTGACTTTTCTCTTCTGTTTAGTTAATACATTGCAAGCATGTCCTTCTCTACAACCCCATAATATTTCCAAAATAAGAGATTTGCTTATCATAGTGTCCGGCACAGCAGATGTGATGTCTGAGCAAAGGTTTTCAATATTGTAGATACCATAATGTTTTTCAATATTGTAGCTACCATATGTACAAATATAAAATGACTCAAAAGAAAAACAATTGTTTGGGAAAATTAGGAAGAAACAGCAGGGATTAAGACTTCACTGGTTAATGCTTTATAAAGAACTCAGACTACATTTACATTGGTATTTAGGTTTGAGTAAAAGGCCAATCATGTTAGGTCTACTACTGTAAGCAAGAAATTCATCTCAACCATGATGTGGAAGATTTTAAAGGCTGGTGACTGCAAAGATCAGTCTAGGGCAGTGATGTCGAACCTTGGCATTCCAGATGCTTGGAAACTACAACTGCCAGCATGCCTTGGTTGTAGAATAACTACAACTGCCAGCATGCCTTGGTTGTAGAATAACTACAAACTGCCAGCGTCCTTGGTTGTAGAATAACTACAACTGCCAGCGTGCCTTGGTTGTAGAATAACTACAACTGCCAGCGTGCATTGGTTTGGTAGAATAACTACAACTGCCAGCGTGCCTTGGTTGTAGAATAACTACAACTGCCAGCGTGCCTTGGTTTTAGATAACTACAACTGCCAGCGTGCCTTGGTTGTAGAATAACTACAACTGCCAGCGTGCCTTGGTTGTAGAATAACTACAACGGCCACGTCCTTGGTTGTAGAATAACTACAACTGCCAGCGTGCCTTGGTTGTAAATAACTACACTGCCGCGTGCCTTGGTTGTAGAATAACTACAACTGCCAGCGTGCCTTGGTTGTAGAATAACTACAACTGCCAGCGTGCCTTGGTTGTAGAATAACTACAACTGCCAGCGTGCCTTGGTTGTAGAATAACTACCACTCCTTGGACTGTACTTTGACTTGACTACCTGTCTTACTGGATCCTGAACTGACTAACTTACTGTGCTATGCTGACTGTGTGGGCTGACTGCTGACGCTGCACTACTGGCTTGTAACTGACTTACACTGCTGGTACAACTGAACTGACTGGGGAACTGGACAACTTGTGAACTGTGGCTCGTTGCTTGCTGTGTGTGGCTGACTGCTGCTACAACTGACTTACTGCACATGGGCTGTACTCTGGACTTTGGGGGCGTACTGGTCTGGCTGCCAGCGTGCCTTGGTTGGAGAATAACTACAACTGCCAGCCGTGCCTTGTTTGTAAGAATAACGACATGAAACTGCCAGCGTGCCTTGGTTGTAGAATATAACATGATTTGAGATCACAGGTCTAGGATGTTAGCACAAAATGCAAAGTACATTGGACTGAGTAGTATTAAGTATAATAACCTTCGCATTGTTTACACAAACAATAGAAACTATGATTCTTCTCATATTCTAGGCTCTATGTCAGTGTTTCTCAACCAGGGGTCCGGGGACCCCTAAGGGTCCCTGAGAGGTTGCATGGGAGTCCTCAAAAGATTGACAGAAACTGTATGGATTCCCTATTGTGATGAAAAGATATATTTTCTATATATATTTATCAATGTTCTGTATTTGTATGAATTATGTGTTTAATACATTGTAATCCATACATCCATAAAAACAAAAAAAATCCCAAAATGTTTGAATTAAGTATAGGAGTATAGAGAGAATAAAGAGTATAGTATGTATATGAGTATAGAGAGTATAGTGTGTATAGTGAGAATGAGAGTATAGGAGGAGTAGAGTATAGTAAGTATTGAAGTCAAATTTAAAAGAAGAATAACTGGCGATATGGAGTGTAAAGTGGAGGCATATGGTGGAGTAGGCAACAGAAAGGGGGTTAATGTCATTGTTGGTGTCTGTATAAGCCGCCAAATGCTAGCAGAGAGGAGAGTCAACTCATATGCAGTTGGCAAGGCTGCACGTTGGGAAGTGCGCCCATTATGGGGGATTTTAATTACCCTGACATTGATTGGTGGAGTGGAACTGCCATCACAAAAAAAGGCGATGAGTTCCTGAATTTGCTGCAGGATAATTTTCTCTCACAGGTGGTTGAGGTTCCTACTAGAAAAGGAACTCTGTTGGATCTGGTAATATCTAACATCGTGGAGCGCATTATAGATATAAGGTAACTGGAGGCTTAGGGAATAGTGACCAGAAATAGTGGCGTTTGGACTTTGTTATCGAAAGGAAAAGTGCGCTGGGTTAACAAGACTTTTAATTTCGGGAGGCAAATTTCCAGGTTAAAAGCAGCTCTTCAGTCAACTGGGATAATTGTATATTCAGGTAAAGGTACTGAACCGAGTGGACTGTGTTCAAGGGGATTTTAAGCCGTTCACATCTAAATTAGATGGGAAATAAATAAATGTAAATAAATAAATCGCGCCCATGTGGCTTAATTCTGATGTAAAGAGGCAAAAGGAAAGAGAAGGGCATTTAAAAAACTTTAAGGTGAGGGAACGGAAAGGCCTTTAGGGATTATAAAAACTGTAACAAGGAGTGTAAGAAAGCAATCAAATTTTTTTAAGTATATTAATAGTAAGAAGATGAGGACAGAGAATGTGGCACCATTAATTAATGGGATAAGTTAGTTACGAGGATGGTGAGCAAATGGTGAGCAAATGTGGTGAATACTTTTTTTCCTGTGTATACACTATAGAAGATCCAAGTACAGATATCATAGAGTATAGTAGCAATAATGGTATAAAAGTGCACTTTGGTTAACTGAGGATATGGTACAGAAAGAACTAAATAAGGTTAAATTAATAAATCTCCTGGACTGGATAAATCATCCTCGGGTACTTAGGGAGCTAAGTTCAGTTTTATCAGGCCATTGTTTCTTATTTTGCAGATTCCCTCTTGTCCGGTGGTGTACCTCTGGATTGAAAAAGGCTGATGTTATTCCAATATTCAAAAAGGGTAGTTGTTCACAGCGGTAATTACACAGGCCTGTAAGTTTAACTTTATGGTGGGGAAGATCTTGGAAAGTTTAATAAGGGAACATGTTCTAGAGTAGTTTCAAGGACTGACTTATAGTAGTAACCAGCATGGATTTAGGAGGAATAGATCTTGTCAAACTAACTTGCTTGGAAGTAGTAGAAATTTAGACTCTGGCATAGCAGTAGATGTAGTTACTTGGATTTGCCAAGGCTTTTGAAACAGTCCCCCATAGGGACTAATGTATAAGCTAAGGTCTGTGGTCTGGGGAGTCACATTTGTACATGGATGGAAAATGGTAATGATAGGGAGACGAGAGTAGTTGTAAATGGGGCTTTATCATTATGGACTAAAGTGCTAAGTGGGTGCCACAGGGTTCTGTGTGGGGGGGCTTCGCTTCTATTTAAAGGGCATGTCCACCCTTGAAAAAAAATTGTGATATAACATTCCCCCTGTCTCCCCAGCCCCAACCGCTATATTTTTATTATTAGAAAGTGCCCCAAACTTTACTTACCTTCCCTCTTTCCTCGGCCGCACTGCCAAGACCTCTGCTTGCGGCAGCCAATCACGGACATGGCTGCCGGGAGTTCAGTGCGGCGGAGGGAAGAGGGAAGGTAAGTAATGTTTGGGGCACTTTCTAATAATAAAAATATAGCGGTTGGGGCTGGGGGGACAGGGGAATATTATATGTAAAGGGTTTTACGCTAGGGGGAGGGAATCCTAATCGGGAGGGAGAGGGAGGGAGAAGGCTGCAGTACGCATGCCAAACTCCTCTCGGAGGCCAGATAGGAGGCAGAGTCCTCCTGCTATCCTCCTGGTGGGCAGTTTTGGGGACTTTGGGGGGGGGGGGCTACAGGAGAACCATATGGAGCTGGGATGTGAGGTAAGGATTTTATTACACTACATGATGGGGCCATTACTGGAGGGGATTATAGTTTTGGGGGTGGACATGCCCTTTAATCTATTTATTAATGATTTGGAAGTGGGAATTGTCAGCAAGGTTTCTGTGTTTGCTGACGACACAAAACTTTGTCGACCATTAAAAACTTCACAGGATGTGCAATCGTTGCAGGGGGATCTAGATAGATTGTCACATTGGGGGCTAAGTGGCAGATGAGATTCAATGTTGATAAATGTAAGGTGATGCATTTTGAGTTAAAAATCCTTGTGCTACTTAACTATAAATGGCTCTGTGTTAAGTGAATCCCTGTTGGAAAGGGATCTTGGAGTTTTGGTGGATAACAAACTTAAAGGTAGCAAGCAGTGCCAGGCGGCAACTAGAGATGGCCGGTTCGCGGACCCGAAACCGGATCTGCCGCGGATTTATCCCGTCCGCGAACGGCAGATTATTCCGGATTTTCCGCCTTCCGAACTTCCGAACCGCGGATTTTTTTTTTCGAAAGTTTTCGGAATTACGAGGATCTCCGTATTTTCGAAATACCGAGAAAACGGAGGTCCTCGTAATTACGAGAATTCTCGTAATTTTGAAAATTTTCGAAAAAAAAAAGAGAAATCTTGTAAATTCGCGGAATTTCTGCATTTTGGGGATTATTTTGAAGACGGAGCAAGCCACATGTCCCAAATTATCCAATGGCAGCTAACATGATTATTGCCAGCCCCCTGGGTATAAAAGGCTGCTTCACAGGCGCCATTTGTCAGTGTGTTGGAGTGTGTTTAGTGGAGACCTGACAGTGTAGGAGTTGGAGAGAGATTTTTGTGTTTTTGAGCTTTTTTTGAGCTTCTCGTGTGGTGGATTCAGTATGGTGGTTTAGCACTTGTTGTTAACCACCTGTATTCACACATCTTGAGACCCAACAGTCTTTTAAGGAATAACCTTGGTGTAATGGAGAGGAGGACCGTCTCTCCACTGAGATGTGGACCGCCTTCATCATCTAAGATGAATGAGGCGGGATCACATATCAGTACAGCACCCCTATGCTGATGCTGATGCCGTGACTGAAGGCCTCCTGCCCCTGGCCACCCGTACTGCTCCTCGCCTCATTTTCCACCTAGAGGCTTAGCTGATGCCAGCTTAGCTGGCAAATGGCACATTTTACTTATTGGCAGGGCCATATATGGTCACCTGCTCTACTGCATTCAAGTTGTGAAATAACAAATGCTCTGCACAACAGCTACTTGTGGCTAATTTTCTAAGATTGGGTCGATCCTACTTGGCTGAGAGCAGTACTTTGTTCTTCCTTCTCTCTCCACGAGGCACCATTGTGGTGTGTAACCTACTCTGACCATCTCATACAGCTGCAACAGCTACTCTGTGGCTAATGTTTTCAGCTCTGGGTCAATCCTGCCTGGCACTAGAGCAGTACTCATATTACAAAGTGTGGGCCTGCTGTAACTCATGGTGCGGTTCCTACAAAGCCTTACCCGTTCCACCGCTTTCCCTTGCACGAAGCATACTCTGAGGGAGGAGCAAGCCAGTGGGGTGAGGGTAGTGTCCAGTGGGGCCAACTGCCTGGCTCTTAACAATGGTGGCAAACGCAGTGGGCCTGTGTAACTCAATGGTGCGTTCCTACCCGTTCACGCTTTCCCTTGACGAAACATACTCTGAGGGAGAGAAGCCAAGGGGGTGAGGGGGATGTCCAGTGGGGCCAAGCCTGCCTGGCCCACAACAATGGTGGCAAACCGCAGTGGACATTATGTAACCCAGTACCCCATCGCCTTCTTTCTGTTGTGTGCAAACTACTATATGGGGAATGTGGCCAATGTGGTGTGTGTAATGGCATTAATGGTAAGGTATATACAATAAATTGTTTTTGTCAGAAGTGAATTAAAATATTTTACTACTTATTACAATACAGTAATATAATAAAAGTATACTTGCCTTCCATCAGTTGCCGCATGGCTTGAACATATGAGGCCTCTGCCTTTCAGATCAGACCACTGAGGGTAGAGACAGTGGTCTGGTAGCCGAAGCGGCGCAGGAGCCAGCGCTGGAGCCCTCCATAATCATGCGCTTTCGGCGCCGCACATGATGGTGCAGGGGGGAATCATCGTACCCTGGCCAGGAGGTACTGTGTGTCATACATCTGCCTTACAGAACTCACCATTGTGCAGGCAGGAAGTTCCGGTTCCTCATTTTTACAAAAATCCTTGGTTTTACGAAAATCCTCGTTTTTACAGAAATCCACATTTTTACGGAAATCCACATTTTTACGGAAATCCTCGTATTTTCGAAAAATACAGTTTTTTTAAATTCACGCTAGCAGACTGTAATTTTTAGGTATTGTAGGCATTGATACTTGTTCTTAAGGTCATTAACCAGGTCCCTGAGTGATTAAGTGTACGTTACCAAGGCTATTTAGACCACTTTTAATGCGGATTTTGCCGAACTTTCATTTTAATACGTTTTAACAGGTCCGCTCGTGGATCTTCGAATTTTCGGATTTTTCTGAAAATCCGCGGATCCTCGCGCGGACTGGATTTTTCGAAGTTCGGACATCTCTAGCGGCAACAGCCAGAGCCAGCATGGTATTGTCTTGTATAAAGAGAGGTATGGATTCAAGGGAGGAAAATGTAATTCTCCCTCTTTACAAAGCATTGGTAAGGCCTCATTTGGAATATGCAGTGCAATTTTGGAATCCTGTGTACAAAAAGGACATCTTTGAAATGGAAAGGGTTCAGAGAAGGGCAACTAAATTAATAAGGGGATTGGGGGAGCTTGGGAGAGACTGGAAAAGTTACAATTATGTATGCTGGATAAAAGACGCTTGCGTGGGGATATGATTACTGTGTATAAATACATTAATGGGCCATACAATAAACTATCTGGGGCATTGTTCACCAATAGAACATGTCAGAGGACACGAGGACATCCCTTAAGACTTGAAGAAAAAAGGTTTAGGCTTCAAGTTCGGAAAGGGTTTTTTACTGTGAGAACGGTAAAGCTATGGAACTGTCTTCCAGTGGACGGTTGTAATGGCAGGTTCCTTGGTCAGTTTCAAAAAAAAGCTGGATGAGTTTCTGCAAACAAGGAAGTTTGCAAGTTACTGGTATTGATACATAAAGTAGAGTTGATCCAGGGAAATTTCCGATTGCCCACGTCAGGAAGGGATTTTTTCCCCCTTCATAAATTTGGTGGGGTTTTTTTACCTTGCCTTTGTATAGAGGGTATCATGTGTATAGTGCGTATAGAGAGAATAGAGAGTATAGTGTGTATAGAGGGTATCATGTGTATAGTGCGTATAGAGAGAATAGAGAGTATAGTGTGTTATAGAGGGTATATGTGTATAGTGGTATAGAGAGAATAGAGAGTATAGTGTGTATAGAGGGTATCATGTGTATAGTGCGTATAGAGAGAATAGAGAGTATAGTGTGTATAGAGGGTATCATGTGTATAGTGCGTATAGAGAGAATAGAGAGTATAGTGTGTATAGAGGGGTATCATGTGTATAGTGCGTATAGAGAGATAGAGGTATAGTGTGTATAGAGGGTATCATGTGTATAGTGCGTATAGAGAGAATAGAGAGTATAGTGTGTATAGAGGGTATCATGTGTATAGTGCGTATAGAGAGAATAGAGAGTATAGTGTGTATAGAGGGTATCATGTGTATAGTGCTATAGAGAGAATAGAGAGTATAGTGTGTATAGAGGGTATCATGTGTATAGTGCGTATAGAGAGAATAGAGAGTATAGTGTGTATGAGGGTATCATGTGTATAGTGCGTATAGAGAGAATAGAGAGTATAGTGTATGAGAGGGTATCATGTGTATAGTGCGTATAGAGAGAATAGAGAGTATAGTGTGTATAGAGGGTATCATGGTATAGTGCGTATAGAGACTAGAGAGTATAGTGTGTATATAGGGGTATCATGTGTATAGTGCGATATAGAGAGAATAGAGAGTATAGTGTGTATAGAGGGTATCATGTGTATAGTGCGTATAGAGAGAATAGAGAGTATAGTGTGTATAGTGAGAAAAAAAGTATTGAGTGTATAGAGAAAATAGTTAAAAATAAGTGAAATCTATCTGATTGGTTTGTGCCGATTCCTGTTAATGTGGATGGTACAGTGAGTGCTACAATTATGCACACAAATGAGGTAATTGTCTGTAAAATCCAGTTAACATTACAAATCTACTAATACAGCTTCTATTACGGATTAATTTAGCTACCAACCCAAACTTTTAATACGAAGCTTGTAAGAAAAGAAAGAAATTCAGGTACATTAAAGTGACAGCTACCCTTTTAATGCAATTGCACTTACTGCAAAGAAAATTTACCTGTAATGATCGTATTTCCTTCATAGTTGAAAGCACATGAGAAGATTTCATCTGTATGTCCCTTGAGTACCTGGAGACATTCTCCTGTGTGTGGATCCCAGAGCCTGATGTTTTATCAGCACAGCTGTTAATATGCGATTACCCTGAGCGTTAAAACAGATTAGAAACGAGAAGAAAACGTTGAACATGAATAAAAGTCTATATCTTTGCCTGGAAATTATCTTCTAGAACTGATAACTTCTTCATGTTTGCATGCAGGTGGTCTCCTGCCAATTTAATTGTGTTGGTTTGAGAGGATTTCCCTATACTGCCTACTTAGAAGAAAACTATGCTCTGAGTGCAGCCTTTCAGGAAAACCTGAGTAGATAAATGCTCCTGCTTTTGTTCAGCTCCGGTCCAGGGTAAAGCTCCTGCTGATTGTTTGCAAAATGCTACCATTAATACCCACCCTTCAATGTTTAGCTCAGTGTTTCATTAAACAAGCAGGACTTCTTTCTTTCCAGCGGTATGTCTGGAATCTGGGAGAGGGATGGTGTAGCAAGAGTTTGAGACATTTCTCAAGAAAAAGCTATCCCTTTTTTTAGTTCCCTAGCTTTTTCAAGAACGTGCACACCCTATTTTTCACTCACCTTATGTCTTTCTACTAACTTTAAAGTTTTAATTTGCCTTATTGCTTTTTTTCCTATCTTTATAAAGGAACTTTTGCAGTCTAGCTTCTTAATATTATAAGGAGATAAAATCTACTGTTTACAAAGACAGGAAAAAACAACAAGAGAAATAAAAACTTTGAAGTTAGGAGTGAAAAATAGGGTGTACAGGTCTTCAAAAGGGAACGTGGTCTCCATACAAGTGACATTTATTAAAGGAGCTCATTCCACCTTTAAAACGACTCCAGCTCCTAGGTGCAATCCATGCAAACTTACAACAGTATAAAGGGTGGATTTCTGGGTAGCAATGTGAGCTTTGACATCACCAGCATTATTGCTCTACCCCCCTGCCACAGCACTGAGCATGCCCAGTAGTATCCTACTGCTGTAACTGTTTAATTAGCTTAGAAAAGAAAGTGGTTTGTTTTTTTTGGGGGGGGGGGGGGATTCTTACACAGCACATCATGTCACTTGTTCATCCTGACTGGCCGAGTGTAACTTTAAAAGCCTATATCTTAAGAACCAGATATGGTAGAGACATAATTATTGGCTTGTTTGAAAGGAATAATAAATTATTTTCAATAAATAATAATCTCTTGTATGGAGGAACACAGTTACACTTTAAGGGGTGCACTAGAGCTGTATTCAGATCTTGTTAGAAATTAAGACATCATGCTTTTTTCTTGGTTGCAAATTCCTTCAAACAGGCTAACCTTTCAGGATTTTTAATGTTAAAAAAATATATAACTTTTCCCCCAAAACATCTTGAAGTATAAATAATATTAATACATATATTTCATGTTTATAAGGTTTTACCCAGCACTCTGGCATAGGTACTATAACCGCTTTCGAATCAGTAGCATGATTAATGCTGCAGTACAAAAAAACTGCTTGTAGAGATGAAAATCTGGGGTGTATTTACAAACTCACAGTGCGATACCGCAGGGTTATTACAGCTGATTAAATAACTCTGTGGTCGTTAAAGACTGCTGCAGTTTTCTATGCCCATACCACTCGGTAGCCAACAATTGTACGGTATCGGTATTTTGTACCACATTTTTCATGACCGTGGTGCAAAATACAGACAGCATGTAAAATAACGATCATTAACAAATCTGTAATACTGCGCCTTTAGTGTCTGTGTGATCTGCACTATTGTCCCTTTGTATATATTATTTGGAATGACCACTAATGTCTCAGTAAGAGTTTTAGCATTTGGGAAATGATTTTGGATTAATTGACCCCTTTCATCCCAACAACATTAACAAACTCACCTTAGAAATTTCTCCTTCCTGGCCCTCAGCTTTGCGAGACATTTCCTGCTAGCTGCACTGTATACCCTGGCAGTTCCTGGTGCAAAAACAAGATGTGGGCAAGCACTAAAAGTTAAATTGCTTCCATAAAAGACACAAATGCAGTCCATGGTGTAATGCCCTCAACATTCCAATTTACATAGGTTCACTATTGAGAAATGCACTGTGCTGTCCTAAGATCAGGTGCACCTTATATCCTCCCTTTACAGCTCTGCATTATGGTGTTTCCATGGGCCCAATTTACCCAGAGGTGCAAATACAGGCAAATGTGACTTCTGGTATTTAATACTGGATTTGCACCTGGTGATAAACCCCAAAAGGGATTTTACCCCAGCGCCACTTTAAGACCAGCCTTGCTGGTCTTAAATGTGGAGTTTAAAGTGGTGCAAATCCTTTTATAAATACTTTGCGCCGGTTGCACGGGTTGTCTTTTGTGAAACTGGTGCAGCCAGTGCAATTATGGAGTTAAACTTGCGCTAACCTATTCATATCAGTTGCCACGATGTAACCCTATTTTAAGCACAGCACGCCTGGGTAAATCAGGCCCTATCAGTGTAACAAATAAAGGGGCAATGTTGGAGGGTATGCTATGCATCTCTGCAAAGTCTTTAAAACACTTTAGGGCAGTGGTACCAGGGATAAAATCATTAACATCATCAAAAAAAGAAATCCACACCATCAAAATCCCCTAATCAATGAGCGTTGCAGCAAGTATTGGCTTGGAATCTGAAAATGGAAGGTTTTCTCAAAATACTCGCTTTGATTTGAAAACAAAGTATGTGAATCCTGCTCAGCAAATGGGAAGTGTTTGCCAACATGTTGGGTCAATATTTCTATGCTGCAGTAATTTAAATTTTTATAGCTTTTGGCTTCAGCCAAGAATAATTATTAGTTTAAGTCTAACTGAAAATAATTACTCTAAAACTGAATTAGCAAGTGTACTAAGATCAATATCTGCCATTATAATGAGCAGGAAAAGCACACAACAAACATTAACATAATGAATATAACTAACAGGCCCGTAACAAACATTTTAATCAATTTCTACTGTTACACACCAGGCGGGTGAAGCCAGGGGGGCCACATCTTTTCTTTGCCTATGACAGATACAGCTTCCCCCAGAATACCCCTGTAGTTGAGAAGGGGGGGTGATACCATAGTTTTGTTGGGGGATCCAGGCACTCCTAGATTCACCACTGAACAAAATAAAGTTATGACAATTGATTACATGCTCAATTTGATTAAGGCTAATATTGTAATTTAAACTACCAACATATATGGCTAAAATGGTGGATGAAACTTTCTGGTGTTTGTAAATCTCTGTAGGATTCAGTTGTTTCATTAACAGGCTCATTTACCTCTTTTAGGCTCTTAAAGTCACGTTAACCAATTTATGATTGGTTAGCCTTGGTTTGTGGCAGCTGCGCGGCCCCGAGGTTGTGCGGTTTGTGAACACGTATTAGTATTAATGCTTAAAACTAAAATATGTTAAATACTACTGGTAAGTGCGGGTGAGATTCACCCAAAGCCTTGGTAAATCTGCTTTGGGTGATTTGCCAGAGCGCGTGCCGTTTTGGGCGAATCTCCCACACAATGTCCAGGGTATCAACATCAACATATTTAAAACTGCCTGGCCCCCCATTTTGCAATCATATTCCCATTGTAATAATGATTCCAAGTTCCCAAACCTTGACCTGTCTGGTAAAGTTGTAGGAATGTTGCCAGGTAAACCACCAACCTGGTCAATGTTACAGTAACATTACTGTTGAACCAAACGTGGACTCAATCTAACATTGTGCCAGTGTATGACCACATTAAAAGACTTAACAATAGCAGCCAACAGTTTGAAACCTTTTTTGAGGACAGAAAAATACAGTAGGAAAATGTTACAAAAACATTTATTTTAAACCTTTATTGGTCCTTAAGTGAAATTAAGGGAATTATTTTAACCTGAACCTTATTTGGTTTCCACTCACCATCAGCTGAGGCAGTGGCCACCAACTGGCCTGCAGAATCAAATGTAACATCCAGGACCTCATCTTCATGTCCAGTGAGTGTAGCAACACATTTGCCATTTAGAGAATCCCAAGCTGAAATAACAAATTGTCATCATCACACCTAAGCATAGAGAGCAGCAGCTTAAAAGGTATCTCACCCCCCCAAACCGAATATTTGCTATAGTGTAGGGGCCGGGGGAGCAGTAGGGGTGGACCAACAGCCGTATTTTTTATTGGCTGAGAGTCAGGTTGTAGAGGGAAGAGGTTAGGTAAGTCTATTTTCTCGCCTAGCATTAGTGTTGGGGGGGGGGGTTATAGGAAGGTTTTTTTTTTTGTTGGTTTTTATAGTTAAATGCAGCCTTGGGCAATCGGAGGGAGGAGGGCTCCTGCGCGTGCCAGAGTCCTCAAGCAGGACAGGAAGTAGCAGGCCACTGGATTATACGCAGACAGCTCCTACTCTTTTGTACTTTCTGGACTTTGATCAGGCACTGCAGGACAACAAAAAGGTGCTGAGAAGAAAGGTAAGGAATTTTTGACACTAGACACTGGGGCCAGCGGTGAGGCAAATTTTAGTTTGGGGTGGACATGCCTTTAATACTGTTAGAACTTTAATACTGTTATACCTTTAATACTGTTATATATAGACCTTTAATACTGTTATGCCTTTAATACTGTTATGGCTTTAATATTGTTATGCCTTTAATAGCATTATGCCTTTAATACCATTAAACCTTTAATACTGTTATGCCTTAATAGCGTTAGCCTTTAATACTGTTATGCCTTTGTGATCCAAAAATTCTAATAATCCTTTGCACCACCAGGTTTTATACATCCCATGCATACATATACCATAAACCTACATTTGGATTGTGTGCTGTCTATCTTACTTTTGTAGTGAAGTAAAACAAAAATTCAGGTGCCCTATAGCTCCCCTCCTTATGTTCATAACTGTCAGCAATAGTAACATGGTTCCTGTGTTTGGGATTGTATTGTGTGATGGCTGTGCTAACTTTGGTGCTTGTGTCCGTTATGTGACTTTTCTCTTCTGTTTAGTTAATACATTGCAAGCATGTCCTTCTCTACACCCCATAATATTTCCAAAATAAGAGATTTGCTTATCATAGTGTCCGGCACAGCAGATGTGATGTCTGAGCAAAGGTTTTCAATATTGTAGATACCATAATGTTTTTCAATATTGTAGCTACCATATGTACAAATATAAAATGACTCAAAAGAAAAACAATTGTTTGGGAAAATTAGGAAGAAACAGCAGGGATTAAGACTTCACTGGTTAATGCTTATAAAGAACTCAGACTACATTTACATTGGTATTTAGGTTTGAGTAAAAGGCCAATCATGTTAGGTCTACTACTGTAAGCAAGAAATTCATCTCAACCATGATGTGGAAGATTTTAAAGGCTGGTGACTGCAAAGATCAGTCTAGGGCAGTGATGTCGAACCTGGCATTCCAGATGCTTGGAAACTACAACTGCCAGCATGCCTTGTTTAGAATAACTACAACTGCCAGCATGCCTTGGTTGTAGATAACTACAACTGCCAGCGTGCCTTGGTTGTAGAATAACTACAACTGCCAGCGTGCCTTGGTTGTAGAATAACTACAACTGCCAGCGTGCTTGGTTGTAGAATAACTACAACTGCCAGCGTGCCTTGGTTTGTAGAATAACTACAAACTGCCAGCGTGCCTTGGTTGTAGAATAACTACAACTGCCAGCGTGCCTTGGTTGTAGAATAACTACAACTGCCAGCGTGCCTTGGTTGTAGAATAACTACAACTGCCAGCGTGCCTTGGTTGTAGAATAACTACAACTGCCAGCGTGCCTGGTTGTAGAATAATACAACTGCCAGGTGCCTGGTTGTGTGAATAATACAACTGCCAGCGTGCCTTGGTTGTAGAATAACTACAACTGCCAGCGTGCCTTGGTTGAGTAACTACAATGCCAGCGTGCCTGGTTGAGAATAACTACAACGCCAGCGTGCCGTGGTTGTAGAATAACTACAACTGCCAGCGTGCCTTGGTTGTAGAATAACTACAACTGCCGGTGCCTTGGTTGTAGAATATAACATGATTTGAGTCACAGGTCTAGGATGTTAGCACAAATGCAAAGTACATTGGACTGAGAGTAAAGTATAATAACCTTCGCATTGTACACAAACAATAGAAACTAGATTCTTCTCATATCTAGGCTCTATGTCAGTGTTTCTCAACCAGGGTCCGGGGACCCCTAAGGGTCCCTGAGAGGTTGCATGGGAGTCCTCAAAAGATTGACAGAAACTGTATGGATTCCCTATTGTGATGAAAAGATATATTTTCTATATATATTTATCAATGTTCTGTATTTGTATGAATATGTTTTTGGTTTTGGTGTATTGATGTCTGAGAGATGGTTCCCATTTTTTTTAAATAGAGATATATTTATAGATGTATCTTTTATATTTGTATAAATTATGTATTTTGATGATATTATGACTGAGAAAGGAAAAGAAAAATAAATAATCTTAATTTTATGTAGGGGTTCCCCAAGATACGAAAAATTTTAAAGGGGTCCCCACAGGGAAAAAGGTTGAGAAACACTGCTCTATGTAATTATTTGACAGATAGACAGATTGTGTCTTTTAAACCTATAGTACCAAACCACAATGTACCTTCTGAAATTTATAGGAGGTTCATGTGGCCATAAAGATTGAGACATGCACATATATGGCTCTCATTATGACAGTGTATGAATAGTGACCGAACTGCGGTCTACTGAGGATCGTCCATTCGTCCAATTCAGACAAACAAATTGCTGGGCGTCAGTCTTAGGCTGCTGCAAATCCATGCAATTTTTTTCAAAAAAATTCTTAAATCAAAGTAAACGTATTTACACTGTTAGTTCTAGTTAGGATGGTTACTGTATGCAGCAATTATTTTATACCTTGCAGGATTTATCCATAGAAGCAGTGGCAATTAGGGAACAGTCCCAGTTAAACTGTGCACTGCTGATCTCTCCACGGTGACCAATCAGAGTGTGAATCCTCCTGTGAAGACAAAAATAAACATTAAAAATGTCCTTTTTACTAGTTATCTAATATTTACAAAGCACCAGTTTACTTAGTACAGTTACCAGGGGTGTTTCTGGGAGCAAAAGCTAGCTGCCTCTGCTCTTGCCCACGTCACCACTGCTAAATACAAGTGCTCACAGGAGGAGCCCCATTTAAGTTTATGATGGGTGTGGCCCATAACCTCAGTTCATGGAAAATACCCCCCCCCCCCCCCAACCGTTAGATGACTAGACTATGGATTACACAGCAATATATACATATGTATAGAGCTATACCTAAGGTGAAAAGTGATGTGGATGTTGCAGTTAAAGAGAGGGAAAAAGCAAGCTTAAGGTCATGGAAGGACACAAAGGATACATGCTAACATGATTTCTAATATTCTGCAGCAATGTTCTAAATGTTTGTGGGTCGGGATTTGCATTGTTTGTTAAAACAGCAGAAAACTCATTAACATCTTCACAGCACAAACAATGTAATAACATTTAGAAGATGTAAAGTCTGTAATAATTGTTGTAAAAAAGCAATTAAGTTAGTTAAAATGAAAAGCTGGGTAATATAAGAATAACCCCAAGATACTCTTCAAGTATCTCATTTAGAAAAAGATTAGAGATGAAAATAAATCATTAATTAATGGTACTATAAAGGTTATAGAGGATGCTGGAAAGGCAAATGTACTAAACCATTTTTGTTCTATGTAAACAAAAGTGCAGCCTGTTTCTTAATGGATGGTTTAGTAGACACGAAAGTTGATAGGAGACATAGTCCATAAGCAGCTAAGCAAAGTTAATATCAATAAAGCTTCAGGATCAGATGGAATACATCCAAGGGCTTTTTATCCATGCAATGCTTCTTATTTGGTAAGATTCCTGTAGTATCTAGTTAAAGTCCAGGAAACTGAAGAGTAGGAGCCTTTCTGTTTGTAAAGTTTTCTGCCCCTCCTCTGTCCTCCTGGAGGACTCTGACATGTGCAGGGGAGCCCCCATCCCTCCCTCTGGATCCATCGTCTTTTTCAGTGAACTATTCCTTTAAATATTAAAAAAGTGCCAGGAAACGTACTTGCCAACCTTTGTTCCCTTAACTGAATAGCCGACAGCCCCTGACCCTGAATCACAGATGCGGCTGCCAGTCCAGCTCATAGTTGTTACTCGGTTCCCGGAAGTAGGGAAGAGGGAACGAAGGAGGGTAAGTAAGGTTCTGGGCATTTTTTAAGACTTAAACATGGTTTAGTTTGGGAGGGGGGTCCCTACACTACAGAAAAAAGATGTATTTGGGGTTGACATGCCCTTTAAAAAACAAAGGTCTTTAAATTGCTGGTTGCACAGACTGCTGTGTGGATCTATTAAATTGTTTCTGTTTTATTTCTGGGATTGTTGTCTAAGTTTAAGTAAACAAAAACAACTCTTCTCTCTTACTACTAGGATAAGATGGTGGGGGTTATTTAGTAAAGCTTTTGGCAATGAGTTTCTAAAATAATAATTTTAAATATGTGAATTTACACCTGTAAATCCAGAAGGGCATTAAAAAAATGAAAAGCAAGAAAGACTTTAAAGGGCATGTCCACCCCCAAAACTATAATCCCCCCCAGTAATGGCCCCACCATGTAGTGTAGTGTAATCCTTACCTCACATCCCAGCTCCATAGGGTTCTCCTGTAGACCCCCCCTAAAGTCCCAAAAACTGTCCACCAGGAGGCTAGCAGGGCTTTGCCTGCTACCTTGCCTCCGGTAGATATTTGTCATGCGTACTGCAGCCCTTCTCCCCCCTCCCTCCCCCTCCCTCTCCCTCCCTCTCCCTCCCGTTCCACGATCCCTCCCCCGAGCGAAAAAAAAAAATAATATGCTGCTCCCCCATGTATGGTAGCCCCAACCGCATGTTTAGTATTTTCAAAAAGCTCCCCAAACTCTTACTTACCTCTCCTCTTTCCTCCGCTGCACTGAATGACCGGCAGCCGCGTCCGTGATTGGCTGCCGCTCCTCCGCCCCTCTGCTTGCATTCTCGCAATCAGAGGGCCGGCAGTGCAGCGGAGGAACGAGGGGAGGTAAGTAAGAGTTTGGGGAGCTTTTGGAAAATACTAACCATGCGGTTGGGGCTACCATACATGGGGGAGCAACATATCAAAAATAATTTTTAAGGGTGGACATGCCCTTTAAAACAAAATTGCTGTTTGTGTTTGTTTGTGATATTAGTGTCACCTCTTCCCAGCTAGTCCAGCCTAACAGGTTTTCCATCTTAGGTAGAGAAGTGGAGGATGGCTCAGAATTGCATGCAGATAGGTTTGGGCCTAGGCACTCCTGTGGCAGCCTGCCAGTATAGAAATAGGTGCAGCTTCTGTCAGTCCTCTACCTCCAGACTCTAAGCTATAGCACAAGAAATAAGCAGGGAGATTCAATAAAAGTTCTTAGCATTTAAAATGGTGCTAATTTAGCCCCAACCAATCAGATATTATTTAACATTTGAAAGCTAACATCTGATTGGTTGGGCCAAAATTAGCACCATTTTAAACGATAAGAACTTTTATTGAATAACCCTGTAGGTTATAGAAGCGCACACTACTTTCTCAGAATGTTGTTTATTTAATGTTGTTTATCACATAAACCAACGTTTCGGAGTGTGTGACACACCTGATGAAGGGGACATAGTGATCCCCCGAAACGTTGGTTTATGTGATTTCTAATAAACAGAACATTCTGAGAAAGTAATGTGCACTTCTACAACCTGTGGCTCAGAAGTATTATACAGTATATATATTAGCATTGGGTTATCTGCTGCCGAGACCCTGCATGACAAACAGTATGTGTCATACCTGGTAATATAGCTCGACATGTGTAGACTGGGGCTGGGATGATTGGTCTTGGTTCACATAGGTGCCAATGACTAAGCTAGAGGAGGTTCTTAAAAATGACTTCTGCGAGTAAGTGGGCAAGTTAAAAACAAGGAACTATATTGCCACGTGCTACGTTAGGGAGGCAACAAGATCTTAGAAGTTATTGTGAAAGGAATGCGATTTCCCTACTAATTTAATGCATTTTTCAGCATTGTTGTTATTCCTACATTTACACACATATCTAGATCTGCTGCACAGATCCACCAAAATCTTCTTCCATTCTAGTACATGGTGGCAGGATATTTAAATTCCTGCTGAAATGTTCTCTTGTAACTAGGTTCAAAGATTTTGACAACCAGCCAATATGCTCCCCAAAAGAAACTGAGCAAAGGAACGAAACCCACAACAGCCCAAAGCAGAATGTAATATGAAAACCCCAATGTTATTATTATTCTAAAGGACACTGCACCAGGGAAAATGTACCTTCCAGAAGGGATCTCCCACACAGAGACTGTGTGATCGAACGATCCTGTGATCAGTCGGTCTCCCATGGTATTAAACGACATTGAGATAATTTCTGCCGAATGCCCCTAGAGATTAAGTATAATATAAATTTAATGGGAAAAAAACTAAAATAGAATCAAGTAATTGAAATATGTTAATTACAGAGATGAATACAGTTATTTTTCATTAAGCCCCTAAAAGGTGCTATAGGTATTCACTGTTTATTCTCAGGCACAGGTGTCAAACTAGTGGCCCTCCAGATGTTTGGAAACAACAATTCCCAGCATTCCCTTGTTGCAGTATGTAGCTTGGGAATGCTGGGAGTTGTAGTTTTCAAACATCTGGAGGGCCGGGAGTTTGACTCCTATGCCGGTAATCTAACAATGTTCACTACTGAGGAGTCTTAAAACTAACCTGGTTCCGCTTTAGAACTGCCGATTTGGAATTTTCAAACCTCATAAGTTGTGAAAGAAAAATCAAAATAAGGTTCCACAGAAACAATGTCGGAACGGACCTTGTCAGTTTCTATTCACAGCACTACTTAATAGGTACATTATGGGTACTAAAGTCGAATCATAACTTGAATTAAAGGAGAACTATGGTGCGTATAACGTTTTTTCAAAAACAGTTGAAATGGGGCAGGGGTGTAGTATTGGTACTTTCTACCTCCCAATATCATTTCTATATAAAGGGCAGCACAAAGAAATAGTATGAGCGAGTGCTATAGCATTATCTTTATTACAGGAAGGCCCAGGGTACTAACCTGGCAGATGCAAACTGTATGGTCTGTAGCTCCTCAAAACGACGGAGCGTGGAAATAATCCATCTTACTTTCCTGCACCAGGTTCTTTTCATTTTTAAAAAGTAAATTTTTACAGTATAGTTGTCCTTTAAGACTTACCAATAAGTAACTTATTTAGTGCATGTTAAATTAAAAAAAAAATATACATAAAAATGTATTTTCAATAATGTTGCTCGTATCTTCTTTACAAGCTTCACCAGCTATACTTAGGTGAATGGGGCTGACTTTACCAGATGCAGAGGACCATGGGAAACAGGAAGTAACAACACCAACTACTTTTAAAAGTATGTATCTAATCATTGATCCTGCCCCCCGCGGTCCTCTGCAGCTGGAAACGTTCTGGGATTGACAAAAATATCACTTAGGGTAGTTGGTCTGGTTATAATATCGACCCTTTCATACCTATCCTTAGTGCTGACCTTACAGTAAATGGGCTCCAAGTCCTCCTACCACTATGATTCTTGTCCCATCATTATTAAACATATTGCACCAATATAGTAAACAGACAAATGCACATTTCAGTACCCTTGCCTTTTGTGATAATTCCTACATTGAAATATACCACCCCTCTGCAAAAAAAGGTTACACTTTTCAATTCTGCTCCCAACACAAATTTTATACTTACAAGTTTGCGATTCACCATCACTTCCTGTGTCTGCACCTCCTCTCCACTGTGGCTGTTGTGTTCTGTTTCTGTTCCCGAGCAGCTGCAGTGGATGGCAATCAGTGATTGGCCATGACGTCACTGACTGCCTTACCTGGAAGTGGAGTGGGAAGTGCAGAGCCGCAGCGGTGGTTCGAGGAGCTTGTAAGTATGATAGCTCTTGTTGGAAGCAGATTTAAAAAGTGTAAGATAAACGATCTCTAGCTTTAGGGGGTGCTGTATAACATATTCATTTTTTTGCAGAGGGTGGACATTCCCTTAATTAAGTCCATTCAAATTACATGGCTTTACAAAAATAAAAAAAATCCCTAAAAAAAGGAATAGAAGAAGAAAAATATATAAAATGAAACTAGCTGCATAGCTGCATAAACAAGAGCAGAAGACAAGAATGTTCCAGTGCAAGTCATGAACAGTTATATAAGAGCTATTGTTTCAGTGAGCTTTATGAATAGGCATACAAATAATAACCTTCTGGGAATAAAACATTTACAATGTAAAGATGATAGGAGATATTGGATTTACTTCTAAGCAATGTGTAGGAGTATGACCTTAAAGGGCATGTCCACCCCCAAAACCTATATCCCCCCAACTACTGGCCCACCATGTAGTTAGTTTAATCCTTACCTTAAGTCCAGCTCCATAGGGTTCTCCTGTAGACCCCCCCCCCCCCCAAAGTCCCAAAACTAACCACCAGGAGGATAGCAGGGCTCTGCCTGCTATCTTGCCTCCGGTAATATTTGCCATGCGTACTGCAGACCTTCTCCCCCCCTCCCTCCCCCTCCCTCCCCCTCCCCCTCCCTCCCTCCGTTCTACTATCCCTCCCCTAGCTTTAAACCCCTTAACATGCTGCTCCCCCATGTCCCCCAGCCCCAACCGCATAAAAAAATTTTTCAAAAGCTCCACAAACTCTTACTTACCTCTCCTCTTTCCTCGCCTGCACTGAATGCCAGGCAGCCGCGTCCGTGATTGGCTGCCGCTCAGCCAATCACAGACGCGACTGCCGGTCCCGCCCTCTGCTTGCATTCTCGCAAGCAAGGGCCGGCAGTGGCGGCGGAGGAACGAGGGGAGGTAAGTAAGAGTTTGGGGGGCTTTCTGAACAAAAAAATTTATGCGGTTGGGGCTGGGGGACATGGGGGAGCATCATTTTTCAAAAAAATTTGTTTTACATACCCTTTAATTGGACATACCCTTTAATTACACTATTGAGGTTATACTGCTACAGCTGGCCAAACTATAAGGAAGGGAAAACTTTGAAATAGAGAAAGTTGCTGTTCCAGTTAGAAGACTCTGTGACAACTTATGTTTATGTGTGCCTTTTAGCCAATTTCCATTACTGGTGAAAGATAAATCAAAGGTCAAATTGATGAACCTAGTATAATTCTACCATAGATTTCCCAATGATTACTTTTAGATGTAAGATAAGAAATCTATGCCTATGATTAAGTGTTTTAAAGGGCATGTCCATCCCTCAAAAATGATACAGTATTAAAGGTTAATCACCCACAATAGCTAGAAAGCTAAAAGATGTAGGACTTATTTGTTATACAGCAAACTGTTTTTCTCCCCTTTCTCTCTGTCTCGCAAAAGGTTTCTGCCCCGTGTCAGACTGGACTGTTGGTGAACCTAACATTTCATATCTCTATTATCATTGATTTACATATCTATTTTACTCCTCAGTATTTACATTTTAGCAGTTTTCTCTGTTTTCTTGGGTGAATGGTCTATGGGCCCATCAGGGGATCGCCCTGTAAACCTGTGGGCCAGTCAGACACTGCTTCTGCAAACTCTAAAAGCTTTTTTTTTTTCAAGAAGCATATGATCAAAGAGGCAGCTAGAGGAATAGAATTCAGTCACAGCTGTGATATCAACTGCCAAATCCATAATTGACAGCTGCTAACCTGAAGAACCACAAAGAGGAATAAGTAAACATTGTGAATCCTTTCAAATTAGTTTTACATTGCTCAGATTTCTATTTCAGTTTTGGGGTTATTTATCATGTTGTATAATTCCTGTTAAACTTACAGTAAGAGTCATAGTTTCCTCACCGCTCTGAATGTCCCATAGCTTGGCAGTAGTGTCCATGCTACCTGTTGCTACAAGGGTACTCTGAGGATTGAACGCCAAACAAACCTGAAAAACGAAGATATTGAAACATCAGCAACCACAAAAAAAACTATTACAGTGGTTCTCTTTCAAATGAGAGAAATTTCAGAGGTAGCTTATCATAACATACGAATTGACAAAATGATTGCATTTAGGAAATATAGTGTCTGGATTTAAAGGGACAGTTCAGTGGAAAATATTCTTTTTTAAATTACTTAAATGCTATTAGGGGTTATGCAAACAGGAAGTCATTATTTTGGAAATATTTATTTATGCATATCTGTTATATTCAGTTAGATAAAACAAATCAAACTTTAATAATCTGTCTTTCTAACACAAATTCTCCATCCCCCTTATCAGTTTAGTTGCCCGTCTCAGTATTCTTTCTAATTAGTTTCCTTGTGTCCTTTCTGTGTATTGGTACCCAAACCTGCACTGCTCACTCAAGATATAAGTTCGTACAAACTCGAACTTGTGGACATATTTTCGGTAATTATAAAAAATTCAAGGATTATCCAATTCTCGAATCGATAACCCTCTACTTTAGTGCTCCATAACCCTAGAATGCGGCGTTCAGTAAATCTAGAATTTGGTGATTCCCCTCGAAAGTAGTGTTCGCTAACCCTTAAATTCGTCCATAACCCTAGAATGCGGCATTCGGTAACCCTCAATTACATCGATAACACTCAAATGTAGCATTCGCTTACCCTCGAATGAGGTGTTCAGTAACCCTCGAATATGGCAATAACCCGTGAATGTAGCGTTCTTTAACCCTTGATTTCGGCCATAAACTTTGAATGCGGCATTCGGTAACCCTCAAATTTGGCGCTAACTCTCAAGGTAGCATTCGATAACCCTCGATTTCATTGATAACCCTCAAATTTGGCCATAACCCTCGAATGTAGCGTTCGGTAACCCTCAAATTCAGTGATAACCCTCGAATGTACCATTCGATTTCGGTAACACTTGAAAATTCAATATGCAACCCCGACAATTGCTAGATCTCAAGGAAAGTTACAGGGAGATGAAATAAAAGTTCTTATCGTTAAAAATGGTGCTAATTTTGCCCCAACCAATCAGATGTTATTTACCATTTGAAAGCTAACATCTGGTTTGGGCAAAATTAGCAACATTGTTTACGATAAGAACTTAGTCATGGTATATCTGTTGTATTCAATTAGATCAACTGAACTACATTTCAAGTCCAGTTGATCTAATTGAATACAACAGATATCACAGACATATATTCGATTATTATAAAAAATTTGAGGATTGTATCCCCCAGCTTTAGCACTCTATAACCCTAGAATGAGCCGTTCGGTAACCCTCCAATTCGCCGATAACTCTTGAATGTAGCGTTCACTAATCCTCGAAATCGTCCACAACCCTCGAATGCGGTGTTCGGTAACCCTTGAATATGGTCATGACACTCTAATGTAGCGTTCAATAACCCTTAAATGCGGCTTTTGGTAACCCTCGAATACAGCAATAACCCGTGAATGTAGCATTCGCTAACCCTCGATTTCGGCAATAAACCTCGAATGTGGCTTTCGGTAACTTTCAAATTCAGCGATAACCTCAAATTTAATGTCCACTAACGCTCAATTTCGACAAAAACCCTCGAAATCCTAAACTTAAGATCTAAAGAAGTTAGACACATCATCCTAGGCTTGTTTTAAAGGTATGACAGAGCTCTTTTCAATAACAGACACTTAAAGTTATATCATGTACACAAGTAGACTGTACTTTTTCTGACTGGTCTGCAAT
This sequence comes from Hymenochirus boettgeri, assembly GCA_019447015.1. Taxonomy (NCBI): domain Eukaryota; kingdom Metazoa; phylum Chordata; class Amphibia; order Anura; family Pipidae; genus Hymenochirus; species Hymenochirus boettgeri. The sequence goes on from CM033473.1 coordinate 240,849,414, forward strand.
AAAGATTTTAAATGAAAGGTCCTACCTTTAAAATGAGCCATCATCATTTGATCCATAAAGTAGAGTTGTTTCCGATTGCCACTTGGAGTCAGCAAAGAATTTTTTTCCTCTTCATAAATTTGATGGGGTTTTTTTGCCTTCCTCTGGATCAAGAGTTAGGCAGGAAATGGGGATATTGCTAGATGAATTGAACTGGATGGACGTATGCCTTTATTCATCCTCAAATACTATACTATTGTCCACCCCTCTACATGCTGCACAGCCCAAGATATGAAGAAGTCACTGATCAGAAAGTTAGGGGGTGGTAGGTTCTGAATTTGCAGTAACAAATACTAGTTCCTCCTTCTAATCTGCCATTGGCACATGCTCAGTGCAGAAGAAAACAGAAGAAACCAGGAAGAGATTGAGGTACAGTGACTGAAGGAGGACTTAAGTGGAGGAAGGGGGAGAACAGCACAGTCCACAATAGGGTGATTTTTTAATCTTTGTTTCATGTCTCCCACTCGCTAGCCCCCTGGCCCTTCCCACTCATGGGACCCCTTGCCCCTCCCCCTCATGGGGTACCCATGGTCCATCCCCTTGCAGACTAACGAGTGGGGGGCCAGCAAGTGGGAGGCAATAAAAAAGATTTTTTTTAAAAATCTAAATCTGTGCAAAATTATGATGCCATGTTGTCATAGTGACATGACTAAAAATGTACCCAGACACACTTGAACGCTATTAAAAGATATAGAATAAGAAGTGCAATGCTTTTTTGGGTCAAAATCCAAATCTGTGAAAAATTATGATGTCATGCTGATGTCATAGTGACGAAGTGAAGAAGTTCTTATTCTTTGTGCAAAATTATTATATTATGCTGATGTCATAGTGATATCACTATAAATGCAGATAGACACATTTGAACACTATTAAATGGATATAGAATAAAAAAATCACACCAAATGCAATGCTTTTTTGGATCAAAATCCTAATCTGTGCAAAATGATGATGTCATAGTGAGATCACCAAAAATGCAAAAATTTTATATTTTGGGTAAAAATCCAAACCTGTGAAAATAAATGATGTCATGCTAATGTTATTATGACATCAATAAGAAATGCACCAAGACAGATTTGAACACTATAAAAATATATAGAATAAGAAATAACACCAAGTGCAATGCTTTTTAGGGTCAAAATTCAAATCTGCACAAAATGATATAATGCTGTCATAGTGACATTACTAAAAAATACACCCAGACACATTTGATCACTATTAAAAGATGTAGAATAAGAAATCGCACCAAATGCAATGCTTTTTTGGATCAAAATCCTACTCTGTGCAAAATGATGATGTCATGATGATGTCACTAAAAATACACCCAGACATATTTGAACACTATAAAAAAAAAAATAAAGAATAAGAAGTTGCACCAAGTCCAATACTTTTTGGCATCAAAATCCAAATCTGTGAAAAATAATAATGTCATGCTGATGTCCTAATGACATCAATGAGAAATGCACCCAGACATATTTAAACACTATCAAAAAATGGAGAATAAATAGTTGCACCAAGTGTAATGCTTTTTTAGGTCAAAATCGAAATCTGTGCAAAATGATAATGTCATGCTGATGTCATAGTGAAAACACTAAAAATGCACCCAGACACACTTGAACACTATTAAAAGATATAAAATAAGAAGTCGCACAAAGTGCAATGCTTTTTAGGGTCAAAATCCAAATCTATGAAAAATGATAATGTCATGCTGATGTCATAGAGACATCACTAAAATTGAACGCAGACATATTTGAACACTGCAATGCAATGCTTTTTGGTGCAATTGTGATGTCAAGCTGATGTCAAAGTGACATCAATAAAAATGTACCAAAACACATGTAAACACTATTAGGGAATATCCAATAAGTAGACAAACTAAGTGCAATACTTTTTAGGGTCAAAATTCAATTCTGTAAAAAAAAAAAAAAATTACGATGTCATGCTGACATCACTAAAAGTGTACCCAGACACATTTGAACACTATTAAGAAATAATAGTTAGATAATGACCTTTTTAGGGTCAAAATCCAAATCTGTGAAAAATTATAAAGTGACATCACTTAAAAATGCGCCCAGACACATTTTAATACAATTAAGAGATGTAGAGTAAGAATTTGCACCAAGTGCAATGCTTTCTTGTGTCAAAATCCAAATCTGTGCAAAATTATGTCATGCTGATGTCATAGTGACATCACTAAAATGCACCCAGACACATTTGAACAATATTAAAAGGTATATAGGGAGATTCAATATATGTGGATTGCGCTACTTACCTTTGCATGATCCCGCGATACAAGACGTAAATGAGATTATATTGTGGGATTACATAAAGGTAAGAATTTCCGGTAGCGCTGGAATAAAATCCCCCTACAGAACCCTGTTAAGTTTTGTGCTACAAGGTAGCGCAATACTTAAAGGGCATGTCCACCCCCAAAACTAAATTCTCCCCCACTGCTGCCCCCACTGTGCAGTGTGTAAAAATCCTTACCTTACATCCCTGCTCCAAATGGTTCTCCTGTAATGTCCCTCCAAAGTCCAAAAAACTGACCACTAGGAGTCCATATAGGACTCTGCCTCCTGTCTTTCCTCCAGAAGAATTTGCACATGCTCAGTGCAGCCCTTCCCTCCCTCCCAATTCATGTTAGATTTCCTCTCCCCCTAGTGTAACATCCTTTTATTGTAGTGTAGGGTTCCCTACTATAGCGGTTGGGGGTGGGAGCCCTACAGTACAGCAAAAAAAATTTAAAAGGGTGGACATGCCCTTTAACAAAAGGGGTTTTGTATCAGTTGCAGCATGCTATTTCCAAAAACATTTGGAAATGGCACTGTGCCCTAAAATCCATGTAAAACACACGTTAACCTGATATTACTTCGGGTTAACTTGGGTTTTAGATAGATTTTCCCCATATTATATCTTCCTGATAATATAAGAAATCCCCCCGAGTGCAATGCTTTTTGGTGCAATTGTGATGTCATGCTGATGTCATAGTGACATCACTAAAAATGCTCCTAGACATATTTAAACATTATTAAAAGATAAACAATAACAAGACAAACTAAATGCAATGCTTTTTAGGGTAAAAAAAAAATGATGATGCCATGCTGAAGTCACTGTGACATCACTAAAAATGCACCCAGACACACTTGAACATGATTAAAAGATATAGAATTAGAAATCAGAGACACAATGATACACTGTTAAAATTATGTACAATTCTTTTTTTTGGGTCCAAATACAAATCTGTGCAAAATGATGATGTCATGCAGTCATAGTGACTTAAAAATGCACCAGACACATTTAAATTAGAGATGTTCAAAACTGGTGAGTTTCGTCCCGTTTTCGGATTTTCGAATTTTCGGGAAAATTTGAAAATCCGAAAACGGACCCATAGAAGTCTATGGGAGAAATTTTTTTTAAAGTTTCTATCAATTTGAAGTGTGAAATTGTAATAGTAGGTTACTGTAAATAACACAGGGACCTGGGGAATGGTCTGGGGAACCCGTAAATATAAGTAAAACTCATTTAAAATCTATTTTTTTCTCACGATCGGGCTGTTTTCGAGCTTTCGCTGACTATTTTCGAGGGTTACCAAAATCGAACACTACTTTCGAGGGTTACCGATATTACAAATACAAGGGTTACCGAAATCAGCTTGTACATTCGAGGGTTGACGAAATCGGCACAAACATTCGAGGGTTGATGGACTTAAGATTTCGAGGGTTACCTGGATTCGTACAATTATTGAGGGTTACCGAAATCGATCCCCACCTACGATACAAGTTTTCGAGGGTTACCGAAATCGATCCATGCTTTCCAGGGTTACCGAAACCGATAGCTACTTTTGCGGGTTACGGTCGCTGTACATTCAGATATTACCGAAATTGGCGTGCGGTTTCGCGGATTATCGAAAGCAGACGTTCTGCTTCCACGGATTACCGAAAGCGGCCGTTCTGCTTTCGGAATCTACTTCCTGTTTTCGGCAGCTTGTTCTTGTTTGCCCCACTATATAAGAATCTGCATCACAGCCTCACTTTCAGCCAGGATGCCTATTATGGAGTGGCAGCGATACATGGTGGCCTACCTGGCCCAAAAAAATTATGATGGGATGCCGGCTGGCACCCCACATATAAAGTTGCGCAAATTGCGCATTATGCACAGTTTGCAGCGGAAGCTGCAAACTAAATTTAATATTTCACAGACCATCTTTCAGCTCCAGAGAAGATGGTCTGACCTAAAGAGACAGAGGTCCAGCTATATCAATGACATAGCCAACAGAGCAGAAGGCAAGTATCACAGTTTCAGACATTTTTTTCTGCTTTGATTGTTATATAAAATGTTTATATAAAATATTATCTCATTTATTTGTACTTTTTTGTACATCACATAAATAATTGTCAGAGAAACTTTTTGTTATTTTAAAAGTTTATTGCATGCCAGCCATTAGCTATAAATGTTAGTTAGGGCTAGACCACACTAGCGTGTTTTTCGAGCGTTTGCGCACGCATTTCTTGTTTGCGCCCGCGATTTTCGCTAAAATGGAAATCGCGGGAACGCGAAAATTCATGCGATTTACGATGCGCATGCGATTGTTCGTCCGTTCGCGTTTGGTAACACATGCGTTCACCATTTTTGGTGCGTTAACGCATGCACTTCCATAATGCAAAAAGGCAAAAACGCATGCGCAAAACGAGAACGCAAAACGCACAAGAATCGCGCACACAATCACGTGCGATAACGCTTGCGATTTGGTGCACGATTCCTGTGCGTTGCAGTGTGGCCTCACCCTAAATGTTAATTATTGTTAATGAATAAACTGGTGGGGCGTTAAAAAGCCCAGCAAAGCTGTCGCCACTGTCATATTAATTGATTTTATTTTTTATATAATCTTACAGAAGAGGAAGATACAGGGACAGAGGACTTTGATCCATCCTCTCCTGCTCCTCCTCAGCCTCCGGCACCACCACAAGGCAAGTATCACAGTTTTAGCCATTTATTTTTCGACCTTGAGGCTGAGGCCACACTGCAACGCATTGAAGCGTGCACGCAATTACGGTGCATTGTCTCGCATTTACACACGCAATTTCAATATTAACACAAGCAATTGTGCAAAAAAAATGGCGATCGCATGTGTTACCAAAATGGACTTGCATGTGCAATCGCACGTGCTTCGGAAATCACAAGAAATTGAGTGCATAAACACGTAAAAAACGAGTTAGTGTGGCCTACCCTGATTGTTATATAAAGTGTTCAAAACCATTAAAAAGAGCGGCAAAGATGTTGCTACCGTCATATTAATATATTTTATTTTTTTATATAATCTTACAGAAATGGAAGCACAGGAGCCCGGCCCATCCCCTGCATCGCCACCAGCACCAATATCATCCACGGTGCATGATGAAGGCGGTATGGCCCATATGGAGAGGGCCATAGAGGGTATGGCCCGCAACATTAGGAGGCTGCAACGGGACGTTGCTTTTATAAAAAGAAAAATTAATTTTTTTTTTTTTTTGTAAATAGTTTTTTTATATATACCCATCTCTCTCTCTATATATATATAAAAAATATATATTCTTTATATATTCTTTAAAAATGTTGTCTTTATAATTTACTGCACACATAATTATACCATCCCAGGCACACTGTAGTACAGGAGCTGGACCACTATAGCTAGTTAGTCAAAACAGGAGACACCACAAGGGTGTAAACATTTGGCATGGGCCAGGCAGGGTTGACCCACAGGTACAAACATTAGACACAGAGTAGCTGGTGCAGCTGTACACAATGGTCAAAACAGGTGACACCACAAGGGTGTAAACATTTGGCATGGGCCAGGCAGGATTGACCCACAGGTAAGAAACATTAGCCACAGAGCAGCTGTTCTTAACTTAGTGACCATGAAAGATTAGCTTTAGTATAGCTTAGTCAGCCATGATAATAGAGCCCCACATAACTGACCCTACACTGGAAAAATTAGCCGTTACACAGCTTAAATGAGGTAGAGCGAGGTAGGACCATACATGACCCTACCAAATAGAAAAATTAGCCACTTGCCAGCTGAGCTGGCATTAGCTAGGCCTCAAGGTGAACATTGAGGCAGTGGGAAGGAGCAGTATGGGTAGCAAGGGGCAACAGGCCTTCAGTCACATACATCAGCAACAGGGATGCTGTACTGAGATGTGATCCACGCCTCATTCATCTTAATGAATGTCAGACGGTCCACATTCTAAGAAGAGAGACGAGTCCTCCTCTCCGTAACAACACCCCCTGCTGCACTAAAGGTCCTCTCCAAAAGGACACTTGATGCCGGGCAGGACAGGACCTCAATGGCAGAACAGAGGTGACGCAACAGCAATGCCTCATAGTTCTGCATTCTCCCTTCCCTCTGAGATGCGGAGATGAGACATTTTACCCTTGTAGCAGGGATCTACAAGGGTGGCCACCCAGTAATGCTCCTTCTCCTTGATGGCCTTGATCCGGGGGTCATTGCGCAGGCATTGCAACATAAGGGAGCACATCTGACGCAAATTGCCTGCCTCAGAGGACCCCATGTCCTCTGTGTCACTGAGGACTACAGGGTCGGATTCAACCTCTCCCCAACCATGGATGACATGTGGTACTTGGGAGGGTGGAAGTGTACCCCTAGAAAAACGCCCCATTTCCACTGGTTCCAGGTCAACAAAATCCTCCTCATCCTCATCACCAGACGGCTGCTCTGTACCGTGATCCCTGGGCTCAGAAAGAGCCACTGTATCGTCATCCTCCTCTTCACGTAGCTGCTGCTCTGCGGCTAGTGCCCTGTCAAGGACGCCGCGTAGCGTGTGCTCGAGGAAGAACACCAGAGGGATGGAATCCGAGATGGTGGCATCATCACGGCTTACCATCCTGGTGGCCTCCTCAAAAGGCGCAAGCACACGACAAGCATCCCTAAGCAGCCGCCACTGCCTGGGTAACAGAAAACCCAGGTCCCCAGAGCCTGATCTTGTACTGTAATGGTACAAATAGTCCATGATGGCTCGCCTTTGCTGGAGCAGCCTCAGCATCATCATGAGACTAGAGTTCCAGCGGGTGGGGGTGTCGCATATCAAGCGGTTATGCGGCAGCTGGTGCTGCTGCTGGAACTCTGACAGACGAGCTGTGGCAGTGTATGACCATCTGAAGTGGCTCAACACCCTCCTAGCATGCCTCAGTACATCCTGCAGGCCAGGGTACTTGCTAAGGAACCGCTGGACAACCAGGTTGAGAACATGGGCCAGGCAAGGAACATGTGTGACTTTGCCCAAGCGAAGGGCAGAGATGATATTAGTGGCATTGTCACACACGACTTTGCCTACTGAGGGGTGGTGGGGGGTCAGCCACCTCTCAGCTTGCCCTTGGAGTGCTGCCAGCAACTCTGGCCCAGTGTGGCTCGTATCACCAAGGCACAGAAGCTGCAACACTGCATGGCACCGTCTCACCTGGCAGGAAGAATAGGCTCTAGGGGGGCACAGGGCTGTCCGAGAGGAGGACTCACCAGATGAGGAGGAGGTGGTGGAGACTGGCATATCACCAATACGTGGTGGTACCACCATCTCCCCACTTGTGCCCCGTGCTGCGTCTCTGCCGGCTAGCAGCGTGACCCACTGGGCTGTAAAAGACAGATACCGCCCTGGCCATACTTTCTGGACCACGAGTCCATAGTAAGGTGGACACGCTTGCCCACACTGTGGTCCAGTGAAGCAGCTATATTGCCCTGCAGGTGTTCATGCAGGGCTGGAACTGCCTTCTTGGCAAAGTCATTACGGCCAGGGACTTGCCACTGTGGTGTGCCAATAGCCACAAACTCTCTGAACGCTGCACTGTCTACCAGGCTGAATGGTAGCAGCTGCACCGCCAGAAGTTTTGCTAAGCCAGCAGTGAGACGCTGTGCTTGCGGGTGACTGGGGGATAGCTTCTGTCTTCGCTCCAATAACTGGGGAAGAGAGACCTGCCTTTTAGTGGAAGAACCAGCAGCTGTGTCAAGGCGCCTCTTAACACCGCCTGCTGGGGCCAAAGGCTGTCTCTCCTCCCTAACTTCCACTGATGAAGCATCTGATGAAGCTGGAGGGGGAGGAGTGGTGGGTCCTTGGGCATGAGGAAGGGAACGTGCAGGGGCCTGTACATTCTTTGTATGTTGCTCCCACCGTACTCTGTGGTGCAGCACAATATGCTTCCTCATAGATGTCGTGCCCAAGTTAGAGGTGGTCTTCCCACGGCTAACACGTTGCAGGCCCAGACTGCACACTGCAACCGTGGCATCACCTGGAGCCAAGGTGAAAAATTCCCACACTGCTGAGCCACTGGCCCGCCTTGGAGCAGAGGTCACCTGCTGTTGTGGAGCACTGGCACCAGATGCTAATGGTGTCCTGCCTCCATGCGCAGTACTAGGTGCGCTGCTGCTGCCTCTGCCCCTGACCCCAGTCCTGCCTCTGGGCTCGTGCTCTGAGCGCTCTCCCTCAGACACACTCTCCTGCTCCTCCTCTCCCACTTGTGGCACCCATGAACGGTCCGTGACATCATCGTCCACGATCACCTCCTCATCACTGGAGGCTGTGTCACTAAAATAAGCAGCTTCAGCTGGAACCTCACCCCTATATTAGTTCCCTGGCTGCTATCTCTGGACTGCTGCATGATAAGCTCAGCCTCCTGTCCCCCTGTGCACTGAACACTTTCTTCCTCTGCCACAGGCGTCAGGAAGGACTGTGCGTCAGTGCAAAGCTCCTCCTCGACCACACTAGCGCCACACATGGTGTGAGAAAACATTTCCTCTGACTCCTCCTCCGGAAGGTTTGGACCATGTGGTCAATAAACTCCTGATAGACAGGATCAGGGTCCATGCCCACAGTAGGAGCCACAGGGGAGGGAGGGGCAGGCACATTATGAGTGGTGACAGCTCAGCTGTCCTGTGCCTGTGAGGAGGTGAGAGGGGAAGGCTGGGTAATCCAGTTAACTACCTGCCTTCCTTGATCAGGATTGATAGCCCTAGCCCGGCTACCCCAGAACATATCGGGCAGTGTTGCCCTGCCCTGTGAAGGGCCAGGTGGCTCCTGTCCAGCAGCAGCAGACTGCATGGGCCCACCTCTGCCTCTAACATCACGTGCAGAGGCACTTCTTCCTCTGCCTCTGCCTCGTCCTCTTGCCCTGCCTGGCATTTTGCTCTCCCTATATATCTGTATATATATATATATATATATATATACTGTATACTGTATACACTAATACAGACAGAGAGAAATAAAACACACAAAGCCCTCTAAAAGGACTCACAAAAAATTGTCCAAAGGACTTATAAGGATGGGCTAGTCCTTATAAGGACTTTTGGTTTCACAGTAGTCCTTAAAAGGACTTTTGGTTTCACAGTAGTCCTTAAAAGGACTTTTGGTTTTATCAATGTGTGAACACAGGGGGGGATAACAGCAAGTGTTAACCCACCACACTGAAATCCACACAATCAAAGCTCGCTCAAAAAACGAAAAAATCTCTTCAAACTCCAACACTATCAGCTCTCCAACTAAACTCTCCAACACACTGACAAAATGGTGTCTGAAAGGTTGCCTTTTATACCCAGGGGTTTGGCACTACTGTGGTTGGTGAATTTAGGTCATGTGGCAGAGTCATTTCCATAAATTAGATGATTATTGCGTTTTCGATTTCATTTTCGATAATCATCTACTTTCGATTTCGATAATCATCTACTTTCGATTTCGATAAATATCGAATTTACGCTAAAAATCGAAAACTCGGAAAATTCGAGTTTCGAAAAATCCAGGAGTTCCGAAAGTTTCATCGGGACTTCGAAACCGCCGGACTCGAATCGAAACCGGGTTCTATTAGAACCCAAAGTACATCTCTAATTTAAATAATAAACCAAAGTTTGGAATTCCAGAGACCTACAATCCCTATTCAATCCCACCCTATCACCCAGATGTAAGGAGCTAGAGGAGAACAGCAGCTAATTTTTAGGCTGTATAATTGTTTACTTAGGGCAAACCTAAGGGAAGACACAGAAAAAGTAATAAGCAAATGTCCCCTCAGTGATAACCTAAGAATGGGAGGGCATTGCAGAGTGAGTCGCGCTCCAAATAACCAGGGTTATTCAGTAAAAGTTCTTACTGTTTAAAATGGTGCTAATTTTGCCCCAACCAATTAGATGTTAGCTTTCAAATGTTAAATAAGATCTGATTGGTTTGGGCAAAATTAGCACTATTTTAAATGATAAAAACTTTTATTGAATCTCCCTGAACCTGTTTAATTGTGAACCACAGACATACATTCATAACATTTCGGGGGTGTTGCATCTTCCTCAGCAACAACCCGAAACGTGATTGCATGTGTGTGATTCACAATTAAACACATTATTTGGAGTGCGACTCTCTCATCTGTATGATATCCTTATACGCCTAGGGGTGGGGGGTTGAGATTTCTGCCCCCATCCAGGTGATGTGTGCATTTGGGACGTGTTTTACTGTTAGACATTGCAGAATCCCATCAGTGCCAGTGTCGCATCAGCACCTAACAAATGAATGCAGTTTTATGTTCTTATCTTCTCCCCTGTACGTATGTCACCTTTGTCTCTCTCATACTTCCTCTACTATCCGAAATGCCAACAAAACCTTGCAGATTTCTTCTCCTGCTGAATCAATAAACTCTGAAACCAAGTTGTACGTAAGTAATATTTTGGGCAGGGATTTTCCATTAGATCCTAATGATACAGTTGTGGTTGGGAAGAATTATAGTTTCCAGTTATGGTCAATTTAAAATAATCTATTTTTTGGTATTGATGCCCTTTAATGCCAGAAGAACAATTATTATGGCTTGGGTGGCTCCCATATCTTCCAAATTCCGTTACTGGAAAGGAATGATGACAACAGGTATACTGCCCCATTTAACATTGAGCTACCTAAATAGAGGTTATCTTGGAGAATTTTCTAAGATGTGGTCCCCACGGTGAGGCTAATTTAATATGCATATATCCTGTATACTAAAAGACAAGTGTTAAACACATGGATCACGGACGCAAAAGCTCAAGCACCACATCATCAATCTCCTCCCACTGTTCGTGTGCCTTTGGAGAAATCGGAGCACTCCACGGTGGGAGGAGGGTTGATGACGGGGAGCTCGCGCGCACCCGAGAGGGGAAGAGAAGGGGGGAGATAGCCCTGTAATTGTGAATGGAAAGAGACGCATGGGGGTTGGAGGAGGAGGAGGAGAGAGAGATGCAGGGTTGACTGGTTCTTAAAAAGAATCAGGGATTTGCTGGTATGTATATGTAAAGGGGTTGTGCCAGAGGTGTAAATTCTGCACCTGGTTGTTATTTCCATGATAATTTTATATTTATAAATAGAAGCACTTCCTCTAGGTATCTCATAAAGGTCTATATCCATCTCCTTGCTATTGTGACTGCAATTTGTTGCTACAATGTTCCAAGTTACACCTACCTATTCCTTCCATAATTGCTATAAAATGTACCCAATGAAATACTATGTAGAAATCAAGACAAAAAGTGTATCAGTGTCACATCTTTATTGTACAAATGTTTTTCTTACAACTGTAGCGACATTGAGTTTCTATAAATAAACTTCAGTTTAAAAAAAAATAATAATACTATAATTCAGTATAGTGAAAGAAGTGTTATAAACTGAAGATTCTGTGGAAGGATTTATGGGTCGACTCCACAGCCCTGGATTTTCATTTCCAGTCTAAACACTTTACAATGTTGCCTGAATTGTTTAACAATCTCTGAGCTCATAATCTAACTACAAATGAATACGATGAGCAGCAGTTGATATTACAGTATTTTTCTAGACATCTTTCCAGCAAGTGAGTGATGTTAGCAGCTATCAAGCTGCACTAACCCCCTAATGAGTATGGGTATAATAGCTGGTAATCATTACAGAAACATTGCCATAAAATAATTTAGCAAACTACAGATATGACATCAAAATGACAGATAATATGTAATTTAAGAAAACTGGAGCACTTACTATTTCTGCAGTGTGTCCTCGAAAAGTGTGATAACATTTCCCTGTTTCCGCACTCCATAACTTGCAGGTTTTATCAAAAGACCCGGTGGCAATTTTATCTCTATAAAGAGAGAAATTAGATATAGAATTAAAAAATTCCATTACTGTATATGCCAATTACTAAAAGGAGAACTATAGTATATATATTTAAAAATAAATAAATAACAGATAAAATTAAAAAGTGCCTGGGGCAGGGAGGTAAGACTGATAATTCCTACCTCCCAAAATTGTTTCTGTGAGGATTGCTAGCAAGGAAATACTGCTTCTGATAGACCTTCTCACTGCTTTTTTTAATACACAAAGGACCAGGACAATCACCTAACAGATTAAAACTGCACATGCTGGTGCTTCTCAACTAATTACTTTACGTAGGTATGAATAATCTATCCTACCTCCATGCCCTAGGTACTTTTTTTTTTTTAAAGTTACATTTTGCAGTGCAGTTGTCCTTAAAGGGCATGTCCACCCCTATTTATAACTTCTTTCTCTAGTGTAGGGCTCCCTCCCCCAACCCCAAACGTCATATTAGTTTCACACAAAACACCCCTTATCTGTACTTACATCACCTCTTTCCCCCGTCGATGTGTCACGGCCCTCTGCTTGGATGAAACTGCAAGGGGGGCCGGACCAGCAGCCGCGTCCGTGATTGGCTGAGAGGCAGCCAATCGCGGACGCAGCTTCCGGCTGTGCAGATCGACAGGGGAAAGAGGTGATGTAAGTACAGATCGGGGGTGTTTTGTGTGAAACAATATTCTCCCGGAGGAGAGACAGGAGGCAGAGTCCTATATGGACTCTGCAGAGCTCTTGGTGGGCAGTTTTTTTGGACTTTAGGGGGGGGACTACTGGACAACCATTTGGAGTTGGGATGTAAGGAAAGGATTATATTACACTACATAATGGGGCCAGTAGTGGGTTAAATTGTAGTTTTGGGGGTGGACATGCCCTTTAAGTTATGTCAATTTACTAAGTATTTTATATGTATGTATGTATGTATATTTATAAAGTAGATTATAACAGCACAAATTGTAGGTCGGGTGCATGCACTTATGAGGTTAACCTGCATACCTGAGATAGAAATAGAAAACAAAGTCAAATGTGCAGCACTCCTTAGTATTTTAACACATTTGACTTTGCTTTCAGTGTATATTTACATACATTTGAGGAGTTTGTACATATTGGCAAAAATATAAATAATTATCTACATTATTATAAAGTATAAATGTGCTTGAACCATGTAATATAAGGAGAGAGACACCTGTCCCCTGGAGCTTACAATCTAGTTAGATGGAAATTGTACTGTAAATTGTAGGTTTTCTAAGCTTCCTACTGAGAAATGAAGCCCTGATACTACCTACAGTACTACCATCTGGACTTATAAGGAATTAGGTGGTGTCTGAATAAAACATGTGCATGGAGGCCAGTCAGATTACCTGCAACTTTTTCATTCAAACATATGTTAGGGTCATGCTTCGAAGATAACACTCCTTTGTACAGCCTGGAGGTTTTCCGAGTGTCCTACATAATGTGATTTATATACTATAGGAGGGTTGTCTTGTTTTTTATTTTTTTCTATCTTGGATTATATATGAAAAATAAAAAATTATATTAAAAAATTAAAAAATTCTATAGCAAGTCTAACATAACTTGCTATAGAAGCCTTACTATCTACAGAGACTATATTTATATCCATCAACATCATTTTTTTGTTATATATCTTTCTCTCTATGACTGTATTATATGCATTCATGCACTTTAACTATGTTTTAACACTTATGTGAACATCTTAATCACATGTACTAATTAGGCTGTCAGCAACAACAAGCAAATCCACATCTGGAGAACTCCTTGGGCACTTTCCCAGGGCCACATCTACCGTTAGGCAGAGTGAGGCATTTGTCTCAGATGGCACCCTAGCACTGAAGAAGAAAGGAGGCAGACAGGCAGTTGAAGAAAAACAAATTTTTTTTCCTTGACCAGTAAAGAAAAAAAAAAAGAATTTCCCCTAGTAACAGATATAATGTTGTTAAAATCCTTTAATATGGTTAGGTTAGCTTTAATAAGGTTAGGTTAGTTAGGCCCTGCTGAAAGAGTCTACCTTGACATGGTGGAAGGCTTACAAATCTTGTGGCTAAAATATTTTATAGTACAGAAAGTATGGTATTTCTAATGTATTGTAACAGTTAAACCAACATGTAAAGCACAGGCTATAAAATAAGTTAATTTGATTTGAGCAACAAAAACCTAAAAGGAGTAATATGGTAGTGGCAAAACAAGCTGTTTGAGAAAGGGATGTAATATCTGTTTATAGTAATTTACATTATTGCTAATTGACTGTCTGAGGAATTGTTTAAATACCTATGTGACAGAAATTTTAAAATCATAAAACTTTAGCCATGCCCATCCACAAAGCCACACCCGTTCTAATATGACAGCGGCGCACAAAAGGGCGGCAATACAGTTTGGCTTAGGCAGCAAAAACCCTGGAAGTGCCCCTGCCTTTCCAAAACAGCAAAAAAGTTTGAAGTCTTCCACAGCTCCAACCCCTGAAACACTGTGGGGTTTGCTTGGTGTCACACTAATAAACCTAATAAAGCACATACTGTCAATGGAAAACTCCTATTTTTGTGTTTGCACTGGTCAGCCATTTGTTTTATGTACAGTGCTCTTAATAAAAAGAGGCTTCTCTTGTTAACCCTTTCTAGACTATATTGTTTGAAGGGTTTTTGTTCTATTGGGGTCCTGAACAGCCCAAGTATCAGTTTTCATTTCTTTGGAAGATTTTGTTTTTTCCTGAGCAAATGAACATGTGGTTAGAATACTGAACAGACTGAAGTGATAGGGATTCCACAATAACAAACTAGACATAGACTGTGAAACTGAACCGCACAAGAGCAGAACTTGAACTTGTCATACACTGTCAGTACACAATCTGGCTTACATAAGGAAAGGCAGAAACAGAAAATCCAATTCATTGGGAGGCACTAAAGAATGAACAAAAGTCCCAAATCCACCACCTCCCTTTTAATGTGTCCAGAACAAGGACCTCAAATGCAAGGTTACTTTAGGTTGGCTAAAGGACTTTTAGCTTCCCTTTAATGTGAATTCCATATCTGACATTTTTAAAATTCTACTAAAGTATAACCTTTCCTAATGCTAGCCATGCACTACCTTGATGTTAAATTGAGTTTACCGTATATACTCGAGTATAAACTGAGTTTTTCAGGCTGAAAAATCAGCCTGAAAACTCAGACTCGGGAAGATCAGCGTCCTCTCAATTCCGGCAGCAGCGTCCTCTCCATTCCGGCAGCCGCACGATCAGTCCATGTACTGGCGCGCCGGCCGACGTCACTGCCCGGCGCCAAGCCCGGCACCAATCAGTGACGTCAGCCGGCGCGCCAGTACATGGACTGATCGTGCGGCTGCCGGAATGGAGAGGACGCTGCTGCCGGAATGGAGAGGACGCTGCTGCCGGAATGGAGAGGAACTTACCAGCACACAGTCCCAGGAAGCCCTTGGATGGAGGAGAGCCCACAGATCCTGGATGAAGAGAGCCCACAGGTACAAACTTAACTGGGTTTGAGGGTGAGGGTGGCATTCAAGATGTTTTGGAAACTACAACTCCCAGCATGCTTTATTAGCTGGGAGTTGTAGTTTCCAAACATCTTGAATGCCAAGTTTCTACCCTCGGTTTATACTCGAGTCAACAACTTTTATTAGATTTTTAGGTGAAATTGGGTACCTCGGTTTATACTCGGGTCGGTTTATACTCGAGTATATGCGGTACATTGGATCCGACATGAATGTGGAATTGATTGTAACATTGAGTTTGTAACATTGCTTTTTCCTGCTAATGTTGGGAGGTAAGTTTGTAGTGTAAGGACAGCTTGTGTGAAATCTAAGGGCAAGAAATACATATTGCTGCTTAAACTAAGGGCTGTTACACATTCCTGCTAACAGACCTAATGATTAACAAAGTGACCAGTAGCCTGTTGGTCAGGAATTTAAATATCCAAATTTTCAATATTTCTAGAAATTTCGATTTTAAAAATTTCTAAAAATCTTGTAAATATTAACCAAAACATGAAGGGCATGAAGTTTCGGGTTCTGGATGGTGAGCCATTTACAGTAAGTTACCTTGCTATTTATACTATTAAATTTGATGCAGAACATTTTAACTTTCATTGACTTCAATGGGTCCGCTTGCGAATTTTTGGATTTTTATGAAAATCCGTGAATCTGCATGCGGAATAGATTTCATTGAGTTCGGCCATCTCTACTGTTGTGTAGTGTATAAGGCAATAAAAAAAATACACAGAAAAAAAGCATGACTCACCCATACGGGTTATTAAACTGTATAGCGTAGACAACATTGCGATGACCCTCTAAAGTGTGTAGTTCTTCTCCTGAGGCTGTATCCCACACTTTGCATGTCCGATCATAGCTCCCAGTAATAAAACTAATGGGAAACAATAGGCCAATTACAGAACAAAATTAGCTTATATAACACATACTATTCGTAACCTGCCCATCTGGCAAGTAGAGGTTTTGATTTTAAAAAGAAGCCTTTCTCGATAGAAAAAGAATTGTTCTCGATTTTAAAATAAATGAGATTCAATGCCCAACATTGGTTAAAATGGTTATTTTCGCAAAGGACGGCATCAGAACATGTAGAGATTTAGCTTTGAAGCATTTTCAGGGAGATTCAATAAAAGTTCTTATCGTTTAAAATGGTGCTAACTTTGCCCCAACCAATCAGATCTTATTTAACATTTGAAAGCTAACATCTGATTGGTTGGGGCAAAATTAGCACCATTTTTAACGATAAGAATTTTTATTGAATAACCCTGATAGTACCTTAAATAACTTCCATTTTTGGTCCAGTAAAGATATTTATTGGCCCGTTATCGGTAATGTGAATACCCAGCTTTAGCCCCGAGAAATGAACCAAGGTTTTATTATATGCACTTGCACAGATGTTTTCATACTTTATGGTGCCCTGGAATTTACATTGATTAGCTTTCTTTGTATTAACATGGGATAAGCCTGCAGATATACCGTATATGCCGGCGTATAAGACGACTTTTTATCCCCTTAAAATGTTCTAAAAGTCGGGGGTCGTCTTATACGCCAGGTGCAGGAAGAAATATTACCCAATCATTGGTGGCTCAGCCGTTCAGTTCCTTGGCTCGATGTTGGATGCACGGAACACACGCATCACTGCCGTGCGCCTGCGCGAGTGCGCCTGTAAGTGGCACTGACTGCTGCTGGGCTGGGTGTGAGAAGAAGAGGAGTGCCGCGTAATAGTTCCCAAGACCCAAGTAAGTTGCTAGAAGGTAGACCGGACAACTAGTGCACATTGGTACCATCTCTCTCCATCAATATAATTATTATTATTCAAATTTAAGCTGTATGCCTGGCAGGGTTATGGGGGGGGGGTGGAGGATTGGAGCATGGCCCAGGGGGGCTTGGGGATGGGCATTTGGTATGTCTTACATGAGGGGTAGTCTTATACGGTGAGTATATCCCAAACTCTATATTTTAACTGGAAAAGTTGGGGGGTCGTCTTATATGCCGAGTCGTATAATGTTGGCGGAGCACTCCACGGACTTATTTATTATAGAAAAATGGCAGGTCTGTATAATCCATCCACTATATATATAGTATAGCCGCCTGGGTGCAAATTCAATACTTCAATATAAATTCTCTTCCAAATGACTGCACTCACAGGACTTCTTTAACTGATAATTTATCGGTTTATGCCATGTTGACGCGTTTCAGTCCCCACACGGACTGTCATCAGAACAACCAGAACCATGTGCCAAACAACCTTAAATACCCTCCGGTCACCCCGTGTCAAATTACCCCCAAACCTTCATATATTAATTCACCCACAGTGACTCCCATTTACTACTACACTATTCATCCACTCACCCTTATGCTGCAATCCTCTGTACATGGTCTATGGTGGACAGATATAACCGTCCCCATAATATTACATCATAGGGGATCGGGTGCAGTCATTTGGAAGAGAATTTATATATATATATATATATATATATATATATATATATATATATATATTTGATAAACATACTTATTTCTACATACAGATTTTCTTACCTGGAGCCAGATTTGTTGAAAGCCACATTTGTAAGCGGTAAGATGTGAGCACGGAGAACCTAAAAAACAGAACATACATTCAATTTACTTTAATGCCCTCTTTGGAAATAATTGTAGTATTGCAAAGCCAGACAGCTTGCATTTTCAAAGGCAACACAACATGATAAATAGCAATTAATATACTGTACACAAACTAGGTTATTCAATGCAAATGGGACAAAAGGTTATTTTACTGTTTTTGATTATTTTTATTTACATTGAAAGGGATATTCATTGGAATAACTATAATAATGGATAAAATAAATTGTGGACTATATTGGTATACTATATAAATATAGCTTTTAAAAAATAGTTAAAATAAAAAGTACCTGAGGCAGGGAGGTAGGATTGGTAATTCCTACTTCCCAATTTTGTTTTTGTGAGCAGCACCAGCATGAAGAAAAGTGATCAGGTACTACTAATCGGTCTGCACATCTTACAGCCATAGAGTGCATATGGTCATCTTCACACAGCCATAACATAATATGGGCACTTTAAGATATATAGTAAATGTTAGTTAGTAATTAAAGAATACCTGCAGGGTCATTTTTACTTTAACTTCTATTTGTCTGGTGCACAATATTTGGGTTCAAACACGGACAAAGTATCGAGCAGCGCACACCGGTAAATCAAAGGCTGCAGCCGTTGTAGTTTTCAAATTTATCATCACTAAAAAGGTATGTACATAGTAAAGAGCGTGGCCTTACGCGTTTCGAGCCATAGGCTCTTACTCATATGCACAATATCTGGGTGTCTGTCTGGAAGTAACAGATATTCAATAACAGATGCTCCAATAATTGCATTAATCAGCAAATGTTAATATCTTTAAAGGATAAGTACACTCAAAATAACAATGAAGTTTAAATGGAAGCTGGATGCCTAACTTACCTTGTCCCTTTTTTTTTTCTGGGTGCCTTCAGAGCCTTACTATGCCTCAGGAAAGTGCTGGCCATCTTGTATTATGTCTGCAGTCAGGTAAGC
This sequence comes from Hymenochirus boettgeri, assembly GCA_019447015.1. NCBI lineage: Eukaryota > Metazoa > Chordata > Amphibia > Anura > Pipidae > Hymenochirus > Hymenochirus boettgeri. The sequence continues at coordinate 240,868,628 of CM033473.1, forward strand.
TCCTCCCCTCGAGAATAGGTGGACCTCGTTCCAGGCTTGGGTCCATAAAGCATGTAGCAGTTACCTCCATGCTCACGTGCGCCACCCGCCGCACGCAACCTGATGTCAGCGCGTGCACGGAGTCGTGCGCGTGTGACGTAATCACGCAGCGCGCTCTTGTAACAGTGCGCGCGGCGTGATGACATCACACACGCACAACTCAGTGCACGTGCTGACGTCACGTCACGCGAGCATGGAGGTAACTGCTACATGCTTTATTGACCCAAGCCTGGAACAAGGTCTATCTAATAAGGTATTTGGCCTTATTCAATAAGAGGGGCAACATTTGTCTTGAACTTCTAATTTGCCTCAACCAATCAGATGTTACATTTTTACTGGTACTACTACAATTAGAAAACATTTGATAACATCTGATTGGTTGCTGCAGATTAAAGGGCATGTCCACCCTTAATAAGAACTTTTGCCCTATAATAGAACACAGTGCCCCAGCCCCAACCGCTATAAAAATAATTTAAGAAAGTCCCCAGTTCTTCACTTACCTTCCCTCTCTCCTCCGACGCCCGGCCCGGCCTTCTGCTTGCGGGACACTGCAAGCAGGGGGCGGGACCAGCAGGCTGAGAGGACGACTCCACCCTCATAATGACATCTTTTAGAAAGGATGATCTTTTAAAATATGTTCCTACTTTGTCCAGGTCCTCCCCATTGGGCAAAAGGGGCAATTGCCCAGGAGCCGCCAACACTGAAGGGCCCCCAACACAGAATTTTATATTTTCTGTTGCCACTGAACAACGGGGCAAAAAAAGCACCTCCTATCTTCAGCCCAGAGTTTAGCTTTGTTTCCAGTAGGGGGTGAGGAGGGGTCGGATCACTCAAGAGTCTATGTGCAGAAATCCCTCCTCCAGCCAGAGCTTCAGGATATTCCAGCCAATCGAAGCGCAGAGCCCTCCCAACCCAGGCAACCGCCCCCTCCCAACCCAGGCAGTTTCCCGAACTTTTGGAGCCTTTCACACCAACAAATGTAAGTTCCAGAAAACTATTTCCCTGTGGTGGGCCTGTTCTGCCAATGGGACTAAGTCAGAAGGGGGTTATTAGTACAGTGTGTTTGCCCAGCAGTTTACCCATAAATCTGTGAGTGCCAAGCAGTTTACCCATAAATCTGTGAGTGCCAAGCAGTTTACCCATATATCTGTGTGTGCCAAGTAGCTTACCCATAAAGCTGTGTGTGCCAAGCAGTTTACCCATAAATCTGTGTGCCAAGCAGTTTACCCATAAATCTGTGTGTACCAGGCAGCTTACCCATAAATCTGTGTGTGCAAGCAGTTTATACCCATAAATCTTGTGTGCCAAGCATTTTAACCCATAAATCTGTGGTGCCAAGCAGTTTACCCATATATCTGTGTGTGCCAAGCAGTTTACCCATATATGTGTGCCAAGCAGTTTACCCGTATATCTGTGTGTGCCAATCAGTTTACCCATATATCTGTGTGCCCATCAGTTTACACATGCCTGTGTGCCCATCAGTTTACCCATGCCTGTGTGCCCATCAGTTTACCCATGCCTGTGTGCCAATCAGTTTACCCATATATCTGTGTGCCCAGCAGTTTTACCCATGCCTGTGTGCCCAGCAGTTTACCATGCCTGTGTACCCAGCAGTTGACCCATATCTGTGTGCCCAGCAGTTTTACCCATATCTGTGTTCCCAGCTGTTTACCCATATCTGTGTGCCCAGCAGTTTACCCATATACGTGTTCCCTGCAGTTTACCCATGACTGTGTGCCTATATGTCATGAATAATTGGGGCCCCCACAAAATGTTTTGCCCAGGGGCCCCCACCAACCTTAATCCGGCCCTGACTTTGTCCTCTGGAATCATTACTGTATGCCTACACTTCTGGATGTCTTGTGGAAACTGAGCAATTTAGTTACCTGGTTCTGAGTTTGAGCATGCTCAGATGAGGTAGCTAGGGGATAAGCATTTTGCTAACTGTAAGAACCAGGGGTAACAGGACATTGTGCAGAATTTCAGGTTAGACTTCTATATTTCAGATTTCAAACTATTCCAGTTTAGGGTTTGGGGGTGATTTTTCTTTTTTTACATTTTTCATTGGAGGGCTGGACTTTCCCTTTAACTGTTTAGGTCCTCATAACACAAGGAATAAGTATTAAATATTAAGCTTGTGAAGGTTCTCATTCATCCAGGTCATGGTATATCTGTTGTATTCAATTAGATCAACTGGACTTGAAGTTTAGTTCTTGAAGACGTTTCGCTAGTCATCCGACTGGCTTTCTCAATTCAGAATGACTTGTACAAGAATCTGTGGCAATTATGTACCCTGGAAAATCCCAATTAGCATATCACAGCCAGGTGTTAAGGGCGTGATTGGATAGTGGCTAAGAGGTGTTATAGGAACGCCCAGAGTAAGGTGTCAAAACAGCATTTTACATGGCAGACAGTTGGTGTCGAATCCCCCACCTCTAATAAGGCTTGGTTTCTTTATTTTCAAATAAATGGCCTCCTGAACACCTCTCTTGAACCAGTCACGTTCCTTTGCCAATATGTTAACATTACAATCTTCAAAGGTGTGTCCTTTATCCTTAAGATGCAGGTACACGGCTGAGTCCTGACCCGAGGAATTGGCTCTTCTGTGCTGGGCCATACATTGATGCAGTTGCTGTTTGGTCTCCCCCACATACAAATCAGAGCATTCTTCACTGCACTGCACTGCGTATATGAAGTCACTTTTCTTGTGTTTCAGTATTGGGTCTTTCAGATGTACTAATTGCTGCCTCAGTGTGTTGTTCGGTTTAAAGCAGGAGGCCATTTATGTGAAAATAAAGAAACCAAGCCTAAATAGAGGTGGGGGGGTTCGACACCAACTTTCAGCCATGTACAATGCTGTTTTGACACCTTACTCCTATAACACCTCTTAGCCACTATCCAATCACGCCCTTAACACTTGGCTGTAATATGCTAATTGGGATTTTCCAGGGTTCATAATTGCCACAGATTCTTGTACAAGTCATTCTGAATTGAGAAAGCCAGTCGGATGACTAGCAAAACGTCTTCAAGAACTAAACTTCAAGTCCAGTTGATCTAATTGAATGCAACAGATATTAAATATTAACTTCAGAATGTTGGCGTTTGTATTGGTGACAATTGTCCATTGTGTCAAAATCAGGTCTTATACCAGTTGCATCTCTTTGGTAGAAAAAAAGATGCATGTGCCCTTGTAGGCTCATTGTCAAACACCAGCTGCAGAACCAATCAGTGATTTCATGCACTGAAGAGCGTTTCAGTCCAAGGGAGTCATTAATTTTGTTAGTAAATACACATTCAGCTAAACTAGTCCCTGAGTTCTGAATTGTACTTTGGTGGATTATAAATAGAATACATGGCCATGAAATGTAATTAAAGATAAAAAGCATGGAGTTCTGGTGGAGAACTGAGGTCATACATATTTATTAACGGTAACTTTTTGCAGCATCATAAGAATATTGTAACATTTTAGCTGGTTTTAGTCACCTTTGCGTTGTCATGGGAATCATTCATTATTTAGATTATTTTCTAATTCAATGACTTTTGTTTGTTGGGTCATATTTCAGGTAATGGCATGAGGCAAAAGGTTCGAGTTCCACCAGACTTCTGTACATCTAGTGATCATGTGGATGGAAATGTTCAAATAACTAAAAAATCCAGAATCTCAAGACAGACTGTTTACTCTCGCCCTGGCACTTGGGCAAATGCATCTAAGATGTTCCAAAAGCAAGTATCCAAAATCCATAAATCAGTGGCAAACACAGTGAATTAGTGCACTGTATTTGCACTGGCTCCAATCACAGTGAGAATTAGCATATGTGTACAATCAGATCATGCAAAGGGCCAGCTGTGCTACTTTTCTACATCACATAATTATTACAATTAATAATTCAACAGTAGAATTGATGTTATGATAAATCTACTGTGTTTCAATATTTTGCTTCTGCTGTGACCAGCAGCATTTAAATCAAATGATTTTTTGTAACAGTGTTAACCTCTATACAATTTAATACAATTTTCATATAAAATGAACAGCAAGTGTAGTCGTACCGCTCCAATAGGCTATTGTATGCCTCCGCTACCACTAGCTCAATCCGATCACAAATTACGATCCAAAACGAGCTGCGCTAAAAGACTATTTGTCCCAAACTAATTTAGTAATGTAACAGTAAAAGCAAAGCAAAAGACAAAATGAAAAGCTTTAAAGCAAGGTGCAATCTTTTTAATAACCTTCAAGTTTTACCATTGTTTTAAAGGGTATGTCCACCCTTCAGAAAAAATGTTTAGCAAACATTGCTCTTGTCCCCCCAGCCCCAACCGCTATGTTTGTAATATCAGAAAATGCCCAGAACTTTACTTACCTTCCCTCTTTCCTCCGCCGTGCTGCCAGGCCCTCGGCTTGCGAGAAAATGCAAGCAGAGGGGCGGGACCGGCAGTCGCGTCTGTGATTGGCTGAGTGGCAGCCAATCACGGACGCGGCTGCCGGGAGTTCAGTGCAGCGGAGGCAAGAGTGAAGGTAAGTAATGTTCTAGGCATTTTCTGATATTACAAACATAGCGGTTGGGGCTACGGGGACAGGGGCAATGTTTGCTAAAAAGGGTTTTACACTAGGGGGAGGGAATCCAAATCGGGAGGGAGAAGGAGGGGGAGGGGGAGAAGGGCTGCAGTACGCATGCCAAACTTCTCCCCGAGGCCAGGTAGGAGGCAGAGTCCTAATGGACTCTGCTATCCTCCTGGTGGGCAGTTTTTGGGACTTTGGGGGGGGGACTACAGGATAACCATTGGAGCTGGGATGTGAGGTAAGGATTAAACTACACTACATGAGGGGCCAGTGGGGGGGTATGGGATATGTTTTGGGGGTGGACATGCCCTTTAAACACTTGATCAGGGACGATTGATCAGAGACGATTGTGGTAAAATTCCTTTCTGCACTTTCCCTCGCCCTTCCTTGCTGCCAGATTTTGTGCCATTCCATCTTATAATAAATATTATATCCGTGTTGATAATAATGAAGAAATGAACTGTTGATGTTGCATTTAGAGAATAATTGCTACATAGAAAATTTTTCTTTAAAAGAGAACTAGGTAAGATGCAGACTTGTCCACTTTTTGGGGTAAATCAGCACTTTTCTCCAGTTTGACAACACCTTTTCGTCCTATTTATATGAATTCACCGTGAAAAACAAATAAATGGAGGGAGTAGAGAAGGCACACAGAAGTAGCCTGCTCAATATACTCCACATAATAACCTTGTTTCCATGATCTTAACAGACAATCAGGGTTATTCAATAAAAGTTCTTATCGTTAAAAATGGTGCTAATTTTGCCACAACCAATCAGATGTTAGCTTTCAAATGTTAAATAAGATCTGATTGGTTGGGGCAAAATTAGCACCATTTTAACGATAAGAACTTTTATTGAATCTCCCTGAATGTTTGGTAAGGAAGTGGTTATTTTAAAAAAAATTGATTTCCCTTTAATTTAAGATGTCTTCGAATTTTGGTTCCCTGTTGTGAATAGCTGTATATAAATATAAAATGATTTATGCTCCAATTAGTCCAATCAATACAAATTTTCTAGTATGTAATTTACTAGCTATGTATTAGACCCTGATAAGCAGAAAATTTCAGCTGAAATGTATATATGGTTTGTTGGTTTTTTTCTAGAATGTTGAGGAAGCCAATATTAAAGGGCAAATAAACTAAAAAAAAAAACTTGGGCTAAAAACACATTTTAGCTGCCATTTTTAATCCTTCTCCTGTACCTACTGGGTATCGTACAAGCCCAATAGCCATTTATTTTTCATTAATACTGCACCAACATTAGACTGGAAATTGTAATGAACTTAAACTGTGAATATGGATTTTAAAAACACAAGTTTGCTAAATCCTGTTAAAACAAAAAAAGGTTAGATGAACAAATAAACCCTTTCTGGGAAACTTCAAGGTCTAAGGCCAAGGCCACACTACAACGCACCAAAACGCACGAGAATCGTGCACACAATCGCATGCTCATGGCACAATTCTCCCGGGGGAGAGATAGGAGGCAAAGTCCTATATGGAGTCTGCCAGGCTCCTGGTGGCCAGTTTTTGGGACTTTACAGGGACATTACAGGAGAACCATTTGGAGCAGGGATGTAAGGTAAGGATTTTACTACACTACACATTGGGGCCAGCAGTGGGTAAATTATAGTTTTGGGGGTGGACATGCCCTTTAATAGTTTTTTAGGGTAGTAAAGATTTTAGCAGACCCTGAACAGCACGTTGCAAAAATTTTCAGATTAATGTCACATATGCTGCAACATATGCAATATAGTGCAGATACACCCTCCAACATTTCCCATTCAAAGAGTACATTTATAGAAACAACATGAGCGCAGAGATACAGGGGGAGGGTAATAGAGTGAACCTGATCTTAGCAGAACTCTGTGCAATGCATTTCTTAATTTTTAGGGTAGGATATACTGTATATACTCAAGTATAAGTCGAGGTACCTATTTTTAACTGAAAAATTAATAAAACCCGATTGACTTGAGTATAAGCTGAGGGTTGAAATTATGACCACTACTGCCTTCTGATTCTGTATTGTGCTGAGGTTTTAGTTGCCCTTTAAATGGAAAGCAGAATTCCCATATTGGATTAGGCTATTACTGTATGGGACTACTGTATTCTGCTGTCCATTTAAAGGGCCGCTAAAGCCTCAAAACAATAGAGAATCAGAAGGCAATCTTTTTAACAATAGATACCATCCTCCTGATTCTGTATTGTTTTGAGGCATTAGTTGCCCTTTAAATGGACAGTAATCCCATACAGTTACCCCCATTCCTTGGCACTTCAGATGTTTGGATACTACAACACCCAGCATGCTTTAGTTGGGGCCACTCGTGGCCACCTATGACTAAGTCCCACGAGTGGGATGAAACGCATCAGGGGTCCAACTATGTGTGTATTTTTTAATTGATTTCTTAGCAACGCTAGCTTGGTCTCTCTGGTTACCGGATCCTCCTCATAAAAAACGAATGAGGGGGACGTAATACAGGTAACCACTCCCCTGAATCCTGTTGGGTAGTGATTTTTACCTACACACTACTTATCTGGACTATAAGCTATGTATGGTTGCTGCTTTTAATAGATGTGATTTTGCACTGTTCTTTAGCTTAGGGACCCAGACTAGGGATTCTTAAGCTGTTAAAGACTAGTTAGAGCACCGAGTGCTCCTAGGGATGCCCATTTATACCCTGTGTTTGCATGTAACTTTAAGCCAGGTGGAGAGGTTTCTCCCACCTGTTACATAACAGGGCATGTTTTGGTAATTCACTAGTTAATTACCTCTCCCTTCTTGATCTGCTGTTTTTGCAGATTTTGCAGATTCATGACAAGAATTTTTAAATGTGTGATTTTGATTTTTTTAATGCATACTCAATAAAGGATTTCTAAGTTTTAATTTTATTAGTGGTCTCTGGGCTGTGCCATTAAGTGTGATAACTCAAGAGGGGGATACTATCTATGTCTCCCGTTTCTGTCAATATTATTTATCCCCAGTTATCTACTTTGCACACTAGCTGCATAGCCTGTGCATCACACTGTCTTTGTTTTGTCATCTCCCCCATATACAAATAATAGCACTCCTTACTGTACTGCACTGCGTATATGATACGTATATCGATCTTCTTGTGTTTCGATATTGGGTCTTTTGAATGTCCTGGTTGATGCCTCAATGTGTGAATGTGAATTTAAAGCAAACAGGCATACAGTGTCTCTTGAAATTAATTCTTCATTTCTCAGACACCCCCGCTTCATATAACATGACCATGTTTTCTCCTATCTTGCTTTACCCCTTACTGGTGGTATTTGTGTTCTTTCCTTTTTTTCCTCCAGTTTTGACAAAGGCCCAGTCCGCATATCTACAAGTTTTAAGGGTGTCTGAGGTGTTTAATTTCCATAGCCTTTGTCGCTGTGCTAGTGGGGATGTTCTCTGCTAATACCGAGCAGGGAACCTCTCAAAGTTAATTTTCACTTTGATTTGAGGCCTTGAGCAAAAAGGGGGTGGAGCTAGACCAGGCCTGTGATTGGGAAAATTGATTTAAAATATGATCAGGTAAACCCAGAGAGTTTAGCTGGGGATCAAAGAAGTCCTTTAAATCACATGGTTACCTTTATGTGGTTATAATGTTGTTAACTGCAACCCTTGTGGTTTTTTTATTTGCACTTGCACAAATACTATAACGCTATAAGGGGCCCTGGAATGTGCATTGATTATCTCTTTGTTTCCAATTTTTTTTTTTAAATAAAACCTTGAAAAGCATTAAAAGGATGTTACACAGTGAAAAAAAATGGAAATTCATTAGCCTGTTAGAATGTACTTCAACAACTTGATAATGCAAAATGCATTTTCCTAAATTTCAATTTATCCTATTTACTCAATATATTAAATAATTAAAAAAAACATGAAAAACTCAACTCGAATTTTAGAGCACCGGGTCCCTCTGCTGGTACTAAGTGGAACTGTGTATTTCTTTTTTTTTAACAAATAACAGGAGATAACATTTACATCATTATGTTTGCAAAGTACATTTTCAAAACGTCGCTAATTACCGGTACTATATGTATATGTATATGTACTATATGTAGAAAAACATTTCCAAATGAATTGGAACATACAAATCCAGTGGAAAACAATATCTAATAAGATAAATCTATACACGTCTTACTACGTTTAAAAATGAATTAAATAATATCACATGCCTTTATATTCCACATGGCACCTAAAATACAGTTAGCCAGGGCCTTAAAATTCTTATAATACAAGGAACAGTGGACATAACTGTAATTCCTAATATTAATCCCTCAACTGGAGTGTTCATTTATGCCCCTATATCTAATGTATAAAATTAGATCAACTCGAATTGTACAGAGCTGAAAAAACACTCACCAGCTATGTTACCCTTTTTCACATAAATTGAAGAAAAGGGGGTAAAGGAGTCTTACCTTCCATTCTTCAAATAATCAAAAGGGACATATGCTTGTGAAGGTTCTCATTCATCCAGGTCATGGTATATCTGTTGTATTCAATTAGATCAACTGGACTTGTACAGAGCTGAGAACATCCCCACTAGCGAGGCGAAGGCTAAAGAAATGAAACATCTCAGAGGAGCCCTTAAAACTTGTGGATATCCAGACTGGGCCTTTGTCAAAAGAAGTAGAAGGAAAGAACAGAACACGAATACCAACAGTGAAGGACAAATGCAAGACAGGAGAAAGAACATGGTCATCCCATATGTAGCAGGGGTCTCTGAGAAATTAAGAAGAATTTTCAAAAAACACCGTATCCCTGTCTGCTTTAAACCGAACAACACGCTGAGGCAGCAATTGGTACATCCGAAAGACCTTATACCGAAACACAAGAAAAGCGACATCATATACGCAGTGCAGTGCAGTGAAGAATGCTCTGATTTGTATGTGTGGGAGACCAAACAGCAACTGCATCAACCTAGGGCCCAGCACAGAAGAGCCAATTCCTCGGGTCAGGACTCAGCCGTGTACCTGCATCTTAAGGATAAAGGACATACCTTTGAAGATTGTAATGTTAACATATTGGCAAAGGAACGTGACTGGTTCAAGAGAGGTGTTAAGGAGGCCATTTATGTGAAAATAAAGAAACCAAGCCTAAATAGAGGTGGGGGGTTCGACACCAACTGTCTGCCATGTACAATGCTGTTTTGACACCTTACTCTGGGCGTTCCTATAACACCTCTTAGCCACTATCCAATCACGCCCTTAACACCTGGCAGTGATATGCAAATTGGGATTTTCCAGGGTACATAATTGCCACAGATTCTTGCACAAGTCATTCTGAATTGAGAAAGCCAGTCGGATGACTAGGGAAACGTCTTCAAGAACTAAACTCCAAGTCCAATTGATCTAATTGAATACAACAGATATAATCAAAAGGGACTTTTTAAAATGAGTGCCTCCAAAAAAAAAATCAGTTAAGCAAAATGTATCTGGGCCAGGGAAGTAGGTTTGGTAATATCAACCTCCCAAAAATTTTTCTGTGAAAACTGCTTCTGCCAATCTTCCTCCTGGCTTAAGTACTATCTTTAATTCAGGAAAGGCCAGAACAAAAAGGGCAGATAAAAACTGTATGTGCTGTAGCTCCTCAACAAAAAGTATTGGGAGGTAGGAATAATCAATCCTCCCTCCCTGCCCCAGGTACTTTTAAATATCCTTTAATGGTGAATTTGGATGATTTTTTTCAGAAGAATGTGTCCACCAAAATATCAGGTTATCAACACAAGAGTGGTTTCCAAAAGTGGAGAAAAAAAAGAGAAGCTGAAGAACAGGCTCAGAAATTACCTAAAATTCGCAGTTTCTTTGTGTCTGCTGGTGCTACCACCACTAAAGCTTCTGCCACTGTCACTAGGCAAAGAGTAGAAGAACCTAAGGCACAGGACAGTTTAGATAAAAGCAGCCTGTCTTATGAACCAGTCATGGCAGCTAGTGCCCCTTCAATGATGGAGCCAACTGACATAAGTAAAATTCACCTTGTCAGCAATAAACCTAGCTGTTCGGGTGACAGTGAGTATACCATATCTAATGAGCCTCTATCGGGGGTTTAGTGGCCCGAATAGAGGGTATGGTTCAAACCCCAGCTTAGAAGGGAATGATCCACCAATAAATTGTAGTGCACCTTTTGTCCAGGAGTCATCAGGCAGTACAGACCCTGGTACATTATTAAGAAAATAATTGGTGAAGAGTTTATTACAGACAGAGGACACGATCCTATTAATATACCAGACCCCAAAACAAAAAAAAATTATCCTTGCATATGGTCCATGTAGACCTAAAGGACCCTTTCCCAGAGACCCTGACCAAGAGAGCTGCTGTTTTTCTGAAAACTATTATCACAGAGTTACAAAAGTAGGCCATAAAATTACAGTAATGTGGCTTTGCTATTTGCCCAAACTGAATGTAGCTTACTGTAAAACATGCTGGTTATTTGGAGATAGAAAAAAACTGGGGTTTGAGCCAGCATGGGCAAAGGTAAAACAGAAGTAACAAAGGTTGCATGCTAAAATAAATATTCATGTGAATTCCAATGCTCACATGGACGTATGCAATGTATATGAGCAGTGTAGGAGAAATGAAACCATAGATACTGAGAATAAAAAGTCAATTTTAAGAGAGAGACATTTTTGGAGACAGGTCATGAACAGAATAATTAAAGTGACATTAACAATGACAGTGGGCTATATAGCCCTATATAAGTAGGAGAGAGCAATAATGGCAATTTCCTTGCCATCTTTGAATTACTAGCACACTATGGACACATTTTAGGGGAACTTTTCCAGTTACCACAGGGCTCAACCTGATACTTGAGTTCAACCATACAAAAATGAAGTAATTAACATGCTGGTAAAGCAGGTAGAATCTGAAATCCTATCTGATATCAGATCATCACAGTTTTACTCTTATCCTTATGGATACTATGGTACTCAAGATATATCCAGAATTGACCAAATTTATCGATGTCACTGTTAGAGGGGATGAGTCTCTTAGGGCAAGCGATATAACTGTAAACAAGGTCTTTCTGGTTTCAGGCAGTAGAAGACCAAAGTGCTGCCAGTCTTGAGAAAGATATTGTCCAAAGTATAGAGGAAAAGGGTCTAGAGCTTAGTAAATGTCGTGGAGCAGCAACAATGAGCAGTGTATATAAAGGGGTACAAGCTTGTATTTCGGAGAAAGAGACAAATGCCTTATATGCGCACAGTGCTGCTACTATTTTGAATTCAGTGGCACAGGATGCTGTTGCTGGAATTCCTGAGATATCAAGATTTTTTGATGTAACACAAGCCCTCCATGTTTTTTTTGGTGAAAGTATAAATCGCTTCATAGATATAAATTTGGCATCCACTAAAAGTAAAGAAAGACAACAAGCTAACAATCTAAAGAAGAAAATAGAATGTTTCCAGTTTGTTTCCCTTGTTGTTCTTGCAGGAAAGTGGGGACATTACGATAAACTATGTGAAGATGAACGGTTAGAAGATCCTAAAAGGCTTTTCAAAGCTGCAGTGTTAAATGGCACATACTGTAAGACATAATTAATGCTCAGCTATCAGGGATGGATACCATAGTTCAGATAAAATTCTTTAGCCTACAGTTACTTTAGTGGAATCAAATTATGTCCTGGTTAAAGCTGCAACAAATCTGCAAATCGGTTACCAGGAAGATCTATCCCCTGACTTTCCCATGCAGCTGTTGAGTTTTCATGAAAAATGAAATTTGTAAGTGCACCACAATACAGGAACTGAGCAGGTTACTGATTGTGGACAATGCAGTGTTGTCTTTAACACTTCCAGGTGTGTGTACAGGTTTGTTGTTGTTTCTGACACTACCAGTTACAGTGGCATCAGCAGAAAGATCTTTCTCCAAGTTAAAGCTTGTTAAGAGTACAATGTCCCAACAAAGACTTCCAGGACATGCTATCCTGAGCACTGAAAATGAACAAGCGAAGGAAATGAATATTGACAAACTTGTGAACACTTTCTCAGAATCCAAATCTAGAGGTAGAGTCTTTTGAAAAATGCCTATAACGGTTGAATTTTTTTTGTTTACTTTAACTGCAGTTTGTTAACAAGTTAATGTTAGTTAGTACCTGTCCTAAAATATGTAAAATACCATTCCTGCTGTAGCCTAGAAATTATATCTTTAAAACAGTAAATAAACTGTACATGGTTTTAATATTACCGTGTCTTACTATTAATGCGTTATTGTGCTCTATTATTTTGTTTTAGGATCATAGCTGATTGTAGAGGGGAAGAGCTGTGCCACGAGTAGATGCAGTGCGAATTTGTGTTTGTGGTGGGATTGGAGGGGGGGGCATCACCAAATACTGCACCAGGGCCCATAGGTTTGTAGCTACATCACTGCACCTAGACTTCCACTAAAAAGAGGTGGATTATGGGAGCTGACCGCTAGGACCCATAGGTTCATTGCATAAATAAACCAAGAGCCAAAGAGTAATGTAAGGTAATTGTTAAACAGCTAGGACACAGCAGAAAACATTTCAGGTTGCAGGTTATGTCTCAACAGTGGCCAACAACAGTACAAAGTATCTGCTCAAAATCAGAAATGGATTTCTCAATGACTTGCCTTGAAAAGATAGAACTGACGGTTATCGTGTTGCCCAATTTTTTCCTGCAACCTCAGAATGAGATGTTTCACCTGCTGGGTACGGGAGGCAGTGATAAGTGGTTCCGCTTTCTGGATTTCTTCAACTATTGAATCAATATCTGACCTTAAAATAAACATAAACACATAACGATAATAATGTAAAGCACAAATGTTAAAGGGCATGTCCACCCCTTTTGACAATTTTTGCCATATAGTAGGGCTAGTTCCCCCAGCCCCAACTGCTATATTATATTTTCCAGAGACTCCACCGATCTTTACTTACCTTCCCTGCAAGCAGGGGGCAGGACAGGGGGCAGGGGGCGGGACCGGCAGCCATGTCCCTGATTGGCTGAGAGGCAGCCAATCACGGACACGGCTGCTGGCAGTTCAGAACGCCGGAGGAGAGGGGGGAGGTAAGTAGAATTCGGGGGGAGTCTCTAGAAAATATAATATAGTGGTTGGGGCTGGGGGAACTAGCCCTACTATATGCCAAAGGGATTTTACACTAGGGGGAGGGAGAGCAAAATGGGTGGGAGAGGGAGAGAGAGGGAGGGGGGGGGAGTGAAGGGCTGCTCTGAGCAAGCCAAAAACCTCTGAGAGAACAGCTCAGAGGCGAAAAACAATTTCCCTGGTGGCCAGGCTCCTGGTGGTCAGTTTTCTGGACTTTGAGGGGGACTTTACAGGAGAACCATTTGGAGCAGGGATGTAAGGTAAGGGAATGTCCACCCGTTATAAAAAAATATAATGTATTATGCAGGACCCCCCAAAACCTAGTTTCCGTTTTGTTAAAGGGTATGTCCACCCTTAGAACTAACTTTTAACATGCTGCTCCCCCATGTCCCCCAGCCCCAACCGCATAATTTTTTTTTTCAGAAAGCCCCCCAAACTCTTACTTACCTCCCCTCGTTCCTCCGCCGCACTGCCGGCCCTCTGCTTGCGAGAATGCAAGCAGAGGCGGGACCGGCAGTCGCGTCTGTGATTGGCTGAGCGGCAGCCAATCACGGACACGGCTGCCGGTCATTCAGTGCAGCGGAGGAAAGCAGAGAGGTAAGTAAGAGTTTGGGGAGCTTTTGAAAAAAAAAATGCGGTTGGGGCTGGGGGACATGGGGGAGCAGCATGTTAAGGGGGATTGACCTAGGGGGAGGGATAGTAAGAACGGAGGAGAGGGAGGGAGGAGGGGAGGGGAGGGGGAGGAGGGGGGAGAAGGATGCAGTGCGCATGGCAAATATCTCACCGGAGGCAAGATAGCAGGCAGAGCCCTGCATCCTCCTGGTGGTTAGTTTTGGGACTTTGGGGGGGGTCTACAGGAGAACCCTATGGAGCTGGATGTGAGGTAAGGATATAACTACACTACATGGTGGGGCCAGTAGTTGGGGGGGTTATAGTTGGGGGGGTGGACATGCCCTTTAAAATATAATAATTCTGCCACTTCTGGTCTCATCACTCCCTCTCCACTGCAGCTGCTCTGTTCTTTTTGTGTTCCCGAGCAGCGGCAGTGGGGGCTCGTCCCGGGATGGCAGTGAGTGATTGGCCGTGATGTCACTGTCAAAGCCAAGACTGACTGCCTTACCCAGAAGTGCCAGAGAGCGGCAGTGGATCGAGGAGCTTGAAAAGTATGATTCCTATGGCTGGGAGCAGAATTATTATATTTTAACAAAACGGAAACTAGGTTTGGGGGGGTCCTGCATAATATATTACATTTTTTTATAAGAGGTGGACATTCCCTTTAACACCCATAACTACTTCTTCTCTTGGATACAGCAGAATGCAAGAAAAGCCAGAACCCCGCAGAATTTAATAGGTAATTCATCTCTCAAAAATGCTGTTTTTTTAAATTATAGTTTTACTTCTCTTCTCCATTTAAAAAATCTGTAGGTTAGTGTGTACCAGCCTTAAAGAAGTCCAGTTTTCAGAATCATGTTATAATGAACAATTCATTGATGGATAATTAAAGTCTGTCCAACCACTTCATCCCAATAAAAGGTACCCAGTGTAAAAACCTAAAACTGTAGGTCCTCATCCCTGGGTTTATCTTATGCCTGGCTTCACCCCGGGGCTTGACCAATCAGAAGGGACATTCTGCTAGAAGCAAATATTCCCATGGGCCAGGTAACAGATACAAGCTGGGAGGCCAGCTAACGTAACTTAAGGTAAACCCAGGGGTAAGGAACTTGTGTTTTAGGACCTAATCCTGGGTAATTTTACTGGGTTTAATGGGAGGGGGTGGGGGGAAAGGGCATATTGTCATGTAACCTTTTAAAATGATAAACATGCATTAAAACACATTGCTATTTTTCGCAAATATTCTTCTCAAGGATAGTTTTAGTGCTTCCCGGGTTAAACTATACTATAGCGTGCCTGTGTGTTTTAGTATAGTATTACCCAGAAGCAGTCGGGATGTGTCAGGTGACTCAGCAAGGGAGCAGGCAAGTTTTAAAATCTTGGTTCCTGGCTCCTGTTACAATAATTAAAGAACGGGAGATAAGAAATAGATCTTTTACCTACCGTTCTTCATTTAATGCAAAAAAGGATAGGTTCGTTTTTTAGTGAACTTATGTTTTAAAAGCCAATCTATGCCATGGTTCGACTTAACACTCCTGTTTCAAGAAAAAGGTTGTGTATATAACTGATGGAACCTAAACCACTATTTTCAATCATTGCAAACACAAGACAATGCAAATCACACTGATAAGGACATTTAACTGTGGGGTATTAAATGAAATACAGACAACAGCTGGAGAATGTGTTCATGTTTTAACATAATTTAAATAAACAAATAAATGTATATTTAGAACATCTACAATTTCAGTGTAATGAAAATCTCCTTTTCCATAGTCTTTTTAAGTATTTTTCCTTTTCTTGACTTATACCATAATACCTTTAAACTTCAAGATGGTAACTTACATGGGAGATAGGTCCAGCAAATCAATTGACTTGGTTTTAAGATCCCCTCCTTTTTCATACTCCAAGATAATTCCTAGTTGAAGAAAAGGACAAAAAACAGTTGATAATTTTGATTTCAAAAACTCTACAATTTTCAGGACTGCTAATAAATATATAACCAATATTCCTTCTAAGCCACATCAAATGTAAGGGCTAGGCCACACTAGCGCGTTTGCGCACGTGTTTCGCGCTTGCGATTGCGCCCGCGATTTTCGCTAAACTGGAAATCGCGGGAATGCAAAAATTCCCTCGTTTTCCGATGCGCGTGCGAATGCGCGTCCGTTCGCGTTTTGGTAACGCATGCGTTCACCATTTTTGGTGCGTTAACGCAGCGTTTCCATAACACGAAATGGCAAAAACGCATGTGCAAAATGCGAACGCAAACGCACAAGAAAAGCGCACACAATTGCGTGCGATAACGCTCGCGATTTTGTGCGTGATTCCTGTGCGTTGCAGTGTGGCCTCAGCCTAGATAAGCTTTTTTAAGCTTAGCTGCAAACAGTGTTTCCTCAAGGGCCAATGGTAGTTTCACTTGAGTGGCATCGAGCAGTTACCTAATGTTGCCCTGTCGTTTAATCAGTGATCACTGTTGAAAACAGACAACATGTAGCCTTTTGCTCAGAAACTGCCAAAAATATGCTCGTGTGAAAATATCCTAAAGCTGGGTAACAATAAAGCGACGATGATCCGATGGAATCTACCCTTTATCAGTGACGTGTGTACCTTGAAAACGAGCATTCCCGAGGCTGACGAACATTTACCGCCGCCATTGGAAACGATCGACACATTTCCCTTGGTCATGGTAGGACCCCTGTACTCAAGTACAGGGAGCTGTAACATATTCTGTGTGTATTCATCTTTCAAAAATTGTTAGTGTGTACCCAGTTTTATGCTGCCCATACACTGAACTTTCCTTTCAGCTTTCCTGTGTCATTCGTGTAACGTTACTGCAATGTCCGAAGAAACTGGTCTTTTTTGCAATTGACTTCTAATTGTAAAAACATCAGAAGGTAAAAAAGCTTTCAGTTAAAGTCTGTCTAAGTATAGGGGAGTTAGCCGCAGTCGCGGGAACATGCAGTCCCAAAAGTTCTCCCTATACTGTGTATAGGGAGAATTCTCGGGTTCGGGACACTGATCTTTAAGAAATGATAGACAGGATCATCTTTCAAAGATTTGAGATGTGTGTACCCAGCTTTAGATATTGACTTTATCAAATGACTTTATCAAATGTCTAACCAGCATTAGGGCAGCATAAGCTGTGCAAACCAATAGAGAAGGAGTTGCAAAAAGGATTAGCAATTAAACATTCTCACTGCATGTTGTTGCTCTGTGTCACCTAGCTGAATTAAATTTCCTAATGACCTTTTAACTCTTTGGCTACCAGAATGAAACTCCTTTGAGGGAACATTGCTTTGGTCAAAAAAAGATTGCCTAAAATATCACGTCAGATGGTCAATAAGGTTGGACAGTGAGTATTCAACCATACACTTTTTTATTACCATTTAATAGATAACTTTATAGAAACAACATGGCGCAGAGCTGTGGAGGGTAATACAATAACGTATCTCTTAAGGCTAAGGCCACACTGTGCCAGACAGTCTGCTATCAGAGCCCATTCGATCTGCAAAAAAATGGTGATTGCATGCGCAGTGACATGTACTGCGCTGTGATTCCCAAGTGCTAACGGATAGTAAGTGCGATCATTAACACATGAGAACTTGTGTTACTGTGGCTTAACCCTTAATGTTGAATGCTGGAGGACACTCAAGACAGGGTAACCTGGTGAAGAACTACTGCACAAGGAGGCTAATGAATAAAACCGATTTCAGCACACAATGTGGCCGATTCTCCCAGAGGCGATGGGAAAATTTATCGAGTTAACGTCATGCTAACTGGTTCGCTACCTTTTTAGCAGGACTTTAACTCCATAATAGTGGTGGATGCGCGGATTACGCAAAATACACCCCTGCATCCGACGCTCTCAATTCAATATCGCATTTGCGATAGTTTTAGTGCAGCTATTAGCTGGTGTTAAAATCCTGCAGTGAGTAAATCCCTTTTTGGGATTTACCCACATTCGCAGACGCAATATTGAATTGCGATCAGGACATTTACCCAGAGCGATATTGGTTCTAGGTAAATGAGCCTGAATGTATTTTAATATGTGACCCTCTTTAGGTCTAGGCCACACAAGCCTGTTTTAACACGCGCGTTAAAAAGCGCAAGCTAGTGTCCATCAGTTGTTCTGATCACACTTACTGCGCTGCTCTGCCATCAGCATGCAATCACCATTTATTTTTTGCACAATCGTATGCGTATGCGCTAGATAATGCAGAATCGGAAAATCCCTGCGCAATCGCGTGCGGACGCGCACTTTCAAACGTTGGGAGGTTATTAAATGCAGCATTGCCCAATGGGAAGGCTGTTATATGTAGGTGAGAAAACACCAGCTGCAGTAAGAGCTCCAATGCATCCTATGAAGAGTCCATTTTCTGTCAAACTATCAGGGTTACGTAACAGACAAACGTTACCGATGTCATTAACCAATCAGAAGTTAGAATTGTATTGGTCTATTAGTCAGAAACGGATTGGTTAGTTTAATAGCAAGTGCAAGCTTTTCGCTCTTTATAGTCATTAAATCCCGTTTTAACACATCCACTTTAAACTAAACCCTTAGTGTTTATATTCTTACCGGGAGGATAATACCGTAGAAGGAATCGCTTCAGCCGCATCTTCTTGAGACTCCGGTTAGTGCCTGGTTACCATGGAGACTGAAAACAGTCTCTAGGCGCAAGCGCCGAGTTGGGCGTGGCTTCGCCCAACTCGTCTAGACAAACTTTATTGTAAGGTACCATGGTTACAGAGCAGCCCGGAAAAGTAACATGTTCTTTCTACTATTATACGGAAACATTGGATTGGCTGTTTGTTATTTAACTATGTCAGCTGTTTATGCATACAGTAGTTATGGCCTACCCTTATTTCAGCGAGATTATAGGTCAGTGTGTTAAATATATATTATACTTTCTACATGCTGCAGGGCATTGGTAATAACCAGTGTACTCTGTATAGCTACACTGAATATGAAGGAGCCTGAATTATTCCTCTTAATTAGGCAGTTTCTTTTTAAAGAGGATCTAAAGGTTTAAACTCTGAAAACCTTGCATCGGTTCATTGATCCAGCTGGGCAGATTACAAATCCTGCTGACACTGCCTCACACACAAAAAAATGGTTCGTCGGCTGTCAGTACCATACATCTGTACGATCCTTTACTTCAGAAATAATACAGAATGCAGCCTCTGTGCGTCCCCACACTTTGTAAGCAATTCAACCAAGTAGACATGGATGGATGGACAGGATTGCATGTTCTTAGCAAAACTTGGATCACTGGCCCAAGTTGAGTGAGGGTGAGGTGCCTAGACGGGGATAAATCAGCATAATCTATACTGTTTATATGGGATGTTTGGTGAACAAGCAGGTGACCTTTTCAACCAATAGTCACGTGTGGCCATTTGGTACGGTTTCATTGGTGATCTGACCCAGTAGATCAACAAATGCCGATCGAATGGCCACACACATGCAATTATAGGCCAAAATGGCCATTTTTCAGGCATCGTGTGGCAAATCACTCATGTGCACAGAGCCTAAACTGTTTCCTTGAGGTAAGTATGATGTGACTTAGGTTGCCACCATTGTTCCTACTGATGGGGCTGGGAGGGTTTAACACTGTATTTCTACTAACTGAAAAACTATGAATTATGCATGTATTGCTGCAAGGCTAAGAGACAGTTTATTAAATGCATGCCTAGTAGTCGGCTGACTGTTGTGTGTGGTTTCATAATTAAGCCTGGGTATTTGAACCTGTAACCTCATGGGATGTATGTTTTTTTAAATTAAGTGCGTTAGACTGCTGAGCCACCACAGTTTACACAATGGAAACATGTACATGCAGAGACTTTAACTTCTACTAGGAACATAAGGGGGAAAGAACAAAATAGCTGTAAAATCAGCTGCATAGAGACAGTGAATAGTGGGTTTAGGGGCCGTGGCCAATAGGTATTTCCTGCATGTACGTAAATGCACTAGAGAAAAATCTTACAATGTCAATGAAACATAAAAAAAATCTTTAAATGTTATTGAAACATAAGAGATCTGCATTGAAAAAGGTACCCTGTGGCTTTTCCACATGTGGACTGATGCAATGAGTGTGACCATAAAAAGGACAAGTAGAAGTCATCCTTTCTAATCTTCTTTCACGTAGACATCTGTCAATTTGTAGCAAAAGTTAATTTGGGGTATTAGGCACTCCAACCCGAGCCAGCTAATCCTTCAATTGTTTACAGACACTAATGGGATAGAATTGTTCCATTCAACCTCAGAATTGTACTACCTAAAATCAGAAATATATTTTTCCACTTCACGTCAACCTTGATCTAGATTTCTTAAGGACGTTTCAGTACCACCAATCCTCTTATGTCATAAATTTTGGCCAATGCTTCAAAAAAGGTTTTAGAATCTGGTAGCTCAGACCCGAGTTAGGGGGCCGGAGCGTCTGACCTGCAGCGCCGCTCCCGCGAGGATGCTGGGAGTTGTAGTTGGTGCGATGGCTCCGCCTCCTCCTGTGCTCTGCTGGGTTCTGGTTGCGGCCGAACACGTGACGTCATCACGTGGCGATGCGCTCGCAGATTGGCCGCGGCTGGTCTCTCGAGAGCCGGGAGGATGACGCGAGCGGTGACATCACCAATGATGTCACCGGGACTATAAAGGGGGCGGAACACGAGGTAGCAGGCGCCATTTTGTGCAATTGCTAACAGGAGGAGAATCTCTCTTCCTGATCAGAGCAACCAAGCAAGACAGGCTTTTAGTGAAGCAGGAATTTGAGGCAGCTAAGATGGCTGACGCAGAACAAATGTTGGAGAGGGTAAGGGAGAGGATCAGCACAGAGGGGGCAGGGTGGCTGCAGGGAATTTTGGAAAGGGGCCCTCCGGCTGGTAGCACCCCCGCGGGGGTCCGCCCCCATACTAGATCAGCCCGCCCTATTGCCCCCGTCCGTTTGAGTCCCAGTCCCCCACACTCCTACCGCAGACCACGGGGGGCCCGAGTGGTTAGAGCTAACACCCCTAGGCGCAGGGCGGCCAGTGAACGCAAGAGGCGAGGTACGCCGCCCCCAGTTGCCGACCCTGAGGGAGGAGCCCAGCCCACCCGTGGCCGCAACTCCAATGGCTAATAGAGGGAGAGCCGGAGAGGGGCGGCCCTGCCTCCAGCCCGAATAGGTCCGCCCGCCCAGCTGTTGCAGCAGCAGCGGCAGGGGATACTGCCCAGGATGCCCAGCCAATAAGGCAGGGAGAGGCGTCTGATGACGGCGAACATGAGTTCGTGGACGCTAGGTCCACCTTCCGGGGAATGACACCGGCCCCAGTTAGACTGAGGGAGTTTTCGGAGAATAGGCGTTCCAGGGAAAGGAGCCACCCTGGGAGAGAGGGCGTGCCGCAGGCATGGGAGAAGATATTCCTCCTCTTCCGACAGTAGCAAGGAGTTCTACAGACGCTGGCGTAAGGAACAACGCCGAAGGGAGCGTCACAGGCATCGCTCCAGATCTAGCAAAGCTGGCCGACGTCGCAGATCCCACTCCAGAAGCAGACGGTCCAGAGCCTCTCGGTCTTCGACTTCTGGCAAGAGCAGATCATCCCCAGCGCCGGGCGATAGGGCCACCAGGAGCGGGTGGGCAACACCCATCCCTGGGGATAGCAATTTTCAGCCCTCCGGAGCAAAAAGAACCGGCTCCTGCTGGTTGTTTAATGAGGGCAACTGCAAGTTTGGGGCCGCTTGCAGATTCAAGCACGAATGCTCCATTTGCAGGGGGGGCGGCCACTCCGCCGCCAAATGCTTTAAAAAGTCCTGCACAGTCCCAAGGCGGGCGGGAGGGAGTAGACAGCAGGATGCCAGTGAACGTGGGGGCAATGGAGCGCTGGCTGGGAATGTACCCGGTGAGGGAAGAGGCAGAGCTCATCAGGGTGGGGTTTAAACAGGGTTTCAGAATCCCCTTTGAGTTTTCTAATTTTCCCAAGTTCGCCCAGAATTTGAAGTCGGTCAAGGAAATGCCGGAGGTTGCCAGGGAAAAGGTTATGGCAGAGGTTAAATTAGGGCGTATAGCGGGTCCTTTTACCGAGCCCCCCTTTTATAATCTCAGGATTTCCCCTTTGGGTATAGTTCCTAAAAAGGAGAGTGGTAAATTCCGTTTAATCCACCACTTATCATACCCAAAGGGGAGCTCGGTAAACGATGGAATTCCTAAGGAGGCGTCCTCGGTTTCGTATGTCTCATTTGACAGGGCAATTCATTTAGTAAGAAAGGTGGGGGTAGGGGCTTTGTTAGCAAAATCGGACATAGAGGCGGCCTTCCGCCTGCTGCCGATTCACCCCGACTGTTTTCATCTATTGGGCTGTCAATTGGATGACAGGTATTACTACGACATGTGCCTCCCCATGGGCTGTGCCATATCCTGTTCCCTATTCGAAATTTTTAGTTCATTCTTGGATTGGGCTATTTCTTACGAAACTGGTTCCTAAATGTTTTGCCTTACCTTGACGACTTTTGTTTGTGGCCCAGCTAATTCTAATTATGTTCCTTTCTGTGAATTCTTTCTGTTTTCTGATGCACAGGTTTGGGGGCAATTTCTGAGGAAAAAAAACCTAGGTGCAGTAACGGTGCTGTCTTTTCTGGG
The DNA here is from genome assembly GCA_019447015.1 of Hymenochirus boettgeri. Taxonomy (NCBI): domain Eukaryota; kingdom Metazoa; phylum Chordata; class Amphibia; order Anura; family Pipidae; genus Hymenochirus; species Hymenochirus boettgeri. The sequence goes on from CM033473.1 coordinate 240,891,499, forward strand.
TATCGAGATAGACACAGTTAAGATGGAGTTTAGGTTACCAGCAGTTAAAATCCAGGGCATGCTAGACGCAATTTCAATGTTCCTGCAGGTTAAAAAAGTTACACTAAAGCAGTTACAATCGGTGCTGGGATCGTTGAATTTTGCGTGTAGGGTCATGCCAATGGGAAGGGTATTCTCCAGGAGATTTTCACTAGCCACGAATAACTAGGGAGTTGCGTAGCGACCTAATGGTGTGGCATACTTTTCTAACTAATTATAATGGTAGGACTTGTTTTCAGGAGGAAGAAGAAACTAATTCGGAATTACAGCTTTACACGGACGCAACAGGCTCTGTAGGTTTCGGGGCCATCCTGGGCTCCAATTGGTGTGCTGCAGGGTGGCCCACCTCCTGGAAGGAAATGGGCCATTGCAGAAAACTCACTCTCCTTGAACTCTTTCCCATTGTGGTGGCTTTAGAACTATGGGGCAAAAAAATTCAGAATAAAAAGATCAGATTCTGGACGGACAATGAGAGTGTGGTTTATGCGATCAACATTATTTAGTTCTAAAATGTTTGGAACGTAATGTGTCATTTAGAGCTAAACATGTACCTGGTGTTCTTAATTGTGTTGCCGATGCTCTATCTCGTTTCCAGTGGGAAGAATTCCACCGCCTGCACCCAAAGGCCAACCAGCTAGGTCAGAGATGCCCGGACTTCCTGTGGGGGTTGATAGACAGCAGCTGATGCAGCTGGTACAATCTTCGGTCGCTCCGTCTACCTGGGCCAGTCACGGTAAGGCTTGGTCTGAAGGGTTAGAATTTGCAAAGGAAAGAGATAGTAACACTAACTCTCATGATAGATTACAAACTCTCTTAGATTACCTAGATCACCTGAGAGCGACAGGTTCCTCGGGTTTGGTACCTCAGTGGAGAATGGCAGGTTTGTCCTTCTTTTTCAGGTTGCTGGGTTGGAAAGACATCTCCAAGGAATTTATTGTAAAATCTATCTTAAAGGGCTGGAAAAAAGAGCAAGTGGCCAATAGCGCCAAGCGACCGATTAATTTTAGTTTGCTGTTAAGGCTTTTGGAAAAGTTGCACGTTGTGTGCGACTCGGAGTATGAGGCTAAACTATTTGAAGCCAGTTTTACGCTGGCATTCTTTGGAGCCATGAGAGTGGGAGAGTTGGTTTTGGCCAGTTCAAAAAGGCCTGGGGGTTTATCGGCTGATGATATATTCATCTCACAAACATCAGTGAGGGTCAGGATAAAGAGATCTAAAACTGACCCCTTTGGTGAAGGAAGTTGGTTTTCTATTATCCCCGTTAAAGTCCACTTGGTGCCCAGTCAAAGCTATCGGTAAGTTTGCGGACATTAGGTCCCCTTCTGTGTCGTTCCTGGCCCATCAGAATGGTCTCCCTTTGTCTCGCTATCAATTTGAGGCGATATTACGCAAAGCTTTAGGGTCCTTGGGCCTCCAACCGAAAGAGTTTGGAACGCACTCCTTCAGAATAGGAGCTGCAACAGAGGCCCATTCCTTAGGTTTCTCAGAAGATAGGGTGCGCAGGCTCGGACGGTGGAGATCTAATTGCGTAGCGAGGTATATTCGCCCTGAACTGGTTATTAATTGATTGTTTTCTATTCCAGGTGTTTGCCAACCTTCAGTTTGGCTAGTGGGGCACTCTTACCTATTCTGGGCGGCACAACGAGCTGAAATACGTCCTGGAGGAAGGCACCTGGGATTTCAGACAGCCTTACTTTTTTGGAAAGGGATTAGGGGTTTAGTTTGGAGCCAGGTTCTGTTAGAGGTCGTGAATATTAGCAGAGCGGATCCAGGGCCCACGGTATTAGTGATCCACGCAGCTGGGAATGACCTCTGTAGGAACCGTTTTTCAGACCTCCTATTCCTAATGAAGGCTGATTTGCAGCGTTTTTGCCTTTTTAGAGAATTGATTCTAGTGTGGTCAGAGGTCGTTCCCAGGGTGCATTGGCAAGGGGCGAAAGATCAAGGAGCGGTGGAAAAGGCCAGGATGTTTCTCAACACCAGAATCTCCAGATTCGTGAGATCCCAAGGGGGTGTTGTAATCAGGCATCGCCAGTTGGAGGGCGATAATAGGTCCTTGATGAGGCAAGATGGGGTACATCTGAATGACATCGGGCTCGATATCTTTTTAACTGGACTGAGAGATGGAATAGAACAGGCACTGTATTTGTTGGGTGGCGGACGGAATTCCGTGAAGGCTTACAGCGACTCCTGGTGGCGGGGGCATCCTTGCAGAGGTTATGTTGAGCCGTTACATGCCCTCTGGGGATCCAGAGGCTTGGCATTTAGCAATGGCTATGGCTAGTTGGGGTTTTACATCTAATAAATATGCAAGGATGCAAAATTATAATTTGGCTAATTAATTGATCACATGATGTTACAATGTGTCAATAAAGCTGTGGCCATTTATTTCACCCAAAAGATTGTGTGTCTGCCTTGTCTTATTTACATACAAAATAGGTTTTACTGGTAAAAAAAAAGGGGGGGGGTTTAAGTCAGTTTTAGGCAACCGAGGGTTCAGCAGCAGGTCAGATAACAGAGGGCTATCTTTGTCAAAATGTGGAGGTCCCAGGCCTGTGGTTCGTTGTGTAGTAAGAAAATAGTACCTTTCCAGAAAAATAGTGCGCAGATGCACAGTAGAAGCAGCAAGTTATCGTTCAAGCTGGAAGTAACCTCTAATTTTTTTGGATGAGTCGGAACTTCCATGAAAATACTTTTCAGCAGGGTCTATAAAGGCTGCTTTGTTGGTAGTTAGGAAACCCTCCCCTAGAGTCTTCACCAGAGCCCCTGATGGTTACATTGTTACATAAAACATAGTGTTGAAGGTTGACTAAAGACATGTGTTCATGTAGTCCAACCTTTCGAGCTTATCTCTGACTACTATGGACCTTCGTTCCAAGGATTTTCACATGGAAGCCCTTGGGCAACGTCATGCTTCCCTCCACCTAAACTTAGGTTGTGTCCCCATGATCTGACCAATCAATCAATAATTCTCTGCCACGTTTTAAGGCCTTAGGGCACGGCCATACTGCGCCGCAAATGCAATCGCACACGGAATCACAAATTTTTTTTACGTTTGCGCATGCTTTTTTAAATATAAATCAAAAAACACATGCGATTGTGATTAAAAATGCAGAATGCAAATCACATGCGCAATCGCAACGCACGTGCAATCGCAATGCATGCGCACATGCAGAAAAAGCACCACAGTGTGGCCTAGCCCTAAGGGACAACAAACAATCACTTTTGACTCTCACTGGTTATGCACACCCCTGTCCTGGCAGCTAAATGGTTAACACTTCACCACTCATTCAAGCAAAAAATGGGTTAATTAGCTTCAAACCCCCTGCCAGCTGTCATAAAGTTAATTAGCATTTACACAAGCAAATCTTCTGATCGCCCTATCGATCAGTCGGCCAGAAATATCTGCTGGTATGTACCCAGCCTAAGCCTGCATTCAAGAGATCTGATGGATAAAGTTGACTGTAATGCAGTCAGTAGGGTAAAAAAAATCCCTGTAAAATGCTGCTGCCTTCGTGTGTTCAGCTGCTCTTTCACAGAAAGACTCTGCTTGCTCTGTCAAACAGCCTAGCAGTTTTCACTGTGTGGGAAAAACTTGAGCTCCTGTGATTAGGATAACGGTAACTCATATCAACTTACCAAGAGTTTCTTTTCCTGGCCATCCCTCTGGGCAGCAAAGACTCATGGGTATCTCCTTGTCCACCAATCAGAAGAAACAGACTCCAAGCTTAAAAGGCCCCTCCTCCTTAGCTTGCTTGTAGTTGGTTTCAAAGCTTTAAAGAAAGAAATCACAGGAAAAACGGGAGGGGTTGCTGCCCAGAGGGATGGCCAGGAAAAGAAACTCTCGGTAAATTGATATGAGTTTCCGTTTTCCTGGCCATCCCTGGACAGCAAAGACTCATGGGTAAATACCCAAGCAATAGACAGGGGAGGGAAAAGAAATAACAATCATCAATATAATAAAATTAATTACTAGGCTTTAGTCATAGCTTTTAAAACTTTATGACCAAATTCCGCCTGATTAGCACTTTTAATGTCTAATCTATAATGCCTAACGAATGTGTTAGGAGTAGACCAATTGGCTGCTCTACAAATTTCTTCAGCGGATGCTCCGGCTTCTGCTGCCCAAGTGGTCGCAAAACCGCTGGTTGAATGTGCATGATTCCCTTGAAGAGGTGTCAATTGTTGAGCTACATAGGATTCTTGGATAGCCCTAACTATCCATCTTCTTAAAGTTACGATGGATGCAGCTTCCCCTTTGCTCTTTCCTTCTGGGATGAGAAATAATCTCTCAGACCTTCTGAAAGATAAAGTTCTATGAAGATAGATTTTTAAACAATTAGAAACATCAAGTCTCTTTAACTCTTGTCCCTCTGAATCTGATAATGTTGGAAGGATAATGGGTTGATTTAAGTGAAATTTTGAAATCACCTTGGGTAAGAATTTTTTTTTATAGGATAGAGAGTTACTGAATTAGGATGAAATATAAGAGTCTCCTCTTTGGAGGATAGTGCTTGCAGTTCACAAACTCTTCTTCCAGAAGTTAATGCTATTAATAGTAAATCTTTAAGGACATATTCATTAGAGAAACCTCCTCTAATGGCTCAAAAGGTGGTAAGGTTAATGCTCAACACAAGTGGAAGATCCCACTGCGGAGAAATGTTTTTCCTTGGAGGATTTATTCTAAAAAACCCTTGTAAGAATTTCCTAATTAAATCTTCTGAGGCTAAAGCTCTTCCTGAGATAGCGGATATTGACGAAATTTGAAGCTTTATCGTATTAAATGCTAATCCTCTTTCCAGACCAGACTGAAGAAATTCTAATATTTGAGGAACTGATGCTTTCACAGGATCTAATTCACAAGAAGAGGCCCAGGAAGAATAGATACTCCAAATTCCATCGTATCTTGAGATAGTAGATTTTCCCTTGGCACTTAGTAATGTAGACACTACTCCAGAAGAGCATCCTAATTCGATAAATCTTCCCCTCTCAATCTCCATGCCGCTAGACTTAATCCTGCTGGGTCTGTATGCAGGAATTCGCCTTGGGATAGGAGATTTTTCCACCGAGGAAGGGGATATGGCCCATCCACCAAGAGTCTCTTAAGTAACGGGTACCAAGGACGTCTTGGCCAGTTAGGCAGGACTGCAATTACTTCCACTCGGGACTCTAGGATCTTTCTGAGGACTCTGAAAATTAACGGTATTGGGGGGGAACACATAAACAAACCTCCCTTGCCATTCCTGGCTCAGAGCATCAACTGCTAAGGCTTTCCTGTGAGGATACCTGGAAAAGAAAGTTGGTAGCTTGTTGTTGTAATATGAAGCCATCGAATCGATCTGTGGAAGACCCCACCTGGTCACTAGATCTTGAAATATAGGATGGAGAGACCATTCCCCTTGATCTACCCTCCTGCGGGATAGGGAGTCGGCTAGAATATTCTCCTTCCCTGGGTTATATTGGGCTGTGATGAAGAATAGATTGTCTTGGGCGAACTCCATTATGTTCTTCAATTCGGCGATCATCCCTATACTCCTTGTTCCTCCCTGTTTCCTTATATAGACTGCCGCCACTTGATTGTCCGTTCGTACACAAATTGAGGTACCTCTGATTTTAGGACGAAAAGCTTGGAGAGCTTGGAAAATTCCCCTCAATTCTAGGATGCTGGACGGAAGGAATGATGCATCTTCCCTCCATATTCTTTGGGCTGTATACTGGAAAATATGTGCTCCCCAGCCACTGGCTGAGGCATCTGTATATAGCTCTATCAATCTTGGCTCTAGAAGGGGAGTTGCTTGTCGCAGATTGCTGAAATTTGTCCACCATGTTACATAGGACTTGAGATGGGGAGTTAAGGAGATTTTCTGGAACTAATTCTGCTTCAGATTGTCCCATTTGTCTAGGAAAAACATCTGGATCGGTCTCATCCACCAAGCCGCCCATTTGACTAACCCTATTCTTGAGGAAATAGTTCCTAAAAATCTCATCAATTCTTTTGCTGACATGGATGTGAGATTCAGCATCTTCTGCGCCTAATGTACAATGGTTTGAATTCTTTTCTGAGGTAAGTATACCAGGTCTAATGTTGTGTTTATAGTTGCTCCCAGATAGACAATGGATTGAGAAGGCACTAGCTGGCTTTTTTTGAAGTTTATTATCCATCCAAACTTCTGAAGAAAAATTAGAACTTTTGGATTGATCCCTGTTGTTGATCAATCGTTTTCTGGATCTTGCGACTATTAAGAGATAGTCTAGGTACACGTAGATCTCTATACCTTTTTCTCTTAGCTTCGCAATCAGTACAACCAAGATCTTCGAGAAGGTTCTGGGTGAGGTTGATAGACCGAAAGGAAGGCAGCAGAATTGAAAGTGGCGTCCCTCCAGGGGGAACCTTAGGAATTTCTGATGTTCTTTTGCTATAGGGACATGAAGGTAGGCATCCTTTAGGTCTATTGTACATAGCCAGTCGCCCAGAGTTATAGCCCAATGAACTCTTTGCAGGGTCTCCATCCTGAACCTGGTAACCTTGATGAACCGATTCAGGCGTCTTAAATCTAGGATTGGACGTAAACCTCCTGTTGTTTTCGTTACTAAAAAAGTTGGGAATAAAAACCGTTTTGATGTTGTGAAAATGGAACGTTTATAATCGCCTGTTTCCTTAACAGGTCTTGAACATAGGGCCTGAGCTTTTTCCTTCAGCACAGGCACTTTTGAAGAAAAATAATAATTTTTTTCGGCCTCGACTTGAATTCCAGTTGATACCCTCTGCTTACTGCTGTCACAATCTTAATGGTGTCTGCCCATATTTCCTGAAATTCCTGGAGCCTGGCACCTACAGGAGGAATATGGACAGAAGTCCCTTCATAAGGGTTTGGATGATTTAGGAGATCTTGGTGGGGTGGGGGGTGTCTTTGGAATTGAAAAAGACTGAATTTTCCTCCCTTCCAATTAGTTGTTCTGGAATACTTTACCAGGACGGTATGATTTTGCCTCCTCTCTTTTACCGGATGATCTCTCTGTTGACTTCCTTTGTTCTCGAAACCTCTTATTACCTTGAGAAAGAAAACCTATCTTCCCTCCTGTAGTTTTTGAAATAATGTCATCGAGATCTTTACTGAAGAGTCTTTCTCCTTCAAAGGGCAAGTTACACAAAGTGTTCTTAGAAGGAGTGTCTGCAAACCATGTTCTAAGCCATAGTGCTCTTCTAGAAGATACGGACAACGCCATCTCTTTAGCAGAAAGCTTGACTAAATTTGAAGAGGATTCTAAAGCAAAACTAGTTGCTAGACGAAATTTTGATAGGGATCTAGTAATGGAATCCCTAGGTGACCCGTTCTTGAGGGATCCTTTCAGTTTATCTGTCCAGACAGAAAGGCATTTAGAAACAGAGACTTTAACACCAGCTTCCGCTATAGAATAGACCTTTTTTAGGTCTGTCTCCATATGTCTGTCCATTGGATGTCGCAGAGCTGAGGCATCATCAATTGATAATGCTGTACGTTTTGACAATCGTGCCACAGGGGCATCCACTATAGGTGGCTTCTACCAGGATGAAGCTTTTTCCTGAGGAAATGGATACAACTTATCAAATTTACTTTCTACCGGAACTCTTCTAGAAAGCTTTTGCCATTCCCCCACTATTATATCATCAATTTCATTATGAGTAGAAGTCGATGGTTGCTGAACTTCTTCAATTTTTAAACCATGTCTAATATGCTTAATTAAGGATTATACTTGTCTTAAATCAAAGCCTGATTCTTCGGATTCATCTTTAGAAGAAGAGACAGACGGTGAAGAGTCTACTGGAGCAGGCTGGGGTTGCTCAGCAGGAGTTACTGGAACCGAAGGCTGACTCTGTTTAAAACCTTGAGCCACAGCTTGGGTAATCTACCCTAAAATATCAGCCGGCTGAACACCAGTACTACCTGCGGACTGTTTCGCTTGAAGAGTTTCCTGAACAAATTGTTGGTCAGACTGAGCAATTTCCCCTTTTTTTTTTTGTTGGGAGTGAATACACTCCCAACAGAATTTCTTGTCCTTATAAGCAGGATTTCTACATGTCTGTCACGAACTTACCTGCCGCTCCAGTCCCGCGCCGCTCGGCACTTCCGGGTGGGCGGCGTCGCGGACGTCATGATGTCACGACGCCGACCCGCCGGGCGGCGAGAGATTTGAAAAGCCGGCGTCCTCCTGGACCCGGCGCCCGATAGTAGCATTTGCTACCCTGGCTCCTTACTCACCTGCCTTGGATCCTGCTCCGCTCCTGCTCCGCGACTTACCTTGCCTGCCTCCAGTGACCATCTTGTCTGTATCCAGTACTTACCTGCCAGTATCCAGTACTTACCTTGCCAGTATCCAGTACTTACCTTACCTGCCTTCAGTGACCACCTTGTCCGTATCCGGTACTTACCTTGCCTGCCTCCAGTGACCACCTTGCCAGTATCCAATACTTACCTTGCCAGTATCCAGTACTTACCTTGCCGGTCTCCAGTGACTACCTTGCCTGTATCCAGTGTTTCCGGTCTACTCACACTCATCGTATCCAGTTACCTACCTTACCTGTATCCAATATCCAGCCTTCAGTCCCAGCAGCACCTTGCTCCTGTTTCCAGCCTACAGTTCCCAGCCACCTTGTTCTGGTCCCAGCTACAGTTCCAGCAGCCTCTGTGTCCTGCACATTCCGGACTTCAGCTCCTCCTAAAGCGTACTGTAAGTACCCCGGCCGTCCGGCCATTTGTTACAATGTCTCACAGATAGGAGGATCCTGTCATCTGAAGATGAGATTCTCAAGCTCTTCTTGGGACTTCCAGATGAACTCTTCTGACTGGAACAAAAGAAAATAAGTTATAAATACAAGCCACAAATACAAACAAATAACCCTCAGAATAAAGAAGGCTGGAGTACTCACCACCTCTCTGGGACTTAGACCCCCGGCAGCCGGCTCCATAGTGTGGCAAGGAAGAAATCCGCAGCCATAGGCAGAATCCAGCATGAGGAAAAATGAGTCAGACGCCGTACGCGGTGACGTCATTACACACGCCGAACCCGGAAGCCATAGAACCGCGACTACCGGGAAGGGAGCGCGGGTTATCCCTCTTGAGACTGCGCTCAGCAGTCACACAGAACGATGGACATCGGCCAAAGAGGGGTCTAAGCCGGCAATAGAGGTGAGATAGCGCTTGGACACACCTTAGGTTCTACATCTTCTTTAGTAGACAGAAGAAACAGACAACAAGCAAGCTAGGAGGAGGGGCCTTTTAAGCTTGGAGTCTGTTTCTTCTGATTGGTGGACAAGGAGATACTCATGAGTCTTTGCTGCCCAGGGATGACCAGGAAAAGTTCTAATCAGTGAGTAAATACTGCTTTATGATTCTCCTTTCATGTGATTTTGGGAAAGGGGGGGTTGGTGTGATGGTGGAATATATGGTGTATGGGCTCCTGTGATGGGGAAGTTTTCTCTACTTGCTGTATCCTGATAAATGTGATTATTGGGGGAGGGGTTTCTCACATTGATTAGCAGAACCAGCATAACAGTGAGAATGTAACAAGCAAGGTTAAAAGCAGACAGCAGTGATTTATCTAATGTTCCCTCAAAGCGATGGGTCAGTTAGTGGGCTGCTCTCTCTCACCCCCACCAAGGATGACTGCATGGGTAAGCTATTGGGCATTAACTGTTCATTCACGTGTGAGATGGTGGAACGGGTTAAAGTTCTAAAGAGCAGTCTCCTAACTATTTATGAATTCAGGTCCCCAACTTTTAACCCTTATTGCCCACTAAGTCTTAAAAGATAACTTCCTGGGACAGGGATAAGTACCTGGGACATGGATAAGTACCTGGGACAGGGATAAGTACCTGGGGCAGGAGGGTGGATTGATTATTCCTACCTCACATAGTGTTTCATTGAGGAGTACAGCATGAACAGTTTTCATTTCGCATGTTAGTCCTGAACTATTCCCCGTATTAAAGATAGTTTGAAGCCACGGAGAAAGACTGGGTACCAGTTTTCTTTGTGCTGGTGCTCCTCATAGAAACATATTGGGAAGTAGGAATAAAAATCCTACATCCCTGACTCAAGTACTTTTTCATTTTAACTGTTATTTAAAAAAAACTTTGTAACACAACAGGTTCCTCCTTAAAACATTCTCTCAAACATCATATTTTCAACTATATTTTGTATTTACATAAAACGTACACTTAAATACGTTTTACACTTTGTGTACACCCATTAAGGTATGATTCTCCGTCATTTATTAGATGCTTTTCTCTTTACATTTTTTATTATCATAGACATAAGCACTGTTAACATAACAGGCGCTAGAAGCCAGGGTGCCTCCATCCTCCATGTCCCAAGGCCACAGTTCCCTCTATGTGTCCCAGACCCAGGGTCCCCCCTCTGCCCCAGACCCCCCGTCTGTCCCAGACCCAGTGCCTCCCTCTCTGTTCCAGACCCAGGGTCCCCCCTCTGTCCCAGACCCAGGGCCCCTCCTCTGCCCCCAGACCCAGGGCCCCTCCTCTGCCCAGGGCCCCTCGTCCCAGACCCAGGCCCCCCTCTGTCCCAGACCCAGGGCCCCCCCTCTGTCCCAGACCCAGCCCCCCTCTGTCCCAGACCAGCCCCCCTCTCTCCCAGTCCCAGGGTCCCCCCTCTGTCCCAGACCCAGGTCCCACCCCCTCTGTCCCCAGACCCCCCATCTGTCACAGATCCAGAGTCCCCCACTCTGTCCCAGACCCAGGGTCCCCCCTCTGTCCACCCCCCCTCTGTCCAGACGGGCCCACCATCTGGCCCAGACCCAGGGCCCCTCCTCTGTCCCAGACCCAGGGCCCCTATCTGTCCAGACCCAGGTCACACCACCTCTGTCCCAGACCCAGGCCCCCCCTCTGTCACAGATTCAGAGTCCCCTGTCTGTCCCAGACCAGGGCCTCCTCTGCCCCAGACCTAAGGCCCCCTCTTCCCAGACCCAGGGCCCCCACTCTGTCCCATGCCAGGGCCCCTCCTCTGTCCGAGACCCAGGCTCCCTCTGTCCCGGGCCCCCCTCTGTCCCAAGGGCCCCTCCTCTGCCCCAGAACCCAGGGCCCCCCTGTCCCAGACCCAGACCCCCACTCTGTCCCAGACCCGGGCCCACCTCTGTCCCAGACCCCCCCTTGTCCCAGACCCAGGGCCCACCTCTGTCCCGACCCCCCCCCCTGTCCCAGACCCAGGGCCGCCCTCTGTCCCAGACCAGGCCCCCTCTGTCCCCAGACCCAGGGTCCTCCTCTTCCCAGACCCAGGGTCCCCCCTCTGTCCCAGACCCAGGCCCCACCTCTGTCCCAGACCAGCCCCCTTGTCCCAGACCAGGGCCCCTCGTCCAGACCCCCCCCACCCCCCCCTCCTGTCCCAGACCCCCCCTCTATCCCAGACCCAGGGCCCCCCCTCTGTCCCAGACCGGGTCCCCCACTTTGTCCCAGACCCAGGTCCCCCTTGTCCCAGACCAGGGTCCATCTGTCCCAGACCCCCCTCTGTCCCGACCTAGGCCCCCCCTCTGTCCCAGGACCCAGCCCCCTTTCGTCGCAGACCCAGACCCCCTCCTGTGCCAGACCCAGGGCCCCCTGTCTGCAGACCCAGGGCCCCTCCTCTGCCCCAGACCCAGGGCCCCCCACACTGTCCAGACCCAGGTCCCACCCCCTCCTGCGTGCCAGCCACCCGCCCCCCCCCTTGTCACAGACCCAGGGCATCCTCCTCTGCCCAGATCCAGCCCCCCTCCCTGTCCCAGACCCAGGGCTCCTCCTCTGCACACCAGATCAGCCCCCCCTGTCCAGACCCAGGGTCCCCACTTTTTGTCCCAGACAAAGGCCCCTCACTCGTCCAACCCAGGGTCCACCCCTCTGGCAGCACCCCTTTTCAACAGCTCATTATGTTCTCCTAGATCCAGCCATCCCTCCTGCCCACGACCCTCAGGATTCCTCTGCCCCAATCAAGCGCCCCCCCTCCCGCCCAGGCACTTTCCAGACAACCACACCTTGCTGCCCACGAACAGGCCACCCCTGCCCGATACACCAACCCCTCTCGTCCCAGAATCCCCCCGGTCGTCCAACCACCCCCTCCTGTCCCAACCCCGAACCTAGGTCCCGACCTTTCCGACCCAGTGCCTACCCCCGTCCCAGACCCCATCCCCCCCCTTGTCCCGCCAGCCCCCTATGTCTCCAGCCCCCCCCGCCTTCACTGTGCAGGACCAGGCCCCCTTCCGTGCCTACCAGACCCAGGGCACTCCTCTGCTCACCGGACACCAGGTCCCACCCCCTCTGTCGCCACACCCATCGCGGTCCCAGACCACACCCCTCATTACCTCAATCTGCGCTTACAGACCTCAGCCCTAACCACTTGGTGGTTACAGCCGAGGTTAATTCTTTTCAGCCATTTTGGTGTCATTGTCATGGAGCAGTTCCTGACTCCCCCACCTCACCCAGACATTGAGTGTCTACGTTGCAACCCTTCCCTACAACCCACAGACCCAGCCCCGCCCGATAATATTCATGGGCGTACAGGACAATCAAAACACACACGTCCCACCCCAGCTACCACCCTGCATCCGTCACTTGCCAAGAACCTTCCCCACGAGATTCTAAGAAAATACTGGGTGTGTGGTGTAACAGTTACTGGTCCCTGTCAGACCCGCTAATGCAGCAGGGACACGGAATTTTCACAGTTCGTTGAAGAGTTCCAAACTTAAGAAATCAACCACCACCCCAGAGAGGCATGTCCAGCAGTCAGCTAGTTGAGGGATCCCGCCCTTAATGCAACCTTGTGATACCGATTGGCATGTTTGCTCTGAAGGAAAAGACAAGTCAGCCAATCAAGTGGATTGATTGCCAGCACACAACACAGAGGGACACAGGACGCACACTGCATTTTATATAAGGGATAAGTTAACATGGAGTGTTGCCTTGCCTTGTTCAACTGGTTTGAAAAACCCTTTGCAAAGTTTATTTAAATGGAACGATGCAATTTCCTTGCACCACCGCCGTTACCTGTTTAGACAATTGATGCACTTCTTAAACTTTAAATTCTTGCCCAACATCTTTTAGTATAGAGTGTTGGACCCATTGTGTCAAGACAATTGTGCAAGACCTCTTAAAATGTACATCGTGAATGTGTACAGGCTCTGAAGCAATGTGTGGAAGGCACCAGAGACCCCACCAGTTTCCCCATTTACTTTGTGTCACATGGATTTTCTTTTACCCCAAATACTTGAGACCTATAGATCCCTTCTCGTTTAGTCGCGATTTTATGTGAGCCCATTTCACAATCTGACTGCGGAACAGGTATGGGACACTCAAGTTATGGGGCTTGAGCCATATGGCGCACAGGGTGTTACCAGAGAAGAAGAGTATGTTTATTATTAATATGTGCGATCAGCTTATATAAAAAGCTGATAGTGGGGGGTCAGGGGCCCGGCCTCCAGTCTCACGAGCCCCGCCGGCCCCAGCCCTCCTGCCAGTTACCCCCTGGCTATGCAGGGCTATTATATACTAGAGAGGGACAAAACTCACCAGTCTCGTTCCATTTTCAGATTCCCGGATCTCGGGGAAAACCTGAAAATCTGAAAAACTGAAACGCAATTTTCGATTATATCGAATGTTTGAGACTATTTCGATAATTTCGAAAAAAACCCTTGTTGAAAGTTCGATAACCCTATGAAAATACGGATCGCGAGACTACTTGTGAGGATTATCGAACGTTCAAGGCTTATTTTCGAAACATTCGATAATAATCTCAAAAATGCGCTCCGAAGTCCAGAAATCCGACAGTCTGCTCGGATTCGGACGGATCATTAGGTTTTCAGAACCTAGGGGTTCTGTGTCGGATCGGATCCAACTCTGACTTTAAGACACTAATGGTAATGGAATGCCACGATGTGCGATTCTCAGTAAAACAGAACGTTAGACTGGGTACACACGGACAAATTTTCTGTCCTGACTGTTTGCTCCTATAGAGTGTGTCTGCAAATGTCTCTCCACGGACCCACACGATCAGCGATGATTTACGCCGCCTGTTCAAATTGCCCATTCATCCAATACAGGCACAAACCCCGGACCGCCGAGTTCACCACAACAGCCCCTGAAATCACCTCAGAGGACCCCGATATATGGAAAATATCGGTCAGTTGGCCCAAAAAATCTGTTTGTGTGTACCCAGCTTTAATGAATATACTTTATAACAAAAGAAAAGGGAATATCTGTATTGGCCAACTGTGATGATATATCATGGCAATTAGAGAATATATATATATTATTATATGATCCATATATAATAGAACACAATGGATGTATCATGGATTGTATATTGAAAATCCTGCGGTGGCCATGGGGAGAGTTAGTTCACCTTAAAAAGATTGTATGCTGTTCATACTCTACACGAGTTTACTTTGACGTAATTGCTTTTGTTACACTCTTTACAGCGTCCACTTCGCATTAGATCATTATGGAGCTAATGGCAATAAACGGGTTACAAACCAGTTTGCCTGTGCCGTTAGTTAGGTCTAGATTAGGGTTGGTTAGATAGCTTACATCTAAATGGTTGTGTTGGGTGGTTATCAGAGTTTTGATATCTAGGCCCAAAATAGGAAAACTGCCAAAAAAAATGTGTCTTCTTTTAGAGCTATTTGTCCAACTAAGAGGCACATGATCTGATATTCTATATTCATTCTCAGAGTCACTGTTTTCGCATTAAAGGGCCCCCCAGTCCCATTTAAAAACTTGTTGCCACCATTGCAGGGAAACTCACTGGCAGATACCCCTCCCACCCATGCCAGGGATACCCTTTCCCACCACTCATGCAGGGGAGTACCTCCAACACGCGGACGTCCCATCCCACCAATACCGCTTATCATGAACTTTAAAGTGCTTTTGTCTCTACTGTACACCTCATCATCATGTTTTCTACTCTGTTCTGGTTCTGGTCCTACCTGCCCGCCGGAACTCAGCAGCCGGGGCCAGACGCCAACAGACACAGAACCGGCTGTGATTGGAGACGAGCAGAATTTCACAGCCGCCGGCTGACTCACTTTAGAACAGAGCAGGGAAAGAGGGGAGTTTGTAAGTAGAAAAAGCGCTTTTTTAAAGTTATGATTAGAGCCGTTGGCGGTGCGAGGGTTCATCCCTGAATGGTTGCAAAAGATTTTAAGAGGTAGAAGAATGCCAGCCAGGAGGGCTCGGGACGGGAGGAGGGACGAACAGTTTGGGTGGAAAGGGCCTAACGAGCATGCCTCAGACCTTGCCAGATGGTGTAGATTAGATACACGGCACCACGATGTATACGGCACCGACAGTCGCTACCCTAGCAGTTTCTTGAAGAGGACATAAACAGGAGAACACAAGGAGGCTAGGGACGTCAGCGGTACGGATTTTTTCTTTGTCTTACTGTCGGGGCAGTAGTGGACACATTTGTGTTGGGGGGTGGAATGTCCCTTTTTCTTTAAGGAAATATAAACAGAACACAAAAGTATATACAATGTCCACGTAAGAGTTATGCCCTTCACCTGTGGTGGAAACAGGGCTGTGGTGTGTTACCTTTCGTTAGAATCTTGTTAAGCGAAAATCATCTGGTTGAGACAACCTGATGGAATTTCCCAAACACAGAATGACCGAAATTTCAACTGTCCAAAAAAGGCAATCAATTAACTTGCAAAACGGAAAATGTTTAATTTCAACGAAATTCTGGTCAAACACCCAAAGTGGACAATATCCAGTGTTAATCTATTCGTCCCTACTCAGCAAATATCCTGAAATGCGCTCCTGGGGAAAATGGCACCTGATGGAGTAGTTGGCCGGGGCATATTCAAATAGTATATTGCCAGCTGTATTTAGCAGGGGTTACTTATTTTCACGTTCTTCATGCTTTGTCTGTTTTTTTTTTGGGTGTTGGTTTTTAAAGAATTTTAATCAACAAGTCGAAATGACCCCTTAGATTTTCGTTTTTAATACCATCACCAACTCACTACCACCATTTCTTCATCATTATCACCTATTTAAAATTCTTTTGCTTCTTGAAGCACCAACGAAAGTCGATGTTGTCACATTAAGCATGATTTTCATTATAAGTGTTATAAATTGGTTACAAACTAAAATGCCAGACGTGTGTTTTACTCTAAACTGCAACCAAAAATAGTTTCTCTTAACTTTATTTTTTAGGTGAACTTTGAAATCCTGTGTTGCCCTACAGTTCCCTGGCATTTCTAATTCTTGTATCCACTAATAGATTCTTTTTTCAACCTGACTGTAATGTTGCAGGAGTTCCTTTTTAGAAGAGTATGATTTCAACTTTCTCCTTACTTGATGACTATGGCGTTCCGTTCGTTACATAGCCAGGGTGAATGTATTACTATGTAGTAATTTATTATAAAGTGCAATGGTATGCAGCGCTGTAGCATCTATAAAATACAGAGTATAAAACAGTAGGATAACCATTATTCTCAGATAAATAAAAACATTGTATTAATTTAAATAATTCCATACACTCGGTTAAGAAAAAGCATATATTATAAAATTATGTATTAAATTGAGATAAGCCCTGCAAATGCTAGACAATTTTATAATGACAATCCCCTGCCCGAAGAGCTTCCACATCTAAGTGATTCCTCTCTTCTTTTTCTAGTTACACTCATGTGAAGTGGCTTATTTTACCTTACATCTACTGTGTGCTGGATGACTACGAAATTTACACAAACAAGTACTAGGTTTGCAGGACTGCAGTGTTTTAGGTATTACAGTTGGTCACTTATTGGACCAACATTCTAGTTTCCTTGGCTTGGAATTTCTTACCACACTCTAAATATACTGTCATTACCCTACCACATCCGTCTTTTGTAGTACCGGTCTATTGTGTTCTTTTTCTGCCACTGCCGAGGACTCCTCAGTACCAGAACACACAACCTAAATCAGCCAATTGCAAACACTATTCAGTATAGAATGTTTTTGGACTTCTTGTGAACTATTGGCAAGAACGGAGGAATGTTACCACCACTAAGCAACATCATTACCTGGTTTCTTCATGGGTCGATTGTGAAACAACCAACTAGACGACATACGATCCACGCTACGGTGAAATTTGCTCATCTGCTTGTGGGAATTACTGTGGAACCGTCTGCAAACATTCTACATATAATACAGCGGATGATAGTTGGAAGCTAGGCCCCTATTTCTTAGTAGGTCATCTTTTTATCAATTCCATGTATAAATAGTCAGCCATTAGATTAAAATATGGGACACTAGTGTCGGATATACCTTGGTATGTGTTTCATGATAACGTATTAGTTATATTACTTATTGCGTATTAAACTATGGTTATTAAATAACGTGATAACTCAACCAAAAACTGTAGTTTGCAAACCCACCTGCATGCTTAGTTAGTTACTATAGTACATCCGTACTAATAAATAGTTTTTACTTATTGTTCTTAATCACCCCTTGATACGAGAATATTCAATATCTTTTGAGGTCGGCTACTTTGGCTTATGGGTTGGAAACGGCCAGTATCCAGTACTTACCTTGCCAGTATCCAGTACTTACCTTGCCTGCCTCCAGTGACTACCTTGCCTGTATCCAGTTTCCTTCTACTCACCTCATCTGTATCCAGTTACCTACCTTACCTATATCCAATATCCAGCCTTCAGTTCCCAGCAGCACCTTGCTCCTGTTTCCAGCCTACAGTTCCCAGCAGCACCTTGTTCCTGGTCCCAGCCTACAGTTCCCAGCAGCCTCTGTGTCCTGCACATTCCGGACTATCAGCCTCCTCCTAAAGCGTACTGTAAGTACCCCGCCGCCCGGCCATTTGTTTACAATGTCTCACAGATAGGAGCATCCTGTTCATCTGAAGATGAGATTCTCAAGCTCTTCTTGGAACTTCCAGATGAACTCTTCTGACTGGAACAAAAGAAAATAAGCTTATAAATACAAGCCACAAATACAAACAAATAACCCCTCAGAATAAAGAAGGCTTGGAGTACTCACCACCTCTCTTGGGACTTAGACCCCCCGGCAGCCGGCTCCATAGTGTGGCAAGGAAGAAATCCGCAGCCATAGGCAGAATCCAGCATGCAGGAAAAATGACGTCAGACGCCGTACGCGGTGACGTCATTACACACGCCGAACCCGGAAGCCATAGAACCGCGACTACCGGGAAGGGAGCGCGTGGTTATCCCTCTTGAGACTGCGCTCAGCAGTCACAGAAGCTGGGACATCGGCCAAAGGAGGGGTCTAAGGCCGGCAATAAGAGGTGAGATAGCGCTTGGCACACACCTTAGTTCTACATCTTCTTTAGTAGACAGAAGAAACAGACAACAAGCAAGCTAAGGAGGAGGGGCCTTTTAAGCTTGGAGTCTGTTTCTTCTGATTGGTGGACAAGGAGATACTCATGAGTCTTTGCTGCCCAGGGATGACCAGGAAAAGTTCTAATCAGTGAGTAAATACTGCCTTTATGATTCTCCTTTCATTGTGATTTGGGAAAGGGGGGGTTGGGATGATGAGGTGGAATATATGGTGTATGGGCTCCTGTGATGGGGAAAGTTTCTCTCTACTTGCTGTATCCTGATAAATGTGATTATTGGGGGGAGGGGGTGTTCTCACATTGATTAGCAGACACAGCATAAAGTGAGAATTGTAAAAGCAGTAAAAGCAGACAGCAGTGATTTACTTCTACTGTTCTCCTCCAAGAGTCTGGGTCAGTTAGTGGGCTTGTCTCCTCCACCCCCACCAAGGATGACTGCAGGGAATGGCTAGGGTACATTAACTTGGCTTCCACGGTTATGTAAGAGGTGGAATGTGGCTTTAAAGTTCTAAAAGAGCAGTCCCCTAACTATTTATGAACTTACAGGTCCCCAACTGTTAACCCTTTTATGCCTCACTATAAGTCTTAAAAGATAACTTCCTGGGACAGGGATAAGTACCTGGGACATGGATAAGTACCTGGGACAGGGATAAGTACCTGGGGCAGGGAGGTTGGATTGATTATTCCTACCTCACAATATTGTTTCATTGAGGAGCTACAGCATGAACAGTTTTCATTTGCCAGTTTAGTCCTGAACTATTCCTGTATTAAAGATAGTTCTGAAGCCAGGAGAAAGACTGGCAGTACCAGTTTTCTTTGTGCTGGTGCTCCTCATAGAAACAATATTGGGAAGTAGGAATAAACAATCCTACATCCCTGACTCAAGTACTTTTCATTTTAACTGTTATTTAAAAAAAACTTTGTACACACAACAGTTATCCTTTAAACATTATTCTCTCATAACAATCATATTTTCAACTATATTTTGTATTTACATAAAACGTACACTTAAATACGTTTACACTTTGTGTACACCCATTAAGGTATTGATTCTCCTGTCATTTATTTAGATGCTTTTCTTTCTTTACATTTTATATTTATACTAGACATTAAGCCTGTTACAATAACAGGCGCTAGAAGCCCAGGGTGCCTCCATCCTCCATGTCCCAAGGCCACAGTTCCCTCTTAGTGTCCCAGACCCAGGGTCCCCCTCTGCCCCAGAACCCCCGTCGTGCCCAGACCCAGTGCCTCCCCTCTCGTCCCAGACCCAGGGTCCCCCCTCTGTCCCAGACCCAGGGCCCTCCTCTGCCCCAGACCAGGGCCCCTCCTCTGCCCAGGGCCCTCTGTCCCAGACCCAGGGCCCCCCTCTGTCCCAGACCCAGGGCCCCCCTCTGCCCAGACCCAGCCCCCCTCTGTCCCAGGACCCAGCCCCCCCTCTCTCCCAGTCCCAGGGTCCCCCTCTGTCCCAGACCCAGGTCCCACCCCCTCTGTCCCAGAACCCCCCATCTGTCACAGATCCAGAGTCCCCCACTCTGTCCCAGACCAGGGTCCCCCTCTGTCCAGCCCCCCTCTGTCCAGACCCAGGGCCCCCATCTGTCCCAGACCCAGGGCCCCTCCTCTGTCCCGACCCAGGGCCCCTACTCTGCCCAGACCCAGGTCACACCACCTCTGTCCCAGACCCAGGCCCCCCCTCTGTCACAGATTCAGAGTCCCCTGTCTGTCCAGACCCAGGGCCCCTCCTCTGCCCCAGACCTAAGGCCGCCCTCTGTCCCAGACCCAGGGTCCCCACTCTGTCCCATGCCCAGGGCCCCTCCCTCGTCGAGACCCAGGGCCTCCCTCCTGTCCAGGGCCCCCCTCTGTCCCAGGGCCCCTCCTCTGCCCCAGACCCGGGCCCCCTGTCCAGACCCAGACCCCCACCTCTGTCCAGCCCAGGGCCCACCTCTGTCCCAGACCCCCCTCTGTCCCAGACCCAGGGCCCACCTCTGTCCCAGACCCCCCCCCTCTGTCCCAGACCCAGGGCGCCCTTGTCCCAGACCCAGGGCCCCCTTGTCCCAGACCCAGGGTCCTCCTCTGTCCAGACCCAGGGTCCCCCCTCTGTCCCAGACCAGGGCCCACCTCGTCCCAGCCCAGGGCCCCCCTCTGTCCGACCCAGGCCACTCGTCCCAGACCCCCCCCCTCTGTCCCAGACCCCCCCTCTATCCCAGACCCAGGGCCCCCTCTCCCAGACCCAGGGTCCCCCACTTTGTCCCAGACCCAGGTCCCCCCTCTGTCCAGACCCAGGGTCCCCATCTGTCCCAGACCCCTCTGTCCCAGACCTAGGGCCCCCCCTCTGTCCCAGACCCAGCCCCCCTTCTGTCGCAGACCCAGACCCCCCTCTGTGCCAGACCCAGGGCCTGTCTGTCCCAGACCCAGGGCCCTCCTCTCTGCCCCAGACCCAGGGCCCCCCACACTGTCCCAGACCCAGGTCCCACCCCCTCTGTGGCCAGACCGCCCCCCCTTGTCACAGACCCAGGGCTCCTCCTCTGCCCCAGATCCAGCCCCCCTCCCTGTCCCAGACCCAGGGCTCTCCTCTGCCCCAGATCCAGCCCCCCCCTGTCCCAGACCCAGGGTCCCCCACTTTGTCCCAGACAAAGGGCCCCCCTCTGTCCCAGACCCAGGGCCCCCCCTTTGTCCCAGATCCAGCCCCCCCCTCTGTCCCAGACCCAGCCCCCCCCTCTGTCCCAGACCCAGCCCCCCCTCTCTGTCCCGACCCCCCCTCCCAGACCCCCTCTGTCCAGACCCAGGGCCCCCTCTGTCCCAGACCCACGGTCCCACCCCCTCTGTCCCAGCCCCAGCCCCCCCTCTGTCCCAGCCCCCCCCTCCTCGTGCCAGACAGGGCCCCCCTCTGCACCAGACCCAGGGCCCTCCTCGCCCCAGACCAGGTCCCCACCCCTCTTGTCCCAACCCTGTCCCAGACCCCCCCCTCTATCACTCTGCTTTACAGACAGCCCTAACACCTTTGGTTAATAGGAGGTTAATTTAGCATGGTGTCATGTCAGTGAGCAGTTTGACTCCCCCACCCTCACCCAGACATTGATGTCTAGTGCAACCCTCTCCCTCACACACCCCCCACGACACATGATTAATATCATTGGGTCCAGGACAAACACACACCCCACCAGCTACCCCCTGCCTCACTGTCCCCCACCCAGAGATCTTAGAACATACCTGGTGTGTGTACAGTTTATTGGTGTCAGACCCAGTAATGCAGCATGGACAGGAATTTTCACACTGTGAAGAGTTAACTTAAGAAATCAACCCACCCAGAGCAGCCAGCAGTCTGTAGTCTGAGGTCCCGCCCCTTAATGCAAACTTGTGATCCGATTGGCTGTTCTGCTCTGAAGGGAAAAGAAGCAGCCAATCAGGGAGATTGCAGCCACACACACAGAGACACAGGGACGCACACTTGCATTTTATTATATAGGATAAGTAACAGGAGTTTGTTGTGCCTTGTTCAACTGGTTTTGAAAACCCTTTTGCAAAGTTTGATTTAATGGAAGATGCAATTTCCTTGCACCACTCGTACCTGTTTAGCATTGTGCACTTCTCTTTAAATTCTGAACACAGTATAGAGAATACCATTGTGTCAAGACAATGTGCAAGAGCTCTTAGAAATGTAACATCGTGAATGTGTTACAGGCTTAAGCAATGTGTGGAAGGAAGTACCCCACATTTATTCTTTGTGTCAATGGATTTTTTACCAATATGAGACCTATAGATCCATTTGTAGTCGCATTTTATGTGAGCCCATTTCACAATCTGACTGCTGAACAGGTATGGGACACTCAAGTTTATGGGGCTTGAGCCATATGGCGCACAGGGTGTTACCAGAAGAAGAAGAGTATGTTTAATTAATATGTGCGATCAGCTTTTATAAAAAGCTGATAGTGGGGGGTCAGGGGCCCGGCCTCCAGTCTCACGAGGGGCCCGAGCCTCTGCAGTTACGCCCCTGGCTATGCAGGGCTATTAATACTAGAGATGGACAAAACTCACCAGTCTCGTTCCATTTTCAGATTCCCGGATCTCGGGAAAACCTGAAAATCTGAAAACTGAACGAATTTTCGATTATTATCGAATGTTTGAGACTATTTCGATAATCTTCGAAAAAACCCTTGAACGTTCGATAACCCTAGAAAATACGATCGGAGACTACTTTTGAGGATTATCGAACGTTCAAGGCTATTTTCGAACATTCGATAATAATCAAAAATGCGCTCCGAAGTCCAGAAATCCGGACAGTCTGCTCGGATTCGGACGGATCATTCGGTTTTCAGAACCTAGGGGTTCTGTGTCGGATCCGGATCCAACTCTGACTTTAAAAGACACTAATGGTAATGTAATGCAGATGTGGATTTCTCAGTAAAACAGAACGTTAGACTGGGTACACACGGACAAATTTTCTGTCCTGACTGTTTGCTCCTATAGAGTGGTCTGCAAATGTCTCCTACGGACCACACGATCAGCGATGATTTTCCGGCCTGTCAAATTGCCCATTCATCCAATACAGGCAAACACGACCGCCGACGTTCACCACAGCCCCTGAAATCACCTCAGATGGACCGATATATGGAAATATCGGTCAGTTGGCCCAAAAAATCTGTTTGTGTGTACCCAGCTTTAATGAATATACTTTATAACAAAAGAAAAGGGAATATCTGTATTGGCCAACTGTGATGATAATCATGGCAATTAGAGAATATATATAATATTATTATATGATCCATATATAATAGAACACATGGATGTATTCATGGATGTATATTGAAAATCCTGCGGTTGCCACTGGGGAGAGTTTAGTTCACCTTAAAAAGCATTGTATGCTGTTCATACTTACACGAGTTACTTTGAGATAATCTTGTTGTACACTTTACCTGGTCACTTTCGCATTAGATATTATGGAGCTAATGCAATAAACGGTACAAAAGTTTGCCTGTGCTTAGTTAGGTTTAGTTAGGTTGGTAGATAGCTTACATCTAATTGGTTGTTGGGTGGGTTATCAGAGTTATTATTATGCCCAATAATAGGGAAACTGCCACAAAAAAATGTTTCTTCTTTTAGAGCTATTTGTCCACTATAATAGGCACATGATCTGATATTTCTATATCCATTAATATCAGATTGCACTGTTTGCACTTAAAGGGCATGTCCACCCTTTTTAAAAACTTTTGCCACCATGCAGGGGATACCCTCCCACCACCATGCAGGGGATACCCTCCCACCACCATGCAGGGGATACCCTCCCACCACCATGCAGGGGATACCCTCCCACCCACAACCGCTCTATTCATAACTTTAAAAGTGCTTTTAGTCTCTACTTACACCTCCTCATTCTGTTCTACTCTGTTCTGGTCTGGCTCCCCTGCCCGCCGGAACTGCAAGCAGGGGGCCAGACCAGCAGACCAGACCGGCTGTGATTGGCTGAGAGGCAAGCAATCACAGCCGCGGCTGACTTCACTTTAGAACAGAGCAGGAAAGAGGAGTTGTAAGTAGAAAAAAGCGCTTTTAAAGTTATGAATAGAGCGGTTGGGGTGCGAGGGTATCCCCTGCATGGTTGCAAAAGCTTTAAGAGGTAGAAGACTGCCAGCCAGGAGGGATCGGGAGGGAGGGAGGGAGAGGGTGGAAAGGGCTCTACTGAGCATGCCTCAGACCTTGCTGAGGTTAGATAAGATACAGGCACCAGATGAGGCACCGACAGCTCCTACCCAGCAGTTTCTTGAAGAGGCATAACAGGAGAACCACAAGGAGCAGGGATGTATGGTAAGGATTTTTTTTTGTACTGTGGGGCCAGTAGTTGGTAAAATTTTTGTTTGGGGGGTGGACATGCCCTTTAAGGAAATAAATGAACAAAAAGTATATACAACATTGTCCAAGTAAGAGTAGCCCTGTGGGTGGAAACGCGTTGAGCGGTAATACAGTTAAGCTTTCGAAAATTCATCTGGTTGAGACAACTGATGGAATTTCAACACAGAATGACCGAAATTTCAACTGTCAAAACCAGGTCAAAATTTTGTAATTTCAAAGGCTAAAATTCTGTGTCAAAAACCCAACAGTGGAACAATATCCAGTGTTCATTCATTCGTCCCTATCAGCAAATATCCTTGAAGCTGCCTCCTGGGAAAATGGCACCTGATGAGTATTTGGGGCATATAAATAGTATATTGACCAGCTGCTATTTAGCAGGGTTACTATATTTCACGTTCTCACTGCTTTGTCTTTTTTTTTTTTTGGGTTTGGTTTTAAAGAATTTTAACTCAACAAGTACATGACTTTAGATTTCTTTTTAATACCATCACAATCCACTACCATCTTTTTCAATATTATCACCCTATTTAAATCTTTTGCTTCTTGAAGCAAAGGAAGTAATGTTTGTCCATTAAGCATGATTTTCATTATAAGTGTATAAATTGTTTAACAACTAAAATGACAGACGTGTGTTTTACTCTAAAACTGCCAAAAATAGTTTCTCTTTAATTTATTTTTTAGGTGACACTTTGAATCCTGTGTTGACCTACAGTTCCCTGGCATTTCTAATTCTTGTAGTCCTACTAATAGATTTCTTTCTTTACAAACCTGACGTAATGTTGCAGAGTTTAGAAGTATGTATTTCACTTCTCTTATTGATGACTATGGTGTTCCAGCTATGCAGGTGAAATGTATGTATGTATAATTTTATTTATAAAGTGCCACTTGGGTATGCAGCGCTGTACATTATAAAATACAGAGCATATAAACAAGGGGATAACCCATTATTCAGATAAATAAAAAATGTAATTAATTTAAATACAATTCCATACATCGGTTAAGAAAGCATATATATAAAATTATGTATAAATTGATATAAGTGCAACATGCCTCGACACATTAAGAATGAAATCCCTGCCCCGAAGAGCTTACAATCTAAGTGATCTTTCTTCTTTTCTATATTCACTACATGTGAAGTGGCTTATTTTACCTACATCTACTGTGTGTGATTGACACAGAACATTACCAAAAAGTTACTAGTTATTGCAGGACTGCAGTGTTTTAGGTATTACAGTTGGTGCACTTATTGGACAACTTCTAGTTTCCTTGGCTGGAATTTCTTACCACACTCTAAATATACTGTCATTAACATCGTCTTTGGTAGGTCTCATGTGTTCTTTCTTTCTGCCCATGCCGAGACTCCTCAGTTACAGGAACACAAACATAAATCAGCAATTGAAACACATTCAGTAAGAAGTTTTTGGACTTCTTGTGAATTTTGGCAAAGAACTGAAG
Organism: Hymenochirus boettgeri; assembly: GCA_019447015.1. NCBI lineage: Eukaryota > Metazoa > Chordata > Amphibia > Anura > Pipidae > Hymenochirus > Hymenochirus boettgeri. The sequence goes on from CM033473.1 coordinate 240,917,133, forward strand.
GAATGTTACACCACTAAGCAAATCATCTACTGGTCTTCATGGGTCGCTTTTGCCACCACTGGACTCTATCAAGTAGTGAATTATGTTCATCTCTTGTGGGAATATGTGGAACCGTCTGCAAACATTACAATATACGGGATAGTTGGAGCTATGGCCCCATTTCTTAGTAAGTGTCATCTATTTTATTCAATTCCAGTATAAAAGTCAGCCATTAGATAAATATGGACCCTAGTGATGGTATATATTATCTGGTATTGTTTTTCATGATATAGTATATATTACTTATTGCGTATTAACTGTGATACACATAACTGTAACTCACAAAAAATCGTGAAACCCTACCTTGATGCTTAGTTAGTTATATAGTTACATGTATAAAAAATAGTTTTTACTTATTGTTCTTCAAATGCTACAGAATATTCAATTCTTTTAGGTGCTACTTTGTCTTTCTGGGTTGGACACGTGAAGGTCAATTGGGAAATATTTGAAGAACTGGTTCTTGCCATTTTCTCTGCAATTGACGCCTGATCAATTTTCCTAATGACTAAGGTTATTAGGTTATTTTAAATTGACCATAACTGGAAACTATAATTATTCCCAACCCCAGTATAATTTTTTTGTTGATCTGCTCCCTATTTCTTTAGATATCCAATCTAAAACTTCCTATATTTCAGCTGTCAATCAAGTTCCTTGCTCTCAAAAACTAATATTCTTAGAGTAGTTTTACTGTAGCTGAAATGGTGACATAGTTTTGACAGTTGGAATGCTGTATGCTGTGTGCAGACTTGACAGTTGGTTTGTGGGGAAAAAGTCAGGTCGGATTGAAGTGGGAGTGGTTAAAAGAGGAAGGGGGGATACTGCTCCTAAAGAAAACAAGTGCTGGATTGAAGGTATGCAGCAACACACACAAATCAGAGTAAGTGCTACTTACATGTATTCAGTTATAGATTAAGATGAGGCAAAGTCATTTTTTCAGTAGTACTGTCCCTTTAATATTCTTTCCCACATACATTATCCTCATCACTATTGCTATGTAAGTACAACTTCTGCAATAAATTAATGCTCCATAGACATATAAACAATTTAGTATATTGTAATTATAAGATTGTTTGTCCTGCAAAATCTGAGAATTTCTTAAATTAACATCTAGTCATTTTCAAATAAAAATACATTGTAAAGTCCATGGCAACAGCCTGTTTCTGAGTGGTCCACCATCAACTTCATGCAAATTAAAGGAGAACTAAACCCACACTTATTTCTGTGTGTGTATTGTCTGGCCACAACTCATAATCCCCAGTCACATGCTCCCTTGTATAAGTTGCAGATATTTTATAAACACAAATAAATATAACTCTAAAATGTAAAGTATAAGAGAATAAAATGTGATAAATACATTAATAAGAAATCTGTAATAAATTTGGCTGCTAGGATAAAGTGGTTAAAGGTGTAATCACTAAAAATGTTTGACAATATCTAATAATCTATTTCTGTCCTGCACCCTCTAGTGGTTAAAAACAATCTAATGACAAATCAAATATCAATCCAAATGAATAAAAGGAAATAAAATAAAATCTTAACACATTAAAGAAATAGTTCACTGTAAATACATTGATTGAATGCCTTACCTCCCGTTCTTCAGTGAATTGCTCGATCCACCATGGCCGCACTAAAAGATTCCGAACGCTTCCTGGTTCAGTTTAACTATAGTGTGCATACATGATAAGGCGTGGTAGTTAATGCGGGCGAATGGACAACATACATCGGTCACTGGTGACGACAGAAACACCTCTGATTTTTCCACCCAACCGACAAATATGCAAAAATATCGGACGGTTTGCCCTGAAAATCGCCTTGTGTTTACCCAGCCTAAGGGAAGACCCCAGTGAAGAAGGAAGTCCTCTGATGTCACCGGGTCTCCCTTATCACACAGGAAATGAATGGGCCAGCACCATTTTCCTGTATGGTCACAGCATTTAAGGGGGTAAACTCCTAAAAAATTTGATTTTACCATAGGTGGCACTGAACTGGGGGCATGTCCACTCTTAAAACAAAAAACTGGTCAAATTGTCAGTTACCTGCCCCCCAACTAGGTTTTTACATTGTCCTCAAGTTTCAAAGATGCCCCTTAAGTTCCTTACCTGACCTGGTCCCTCACCATTCCTTCTCTGCGGCTAACAGACACTCCACTTCCTGGTTGCGGCTATCAGTAAAGGCGCGGTGTGACATCATGCCCCCAATTGATTAATTTGAATTTGATGGAATTGATCTAAAATATTATACATCTTATATTAAAAATTAATAAATATATTAAAAAAATAATAATAATAAAAATACAATCAAATAGGTATATTAAATTAATCTATTTATAAAATCCAATTTTTCAATCTCTATAATGAATCAACACTATTGGTCTGGCTCTTCATAACAATCCAAGTTTCTCATGCGGCCCCCAATGAAATTGAATTGCCCACCCCTGAGTTAAAAAGTTAGCAATAATTAGAAAGGTGATAGATCTAAGACTAGACTAGATGTAACACTAACCTGAAATGCTTCTTCTTGGTTCCTTTAGCTATTGTCGTGAGTCATGGATGGGACTGTAGATATCACAGCCAATTAATGAATGCTACAGTATTACCCTAGCTGACTCCTCTGAGCTTGTGCAGGCTTGTAAAAGAGCTTAAACAGCTTTGGAAGGAGGTGGAAACCTTTAGATTAACGAGAATATCAACCTAACTGGTTGTTCTCTTTTCCTCTTGCAGTTTTTAGTGTATGGAAGCTACTTTTCAATAAAAGCTGGGATTTGTCTTGAGAGGAATATACACTATACAGCTTGTTTTCCATGTACCGAAGAAGGTACATGGCCAACTTATTGAACTAATTTCTTTTATTTATCCAGGGTTTAGCAGACTGTTTGTAGCAGCAACCTTATGGAGGCAGCCAATATGCAATTAGAATTGTTTGTGCGCTAGAATTCGGTTTTTTTGTATGTACTGAAGAAGATCAGAAAAAGCTCAACACAGAGAAGTCCATTTAGGATACACCAGTATGGACTAAATTTTGAAATGCTTGAACTCAACAGATACAAGCTATAAACATTTTTAATTGATTTGGTTTATTAATTTAAAAACACGGTGGACAAAAACTTTATCTAAATCTATAGCTACTAGGAGCATGTGAGTTAAATTTCTGGTTAAAATAATGTAGCACTTGCGTTTCACAGTGCATGCTGGTAGTACTGCTATACTTTATTAAAGGACAATTATACTCACCTTTTCCCCGATCCACTGCAGCATAGTACCCAGGGTGAGGACATAAAATCGCTAAGTCTCACCCTGGGTACTTTCCCTAACTCCTGCACTACTTACCGCAAATCTGCTTCGCCGATCCACACTGTCCACCTCTCTCTTCTACTGTCAGTGACAGTCGCGAGGCAGCCAATTGGAAGACACGCCTCCTTTCAGAGCGTATCTTCCTATGGCTGCCTCGCGATCTGTCACTGAAGCAGGAAGAGCGGAGGAAGGGAGCGATCGGCGAAGCAGATTTGCGGTAAGTAGTGCAGGAGTTAGGGAAAGTACCCAGGGTGAGGACTTAGCGATTTTAGGTCCTCACCCTGGGTACTAAGATGTCAGCTATTGAGTAAGAGGAGCAAAGGTTGAGGTGAGTATAGTTGTCCTTTAAGACAAAGGTTGACTCCACACTATAACGCAGGGCAATGTGCTCAAAATGCGCAAAGGCAATGTTGTGCTAAAATTCTGCTAATGTTCAGTTATCAGTTAATATAATATTGTATCTAATATAACAACCCTTTTGGCTCAAAACATATATTAATGCTGGTGCTGTGGGTATAATGGAAAACGCAGCATAATAAATGTGGTAATCAAAAGAAATTACCAAGAAACCGACTGGACTCCGGGAAACCCCAGAGGCACTCAAAGAGCCATATCTAGGGAAATAAACATCCCCAAAACATATACTAAAGTCAGGGGGTATACACAAAAGAACCTTCCAACAAACAAACAGTAAAACCATAATTTTATTTAACATTTAAAAAACATCATATAAAGTACCTAAACACTATACACATCTAAAAAATATATATATATGTATCTGGGCGTCCCCAGAGCAGTAACTATCTAACAATGGCGTCCTGGAGCTGAAAGCAGCAAATGAAGCGGTTAATGAAGCAGATAATAGGATTAGCAGGTAAGTGTGTAACATAGTAATTAAGGTTGAATAAAGACATACGTCCATCAAGTCCAACCTATTCCCCCTTTTTTTTTTTTTTTAACCCTACCTAACAGTTGATCCGAGGAAGCAAAAACCCAGCTAAAAAGGGGGGAAAAATTCTTCCTGACTCCAAACGCAATCGGATGTATCCTGGCAACCAGATCTATATGCATTAATACCAGTAATCTTCAATATTTTTATTTTCAGAGATTTATCCAGGCTTTTTTTAATCTTTTAATGAACTTGCCATTACCACATCTGCTGGGAGACAGTTCCACAGTTTCACCGTTCTTACTGTAAAGAAACCTTTCCTAACCTGAAGATGAAACTTAGCATAACCTACACGGGCGCTTCCGCACAAACCCCCCCATCACAGGGGTCAGGGTAACCTGTACCTAAATAGCAATATGAAAGCCAGGGGAATCAAAAAAGCAATGATATAATGATGAAGTGAAGCGATACAAATGTCAATAAAGCTTATACTCAAGTGAGGATTCCTGTATCGGGACTCCGCCGGGCCTCCGACTCGGTACACCAGTTACTCCTTCTAACATGCACAGGTGCCCCGTAAACGGTTAGAACACAAGTCCGGTCCTCGTCATAATAGCTTCTCACTCACACATCCCCTGCTAGCCCTAACACTCTAGCTCCCGTCCACACTTGAGTATAAGCTTTATTGACATTTGTATCGCTTCACTTCATCATTATATCATTGCTTTTTTGCTTCCCCTGGCTTTCATATTGCTATTTAGGTACAGGTTACCCCAACCCCTGTGATGGGGGGGTTGCGCGGAAGCGCCCGTGTAGGTTATGCTAAGTTTCATCTTCAGGTTAGGAAAGGTTTCTTTACAGTGAGAACGGTGAAACTGTTTGGTAGACTGTCACAAAATAGGCATGAACTGTTACTATAGTAAAATTCTGCTCTGTGATGTTTTTGCGAAAGTCACAAAAGTGTTTTAGGAAGTTTAATAATCGTAAGGCCTCAGCCTTACAGATGATTTCTCCACAGTGATTTTAGAGATGACAGTTACAGCTATCTGCTAGTTAAACATTATAGGATCTATCTGGGTTTGTTATGTTTAAGCTTTAGTTCTCCTTTAAACTTGTATAAAACTTTCTCATACTTACTTTTATTTGCATAAAACAAAATCTTAAATGAATAAATGTAAGTATATTTACACTTGTTTTCACTGCATTATCACCTGTATTTAGTTAAATGTGTACTGCAGTAGGTTATTTACATTAGCGGAAGTAAGGTAAGACACACTCTGTTACATTCTATACATTCCTTGAACTCTAGAGGGACCCTTATAATTAATTTATAATATACTGTATATGGGTTAATCCCAGACTCACTGTGTGCATAGCCTTATTTTTTCTTTCTACTAGTTTATTTCCAAACCAAGTAATTTATACATGTCATGTGACTAGGTCCTGTCTTGTTTAACTGGTTTAGAGAAATTCCTTTGCAAAGTCAAACTTAACACAGGTTCTGTTCTTGCTCCACCCACTTCTCTAGCACATGTGACGTCTCTTCATATTCTGATTTTAGTAAAGAATAACATCTTGTCAAGACAATGTCCAAGGAACTCTCAGAATTTTAACATCCCGAATGTGTCACAATAAGAGGCTGTGGCAATGTGTGGAAGTAATTACCTAAGTGGTTGGAAGTACCCCACATTGATTATCTGCGTCTATGGTTTTTTTTTCAATATGAGACCTATAGAGCCATTCATCACTCCATACTATATTGGACCATTTCACAATCTGACAGCCGAGCAGGTATGAGAAACATTATTCTAATATAAAATGTATTTTTTATGTACAGTTTGAAGCATCTACGTAATTCAAAAATGGTGTATATTGGATTATTGCCTAATGTATAAAGCATATTGGTCAAAAAAAAATAGGTATATTGGATTATTGTCTAATGTATAAAGCAAATCGGTACTATACAAAATGGTGTTATTGGATTATTGTCTAAATAATGTATAAAGCAATCGGTACTATACAAAATGGTAGTGATTATTGGTCTAATGTATAAGCAAATCGGTACTATACAAAATGGTGTATATGGATTATTGTCTAATTGTATAAAGCAAACGGTACTTACACAATGTGTATATTGATTATTGTCTAATGTATAAAGCAAATCGGTACTATACAAAATGGTGTATATTGGATTATTGTCTAATGTATAAAGCAAATCGGTACTATACAAAATGGTGTATATTGGATTATTGTCTAATGTATAAAGCAAATCGTTACTATACAAAATGGTGTATATTGGATTATTGTCTAAATAATGTATAAAGCAAATCGGTACTATACAAAATGGTGTATATTGGATTATTGTCTAATGTATAAAGCAAATCGGTACTATACAATGGTGTATAGGATTATTGTCTAATGTATAAAGCAAATCGGTACTATACAAAATGGTGTATATTGGATTATTGTCTAATGTATAAAGCAAATCGGTACTATACAAAATGGTGTATATTGGATTATTGTCTAATGTATAAAGCAATCGGTACTATACAAAATGGTGTATATTGGATATTTGCTAATGTATAACACATCGGTACTATACAAAATGGTATATTGGATTATTGTCTAATGTATAAAGCAAATCGGTACTATAAAAAATGGTGTATATTGGATTATTGCCTAATGTATAAAGCAAATCGGTACTATAAAAAATGGTGTATATTGGATTATTGTCTAATGTATAAAGCAAATCGGTACTATACAAAATGTTGTATATTGGATTATTGTTTAAATAATGTATTAAGCAAATTGGTACTATATTAAGGAGCCGATGCAATAACAAGTACAAAGTTTGCTATTACTTTGCGGTTACCAATTAGACATGGGTGTTTTACTGGGATATTGAAGTTAGATAAAATCTGATTGGTTGCTGCACACACACTGTACCTGTAAAGAACAACCAGTTGTTTTACCATAAGAGCCAATCACTATTAAGATTAGTCCTGAAGATCCTAGAGATAGTCCAAAAGAAAACCTCCCAAATCCCAATATTAGGTAGAACTGATGTTCTACAGTCAAATTGATCTAATATTGGGCCGTCTAATTGATTTATCTGCTGTGTCCCTGCAATGTTCCCCAACCTGGAGCATTTCTTTTTCAAACAAATATCAATTGCAAAATGATCAGCCCAAGCAGTTGCTTGAATATCGCAGGAGCCTAAGGCTTGTTCACACTAGGGGGAGAAAAATGCAGCAATGCGGATTTTACATAGGGAACACATAATAGCGTTTCAACTGCAAATGACAGGGAAAAAAAATCCCAGACGTACAATATCGGGATATTTCAACATTGTACAATTGTTGGTTCATGTATGGCTGATTATCCCATTGTCGGACAATTTACCTAACTGACCAATGAAAAAATGTTAGCGGACCAATCCCAATTGTACAACTGGGATTGGTGCATGTATGGGACCCACTAGGCTGTGTAACTTACAAATTGACTATATTTTGCCACAACGGGCATGGGTTAAAATTTCCCATTGTTCCCATTCTTCATCTGATTTTGGTCCGTCACAGCCATTGATTGATCTAAACAAAAGTGAAACTGGGGAAATAAATACATGGATATTAACTTACTTTAAAACAAGAATTCTGTATAAAGAGAAACTTCCCTTTAAACCTGGGTTACAATGACTGTCTTCTAAATTAAAGGAAAACTCAGGAAAAGTGATTTTAACCAGTAAATAAAATTCCCAAATGTACAGAAAGATTTTCTATAAATAGAAGTTTTTGTTAACTGATTAAAACTTAATAAAAGGTTCATATGTTACCGTAACAGATGTTCATTGGGCGGTCAGGCACAAATTTGTGTGGCCCCAGGTAACATTCTACTTTTTACAGATCAGGAATAAAACTTGCCATACACATGGGCAGCAATCCCATCGCATTTGAAGGATAAATCCCGCTGTCGACAAACTACCACCGTAGAATGATCGCTCCTTTTATAGAATATATAGAACTTTAGTTTTTATTTACAAATCGCACTAATTCCTGATCCCTTTCCAATAGAATGTGCTATAAATCTGCAATGGAAGCTACATGTGTGTGGACATTTTACAGCAGATTGCATTAAAATTACAATCAATCACAATGGATAGTCTGGATGACTCTTTTCTCGTCTTGCAGACTATGTACATGCAAAGCAATATTCCATTCTGCTAATCTGGGAATCTGTGTATTGTTGGAGGGCACTCAGGAATACCTGAAATAAATGGTATGTGGATTTTGTAATGCTCTAAATGCTCTTCTGCACCCAGTAGAACAGGTTTGTTGTTAGTTTTGCCACAAGCAAATCCCAGTGTGAATCTGCAGCGTTTAGCAACTAGGAATAAATGTTGACTGGGAAAACAAAATAAAACCTTCCCTTCTAAAGCAAAACTTCAATATAACCTGTAATACATGGAAGCGAGCACTGCTAACTAGAGGTTACTCTCAAAAATTTAATTTTCAAAAATAGTACCTTTAGATAGAGCAAGATTCCACTCCTCCAAAACTTTTTCAGTTTTTAAATCTAAACAGTAGATCCTGAGAAATCAACATTTTGATCACATCATTTACAGGGAAAGACCTGTCACTCCAGAAGCAGAAATTATAATATGTGACCCATGCTTGACCTCTTTGCCTGCCTGCCAGCACACTTTCTGCAACATTTAAGAGAATCAGAAGAGAAAAGACAACGGCGGGGGACGGACGGCGGGGGGGGAGATGTGTAAGCAGAGCAGTGTCCATGGTGAGGCTGTGCAGAACTTATAAGTGTCACAGAGAGTGCCCTCTGCTTGCGAGGAAATGCAAGCAGAGGGGCGGGACCGGCAGTCGCGTCTGTGATTGGCTGAGCGGCAGCCAATCACGGACGCGGCTGCCGGTCATTCAGTGCAGCGGAGGAAAGAGAAGAGGTAAGTAAGAGTTTGGGGAGCTTTTTGAAAATAAAAAATAAATGCCGTTGGTGCCTGGAACATGGGGGAACAACATATTAAAGGGGTTTTGCTGGGGGGGATAGTAGAACGGAGGGAGAGGGAGGGAGGGGGGAGAAGGGCTGCAGTACGCATGGCAAATATCTACCGGAGGCACGGTATCAGGCAGAGCCCTATATGGACTCTGCTAGCCTCCTGGTGGGCAGTTTTTGGGACTTTGGGCGGGGACTACAGGCGAACCCTATGGAGCTGGGATGTGAGGTAAGGATTAAAGTACACTACATGGTGGGGCCAGTAGTTGGGGGGATTATAGTTTTGGGGGTGGACATGCCCTTTAAAATAATAATGTTGTTCTGAATATTATTAGAATATCTTCAGTAAATAAACAAAACAATTGCCATATTGAAATTATCGGGGTGTCTGCTTTTATTAAATAAAAGATTGGGGGGCACTGAAAACTGTAATTTTTTCTGGAAATCAGATGACATTGGTTAAAGGGCCACTATACTCTATACTTTGTATAACCTGAATGTACAATGTTAGGGTAGTACAATGATGTTACTTACATGTGTGCCTGTGCCTGCTTTGTTAGTGAATTTTCAATGTTTAGTAACTGCTCCACAATGGCCCCCACCTCCCATAGTCACTACCCACTTGTAATCCAGCCGACACTGGATACATTCATTCACATAAAAAAGAGCCTATTTAGCCCGACACTATACAGCTCATTAACATATCTTCCTGACACTGCTGAGAGTGGGTGTGGCTGCTGCTGTTAGACACTTCTCCCTCTCCCTTTCTAAGTACATGCTGGGAAAGTGGGTGGGGGACGAGCTGCTGCTACTGTGTCAGACACTTCTCCCTTCTGTAGATAGATAGATAGATAGATAGATAGATAGATAGATAGATAGATAGATAGAGGTCTAAGACAGAGACCAAAACATTGCTATCTGTTTTATTGCACATGGAATAAAGGTTAGGTTCTTTGCACAAGTCCTATGAGTGCTGTTACCTATTTGAGGATTAGATAGATAGAGATTGAGACAGATAGATAGACACACTGACAGGCAGACAGACAGATAGATAGATAGACAGATAGATATATAGATTGATATATAATGAAAAGACATATATAGCTTGGTATATAATAGACAGACAGAGCGATAGATAGACAGATAGATAGATAGATAGATTAGACAGACAGAGCGATAGATTAGACCTAGAATCTAGAATACCTGGACCTAGAATACCAGGTTTGAGTGACAGGTCTTTCCCTGTACATGCTGTTATTTAAAATGAAGATTTCTGAGAATCTACAGCTCAGATTTCAAATCTGCAAAATGTGATGGAGTAGTGGACCATTACACTATCTAAAGGTGTGATTTTTGAAAATTCGATTTTTGGAAGTATAGATTGGAATATGTGATATTCTGAGCAGGACATTACTACATTGGCAGGACATAGTTAATAGTATGTTTTTTCCTGTCAGCACGCAGAAACGCTCAGAAATACAGATGGCCGAACTAAAGTTTGTTCGTTTCCTAACTTCAGTAAAAGTTTGGAAACTAACCCATTAAAGTCAATGGGGAGCTGATGGTTCAAAAAGTTTGGATCAATAACATATAAACTAACAGATAAACTAACAATGGTAACTAACTGTAAATGGCTGTGGCACCTGGGAAATGGTCTGGGTCTAGGGTGTACCTATCACCAAACCTGTTTAAACACTTCTTTCCACACAATTGGCTAATTGTCGGGTTTGCTCAAGCTACATTCGAGGGTTATGGCCAATTTTGAGGATTACCGAACGCTACATTCAAGGGTTACTGAAAATAGGACTACATTCGAGGGTTAGCGAAACAAACGATTCATTCAAAGGTTACCGAAAGTCGAAGGCTACATTTGAGGGTTAGCGAAAATGAACATTACATTCGAGGGTTAGCAAACGATTAAATCGAGGGTTAGCAAACAGCTCGTAAATACGATAATTATCAAAAAAACAGCCGCGAGTTTGGAAAAACACATTAGTTTGAGTTTGTCCAAACTCATAAAGTTTGGCCTGAACTCAGGTTTGGGTTCGAGTTCTGGTCCATCACTACTCACAACTGATATACACACGTTACCAAGCCCATCAGTACCGACAGGATCGTCCCTTTATCGCTAATGTGTGTACCCAGCTTTAGAGGAAGGATTTTTTGTTCAATTAAAATAAAAGGAATTTAACTTTTTTGTTTTACCTTGAGACCACTAAAGATTATCACAAACTTTTCCTTATTTTAGGTGACCACATTTGTGTTTCCTGTGTGGACCTACAGTTCGCTGGCAATACTCATCCCTGTATTCCTGCTAACAGATTACCTGCGTTACAAACCTGTCATCATTTTGCAAGCTTTAGCAGAATCTATTTCACTTCTATTAATGATGACTGTACACGGTGTTCCAGCTTTTCAGGTGCTAACTTTCTTCTATTCTGTATCCACGTCATGTGAAGTGGCCTATTTTACCTACATCTACAGTGTGGTTGACACAGAACATTACCAAAGAGTTACTAGTTATTGCAGGGCCGTGCAGCTAGCGGGTCTTACAATTGGTGCCCTATGCGGACAACTTCTAGTTTCTTTGGCTGGAGTTTCTTACCACACTCTAAATATACTGTCATTAACATCGTCTTTGGTGGGTCTCGTGTGTTCTTTCTTTCTGCCCATGCCTAGTAGGAGCATGTTTATTCACAAAAAAATAGTGGATGAAACAATACAGGAATCATCTGAAGGGGCCGAGACTCCTCAGTTACAGGAACACAAACAGAAAGCAGTTGCTGTAAAATCAGCAATTGAAACACATTCAGAAAGCAGTTGCTGTAAACGCTGCTTTGGACTACTTGTGAATTTTGGCAAAGAGCTGAAGGAATGTTACACCACTAAGCAAATCATCTACTGGTCTTTATGGGTCGCTTCTGGAACAGCTGGATTCCTTCAAGTTATGGGTTATGTTCAAGTATTGTGGGAGCACGTGGAACCTTCTGGCAAAATTTCAAGATACAATGGGTTAGTGGAAGCTACAGCCACTTTTCTTAGTAAGTGCCATCTATTTTATTTAATTCATTCAGATTAAACCCCACAATTAGATTAGTAAATCATTTAAATATTATATGGTACTGTCTTTAGTTATAAGTGTGCATGTTACTTATTGTGTACCATATAACATATAGGGGCCGATTTACCCAGAATCGCTGGGCAAATATATGGCGTTCAACGTGCAACTTTAAATCCATATTAGCTTTGGATGTGCGGGCTACACAAATATCACCCACGCATCCGACGCTCACCATTCAATATCACGCTTGCAAAAGTTTTTACACTGGATTTTAACAACAGTTAATAGCTGATGTTAAAATCCTGCAGTAGGTAAATCCCTTTACCCACATCCGCAAACGATATTGAGTCGCGAAAGGAGCATTATACCCAGAGCTATGGCGGCTATGAGTAAATGAGCCTGATACTGTTTAGCTAAGACACTTGCTGGGAGATTCAATAAAAGTTCTTATCGTTTAAAATGGCGCTATTTTTGCCCCAACCAATCAGATCCTATATAACATTTGAAAGCTAACATCCGATTGGTTAGGGCAAAATTAGCACCATTTGTAACAATAAGAACTTTTATTGAATAACCCTGTTACTGTATATAGTAATTACATTTATTCATGTATATAGTAATTACATTTTTATCCCATGGACCGTGATACTGTTATATATATAAAATACAGTCTTTCCTATTGCACTTCAAATGCTACAGAATTTGCCATTATTTCAGGTGCTGTTTTGTCTTTCTTGGTTGGATATGTGAAGGTCAATTGGGAGATATTTGGAGAACTGGTTCTTGCCATTTTCTCTGCCATTGGTGCCGGATCCATTTTCCTTATGGCTTACGCCAGGAATATCTGGGTTTGCTATGCCGGATTCTTACTATTTAAATCCTCATACATGATCCTCATCACTATTGCTCTGTAAGTATGATTTCTGCAACTAATTCATGCTTCATAAAATAAAAATAGCATTGCTTTGTAATTATGAATTTGTCTATGAAACCATTAATATCAAACCAGAGAATAACTAAACAGTTAATCATTTTAATTATTTCAAGTAAAAAAAACAGGTTCATGGCCCCCGACCTCCCCGTGAGACTGGAGGCCGGGCCCCTGACGCCCCACGATCAGATTTTTTTAAAAAGCTGATCGCACATATTAATTAAACATACTCTTCTTCTTCTGGTAACACCCTGTGCGCCATATGGCTCAAGCCCCATAAACTTCAATAAGGAATCAGTGTGTGTGAGTAGCAAGTTACTGTTGTAGTGAATCAGTGTCTCCCTGATTGGTTGTTTTAAACAGTGATTTTGCAATTGTCAGCGCACGGGTTTAGGTTACTGTATAGACATTTCTATCCCTAATTTTATATACCAGAATATTGTGTTTATATTGTTAGGGAATATTTATATATAGTTACCAGATCACATATGTTTGTAGGAATGTATGATACTCTTAAATTGAATAATTAGCAAGGATGCATTCATTGCAGACTGATTGCATTTAAACTGCATGAATTATCATTTAGCCTTGCTGCATATTTCCTCTGATAAAACTGTTGCATTTCAAACCTTTTCTACACTCACCTTTACAAAATTGCCCTCTGCTATTAGAGAATGCTGGGATATGTATGGGATTAGTAATCCAACTGTAATAACATTGGTCAAACCTGCTGCATAATGCTTGGCCAGTGAGGGACATATTTTGATTACAAAAACCAATTCAATTATCGTTTATAATGATTATTTTTAAATAATTTAGTTTAGATACTGATAATCAAGTACCGAGCTGTTTGTTATGTATAGCAAGGAGACTACACAGTAACCACTAGGTATGAGAACTACAGCCCAACTAAGCTCTAATAACCAACATTTATGCCATTGTAATTGACATGCTTTAATAGAACACATCCTGCAATCTCAGCTGCTGAACCAAAAGAATTCTTCATTAATCATCACTTGCTGTTTTATAGAGTCCCCAAGACACATCCCCTATATTGATTTGTCCAAGATTCAAGAACCAATTGGATTTAAGATTTGTTTTAGATCAGTGTTTAGGGGGTGGTTAGGAGTGCCTCATAAAAGCTTAGTTTTATTCAGCAGCCAAACTAGCAGGACATCCCATTGTATTTTTACCGGTATATGAGATCATCAAGGTTATAGTTGCTGGATTTTATATTCTGATTGGGATGCTAATGTACAGTCTTCAGTTCTGGGAATCCTTACAAGGGCGTAGTTAGAAATCACAGGGGCCCCATAGCAAGATTTTAAATGGGGCCACCCAAACCACATAAAAACACTTTGGTTCAGTTCAACCCAACCCAGCCAAATGGCAGAAAGGTTTTTATAAAGGGTCTGTCCACTCCCTTAAGAAAAACTTTACCTTACAAGCCCATTTTCGTTTTGCTTAAACTTTTCAAAGATTCTCCCAGGCACAGATATTCTACTTACAAAACCCCGATCCCTCACTGGCACCGCCTCACCAGCTCACTCCCTTTGAAGCTGTTGCGGGCTGGTTAGTTAAGAGCATGTACAGCAGCAGAGGAGGCTTGTCAGAGGAGTCCACCAGCCATTGGCATAACAAGGCCATGACTGACAGCCATTACCAGGATGAAGAGAGGAGCTGCAGTTTTGTAAGTAGAATATCTGAGCTTGGAAGCATCTTTGAAAGGTTAAATTAAAACGAAAATGGGGTTTGTGGGGCTGAACTACGTGAGCTAAATTTTTTCTTAGGAAGGTGGACATGCCTGCAGAGGACATGGGCCCCCCTTTTGCTCCGGGCCCCATAGCAACCGCTATGGTTATCCCTACACCCCTGAATCCTTAGTTATGAGACAGTCTCTGTTCAAAATCAAATATTGGTTGGGCAGTATATGCAAGTAGATTTATGATTTTGAACTGTGGGAAACCTGCATTTTTCTGTTGCAACCCAAAGTCTGCAGATCTGAGTAACGTTACTGTGGATAGAATTGAACTATTTGTATTTTTCCACAAACAGCAGAGCACAGGTGATGGTGGGAGTTGTAATTTGAAAGCATTAAGTGGTTAAATGCTATCAGTTTTTAATCAATGCAGCAGAGTTATATAAGAGTGCCCCCCAATAATTATATAAACTAGTAAATTATATATTCCCTTAGGGCTCATTCACACTACATCAGTTTGTATCCGTTTTTCAAATGCAGGTGCGTTTAAAAAAATGGACAGACAGTAAAACCCCATAAGATTTCATAATATCGTTCACACCTGCTGTGTTATAATCCGTTCCGTTCCGTGCATGCAGCATTTCTGTCCGTTTTTTCATGCAGTTTCTATAGAAATCTATGGAATACACATGGTGAAAAAACGGATACAAATGTATGAAAATATGGATACAAACTGACAGAAACACGTGCTGTGCGTTTGTCAGTTTCTGTCAGTTTCTAGTGTGAACGAGCCCTTAACAGCAGGTTCTAAAAAATCAATATACAACTAAAAGTACACAGATAAGTGAAAATTACAGTTCTGCCTTCTGCTGCGTGTAGAGAAATTCTGGGACTGGGAGTTGTAGTTTTCACACTTCTAGAGATCTACTGATTGCCTATCCTTGATATAAGCCGAAGCATGCTGACAAAGGCAGAATCACTGTTCTACATGGCTCCAGAGCTCTGCATAGCCAGAAGAGTAAGGTGGATAGCTCATTATACAGAGTCTGGTCAATGACCAGAGATTTCTTTTGCATAGTATATTAACTTTTCCATTGCCTCCATCCAGTGGCAATAAGCACCTAAAAATGCACAATAAGCACAATAAAATATCTCTAAACACTGCAAAATATTTAATTGATGTATATTGCAAAAGTCATCAGGAAAGCAGTTCATGTGCCTTTGCTTCAACTTGTGCCTATATACTATATACTGCACATACTGCACTGCACATACTGCAGGAACTCCATCGGGACCTGTCAATAGAAGAGAGGAGGAGCGTGAGTCTGGGTAAGATTGTTTCATTCCCTGGTCCTGCAGGTTTTATTGAAGAACAGGGGGTAAGACATAGCGTCTTTACCTCCCATTCTTCAATAAAACTGAATAGCCCAAATTGAATATTCCCCAATGAAAGAATCTATGGTGAGGACCTATACCGCTAGTCCTATACCTCACCCCTGGGTTAAGCATCTAATTCCTGCATTTACCTCTTAAAGTTGAGATTGCTGGCACGCTTTTCTCCACTTCCTACTTCCGTGCCGCAGGCTGATGACTTACTGGTATCAGACCAGAAGTGGGAGGCAGAGAACAGCACACTGGAGATTGTAAGTTTAAAGGGCATGTCCACCATTCTAAAAAAAATTTTATATAATATTCTCCCTGTCCCCCCAGCCCCAACCACTATAGTTTTAAGTTCAGAAAGTGCCCCAAACATTACTTACCTTCCCTCTTTCCTCCGCCGCACTGCCAGGCCCTCTGCATGCGAGAAAATGCAAGCAGAGGGGCGGGACCGGCAGTCGCGTCTGTGATTAGCTGAGCAGCAGCCTACCACGGACTCGGCTGCCGGGAGTTCAGTGCGGCGCAGGAAAGAGGGAAGGTAAGTAATATTTGGGGCACTTTCTGAACTTAAAACTATAGCTGTTGGGGATGGGGGGACAGGGAGAATACTATACATAAAGGATTTTACGCTAGGGGGAGGGAATCCTAATCGGGAGGGAGATGGAGGGGGAGAAGGGCTGCAGTACGCATGCCAAACTTCTCCTAGAGGGGAGACAGGAGGCAGAGTCCTATATGGACTCTGCAGTACTCATGGTGGGAGTTTTTTTGGACTTTAGGGGGGATAGCAGAAGAACCAGATGGAGCTGGGATGTAAGGTAAGGAATAAACTACACTACACAATGGGGCCAGTAGTGGGGGGGATTATAGTTTTGGGGGTGGACATGCCCTTTAAGAGATAAATGCAGGCGTTAGATGCTTAATCAAGCAGTTTAGTTCCTCACCCTGGGTTCTTATAAATAGGAATGTGTGTGTGATACTCCTTTAGGATGGGTCTTTATTCTGATAATGATAAATTCATTGTTAGTGCCCAAATAAAAAAAGAAAATGTCCGAAAATGTACTAAAAAATGGACTGCGTGTTTTTGGTCCTACCTAGTGTGAACGAGGCCTAATACTATGTTTACAGCGTACCAGGTGGTTACCTCAAAGTGAACGTTACCTCAAAAGTGAACGTGGCTTTGGAAAAATGGGTGTGGCCAAAAAAATCGTTAGCACTAGCACATCTTGAATTTTTTCCTCTATTTTCTACTCCAAAATCTTGAAACCCTAGGAGTAAGGAAATAAATACGCTAAATATATTTTTAAATTGATATGCCTATTTAGAGATAAATAAATGAATATAGAGTGTTACAGTTAAAAAAATTGTTCAATTCTTTTTCTCAACTAGCACCTCCTCTACTAAGAGCATTACCTATATATAGTGCCCTGCCCTACCTATAGAATTGCTTCACTGTGGTATTTTGGCAAAAAAATATACATTTTTCAATGTAAAAAATATATATATTAAAACAAGTCATGTCTGCAAGTCAAATGAATGGACCTATACTATTACACTGTATTCCATGTTATTATGACACATGCAATAGCCATAGGACATTTAGGAGAAACTTTGCATGTCCTTCATTTCTCTAGGAAAGCTGGAAGTGAGAAATCATAACTTCTCACATTATTTAAGCAATGCTGTTTTTAAAGCATAATGCTGTGAAGTACCTTCTTTTTAAAGGGGAAGTTCAGTGCAAATACATATGCTTTTCAGAAAAAAGAGCAGTAGTTTTTTATCCCAATGACCTTAATCTGCCCATTCAGCATTGTATCTGTGTATAAATAAATGCAACCAAAATACTGACTTCCTGTTTGCAGGACCCCTAATAGAGACCTTTATGGTCTTGCCCTTGACCCAAGGATGTGGTGCAAATGTCAACTCACTAATGTCAACAGCAGGGAACAGCAAAGGGCATGAAATCGATGAATTTTTCAAAATGGGAGAGAATATGTAGAATAACTAATTATGCATTACACAAACTAACAGTTTAACAAATATTGATAATTTCCACTGAACTATCCCTTTAAAGAAGGCTCTATTTTATGTTATGCTCTGTGGGGGGCTTTTTGCTCCTTTAAACCCACCTCACCTTAAAGGGGAAGTTCAGTGCAAATACATGTACTTTTCACAAAAAAGAGCAGTATTTTTTATCCCAATGACCTTAATCTGCCCATTCAGCATTGTATCTGTGTATAAATAAATGCAACCAAAATACTGACTTCCTGTTTGCAGGACCCCTAATAGAGACCTTTATGGTCTTGCCCTTGACCCAAGGATGTGGTGCAAATGTCAGCTCACTAATGTCAACAGCAGGGAACAGCAAAGGGTATGAAATCAACTGATTTTTCAAAATGGAAGAAAATATGTAGAATAACTAAATATGCATTACACAAACTAACAATTTAACAAATATTGATAATTTCCACTGAACTGTCCCTTTAAAGAAGGCTCTATTTTATGTTATGCTCTGTGGGGGGATTTCTGCTCCTTTAAACCCACCTCACCTTAAGCTATATAGTTGATTGGTATCTTATGGTCCCAAATCCAATCCCACAAAAGCCTTTAACTGTTGCTTGCACTGATACAATAAAACAAACAAAATAATAATAATAATTGAAAATTGGTTCTTGTCCTTTTCGCTAAAATCAAGTATAGTATCTGTTCTTATCAGAGGAGAGGTTGTAGAACAGGTCTGTGTGTTACACAATTTGGTTTAAGCCGAAAGCATACGGAAGCCCGGTCCTCTGTTGTGCACTACTGTTCAGAATGGGCACGTGGTTTTATTCCTTTCTCAATCTGGTTCTCCCCTACGGGGACTAGATAATATTTTTGCCATTGCTGGCTAAGGCTTAGGTCTTAATTGGTGCACCCCATTAATTAGCCTGGATGAATTGGCGCCCTTATTGATTGCACTATGCACTTATTCCCCACTAAATTTGTATTGTTTTGTTCACATTTGTGGCAGGACAGGCTGGGTCCTTTTTGAGTCCTTGGCTTTCCCAATAAAAACTCTTCCTGGAGACTTTGTGGCAGCTGGGGGGTCAACTTGGAGGGCTATCCGAAGGCTCCTGGCAAAGGGAGGCCCTATGGATCCCCTCTTGATAGGTTCAGGTCTTTGCCTCCCATCAAAAGGATGTCTAATGATGATTTTTCTATTGATTTGTTTGACATTTGCCTGAAACAAAGTGCTTCAACAAAGTATTAGTTTAGGGGAATGTGTCCCTGTGCAGGGTTAAAAGATCATAGTAACATAATAATTGAGGTTGAATAAAGACATACGTCCTTCAAGTCCAACCTACTCACCCTATTTTTATTTTTTTTTTAACCCTACCCTTTTTTAACAGTTGATCCAGTGGAAGGCAAAAAAAAAAACAGCTAAAAAGGTGGGGGGGGGATCCTTCCTGACTGTGTGTAATCTGTTGTTGCCATTTCCTGCTCCTCTGAGAGGTTGGTCGCATATGCAGTTGAGCTCTCCCCCCCCTCCCTCCGGATCTCTTTTAGTGTACAATTGCGTCTCAGCGAGAAAAAAAATATGATTAAGCAGAAAGGAAACCCCCCCAATCAAGGACACAAAGCTCTTCTGAAAAAAAAACACAGAAGGGGCCGGACTGGAAGCCGTGTCAGGAGCATCTCAGAGTAAATCCAAGCTTTCTTACATCACCTTACGTCCATGCATTGTTCTTTATCCTAACCTATATCAAAAGATTATTTTTAGGGTGGACATGCCCTTTAAAGGGAAGAAGTAGAAAGAACAGTAATTTTGTATATATATAATGCCTTGTAAAGGAGCACTCCAGTGGACCTTTAATACAACCATTTACTGTATTAATTACAGTGAGATGTACAATTTCTTAGCCCCTTGCGTCTGTGACCAGGATAACTATACTGGAAATATGAAGGCAAATGTCTCTGAAAATTGTATCTTTCTAAATGTTAATAATTTCTTTGTTCCATACTGGTGCCCCTTGTTGTCTGTTTTAGACTTTTTTATCCATAGGTAATTTTTGGCAGCAATGAAATGGTAAATCTTATAATGGTCACTCAATTAAATATTGCACTAAACTCTAAAGCCTCATACAAACCTGCGACCCACAATGGGGATGCAACAGCGTTACGGCCTTCAATCGTGCTGTGTATGAGCACTTTGTCGGCCAAAACAGACGTTCGGACGGAGCTCGTTGATGATCTGCACGGCTGATTGGGCAACAAGCCTTAACCGAATGGCCATGAGCTGGTCATTCAAATGTTTATTAGTTGGAATCAATAGATAATTTTTATTAGTTTATCAATGGTACCAGTGGATGTATTATGGTAATAAGATTCCTAGCTACCTAATTATTATTATTATTGATTTATATAGCGCCAACATCTTACATGGCGCTTTACAATTACATAGTCATACATTACATACAGGGTACTACACAATATACAGCAATATACCATTAAGTTTAGAGCCCCCATACCACCCAGTCCTCAATACTTGAATTTTTGTAAGATGTCCCTGAAGGCTGACCACTGCCTACTGCTGCAGTCTACTTGCAGGTACTTCCTGATAGAAGTCTTCAGTGATGGATTTGATGATAACATCATGACTAATGACTTATGGCTGCTACCTGAGGTGCCTTCTCTGTGGCTGTGCAGGATCATAAAAAGAGGAGACGGTAACTTTTTCTGTTTGCAGCATCAGCAATCTGGAAGAAGACCAGACGATGGGGACATCTTAAAGGAAAAAAGTATTTCAGAATAAGGGGGTGTATGTGGGCCATAAACTTAATGGTACATTGCAGAGATCTCCTAATTTTACTGATTTACATTCTTTATATTTTTGCAGGACTGGGTGCGTTAAAGCAGATATTGATACGGTCACAATAAATATGAACATAGTTCAGTTAGTGATTAAGATTGCTGCACTTGGCCCTAACAAGGACACTCTACTAAGTTTTGGTGTCCAATTCTGTTTTATCTGCAGGTACCGTCTTGCTGTTAATTTGAGTCTGGAGCGTTATGCGATGATTTTTGGCCTCAACAACTTTGTCGCTCTGGTTTTTCAGACCATCCTGACTCTTATTGTGGTGGATCCAAAGGGTCTAGAATTGGACATTATCACTCAGGTATATCTACATTAGAAGATTAGTATATCTATTATCTACAGTATGAATATGGGAGTTTTTCTTTTATTCAGGCTATATAGTGCACCTATAAGGTTGAGGCCACACTATACCGTGCTTGTGCGCACACGCGTTTAAGCAAGCGTTCCCGACACCCAGTGATTCACAATCTGAGTGCATGCGATTGCGCACAAAAATGCATAAAGCAGGGAGCATAGCGCTCCCTAGCTCACTAGTGTGGCCACACTAGTGTGTGCTTTTAAAAGATCTTCAGTGTGGCCTAGCCCTAACTGGTTACTACACTATAAACAAATTTCCTGAAATTGTGCAATCCATAGAAGACCACACGATTGGACAAAATGTACTGACATGTCGATCAAACTTTTGTCCGATTTAGAGGAATGTTTGACCGCCATTGGCCCTTCACAGCTATAAAAAGTATAGTAAGAAAATCTTAAAAGAATAGTCATAAGGCACTGCCCTTCACCTT
Organism: Hymenochirus boettgeri; assembly: GCA_019447015.1. Lineage (NCBI taxonomy): Eukaryota > Metazoa > Chordata > Amphibia > Anura > Pipidae > Hymenochirus > Hymenochirus boettgeri. Next base: position 240,939,063 of record CM033473.1, read on the forward strand.
AGTTAAATTTGGCTTTGTCTTGGAATTAAATAACATACTTTCCACAGACCACATCTGACTATACAAAACCATATATACTGATATGAGTTTTGAGAGTTTATACACAATCTTTATAGCAATAATTGCACATAAAAGGAAAAGGTTCTGCTGCACTATGGGAAAGGATAGTTAAAGGACGTGTACATACTTTTTATTACTCACCTTATGTCTTTCTACTATTGTAATTTCAAAGTTTTCATTTCCCTTGTTTGTGCTTTTCCTGTTATTTGTAAATAGATTTTAGCACTTTCTCCAGTCTAACTCCATCATATAGTAAGGAGTCTCCTCCCACTGGATTTCAGTGAGATCATCATGCTAGCTCATATTCTAGTTCGGTCAGTGTGTTATAGGGGGTTAACTATAGGGGAGGAGGGGGAGCAACCGCAGGGGGGCCCAGGAGCCAAGGGGGCCCCATCTTCTTATTTTTTCTATAACAGATATAGCCTCATTGCAGATAACTACTGTGGATGAAGCACAGATATATTCTGGATTATTTCTGGTTATTCTAACCAGAATCCAGAATTTAACCCAGTTATGTCTCTTAAATTATCGTGTGACTTTATCATATTATAAATAACCAGAAAGTTTTTTACATGTCCCCAACTTGCTCAGATTGTTAGTGTGTGCATATAATAATATAATGAACTGGAGGGCTGACTTACACTGGATAATGAACTGGAGGGCTGACTTCCCTTAACTCTGACTGGTGAACTGGAGGGCTGACTTCCCTTAACACTGACTGACAAACTGGAGGGCTGACTTGACACTGATTGGCGAACTGGAGGGCTGAATTGACACTGACTGGTGAACTGGAGGGCTGACTTGACACTGACTGGTGAACTGAAGGCCTGACTTGACACTGACTGGTGAACTGAAGGGCTGACTTGACACTGACTGGTGAACTGGAGGGCTGACTTGACACTGACTGGTTAACTGGAGGGCTGACTTGACACTGACTGGTGAACTGAAAGGCTGACTTGACACTGACTGGTTAACTGGAGGGCTGACTTAACACTGACTGGTGAACTGGAGGGCTGAATTGACACTGACTGGTGAACTGAAGAGCTGACTGGATACTGACTGGTTAATTGGAGGGCTAACTTGACTCTGACTGGCGAACTGGAGAGCTGACTTGACACTGACTGGTCAACCGGAGGGCTGACTTGACACTGACTGGTAAACTGGAGGGCTGACTTGACATTGACTAGTGAACTGGAGGGCTGACTTGACACTGGTGCGCAGCGGCGTGCTTTCCTGGCGTCACGCGCATGGCGGTGCTAGTATCCTGGGCGACACCATGTTGGACTAACCAGAGCGATATGCAAGTAAGTAACATGCCTTACAGTACCCCCTTCCCCAGGAGAGGCCTCAGGACCATCATGACCAGGTTTCTGTGGAAAGCCTTCGTAGAATTTCTGAACTAAATGAGGAGCATGAACATCCAAGTGTTTGACCCAAGAACACTCTTCAGGACCAAAGCCTTTCCACTAGATGAGATATTGTAAGGTACCTCTGGAAAACCTGGAATCGAGGATCTTTTCCACTTCATACTCCTGTTGACCATTGACCCAAATTGGGAGGGACTATGGGGAAGAAAAATGGTTAGAAGACACAGGCTTTAATAAGGATACATGAAACACATTTTCATTTCAGGAGGAAGTAATAATTGAAACGCCGTAGGGTTAATTACAAGGATGGGGAAGGACCAAATTTGGGAAATGGGAGTTTGAGGTTAATGTTCTTGGTGGAAAGTCATACTTTATCCCCAATTGAGTATGGAGGAAAAGGTCCACGTTTCTTATTAGCGTTAAGTTTCTAAGGAGTTTTTTCCAGATGAAATTTGGTAGCACTCCAGAAAGCAGACATGTGGGCTGCGTGGTCATCAGTAAGAAAATCTTGTGGAAAGGCTAAAGGATGTTGTCCATACAGCCAGGAAGGGTGATCTACCAGTAGAGGAATGGGTAGCATTGTTATGCCTGATTTAGTCGTTCTGCTGCTCCATTGGATTGGGGGTGGTAAGCAGAAGAGAATTGTAGAGAGATCTCTCCAGAATTTAGCAACAAATTGAGTTCCTCAGTCAGAGACAATATCAGCAGGTAGGCCATGGAGACGAAAAATGTGGAAGATGAAGGGTTGAGCGAGTTCTGTAGCTGAGGGGAAATTAGGAAGAGGAATAAAGTGTGCCATTTTGCTAAAACAATCTATCACAACCAAACTAGATGGGAGAAGTTAACCAATAATCCATAGCAAGGTGAGTCCATGGGTGAGAAGGAATAGGCAAAGACCTCAATAGGCCAGGGGGTCAGGAAACGATCAGACTTAGAAGTTGCACAGACTATGCAGGCTGATACAAAGTCTTTCACATCTTTTTGCATGGATGGCCACCATAACAGACGATTAAGGAGTTGTAAAGTCTTAAGGACTCCAGGATGGCCTGCCTGTTTAGAGCTGTGGGTCTGTTGAAGAATAGTTATTGGTGTTCAGTAGGAATATAGATCATACCAACATGGGTATCGGAGGGTGCAGAGGGCTGGCTGGCCAGAAGCTGTGGGGCAAGAGAAGAGTTTAAGGAGGCGATATCTTGGTCAGATGAAGTTACAGACGTTAAGAAACTCCTGGAAAGGGCATCGGCCTTCCTGTTTCTAGTACCGGGCAGTATGTAATAATGAAATTGAAACAAGAAAAGAAGTGTGTCCAACGGGCCTGCCTGGGATTCCGTCTTTTAAGGGTTTGAATGAATTTGAGATTTTTGTGATCAGTGTATATTGTAACCGGATGGAGGGAACCTTCCAAGAAGTATCGCCATTCTTTAAGGGCCAGATTGATAGCTAGTAGTTCACAATTACCTACATCGTAATTCTGTTCTAAGGCTGAGAGTTTATTAGAGAAATATGCACAGGGATGAAGTTTCCCATCTATATCGTATCGTTGAGATAGAATTGCCCCGGCTCCAATATTGGAAGCATCTACTTCGAGGAAAATGGGTAGAAGTGTATTGGCATGTTTGAGTACTGGGGCTGTGGAAAAAGATTGTTTCAGGGATTTAAAAGCATCCAGGGCCTGAGGAGTCCAGGAATTAGGTTTTCCCCCTTTTTTAATTAAAGCAAGGATAGGAGAGATACGGGAGGAGAACCCTTTAAGGAATTGCCTGTAATAATTGTCAAAGCCAATGAACCTCTGGATAGCTTTGGTGTTGGCCAATCTTTAATTGCAGAGATCTTGACTGGGTCCATCTCGAAACCGCCTTGAGAAATGATGTAGCCTAGGAATGGGATTTTAAGAACCTTGAAGATACATTTTTCAAGTTTTGCATACAAGAAATGTTGTCGAAAAGGACTTCTTTTACTTGATCTCTATGAGTAGGTAAGTCTTCAGAGAAGATTAGTATATCGTCCAAATATATCACTAAACAAGGACCCAAAAGATTTCTAAATTGGTTGTTAACGAATTCTTGGAATACAGCTGGTGCATTACAGAGACCAAAGTGCATGACAAGGTACATGTAGTGCCCATCACAAGTATTAAATGCTGTTTTCCATTCGTCCCCCTGTCAGATGCGAATTATGTTATAAGCCCCTAGTGGATCGAGTTTGGAGAATATTCTGGCATTTCTTAGTTGTTCAAATTGTTCAGCAGTCAGAGGAATTTGTGATTGGTAATTTTGTTAAGACCCTGATAATCTATGCAAGGGTGAAGGCCCCCATCCTCCTTCTTCACAAAAAAGAATCCTGCACCAGCAGGAGAAGTAGAGGGTCAAATGAAACCCTGTTGAAGGTTGTCCTGGATATATTCTCTCATGAATTTTAACTCTGCAAGGGAAAGAGTGTAGGTATGACCACGTGGAGGAATGGTACCAGGGGGCAACTCTATAGGGCAATCATATTGGCGATGAGGTAGAAGAGTTTCTGCCGACTTTTTACAGAAGACATCTGCAAAATCCTGGTATTCGGGTGGCAAGGACTCTAAGTTCACAGAACTAACTGGAATGGAGGAGGATGGAGAGAAACCATTGGTTTGACAGAAAAGGCTCCAATGAGATATACGATTAGTATGCCAATCAATGCAGGGGTTATGAAGATGCAGCCAGGGGAGACCAAGAACAATGGTTGTGGAGGGCAATCAATGATAAGGATGGTGATGAGAAGAATCGACCCTCAAAGACATTTGGTTTGTGGTCAGAAAAATAACATCAGAAGAAAGAGGTCTGTCGTCAATGGAACACACACAGAGAGGATTAGACAACGACAGGAGTTGTCAGACAGTGTCCATAAAGTTGCCTGCTGCCCCAGAATCAAGAAATGCCATCAGTTCAAAACGTATGGTAGGTTTAATTTGCAGTTGTACAGGAAGGAGAAATTGTGTAGAATCTTGCAGGGTGATGTTAGATATCCCACCCAGATGAGTCACCCCAATCCTATCTAGGCCTTGGAGTTTCCCTGTTTAAGAGAGCAATATCCCGATCTCTAGAGACGATGTCGCCCTTCAATTTGTCAGAAAGGCTCTGCAAAGAGGCAGCTACATAAGCCTTGTTATTCCATGTAACCTCTGCGGCCAGTGTCTGGAATTCAATGGTGAATTAACTAGCACTACGATTATTCTGTCTCAATTGTAACAGACGAGAGGAGGCTGCCGTAGTACAACCGGGAGAATCAAAGACTGTGTTGAAGGATGGTAGGAATTCAGCTGAGTTATTCATCAGAGGAGAATTCTTTTCCCATAGTGGAGAAGCCCACTTCAAAGGTTTACCTTCCAGCAAAGAGATCATGTACCCCACCTTAGCACGTTCTGACACAAAGTGGGAAGGTTGCAGTTCAAACTGAATCTGACATTGGTTGAAAAAACTTACAAAAAATAAAATTCTAGTGCACAAACAATTCTAATTGCATATTGGGTCCTAACTTACTGGTACTTGCCTTTTTAGCTGAATGAGCTGACAGCTTCTCGTGTGGCCTGGATGCTTGAAGCTGACTCTCTAGTTTAAAGTACTTTGCTCAAACAAGCACATGACCTAACTCTGGGTGGAGTACAATTTCCCAGAAGGCTTGGTCAAACCTTCAATGTAACACAAAATATATAGAAAATTGGGCTGTTGTACATCCATATTAAAGTGCAACTAGAGACCAAAAATATAATAAATAGAATTCTAGTGCACAAACAATTCTAACTGCATATTGGCTACCTCCATAAGGTTGCTACTACAAACAGTCTGCTAAACCCTGGATAAATAAAAGCAATTAGTTTAATAAGTTGGCCAAGTTGGTTGAAAAAACCTCTACAGGCTTGAGGGTCTCCATTGTAGCGGGGAGGAGGAGGGATCCGTGGTTACTTATGGCCTTCCATAGGTAGTGGGGGAGGTTGTACACCCGGGGATGCACTGGCTGTGGGACATACTGGAGGAGCTCTTGCTAGTAGAATATCTAATGCCCGTTCAATACGATTCTGTTGGGCTTTATAGGCATCCATGCGTGCCACCGTGCCCTGTAGGACCTTTCTGTTCAGAAGACAGGGACAGGGAAGTCGGGACCAGCGAGGAAAAACTTTACCATAGGATCAGAAGACAGCAGGTACAGTCACAGCAAATGGAGAAAGAAAGCTCAAGAAACCAGTCCAGTAACAATAAGGTGGATCCAGGCTCAAAGTTCAATAGCAAGGAGCAAACAGGAAAAGCAGGAACAAGAACAGCAGGAGTCCAAGAACAAAAGAGGATTCAAACAGGAGCAAGGAACCCAGTATAGCTCTGAGAATGCTATTGTCAGGCATCAGAGGAAGGTTTCCGGCCCCTTTTCAAACTTCACAGCGGTGGGCACTCCCGCATGACGTCGCACACACTGCGCAACGGCAGCCAGTGCTCTTTTCTGATGTCCCGCGCATGGCGCGATGATGTCGGCGCACCGATATCCTGGGCACCGCTATGTTAGATGAACCAGATTGATCGGAAAGTAAGTAACATGCCTTACAGAGGGCTGACTTTACATTGACTGGTGAACTGGAGGGTTGATTTTACACTGACTGGTGAACTGGAGGGCTGACCTGACACTGACTGGTGAACTGGAGGGCTGACCTGACACTGACTGGTGAACTGGAGGGCTGACGACACTGATTGGCGAACCGGAGGGCTGACTTTACACTGACTGCTAAACTGGATGGCAGACTTTAAACTTACATGCAACCCGGAGGGCTGACTTTACACTGACTGGTAAATTGGAGGACTGACTTGACACTGACTGGTGGACTGTAGGGCTGACTTAACACTGGCTGATGAACTGGTAAATATAATTGTCCACACCGACTTATTTGTAAATATAAGATGCCAAACCCACATAGACAGGTAAATATAAGTTGCCCAGACCGACTTCTAAATATAAGATGCCAGGCCCACACAGACTGGAAAATATAAGATGCCCGGGCCCACACAGACTGGAAAATATAAGATGCCCTGCCCATAAAGACTTGTAAATATAAAACCCCTTTATGTTCAGCACACAAAGCCTGGTACATATAAAATGCCTTTATGGCAAGCCCACACAGGATGACACATATTAGATGCCTTCATGCCAAGCACACACAGACTGGTACTCACACACAATCACTGACAGGCACTCACATGCAGTCACTGACAGGCACTCACACACAATTACTGACAGGCACTCACACACAATCACCGACAGACACTGACATACAATCACCAACAGGCTCTCACACACAATCACTGACAGACACTCACATACAATCACCAGCAGGCACTCGCACAAAATCACCGATAGGCACTCACATACAATATACATACAATCACTGACAGGCACTCACATACAATTACCCACAGGGCCAGATTTACCATTAGGCACAGTAGGCACGCGCCTAAGGAGCGAAACAAATTTGGAGCACACCTCCTTACCAGCGGCTATTATGTTCCATCTTTGAGACATTTTGACCCTCAGTGTTCCAGGCACGGTCTATTCACAACTGACTTTTGACTGAGAAGTTTAACATTTGGAGCTGATAGTTGAGACTGATTATTACATCTAGGGGGTGGTTCGGTGGGTTTTTATATATTTATAACATTTTATTAGTGTATTTATTTATTAAGTAGTGTATTATCCATAAATAAAGGATATTTTAATTACCAGTTACCCTACTTTTTCTTGGTTTTGAGACATATAGGGTTGTATACGGATAGGATTACTTTATAATTGCCAGCTGCTGTGTTTTTGATTATCTCTACAGAAACTAAACAATGTATATAGACGTGTTAATGTTCTCCCAGAATATCCACCTGTTTTCTCTTTTCTTCATGCAGTATATAGTGTATGGAAGCTACTTTGCTGTAATTGCTGGTATTTTTCTTGGGCGGAGCATATACATCCTCTTTGTCCTGTACTGCAAAGGATCAGTTCTGTCTCAACACAGTGCAGTCAAGTCAGGATACATCAATATGGACTAAATGATTCCATTGCATGCTCATGTAATGCTTGAACTATTACTGTATATACTGTATTTAATAGCTTACTATAGGATACAACCATCAAACAGCATTTCCATTTACATGGTTTATTCATTTAATAACACTGAATAAATACCACAACCCAAACACCATGCTGCTGGCAACATGTTCAATATAAGAGAACAATATTGCAGTTAAATTATTCATTAAAGTGAATGCATCATTGTTTTACAGTAATCCATAATTTACCCATGTCATTGGGAAGTGGAAGAAAAGCCTTTTTTCTTTTATTGCAAGAGTTGGTAAATTACACTCTTAGGTAAAATAGTAAGAATTGAAAGTAATGAAGATACAATGTGGTTTAACCTCCCATTAAGGGAACTGTGCTCTCCATACTTTATTTAAAAAGGGTATGCTCTTTCTGTATGAATGGAACCTACATTTGTGAATCAATAAACAAGTTTAAAAAAAAAAGGGTATGCTCCCTTTGTCTCCCTACCTTAAAAATGACTCATCCGGGATCATGCTTCTAGCTTCAGTCTATCCAAAGATACAGCAGTATAAAGGGTGTGCTCATAAAGGTTCATTCATTCAGGTCATTGTATGTCTGTTGTATTCAGTTAGATTAACTGAATTTAAAGCATATCACAGCCAATCGATAGGGACCTTCTGATGCAAGGTGTAATAGCATTAAGGCTAACGGGTGTTATCAAAACTGCCCAGGGTAAGGTGTCAAAACAGCATTGTGCATTGCAGACAGTTGGTGTTGAAACCCCCACCACCACCACCTTTATTCAGGCTTGGTTTGTTTATTTTCACATTGGCCATTTATTAGCCCATTTTTCTCTCCCTAATGTATCCATAGGCAGAGGAATGGACAAAGAATGGCCTCTGCTCTGTAACTAGCTTCGGAAAATATTGCTTTTTGGTGGTGGGGTTTAGGACTAAGCTTATAATACTTGCCTGTCACAAACACACAGACAGGACAGTCTGGGAAGTGTATATTTACAATTTAAGATCCAGAGAAATTAGAGACATCGGGCCCTATTTATAAAAGATCGTTATCGCAAAATACCGATCGTTATCGTAAAATAACGACCGTTATTTACAGATAACGACCGTTAATTACCGATAACGACCGGTATTTACCGATGACGACCGGTATTTAACGATATCGCTAAATACCGGTCGTTATCGGTAAATAACGGTCATTATCGGTAAAAAAATGGTCGTTATTTTATGATAACGATACTGATCTTTTATAAATAGAGCCCGATCCTAAGCTTGTTTGAAAGGTATGAGAGAGCTCTGTTTAATAGAGAGCACTTGTATGGAGACGACAGTTAGCCTTTAAAACACATTGAAAAATACTAAACAAGTCAAGAGGAGAGAGTAAAAATTGGTCACAAAAACAAAAGGGTCCAAATCCGTGCTAGACTACTCACTAAACCATTACCGTGCTAGACTACTCACTAAACTACTCACTAAACCATTACCGTGCTAGACTACTCACTAAACCATTACCATAGTAATTTTGTTGCATTTTTATGCACTTTTTTTGTTTTAATTCAACAAAATTCTTGGTGAACATTTGTTTCTCTGCCTCTCATCAAAACCGATTTCCCCCTGCACTTTGTGGTGTAAAACATGGCAAAAAGTCACCAAGGTATTTATAAAGGTTCGAAAAGTGAAAAATGCATTTTGCTGACTTTTCTGGCCTGTTTTTTTATACTTTATGTACCTGGGAAAAGCCACTATCATAACTATTGTTACAAATTACCATGGTGTATTACCCTATTAAAACAACTATGCTGAATTGTAGTATTTGTTCATATGTATGCGTGTGTGTGTATGTAAAGTTTTTGAATGTTTGTGTAGTTGTCTTTAAGTGTTCACATGTGTGTATTTGTGGCCAGCACATACAGAAACATGCAAAACAAACACAAACAGCTGAGTCAGTAAGTATAACAAAAATGGGGTTTGGTCGGTCCTTATCATGAATATAAGACATAGATTTGAGGGGGACATGTCCTTTAAGGCTATAACTACTGTGTAGCATAATGTTTAGGGTCAACACCTTGTGCTTGCTCTGGTTGTTCAAACTATAATAATGCTTATTGTGGACATTGTTACTCAGGTAAAAAGTAATATGATTGACAAGCAGTAACAACAAAACTAAGCAACACCCCCTCAAACAAGGTAAGTTTTTAAATAAGTATATAATTATTACCAAAAGTAATATAGGAAGCAGGCTGCACTGACATATGTATCAAGGTTATTCAATAAAAGTTCTTATTGTTAAAAATGGTGCTAATTTTGCCCCAACCAATCAGATGTTAGCTTTCAAATGTTAAATAACATCTGATTGGTTGGGGCAAAATTATCACCATTTTTAACAATAAGAACTTTTATTGAATCTCCCCGAAAGTATTTAATACATAGACTACTTCAAACACAATTTATACCACTTTACCTACCCTAAACAGTTTTAGGACTATTTCATTTAACTAGAAATATTTAACTGAAAATTCTGGAAATCATTTTATCATTCTACACACAAAAACGTTTGGACAAATATGTTAAATTTAATGTAGTATCATTAATGAGGGAAACCTGATCTCACTAACCTAAATATTAACAGGGGGAAAACTGTACAAAGCGGCCATGTTTTATTATGTCTGAGAATATGTGAAATGTAAAATTTAGTTTTAGCCTTATCTTTTCTCACAATTATAAACCCCATAAACTTAAGGTATATTTATAAAATATGCCCAAAGTTTATGGGGTTTATATAAACCCCATTATATAAAAATATGGGGGCCCTCCGCAAGATTGGAGGCTGGGCCCCTGACGCACAACCTCCCCCTGGCAAAGGTCTGCAATCAGCTGTTTTTAAATAGCTGAACACGTGTTTTAAACAGCTGATAACGTGTATGTTTACTTCATATGCACGATCAACTGTTTAAAGATGGCTGGTCGCGGGCCCTCTTACATCCCGGGCCCCCACTGTGATCATATAGTAGAAATATTTATTTCAGATACTAAGATCCTTGAAAGTGGAGCTCTCAATGCTTTGCCCAGGGTATAACACAAATAAAGAGGTTCACCCAGGAGCAGACTATCCTTATGCCTCAAGAAATATAGAACTAGGCATTATTGAGCTACAAATTTCTGGGTATCTGGGTTTGTTTTGGCATGTAAACTATTAAACGAGCTGTAGGCCAATAAATCAGTAGCCTGTGAAAGGCTTGAGGGTGTTGACCATAATCAGACAAGAAAGGGGACCATCTAGTTTCTAGTGGATTACCATTACTGTGAGAAAATTCTGCCCAAGGGAAAAGAGGCATGGCAATTAAGAAACTGTTTAGGGGCTTGATTTACTCATTCTGCAGCTCCATTAGATTGTGGCTGATAACCAGAAGAAAACTGGAGAGATTCCAAAAATTTTGCAAGTGAACGTATAAAACTGAGAGTAGTTTTCCGGAAAGCAGAAAAGGCAAAAACAATTGGGTTTAAAGTTCAATGGCAGAGGGAAGTTTTGGCAAAGAAATGATATGTGCCATCTTGCTTAATGTCAATGACAATCCAAATGATCTTGTTACACTTGGAAATACAAAATAATCGCAATGTTGCAGTTAATGTTTTGTACTCTGCCTGTTTAGTTTTATGAGTTTTGCAAGATAGTAAAATGTTCAGGAGGATAAAACCCATACCAATTGGAGAATAGGACTGGGCTGACGAATGTTGCAAAGAGAGTTTGAGGAAGCAACACATTTTGATGAGGGGATAATTCAATTATTACTGTTAGCTGGAGAGTGAAGGAATAGGAAGCTTCTAGAGAGCTTCAGCATCAGCTTTCTTAATGTTGGAAGCAGGATGGTATGTCACAATGAAGTTGAAACGGAAGAAGAAAAGCATCCAGTCAGGGGCCTTACTACCAGGGGAGCAACCGCAGGGTCATTGCAAAGTCCAATGGGCATAATGACCATTTGAGTTTTTAAAGGTTTTTTCCACTAAACTCCCTCCAGAATTTGGATCAAATTGTAGGCTCAACTCCACTAATATCTAACTTTTTAAAGATCTTGGTTCCCTTTAACTGATCAAACTATTGAGAGATTTGCAATGGGTAATGAGTTTGGATCCTAATAGTCTGAAGACACCCATCCTATTTCTCTCTGCAAAGATGAACCCTGCAACTGCAGGGGAAGTGGAAGACTGAATAAATTCCTGCTGCAATTTATCCTGAATGTACTCCTTCATGGCCTGAGTCTCAGCAGGGGAAAGTGTATAGACGAGGCCTTATAGGGGCATAGGGCCATATATATAAAGGCGCAGTATAAACCGCGCCTTTAAGGATTGCTACAGTAAATTTACAGGCTCTATCTTAAATCTACGACGTGATCGTAGATTTAAGATTGCCATAGAATACCATTGCAGTAGTTCGTCCACAGTCGTACAATAACAAAAACCTGCATTATTGCGAACTTGCGATACCGCCTTTTTTTTTTTTTTAAATATGGCCCATAGTGCCAGGTGGAAGGCAAATGGTGCTATTATAGTGATGGCGGGATGGAAGGGTTTCAGCAGTCTTTTTACAAAAGATGTCTGAGAAATCCTGGTACTGGGCAGGAAGAGATTTAAGGTTTGCATAGCTCACTGGGACAGATTGAGGAATGGGGGGGGGGGGAATTTTGCCTTGTGCTGGCATTTTTTCCTATTTTTAAGGGCAGTTCATGAAAAAGTGCTTTTCCACCACAATATGAGCAGAGCCAAGCTGACCTCCTATGAAGCTTCACTTTGCTTGACAAGGGAGCCTTGACAATCTGTTTCTCTTCTAACTAAACTTCAAACCCCGTTGATTTAACTGAATACCACAGATATAGTTTACCAGATATTCCATCCATCCCTCTCACTTTATTTAAAGGGCAACTGTGGTCTCAAAACAAGTTAGGGTTAAATGAAAGCCTGCAGTGTTTCTTTTAAAATGAGCCGACAATCAAATCTCTAACTGGAGCCTGTGAGACATTACACTGTGGTGAATATTCAAACTTCCTGTTTCCAGTAGGTTGAGTGACATCACCTGACCTCTGTCCTGCCCCGTCTCCCCGGGGCAGAAGCATGCTCAGTTGAGACTTAATGCTGGGGAAATCAGGAAGTACCTGAGGGGAAAAAAATGACAGTTGAGAAGGGGAGCCTATTAATGCAGGCTGAGGCTGGTCACATGACTACAAGCTGATCATATGGCTGAAAACAGGAAGTGTTTTGCTGAAGCTTTCCAGCAATAACTTCTCAAAAATTTTATCTAGAGATGTGATTTAGGTTTTGTTTTGAAGGTGTGATGGAAGGCTTTTTATAAAGGCGCAGTATCGATAAAAAGTGAAACCGCGCCTTTAACGATTGGTTTAACGATGGTTAAATGATCATTAATTTCCGATCGTTATCGTAAATTAATGATAACGAGATTACAGATTTACGCTCCCGATAAACTACCATTGCGTGTGTTTTACTACTGTATGGTATTCTACGACTGATCGTTACTTAATGAACATTCATCGTAAATGTACGATAACTATAATGCTAAATTGCAATACCGCGCATTTATAAATATGGCCCATATTGCACGTTTGCGATATTGCAGGTTATAGTTAATGTACGTGGTGGACGTAAAAAAAATGGTACTCAATGGGGCTTTGTGAATCTAGCATTCTGTAATTGCAAAAGAGCGATAGCACGCCTTTATAAATATGCCCCATATAATGGGAGCAGATATAGGTAACAGATGCCATTTGGTAACATAACCCCGGTAACAAGGAAACAACGGCAACCGTCCACCTTTTCTCAGTTGGTCTCTCTCCCACTGGACCGTCTGCCAGTACAATCATATATGAAGAAAAATGGAAGAGGACTCATATGCATTTAAATCTGCAAGTGTTTATTGCTGCAATAACACTTGCAGATTTAAATGCATATGAGTCCTCTTCCATTTTTCTTCATATATGATTGGTAACATAACAACATAATTGTTGTAGATAACAGACTGTGTGGGGTATTGTGTATGTATACTGTATATAACAATGTATTATGATTTATAACCACAAGATGGTGCTGTATCTCTGCATTTAAAAGAAACTCAAGAGCATTGCTCTTGTTGACTTCTCAAAGGATTTTGCCAGGAATCTCCAACCTTTGGACCTACAAACTTTTGAAAATTACAACTCCCAGCAATTACTTCCAAGCACTAACATGAATGTTACTCACAGTCTGACAACACTGCTTAATGTAGTGAAGAGACATCAGATTCACAGCAACAAATTGTGGTTTATTCCAGAAAGAAGAGAGTAGGAGAGAGTGGGGGAGAAAGAGAGTGGGATAGGGGGGAGCGAGAGTTGGGGGAGAGATCTTTAAATGCAGGGGGACGAGATTTGCAATTCTTTAAAGAATCGGGAGGTTGCTAGTTAAACATAAAAAAAGATTCACAAAGCCACAATATCAATATAATATCCCAGTAATGACTGCAGAGCAATTGATCTCCCTGAGAATGTCCCCATTTATGTTAATATTTATTATGTTTACATTGCCTGCAAAAAAGATATGCTAATGTGCATGTAAAAGGTTAATAAAGTTAATTGATTACATACTGCATAACTTGGTGCTTAACCTTTTTACCCTTGCAGAACCATTGAAACACTTTTCATGTCTAAAGCTGGGTTCACACACTAAAGATCCCGGTATCTAGCGATATTGCGTCTTTATCTAAACTACCGCAACGGTATTGTATGGGCGAGCGTACAAAGTACAGGAGAACAATGTTCTTTAGTGCAGGAGAATGACCGCGACCAAGGGAATTTTTTGGTCAGGTACGAGCATTTCTGCGCTACTCACTTTAACTATTAATGGGCAATTCCGTTTTCCCTTAAGGTGGGTTCCCTAATTTAAAAGAATTACATTTCTAGAATAATAAGTGTAGGACCTATAATATCAGTTTGTCCTTAATGCACTGTATGGCAGCTTAAGTTCAAGTACAGGTTATTTTGTCTTTATCTTCTGCTGCCTTCCTGCTGGATAATGATGCTTGTTACCAGGGTAAAGCAATTTCTCTCTTTGCCAATGAGTGTCTCTCTGTGTATGTGGTTGTTGTTTGTCTATGACCCATGTAGCTGCAATCCCATAAATAATATGTATTTTAAATAGAAAAATACAATAATAACAAGAAAGGAAAAAGAAGGAATAATGGCAATTTAAAGGAAAACTAAAAGCTGAAATATAAAAAAGCCAGAATGAATTCTAGATTCCTAATTAATAGTCAGGGGTGTATCTAGGGTCTAAGAAGATCAGGGGCACTCCATGCGCTGCAACATTTTTAGGCCACGCCCTTTCTCTGCCCTAATTAAGCCACACACACTATGTACTTAATAGAGACGGCCAAAAAGACACAGACAGATAGATAGACAACCACACACATAGACACAAAGGGCCCTATTTATAAAAGATCGGTATCGTTATCGTAAAATACCGATCGTTATCGTAAAATAACGACCGGGTTTTTACCGATAACGACCGTTATTTACCGATAACGACCGGTATTTACCGATATCAGTATTTTACGATAACGATACCGATCTTTTATAAATAGGGCCCAAAGCCCGATAGTGATGAACAAACAGAAAGACAGTAAATTAGACAGATAGAGATCAGAGTTGGACAGAGAGACACAAATTAATGACACAAAGGCACAGTAAACTGACAATCTCATTATATACTGGTAGCAATTTGGTCATTTTAAACTTACTGTTGTATCAAGCTTGATAAAGGTCCTAATAGAAGACCGAAACGTTGCTGTCTGTTACACTGGATTAATAAATCCTATTTTTTGCACAAGACCCAAGAGTGCTCTGCAATTATATCCTGGTTTGGTATCTACAATAACCAAATGGGAGCGGCATCTAGATTAGATAGATTGATAGATAGATAGATAGATAGATAGATAGATAGATAGATATCTAACTCTATCTATCTATCTCTGTCTATCTATATATCTATCATCTATCTATCTATGTCTATCTATCTATCATCTATCTATCTATTATACATCTATCTATCTATCTATCTAACTATAATAAAGTTGTTGTTTTAACTCGAGCCGGAAGTGCCGCCTGTTTGCTGTGTGGATTTGTAGTGGCTCAGGACCGCGTGGTCATGCATGCCGGCATCCGAACCCGTGTCTGTGCTTTGCCTTGGAGCGGTGCTCTCTGCTATGTAATAGATATAGAATGGGCAGGAGTGTGGCATTTTAAATAAACTACACTCACATCCACAGTAAGGGCACGGCCACATTGCAATGCAAATGCAATCGCATGCGATTTCATGTGCGATTTCATTGCATTTGTGCATGCGGTTTTTCATTAACTATTAAAAATTGAATGTGATTGCGATTTAAAATGCGGAACGCGTGTTTTTGGTGCATTGCCGCGTTTTCAATGATATGAAAAAAACGCAAGCGCAAAAATAGCGCAGGAGTGTGGCCTAGTCCTAAAGGTGGACAATACTAACAACAAAGAGGCGTTATGTCCGATCCAACCGTATTATCCCTTTAGTGTGTAACGCATTTCCGAGAACTCCCAAGGCAGACGAACGTTCACTGTCTGTCTCAGGATCATTCTGAAATGCCTGAAAATTTCCCTCGGCTGCGGTCATCTCCCTGTATTCAAAGTATAGGGAGTCGCTGCAGCTGAGGGTAAGCCGCAGTCCTGAACATTCTCCCTATGCTCGGGCCTGTGTGTAGAGGGGTCTTTAAATAATTGCAGATTCTGTCTGTCATCTTTTTAAGTTCTTGTATGTGTGTACCCAGCTTTAGACATTGCACTTTACCCTTTCTGTACAGATAAGATTGCTCTAATGGCAGAATGAAGGTTTTAACAGCACATCAGTAGTGTGTACCATACAGAGACTATGGGTGTTTGTGGCTGTGTACAAACTAGAGGATGGCTTTACCCTACCATTCTCCTTTGTCTATTTGGCTTCTTCACCTTCTTCAGACCCTCAGAACCTTTTCTTACTCCGTATCTTACAGGACCCTATCACAATCTGACTACAGAGCAGGTATGTACAGCTAAACTTAGATAATGTTATATCTGTGGTATTCAGTTAAGGTTTTTATACACATGCAATATCCACAGCATGTGTGCCAACAGATCACATTGGTATCTGTCGACACACATGCTATGCGGACCACACATGTTCCCTGACGGGATTTACCCATTATCGTTAGAGTGTATGGCCACCTTTAGATCAACTGGATAGGTTCTCATTCATCCAGGTCATGGTATATCTGTGGTATCCAAATATCAGCAAATTGTGGATTCCCAACAGGTAAGTTCAACTGGATAGGTTCTCATTCATCCAGGTCATGGTATATCTGTGGTATCCAAATATTAGCAAATTGTGGATTCCCAACAGGTAAGTTGTGAGGTGCTCCCCCTGAGGCCTGTGCCACGTGAGGTAAACATCAAATCAATTTAGAATATGCAGGGAGGCACACTCAGGTAACGATTAAGAGTAAACTTTCATTTTTTTTAAAATGCCCATGTGGTTTTGGGTATGTTGGCCAAACTAAAAGAGAGGCACGAATCAGATTGGGGGAGCATAAAAGGTATATCAAACATTACAAACCAGGCGAATCCAAGCATGATACTCCAATAGCACGACACTTTTATGAAGCCAAACATAATGCGATGCAACTGCGATGGCAGGTGCTGGAGGTGGTTAAGAAACAGAATAGAGGGGGCAACTTCCAACAATTGTTATTGCAACGTGAGCAGTGGTGGATCTATACCCTACACACACTCACACCTAAAGGTTTAAACAAAGATTTTAATTTGGATTGCTTCCTATAGAGTAAACGGGATTTTGTCTAGTACTTCCTAAGACTTGCCCAATTTTCTAGAACTATTATATACTTAGAATTGGTAAACCTACAGATCATCACTTTTTCAACACGGTAAACTGACAGAAATAGTTACTTTGTTAATCCTATATAAATTGTATCAATATGTTGAAATGTGTCAGCTACATTGTTTCTCTTTGCAGGAATGCATACGCCATCTAGTGGTTCCTTACAGATATAGAACTAAAGAAATACATGATGAAGAATCTCTGTCGATTAATGTATTCAGTTATGATTGTATGAAGATGACAGATATGGTTTTATATTTTTATTATATATCTTATAATATTTGACACATATTTATTAGCCTTATCACTATATATATTGTATCCTATGCACTGAACAATATGAGCAATTATATTTGGTGACGTTGTTTATATATTTTATATATGTTATCTATTTATTCACTTTTTCACTTAATGTAGCACATGCTCACTTTAATCAGACCCTATTAGTAGTAGGTGGGGCCTACTCTAATGATGTCACTATATATTCTTTGCACTTTGAGTAGTTTGTTACACCTGAGGAAGGGGGTTGGACCCCCCGAAACGTTGTGTATCTGGCTTGTATGTTGAGTACTTATTAAATGAAAGTTTACTCTTAATCGTTACCTGAGTGTGCCTCCCTGCATATTCTAAATTGATATATCTGTGGTATTCAGTTACATCACCTGGATTGGTTCTCATTCATCCAGGTCATGGTATATCTGTGGTATTCAGTTACATCACCTGGATTGGTTCTCATTCATCCAGGTCATGGTATATCTGTGGTATTCAGTTACATCACCTGGATTGGTTCTCATTCATGCAGGTCATGGTATATCTGTGGTATTCAGTTACATCACCTGGATTGGTTCTCATTCATCCCGGTCATGGTATATCTGTGGTATTCAGTTACATTAACTGGATTGGTTCTCATTCATCCAGGTCATGGTATATCTGTGGTATTCAGTTACATTAACTGGATTGGTTCTCATTCATCCAGGTCATGGTATATCTGTGGTATTCAGTTACATTAACTGGATTGGTTCCCCCCAACCCACATATCTCACATATCTACCAGTTAGTAGTCAAAGTCAGGTCAGGTATAAGTTAGATGATCCTGCATTGAGACGGCATAGTGAAAGAATGGCAGTAGGACGAGTTTCGCTGCTATGGATGAGTATAAGCTATTTCAACCACATTAAAGGATAAGTATGCTGTAAAACAATGTTAAGTTTAGTTCAAAGTTGCAGCTTTAAAAAAAACTATTGTTTTTTTTTCTTCTGTGCTCCTCCAGAGCCTACCTTTTCTGCTTTAAAGTTGCAGACATCTTGGATCTGTTTATTGACTGTTTATCTCCACCCCTCCAAGATTCCCTGGTTCCAACATCTTCAGTAGTCGCAAAAGGTAATTTCCTGCTTCCAATCGCATGCATGAAGTTGCTGTGCAATGAGGTGTGCCCGCATGATGTCATCTAGCCACACACAAGCACGACATGGCGAGATGCAGTGCGTGGTGAGGTGGCGTCATGCGCACACTGACGTCACATGCGTAGTGATGCCATGCGTGTGCACGCGGCTAGCGTGCGCTTGGAAGCAAGAGATTACCTTTAAGGATTACCGAAGATCGGAGGGGTGGAGCTAAACAGTCAACTAAACAGATTCAAGATGTCAGCAACTTTAAAGCAGAAAAGGTAGGCTCTGGAGGGGTATAGAAAAAAAAGCCAATAGTTTTTGTTTTTTTTTAAAAGCTGCAGCTTCCAACTAAACTTAACATTGTTTTACAGCATACTTATCCTTTTATGTGGTTGATAAAGCTCCTTATACTAATCCAAAAGAGTGAAACGCATCCTACTGCCATTCTTTGCAACTGACCTTCTTTCCCACTATGTGAAAACAGCCACTCGCACCCGCGAGTGGGGGGTGCAATATACCTGCGAGTGGGCAGGGACACGGCACCCGCGAGTGGGCGTGGACAATGCACCCATGAGTGGGCGGGGTCACGGCACCCGCAGGGGCAAGGGGGGCTGTAAGGGAAGGGGCCAAGCGGGGCCTGCAAAGGAGGGGACAAGGGGCCCATGAGTGGGAGGGACTAGGAGGGGCTGCAAGGGCAGACGGAGACATAGGACAGAGTGACTGTCACATGATTTCAGAGCAGGAAGTGCAGGGGACCTGGTGATGCTGCTGCCATATCACACACAAAAATGTAAATATCTTCAAAACTATGTAAAATAAAAAATGAAAATAAATTGCAAAAACTCTCAGGAATTCCTATCAATTTACCTAAAGTCATTCATAAATATCTTGATATGATACAATAAATTGACATTCTACAAATTATTTATTACAATTATTTTTAATAAACTTGCAGTTGCTGTAGATCATAGTAGAACAGTTACTGCTTTTTTGTTTTGTTTAATATATAATGTTAATATAATTCTAATTGTCATGAATGGTTGTTCCCTTTGCAGGTTACAAAGTACGTGCTCCCAGTGTGGTCGTACAGTTACCTTGCTATTCTGTTTCCTGTATTTGTTCTCACTGACTACCTGAGATACAAGCCTGTTATTCTCCTGCAAGGTCTCTCTTACATCATAACATGGATCCTGCTGCTGTTTGGTAAAGGAGTCCCAGCCATACAAGGGGTAGAGTTTGTCTATGGCATGGTCAGTGCAACAGAAATCGCGTATTACGCCTACATCTACAGTGTGGTGGATGCTGAACATTACCAAAAGGTCACTGGATTTTGCAGAAGTGTCCCATTGGTGGGTTTCACAGCTGCTTCTGTGCTCGCCCAAATGCTGGTTTCCTTGGCTGAAGTGCCTTATTTCTACCTCAATGTCATCACCTTGGTTTGTGTCTCTTTGGCTTTTGTAGTCTCTCTCTTTCTCCCCATGCCTAGTAAGAGCATGTTCTTTCACAAAAAGACACAAACAGATGCTGGGCAAGAACCAAAACCAGAAATACAGATGAATGATGCGAGTAACAAACATTTTTTTAGTGTGTTATGGCTACTGTGTAAAGACCTGAAGCAATGCTATTCCTCTAAGAGGCTTTTCTACTGGTCAATATGGTGGGCTCTGGCAACCGCTGGATACAACCAAGTGGTAAACTATGTGCAGGTTCTCTGGGAACACGTGGAACCGGCTCAGAATGGGACTGTGTACAATGGAGGAGTAGAGGCTGTTTCCACATTGCTGGGTACGAATGTATTTAGTTTATTCAATCACTCTCTATAGAGGAAAAAATATTTTTAATGAACCATAATACTGTTTATATCCCCTACATATTGTCCACACAACCTGCAGTTGGCTTCTAGTAAAAGGGCTAGGCCACACTATCACTTTTTAACATGCGCTGCAATCCGATTTTCAGAGCGAATGTGATCACCATTTTGTTTGGTAGTCTAGGTTGAACTGGAGGGTTGAATTCTTTCCAAACTGTTGTTGAGGAGATTTTGATGTCATTCCAGAACATTTATTTATGCATTTGTAGCAGCAACTGACGTAATGACTTGGTCATTCTAATCATTTTCCTGATGTCTGCTCTATGCACATATTCCTCCTATTATTTCTAATATGCTGCATTTTAACTTGCCATCAATTTGTACTAAATTACTAGTGTAGCTCAACCCCCAAACCATTAGAGAACCACGTCTAAGGGCCATATTCGTAAACATGTGGTATCGCATAATCGTAGATTTACAATCGATATAGGTAATTAATTTATGATTGTTACAGTTAATTTATGTCAATTAGCGATGACTAAAACGATCGGAAATTAACAATCGTTAACCTGATCTTCATGGCCCAAGTTTCATAACAGTAGTTGCATTTTTACTTTATTAGTCTTTTCAAATGGAGATTATTTTTTCAGTTTACATATCGTTAAGTTTTGGTCCCATCACTTAAAATTATTTGCTTCTAGAAGATGTGAGGCAATTCGTTTAACAGTGCACATTGTGTATTGTGAATCAGAAAAGCAAAACGCAATCCAATTGCATAAGTGGGGTCGAACCCTGAGAGCTCTTTTGCTTTCCATGTGCTTCAACAAACAGCAAATTCAGCGCAACACTAAATAAAGAGCACAATGGTTTCGATCTGACCCCCATAGAGATACATAGGAGGGAATGCTGGCACCTTGAACAGATTTTTTCTACAGTGGCTCACTATTTATATAACAACATGGTGTCAGGGATCTCCTGAATGCAAAGTTGTTTGCATTAGTTAAAGGGCAAGTCCACCCCCAAAACTAACTTTTTATATTTATTTGGCCCAAATAAGTGCTCCAAAACAAACTTTACAGCATGTAAATCGGTCCAGTGGTTCAAAAGTTACAGACCTTTGTAGCTGGCTTAATCCTGCAGCATGGACCAATACAGCGATGAACAGAGACAGGTTACATTACCTTGCCTCTGTTCTTTTCATGTTCTTGAGCATGTCTGTTAGCATCCAGCAGTGAGAACAGAGGAAGTTGCATCAGTAATGGTCTGACCCCTGGATCCCTGGATTTTCCCTCTCAACCAATCACAGCTGTAAAGTTATGTGTACTGAAGAAATCCAGGATCAACAGCTGCAGCCAGCCAGCCCAGAGAGAGAGATAGAGAGAGAGACACACACAAACACAGGCAAGAATTTTTATTTTTTTTCTAAGCTGCAGCTCGGGGTCATCTAAAGTGGAAGTGGAGAGGAAGTGCAGCCTGATATATATCTCATTAAATATCGGGCAAGGCAAATTATTTTGAGAAAAATGAACATGGCGTTTGAGGTTGGTGCTATTATATAAAGAACATATAAAAAGTTTATTTTTGGGTGGACATACCCTTTAAACCGTCAGGTGAAATACAGTTATAGCTTTATAATACATAAGGCTCTGGCATTTCAATAAGGGAGGTGCAGTGGCGAGAATCTATATTACAGTCACTCAGTAATGTCACTGAGTGACTTCCTGTATCCCACTGCCCCTCCCCATTTCTCTCTCCCTCCCTGTATTAGTAATGTAGATAACCAGCCCATTTCTGTACACTGACTGACTGAGTGAATTACTGTGCTAATAAGGAGGAGCGAGCAGCCAGGTCAATTATGAATCACAGGAATGCGCTCGCTCCTCCTTATCAACACAGTAATACAGTCAGTCAGTGTAACGAACCGGAACTGCACCGGGTGATAGACGATGTTTGTCTCTTTTAGTTTGAGATAGAAACAGCAGTTACTGTAAATATTTATATGTACAAAATCGGGCTTGTTATCTACATCACTAATACAGGGAGGGGGGAGACAGAGTGCCTGTGCTGGATTCTTCTTTCTTTGACCTTATGTATTATATGGAATAATACGCTACCTACAGAATAATATACGGATATTACTTCACCTCGGAGTTCCCTGATCTCTATAAAAACACTCTGCCTAACGTCCTCGTGTTTTTATATGGTCAGGGAACTCCTCGGTGGCGTAATATCCTTATATTACACTGTAGGTAGCGTATTATCCCTTATATTATACCACTGGAGCTTACATTATATTCACGTCCTTAAACACCACTACGTGATTCAAAAGGCCAAATTTATAAAGTGACTTAGCGATACTGCGCGTTAATAATGTAAGACCGCTGCCATTAATGTACACCCACGGTCATACATTTATGGCGAACATTTGGTCATAAAATATCAGGTGGTAGTAAACTATCGAAGATTTAAGATTGTTTGCAGTAATTTACAATCTTTATCATTAACGATAATCGTAAATTAACAACCGCTAAACCGATCAGAAATTAGTGATTAGTTTAACGATCTTAATCCTTAAGAAAAAAACTAAAAAGCAATGCCGCACCTTTACAAATAGGGCCCAAATGGTAGTAAATTACCTATACTGCGTGCTATTTTATTAAGTGGACGGTATTTTTCCTTAGATACAGATTAAAATGGATTTATTATTTTATTTTATCCTTACATTCCTTTAGGAGCCCTATCTGCCTTTGTGGTTGGCTTTATAAAAGTAAATTGGGAAGTATCCGGAGAAATGGCACTTGCCTTCTTCTCAGCTGTGGACGCTGGAGCCGTGTTCCTTATGGATTACAGTACCAACATATGGCTATGCTATGCTGGGTATCTTGTATTTAAATCTGCCTACACTTTCCTCATAACCATTGCTACGTAAGTACAACCGGACGTAATCTCTGCCCTATGAAATTAAAGGGTAAGTTCTGTGCAAATACATATACTTTTAAAAAAAAAGCTGTGTTTTTCCATCACAAACACTGTAGCCATAAATGTAGAGGACCCCAAAAACACAGGTTTCACATTAATATTTGCCAAAGTTGCTCCTGAAGTTCCTTACCTGACCTCGGTTCCTCACCACCTGGGCGCCGCCCCTTGCTCCTGTTTCAAGCAAAAACAGGAGCAGAGGGATTCTGCGCTGACAGACGCTCTGCATCTGGGCGTAATGCGCCTTTAATCAAAGCCACAACCAGGAAGTGGAGCGGCTATTAGCACACAACCAGCAGGAGGAGGAGCGGTGTTGGACCGGGTCAGGTAGGGGAACTTCAGGAGCATCTTTAGCTAGAAATGTAGAGGACCCCAAAAACATAGGTTTCACATTATTAATACTTGCCAAAGTTTTTTTTCCACTGGACATGCCCTTTAAGCATTTGGTCTGTGTATAAATAAATGCTTCCGAAATACTGACTTCCTGTTTGCAGGTCCCCTAACAGAGACCGTTATGGTCTTGCCCTTGACCCAGTGCCTAGGCCGATTCAGTTGCTCAGTAGAGATCTGATCATCTTTGACCCATCCAACAGCCAATCTCATAGTTACCAACATTTCTAAACATTTTCTAGGGACACCTTTTCAAAGTCACACACAAACGCAAAATGCATTTTCGCCATGCCCACAACAAACCACTCCCCTTTAGGCCACACCCATTTAAATAATGCTGATTACTTGTTTTTTTTATCTTGACTAAAAATGGTAATCACACAGTGAGAGTAACCACAGGTACAGATTTTCTACAGATAAAATAGGAACAGGCAGTAAAGGTCCCATTCAGTGAGAACAGGCAGTAAAGGTCCCATACAGTGAGAACAGGCAGTAAAGGTCCCATACAGTGAGAACAGGCAGTAAAGGTCCCATACAGTGAGAACAGGCAGTAAAGGTCCCATACAGTGAGAACAGGCAGTAAAGGTCCCATACAGTTAGAACAGGCAGTAAAGGTCCCATACAGTGAGGACCGTAAAAGGTCCCATACAGTGAGGACCGTAAAAGGTCCCATACAGTAAGGACAGAAAAGGTCCCATACAGTGAGAACAGACAGTAAAGGTCCCATACAGTGAGAACAGACAGTAAAGGTCCCATACAGTGAGAACAGACAGTAAAGGTCCCATACAGTGAGGACAGACAGTAAAGGTCCCATACAGTGAGGACCGTAAAGGTACCATACAGTGTGGACCGTAAAGGTCCCATACAGTGTGGACCGTAAAGGTCCCATAGAGTGAGGACAGTAAAGGTCGCATACAGTGAGGACAGGCAGTAAAGGTCCTATACAGTGAGGACCGTAAAGGTCCCATACAGTGTGGACCGTAAAGGTCCCATACAGTGTGGACAGTAAAGGTCCCATACAGTGTGGACGGTAAAGGTCCCATAGAGTGAGGACGGTAAAGATCCCATAGAGTGAGGACAGTAAAGATCCCATAGAGTGAGGACAGTAAAGGTCCCATAGAGTGAGGACAGTAAAGGTCCCATACAGTGAGGACAGTAAAGGTCTTATAGAGTGAGGACAGTAAAGGTCCCATAGAGTGAGGACAGTAAAGGTCCCATACAGGGAGGACAGTAAAGGTCCCATACAGGGAGGACAGTAAAGGTCCCATACAGTGAGAACAGTAAAGGTCCCATACAGTGGAGAACAGTACAGGTCCATACCGTGAGAACATTACAGGTCTCCCATACAGTGAGAACAGTAAAGGTCCCATACAGTGAGATATACAGATATAATTTCAGTCAGGCACTGTTCCGGTTTGCTCAGATCTCTGGTCTTTTCCTGGGACTTTAGGATAGCGGGACTGCTACCTAAAATCCGGGACTGTCTCGGTAAATCCGGGACTATTGGCAACTATGCAATCAGTAGAAATTACTGTTAGGAACATTCCAAGGTAGTGTGCATTCTGGGTAGAAGGACTTTTACAGAACCTGAAATGGCAGCTCACTAATGTAAACAGCAGGGAATAGCAACAGATTTTTCAAGTATGCATAATATAAACTAAGAATTTGAAAAATAATTATATTTTCTCCTGAACTTTCCCTTTAAGGGCTTTTCTACATATGGTAAGAGTGGGCCATATTTGTAAACTCTACCATAATGGTTATCTATGTTGATCGTAAAACCAGTGTGTGGTTTTTGGATTCTTGAGATCCATTAACATGCTTTCAATTTCCTTCTTTGCATTAAAAGGCATCCATTTACCATGAATTAAGACATTCGCCCTAAAAAAATATTAACAGTATGGGTAAAAACGTCAGTATTCAAAATAGTGAACAATATTTATAAAGAAGCTAGATAACTAAATTATAATATGGCTCCATTATCATGGTCAGAAATTTACAACCACACCATAAAGGACCAACTGGGTCGCTGTCTGTTGTAGGTGTTATTTTATGACACGTTGTAAACGAATGCTACATGCAATAATTACTGATAACAATCAGCATTTTACAACCGTGATCCTATTATAATGGTTGCATTATAAAATAACACCTACGGTGCTAAGAAGATTATCAGAAATCTCGGATATAAATTGTTTAGAAATACCGCCCACTTTTTTTTGGAGAGCGGCAACTGAAAGATCTCTTCATGCAAATCCTTTCAGCTATATCAAAAAAGAGAGGGAGACAGAATTCCCACTAAAAGACACTCGTGAATGGCACTCTACCTGTGAACCCCATAATAAATATACTACTAATATTGTAGATTTGCACTAATATTTAATATAACACTCTTAGCAAGTCAACCACAAGTACGCAAGTCAACCACAAGTGCTGTTCACTCATTTACCAACATAAATACAAAGTGCTGTATGGATAACAAATAAATAAGTCACACCATTGAAAACATGTAGAGGTAGTTAAAGGGCATGTCCACCCCCAAAACTATAAGTTAACCCACTACTGGCCCCACTCTGTAGTGCAATATAATCCTTACCTTACATCCCAGCTCCAAATGGTTCTCCTGTAATCCCCCCCCAAAATCCCAAAAACTACCCACTAGGAGGATAGCAGAGTCCATATAGAACTCTGCCTCCTGTCTCCCCTCCTGGAGAAGTTTAGCATGCGCACTGCAGCCCGCCCCCCTCCCTTCCTCCCCCTACCATAAAACCCCTTTGCCATATAGTCAGGTTTCCTTCCACCAGCACAACCGCTATAAAAGATTTTAAGTAAGGTCCCCCCGAACTTTACTTACCTTCCCTCTCTCCCCAACGTTCTGAGCAGCCGGCAGCCATGTCCGTGAGTGGCTCTCAGCAGCCACTGTACTTGAAAACTGAGATGTCCCAACTCCTCCAGTATACAAAGTTCCATAGGATAAATCCGCAAGTTACTATAAGTACATAGACTCCATGTCACAGTGATAGTTATCCCAAGTTAAGTATTGCTCCACAACTTTACCACAGTGGACCCCCAGGATAGTTTATTGTCCGTTCCGTCCAACTCTGTACTAGCCGTTCCCACAGACCAAATAGGTCTGGACTATTGAACACTGCTGCCACGATACACCTCCAATCCGGATCCATGCTGCAAACAAATCCTTCAGACAGCTGCACACAAACCTCCAACCTGCCGACATACGTTTCGTTACTGATGTAACTTCTTCAGGGCGTGGTTACCAAATGTCGGAATCCATTTTATACATGGTTTCCATTCTCCCAGCCTCAGATTGCTGCAATTAACCATTACACTGCCGAATAGCATTTAAGATTTACATCCTTTCAGCTGCCTGGTCAGTTCCACCGCATATACACTTGCAGGCACCAGCATGTTAAAATATAGGATTGAATCTGGCAGACAGCTATAAAGAGGATCATCATGAAATAAAGAAATCGTATTGAGAGGTAGGAGTGCTCAATCCGCCTCCTACTGTTATACTTTACGGGGCAAATCTTTATTTTTCAGGTAAATGCCCTACTATAAGGCACTGCTTTGTAGAGGCATTCACTACATTCTTTATAGGCTAAACCTCATCATTTCATTAAAGGGCATGTCCACCCCCAAAACTTAAATTTAACCCACTACTGGCCCCACTCTGTACTGTTTAAAAAACCTTACTTACACCTCAGTTCCTTATGGTTCTACTGCAGTGCTTGCTCAAACCAGGAAGTAAAGAGTAGGAGCTGTCTGTGTGAGAAGGTTTCTGCCCCTTTCCTGTTCTCCTGAGGACTCAGGCATGCGAGGGGAGCTCTTTCCCTTGCTTCCTCCACCCCTCCATGCGGCAGTTGAAGACTCCGAAATAACAATGTTTCTGTAGTAAAGTTTCCCCTATCCAAACCCAAACACATGGTTTATTTGTAAAAAAAAAAAAAAAAAGTAGCAGATAACTTACTTACAGACCGTCGTTTCCCCGCAGCTGTTTCAATAGCTGGCAGCCATGTCTGTGATTTGCTGTCTCTCAGCCATCACAGTCACAGCTGCCGGTCCAGTCCCTATTCCATCACAGGGCTGTCTCTAGACTTTCTGGCACCTGAAAAAAAATCCAAATGCTGCCCCTCAATGACCAACATTGATTTGTGATCTGCAAGCTGACAAACATTGATTTTGATCAAATGAATTGCCAGTCAGAACAGCCAGAGTAATTTTTTTTTCCATCAAAACTGCTGCCTCCCTACAGGGTGCTGCTCTGTATGTGCTTCACCTTGCCTCATTAGAGAGGCGGCCCTGTTCCTTCACAGAAGTAACATTATAGATAGAGGCCGCGGGAATAAAGGGTTAGGAGTGGAGGAGGCAACACTACAGAAACAGGTTTTCATTTCTGGTGGACATACCATTTAAGGTAAAAAAGAGGAGTTACAATCACTTGCATGATGAAATGTCAGATTGATAAAAGTTGCATTAAAATGGGCATTTATCACCCAATGTACAATGGTGCTTAAATGTTTGTGAGCCCATTACTTCATATTTATATAGGAATGTGATCTAAAACATCATCTGATTATTAAACAAGTTCTATAAGTAGATAAAGAAAACATAGTTAAAGGGTAACTCCATCCCAAAATACCTTAAAGGGACACTATAATGAAGAAATGACTTTGCCTCATCTTAATCTATTATTGATACATGTAAGTAGAACTTACTGATTTGCATGTGTTGCTGCATGCCTTCAATCAGCACACATTTTGTTTAGACCAGTATCCCCCCTCCCTCTTTTAACCAATCCTACTTCCATCCGACCTTTTTTTCCACCACAAACCAACTGTCAAGCCTGCACACAGCATTCCAAACTGTGTCACCATTCCAGCTACAGTAAAACTACTCACAGAAGACTAGATTTTGAGAGCAAGGAACTTGAATGACAGCTGAAATATAAGATTAGATTGGATATCCAAAGAAATAGCGGGCTGATCAATAAAAATATACAGTGGTTGGGAGAATTAGTTTCCAGTTATGGTGAATTAATAACCTATTTTTTATAGTTGCCTTAAGCTATTTAGAAATGTTACCCCAAAAGCCCGCTTGTAAACAGCTCGCAACAGTAGGGATTGGCGTTTTGTAAATACTTATATCTCAGGGTGGGATCTTCCAAGAAAGGTAAAATTATATCAAAAGTAGGCTTTTGGCGGGGTGGCATTACCCATAAAGAAGTTTAAAAAAATTTAAGTCTGACGCCCAGATGCCCTTAACAGGGCAAACCAGAACACCATGTTCCATGTTCTCTTGATGGGGAGCTAAATGTGAGACATCTTATTAGTTAACTAGGTTACTTTGGGCCATATTAAAATACCTGCGGCAAATGTTCATTATGTACAAAGTTTGTCCAAGTAATGCCATGTGGTAGAAACTACCCCAATGGTATTATGGCAGGTCATAAATCTACGATCATGGTCGTAGATCTACAATTGTTACGCAGATTTAGTGTTTGCAATGTCCAATCGCCAAAACGATCCTGAAAGGAACACTAAAGCAGAAAAATAACTATTTGCCATTCGTTTGATAATTCACAAGGAGGTGAGAACGCTTATTCCCACCTCCCTGTAAATAATAGTATGCTCGGGGGACCTGGAACTTACCTTACCACACGCTCCGCTCCTCACTGAACAGCTGTTTCTCCCGATCGCATGCACGCGGTCGGGACGAGCGTCTGTCAGTGTCCCAGTTACAAGATCCTTTTTATTAACTACTCTCCTTTTTATAAAAATGCACCAATTACCTGGCTCCCTATTAAAGGGCATGTCCACCCCCAAAACTATAATCCCCCCAGTAATGGCCCCACCATGTAGTGAGTGTAATCCTTACCTCACATCCCAGCTCCATAGGTTCTCCTGTAGCCCCCCCTAAAGTCCAAAAACTGTCCACCAGGAGGCTAGCAGGGCTCTGCCTGCTACCTTGCCTCCGGTAGATATTTGTATGCGTACTGCAGCCCTTCTCCCCCTCCCTCCGTTCTACTATCCCTCCCCCTGCGTAAACCCCCTATAATATGCTGCTCCCCGATGTCTGGCAGCCCCAACCGCATGGTTTGATTTTCCAAAAGCTCCCCAAACTTACTTACTCTCCTCTTTCCTCCGCTGCACTGAATGACCGGCAGCCGCGTCCGTGATTGGCTGCCGCTCAGCCATCACAGGCGGACTGCCGGCAGCCCCTCTGCTTGCATTCTCGCAAGCAGAGGGCCGTCAGTGCAGCAGAGGAACGAGGGGAGGTAAGTAAGAGTTTGGGGAGCTTTTGGAAAATACAAACCATGCGGTTGGGGCTACCAGACATGGGGGAACATCATATCAAAAACAATTTTTAAGGGTGGACATGCCCTTTAAACATTTAAACTAACACAGTAAACAGATTAAATTTTCAACAAAAATATGAAAAAAAAAACCCCAACTCTTCCAAATTGGTTAAATTATTTCTCGCTCCATATGTGATATGGCTCAGTGCACATTAGAAACAAAAAAAACCTAAAGCTGTTTAGTTTAAACCTGAAATTTCCCCCCAGAATTTACCATAATAGCCTGTGGCTTTCATAGATAATGACCGTGCAATAGAGGTTAGCCCTGAATTTTATGGCCGACCTTCATAACTGCATTGTACTTCTATTACATGCTGCATGTCTTATAGTCTGCATAAGGTGTATCATAAGGAGAAACCCAGGACAGATACTGTAATTGCTGCTAAATGGTGCTACTCATTACTCAACATGACATGTTTCTTGTATGGTCCCTTCATCAGGTATTGTTTCAGATTTCCTACTGGTACACCCATTTTACAAGTAGACCTATCAATCACTGCTACTCTGGGTTTGTATGCTACACCCCACAGTCCAAATGAATCCAATTTCCATACCAGAGTTGCACACTATAGGTTATCTGACAACATGCTTTATTTTAACATAGCAATTAGCTGCACTTGTAAAAATAAAGCATGCTGTCAGATAAGCCATATGTGTGTTCATCTCTGGTATGGAAATTGGTTCCACAAGAGTATGGGTAAGAAAATGAGCCCCATATGTATAAAAATGAATTATAGTGCTAGTGTGACTAGGGGAAGCCTGTTTCCAGGAGTGTGGGTTTTATAGATATAGTTGCTTTGCTGCCTTTGTCTTTTTGTGTAAATTACTTCAGGAGCGTCGGTTATGATGGGGTCACATTGCTATTAGGCCATAATATGACACTGTGAAAGGTCTTGTATTCTGACAGTAGAGACAATATGAATATGTCAAGGCCCCAGCAATTCAAAGGCAACTGCTTCCAACCTCATTTTGCATGAGATTTACTTCTAAGCCTGCAGGTGCCTGAAAGCAGTTTGTACTTGAGCCCTTGATAGATGTCAAATAAAATATTCCACATTACATGACCTGCAGTATGCATATGAAGTGCTAGCCCCGAGCTAGGAGATTATATACTGTTAATAAATTCATATAAATATGCTGGCTCATTAGGTTGTCACTTGTAATTTATGATAATAATTCCCAGATGATTTCACAAGGAATACATGTTATATCATCTATTCTCTTTATTATAAGAATTTTCATAGACACCTTGGAGCAATATGACCTTTGCAAAAACACTAAAATGCACAGACATTGGTGTTGTCTTTTTTTATGCTGCCAACTTTCGAGGAAATACAGCATTATTCGTCTGTACTTTTTACTAGTTGGAATGGTAAGGATTGGTACCTTCTAAAGGCCAAGTCGATGTCAACACCAAGGAGGAACATATAGTTCATGGTGTCAAATCGGAAGGAGTAGGTAAAGGGAATCTGAAGAACTTCAGGTTAGGCAGTTAGAATCAGAGTCCAAAGCCAAAATATCAGGGCAGGCAAAAAAAGTCAAGTCCAATAATCAAAAGCCAGAGTCCAGTATACAAAGCCAAGGGTCAAAGTCCAGTAATCAAAGCCAAGGGCCAAAGCAGGAAACAAGCACAGAGTCCATGAACAAAGCCCAAGTGTCAGGAGATGGTAAATCCAATTTACAGATCATGAGCACTCAAAAAGCAAGAATAAGCAAATCAATACACAGACATGGTAGAGACTGTCATTCAGAACGGAGAGTTAAATATTTTGTGCCGGCGGCACACTTCAATGACATCAAGCACTGGCCACACTGTTTGCTACATTACCAAGGGATGCCAATAGGGGGAACAATCTGCCACATTGTTAATGGATGCCTTCTTCTGAAATGGTAGCACATTCTCATAAGGGATGATGTTAACACGTAATGTTCCACTTGGAACATTGGTTGTTTAATTAAAGTGCTTTAAGGGTTTTCGCTTCATTAAAGGGGTTAGTATACAATAAAGAATTATAATGTTTTGTTTAAAAAAGGCCTTCCACTAGGTCCATGATGTCTGCCTTATTTAGTATTTCCTCAAACACAGCACTGTGCAGCCAGAAATACATAAACGGAACATAAAATAAACTCCTGCTCCCCTGAGCTCTAACTAAAATGCCTGTTTCTCCATAACTGTAAGTGTTTATGCTAAAAGACACAGGAACATGAACCAAAAAGGGAGTTATTTGTTTTATTTACAATCCCATGCAGCTTTTAGCCCCAAATTTACCACGAGTCTCAGAATCTGCAGGACTGTGCCAACCTTTGCACCTGAATCCCAAGATCAACAGGGGCAGCAATGACTGAACTGAAAATGTCAGTCCTTGCCACGCCACTGATAAATTAAACATCAGTAAATCGTTTTCCTCCCTCCTCTCCCTGTCCTGGACTGTTTATATGCAGTCCAGTCACGACTAAGGAACATAAGTAATTGCCGATATAACACAGCTGTTACACCAGCTAAGTACATACTCTGCTTATATGTGGAACTGGAAGCCTTGAATAGGGTTTTTATGGGTATTTAATTAAATATGTTACCATTGGGTAGGTACATTTATCTATTGTGATCTGGATTGCTCATTAGAGTACTTTCAGGGAGATAGATCAGGATGTGACGTTGGTAGTTTTTCGTCATTGTGACCTATCCATACACATGCCTGATGCTCAACAAATTCTATTGGATATCATCGATGTGTATGGCCGCCTTAAGGTCATTGTTTTGAGCAGCACCCTAAGCAAATCTTGGCCTTGTAGGTTTGTATTTTCTTTTGGAAGAAATATAAAAAGGATATCTAGATTCATTTTCAGAAAGGCATCTGAGACAAGAGACAGTTCAGCTGTAGGCAAGAGAGAATACATTACAGTAAATACAAAGGACTGTATCACAGTAAAGTCTGGACAGAGAATAAAAATGTTAGGTGTATATTTGTGTTTTATTATACTATATAATGGGGTTGTCTAAAAAAAATTAGAATGTTCTTAAAGGCCCAACCCCCCCTCCCCCACAATTCCTCAACCTTATTGAAGAAATGTTTTTTTAAAAAAAAAAATGTTTAATTTGTTATAACCAGAGTAGATAACAAATTGTAATGACTAAAATTCACCAGAGTCATATTAAAATACTGTAACAAGCTGGCTGACATATTGTTTAACGTATACCACAAAGTGAGTAGGCTTGTAAGAATGTTTTGGTCCTTTTAATGTAGCTCAGATATGAACAAGAGGGTCTGTTGTTTCTACACACAGTTTTCCCAGCGCTGAGTTTTAGTGGTATTCTCTATAATTTATACCTTAGGGACCATGCGCTTAGAAATAAAGTGATTTAGGCAGCTAACCTGTTTTGGATGTTACAATGCAGTGCAATAAACTTTCTTATGTAGGTAAACAAACTCCCACACCCACTTTTGTAATAAACTTAAAGGGTAACTGTTGTCTATAAGGCTATAAAAAGCCTTCCATCCTACCTTCAAAATAAAACCTAAATCACATCTCTAGATAAAATTTGTGAGAAGTTATTGCTGAAAAAAGTTCAGCAATGTAACTTCCTGGTTGAACTCTTCCTGTTTTTAGCCATGTGACCAGCTTGTAGTCATGTGACCAACCTGTCTGCATTAATAGGCTTCCCTTCTCAACTGTCAATATTTTCCTCAGGTACTTCCTGATTTCCCCAGAAATAAGTCTCAACTAGGCATGCTTCTCCCTTGGGGGAAAGAGGTCAGGTGATGTCACTCATACTACTGGAAGCAGGAAGTTTGAACATTCATCCCAATGTCATTTCTCACAGGCTCCAGCCAGAGATGTGATTGTTCGCTCAGTGTAAATGATATACTGCAGGCTTTCATTTAACCCTAACTTGTTTTGAGACCACAGTTGCCCTTTAAGCTAAAGGTAAGGGGTGGTGGTAAAATTTGGTGCCTTCCATTAGGGGTGATTCCATGGACCTGTTTAAAACTATGGAACTGTTTTCCATTGGGCGTAGTGATGGTAGGTTCATTGGATGGTTTTCAAAAAAAGATGGATGCGTTTAAAAAAGGACAACTTTACTCACCAAAACCAGGCTCCACCGCTGGAAAGCACCCAAGGTGAGGACCTAAACAGCACCCCTTGGTTCACTTTTCTCTGATCGTGAAATCTGTCGGCCACGTGCATTTTAAAAGATGCGTGTCTTCTCATTGGCCAGATCGCTTACGCAGAAGTGGGAAACTTTAGGTTAGTAAATCTAACTAGTTAGAAAGTGAAACTATGGGTGAGGACAGTGTCATACCTAAAGTGGAGTTGATCGAGGGATATTTCTGGTTTCTTAATTCCAAACAATATACTTTATTTCGACATTTCAACGACACTCTTCATCAGAACAACATGAAGACGAGCTGAGTGTCGTGGAAATAAAGCATTTTGTTTGGAATTAAGAAACCAGTACATATTGTTGCCTATTGGGTGTAATCGGTGGAGTTACACTACCTGGTGGCACCTGGACTATTGAACTTGATGAGTGCAGAAGTCCCATGTAAGATAAATTCTTATAAGATGAATTAATAATCTCATGTAACATATAAATGTACCCCTGTTCACTGGAAACAGATTAGTTTGGATATAAAGCACAGACCCCAGCAGGTGAGTAAATATACTTGTTAAGTAATATCAGCTCTCGTGTTATCCAGTCTGCTAAATTTATTCTGGCATCCCGACTTCCTGTAAAAATATTCATTAACCACACTGATTACTATTACATGTTTACACACTTTTATAGTAACTATTTTTGGGAGCATGTACAGAGTTGACCCAGAGAGAAAACCCAGAAAGGGAGTATTTGACAACAGCCATGAACGGAAAGAGAGTTTATTTTTCTTTGACTTAAAGGAAGAGATTTGTTAAATGCTGTGAGCTCTGGTCTGTTCTGGATCACTTGACTACAGATTATATCTCAACTGTTTCTTCAGCAATATTTCCCCAAATCATATTCTGTCGAATATTCCCCACTTTATTGCATCTGAAAGCATTACAGGTGATGGGGAATTATCTTTAACTAGATATAGCTGAAATATTACCGCAAAGTTTTTTTTTTTTACAGTGAAATGCCTTTATTCACATTGAGTGACTCCCATGGAGCCATATGGTAGAAATAAACCAAGATCTGCAAATGCTAAAAACTCATGCTGATCCTTTACAAAGATGCCTATCTTCACAGTGGTTGTGACACTTTCATAAAATTTCACAGCACAAGCGATGTACAAAGATAGAGAAGAAGCGAATTTTGAAAAAAATATTTTGCGCCACCAAAACCTGTGCAAAGTTAAGATGGAATTTCCAATGTTCTATTGGATGCTTGGCTGCAAGACAGTGGAGGACTGGGATAGTAGACTAAGGGGAAAATTACCCTCCAGGCCACTCTTCGCTAAACTAATTGAGCCATGGCTGATGATGTTTTATGCCACTATATGGCCACACAAAATGGCCCCATTAAAGTCAAATCTCTCTAGCTGGTCCTTTGGACCCTGGTGTTCCCTGGTGTAGGGTACACAGTAGAAAATGATCCTTCAGAGACATCTGTGCTGGGTGCTATAGCATAGTGGCAAACATATCAGACAGTATAGTGAACACTGTGCACACCCATCTTAATGGCTCTGGGAAATGGTCTGGGGGACACGTACGAATATCCAGAACTCTCAAAAAAAAAAATAATCGATTTTATCCTTACGCTCGCTACTTTCGAGCTCCCGCGTTCGATTTTCAATAATTATCCCACAAACGAATAGAAGATTCAAGGGTTATCAAACTCTCGAATCATATGATCAAGGTTACCAAACCCTCGACTGATTCCATAATTATCTTAAGTCTGGAAAGTTCGAAAGTCCGTGAAATCCCGGTCCGGGATTGTTCATAAAGTCCGGGTCCGTTCAAACTTGTTAAGTTCGAGTTCGGTTTTGTGTCCATCTCTAGTAGATTGCTGCAGAAATCTCAGTGAATTGTGTTTTAATGTCAACTTTAATACTGGTGCTGCTTTAGAAATAGGTCCCCATGTGCGCAATGTACAGTACTTGGCCACATTTACCACTAAACTTCACGTTTTAATTTTTTTCTAGAAATTGCATCTGTAATGAAAATGTTCCACAACATTGTGCTTCTTATTTTGTTACAAACACATTTTATCTGCAGTAGAAAAAAATGGAACCTTCCCTAGTAATTCAAGATGAAGACTTAAAAGGAGCCCATTGCACCTGGCATCATTAATATGAGAGCTGCAAAGCATTTTAGCAGTAATACCCTGCAAATCATTATTTAATACTCTCCCCTTCCTTTCAGTGCTATTAATTTAACATTCCAGCTCCATCCACTCTGCCTGAGCATTCTGTATTCTCTAATCTGGTTTGGGACTGTTCCAAACCACGGAATTGCAGTTTGGCTCCTCTGCTGTTTCCCTTTTCCTGCTTCCACTAAAAACAATTCTGTCCCTTGCATATATCATTCACTGGGAGTGTATATAAAGGGCAAGCGCAGGACATAAAACAATCGTACTTAAAATAGAGAATACTCAATTTTATTATATTAAGAACTACTGTAAACTACTACAGCTTTAAGAAAAACCTTGAACATATACCGCTAATGTTTTATGTAATTAATCTAAATACTAGCCCAATGTTTCCTATTCTTAAAAAAAAAAAAAAAGGCGAAATCTCTGTAAAATTCCTATGATTTGAAATTTCTTATCAACTCAGAATCTAATAAGTTCCTCTGCTGTTTTAAAAAAGGCTTGGCTAATTACACAGTACTCTGGGGGATCCAGAAGAGCTCAACCAATAAAAAAAAGACAATATTCAACACAATCCTACATAATTCTGTTTAAAGAAGAATTACTGTATACTCCCAGCAGTAACTAACTGCTTTGTAGCCCTTCCATAAATGCTCCCATGTCAGAGATGGGAGAATCGTCAGTGACAATGTCTGTGGGAGAAGCATTAAAAAAAAAATGTTTAAATTAAAAATGTTTAAATTGGATAAGGGCTGTTGGCTCTTTGGTTTTGAACCTCATATAAGTCAGTTCATTTGAGCGATTTAGCTTGAGCGATTTTCTTTCAAAGGGATTTTCTGTTTTATAGGGGTTTGGCTGTATTTAAGGGGTGTGCGTTAAGAAACAAAAGCGTTTAGAACAAGAAAGGGTTTAAGAACAACACTGCTCTTTCTCTGCTGTGTATTTCTGTTTTTCTGGTGTGTATAGATGATTCTCTTGTGTGTATTGCTGTTGTTGTGTATTGCTGTTTAGTATGGACAGTTTTGTTGGGGCCACGCAATGTGCATCCTGCTGCATGTATGGGATCTTGGAGCAGCCGCCCCAAGGGACCTATGTATGTGTCAGATGTGAGTGGGTTGCCCATTTGGAATCTGAGGTCCAGAATCTAAAGGGGAACTTGCAGCATTGCAGGGCTTGGCAAACCTGGGGGAAATGTAGGTACTGGCAGGGACCAGTAAACTGGAGGATGGAGATGGGGCAGATAAGGTGGCAAAGGAAGATAGATTTGTAACGGTCACCAGGAGAAGAAGGGGGACGGAAGGATAGGGGCGCTTCTTCCCAGTTGTTCGATCCCAACAGATTTGCCATTTTAGGCGAAGATGTGGAGGATGATGGCTCGGAAGCAGCATGTATGGAGCAGGCCTTTCCCTTGAGCACCCAGGGGACAGCCATCTCCAATAAAAGGGAGGGAGAACTGGGGGCTAGGAAGGATAGGCAGGTGGTAGTGTTAGGGGACTCCATTATTAGAAGGGTAGATAGGGTAATCTGTCTCCAAGACCCTGCATGCCGAACAGTGTGTTGTCTGCCTGGTGCTAGGGTTCGACATGTGGTGAATCGTGTAGACAGATTATTGGGTGGGGCTGGGAATGACCCGGCGGTCTTGGTTCACATTGGTGCCAATGACAAAGTTAGAGGTGGAGGTGTGGTCCTTAAAAATGATTTCTGAGAATTAGGGGCCAAGTTAAAAGCAAGGACCTCAAGGGTAGTGAAAAGGCTTTTTACATCGGTTTTTACTGTTGAGAATTCTTGTCCTTACAGCAGGGATTGTAATTATATGCAGGGAAGAAATGAAGAGTATTCACATTGGCTAACAGAGGATATGGTACGGAAACAATTAGACAAAGTTAATATCAATAAAGCCCCAGGACCAGATGGATTGCATCCTCAGACCACTGTTTCTCATCTTTTCAGATTCGCTTTGTGCCGCTGGATTGGAATTCCAATATTCAAAAAAGGTAGTCGTTCACAGCCTGGTAACTATAGACCTGTAAGCCTAACATCAGTGGTAGGGAAGGTGCTGGAAACTTTGTTACGGGACCATATCCTTGGCTTTGTCTCTAGAGTTCATCTTATTAGTAGTAGTCAGCATGGATTTATGAGAAATAGATCATGCCAGACAAATTTAATTGTTTTTTATGAAGAAGCAAGTAAGAAGTTAGATTCAGGCACAGCAGTGGATGTGGTATACTTGGATTTTGCGAAAGCTTTTGATACTGTGCCACATAGGCGACTAATGTATAAACTGAGGACTGTTGGCCTAGAAGAAAACATTTGTTCATGGATAGAGAATTGGTTATTGGATCACAAACAGAGAGTGGTGGTTAATGGAGCTACATCTATGTGGGCTAAATTTCTAAGCGGAGTGCCTCAGGGTTCTGTACTGGGGCCGCTTCTGTTTAATCTGTTTATAAATTACTTAGAAGGGGGCATTGAGAGCAAGGTCTCAGTGTTTGCTGATGACACTAAACTATGCAGAGCTTTGGAAACTTCAAATGATGTGCTGCAAGTAGACCTATATAGATTATCAAAATGGGCAGCAGAATGGCAGATGAGATTCAATGTTGATAAATGTAAGGTGATGCATTTAGGATTTAATAATCCCTGGGCCACCTACACCATAAATAACTCTGTTAAGTGCATCTGTAATGGAAAAAGATTTGGGGGTTCTGGTAGATAACAGACTTAGCTATAGCAAACAATGCCAGGTAGCAACGGCTAGAGCTAGCAAGATATTGTCTTCTATAAAGAGGGGAATAGATTCAAGAGAGAAAAGTATTATTCTCCCTCTTTACAAGGCACTGGTAAGGCCTCATTTGGAATATGCGGTGCAGTTTTGGAATCCCATATACAAAAGGGACATCTTGGAAACGGAAGCAGTTCAGAGAAGGGCAGCTAAATTAATAAGTGGAATGGAGGGGCTTGAATATGCAGGCAGATTAGACAAGTTAGGGCTGTTTACATTGGAGAAGCGCCGTTTGCGTGGGGATATGATAACCTTGTACAAATATATTAATGGGCCATACAATGAAATCTCTGGTGCATTGTTTACTAATCCTATCACGGACGCGGCTGCCGGTCATTCAGTGCAGCGGAGGAAAGAGGAGAGGTAAGTAAGAGTTTGGGGAGCTTTTTGAAAATACTAACCATGCGGTTGGGGCTACCATACATGGGGGAGCAGCATATTAAAAGGGTTTTACGCTAGGGGGAGGGATAGTGGAACGGGAGGGGGAGGGAGGGGGGAGAAGGGCTGCAGTACGCATGACAAATATCTACCGGAGGCAAGGTAGCAGGCAGAGCCCTGCTAGCCTCCTGGTGGACAGTTTTTGGGACTTTAGGGGGGTCTACAGGAGAACCCTATGGAACTGGGATGTGAGGTAAGGATTACACTACACTACATGGTGGGGCTATTACTGGGGGGGATTATAGTTTTGGGGGTGGACATGCCCTTTAAGGCTTCGATCACACTAGGCTGCATTTTTGACACATGTGTAATGGAAGCAAACGGCAACATTGTCAAAAAACGCACTGCATGCAGCAGTGGTGCCGTTGAAAATAATGGCTATGGCTGTGCGTTAACGCAGTGGAACATTGCACTAAATCATAAACGTGATGTTCTGCTGCCTTGAAAAAAAGCTTAATGTGAACATTACTTAGTCCACTGGCCAGAGTAAAGAAGAATCTTCAAGCAAACATTGAACTGTGTTGTAAAGACAGATGTGTCTTCCTATGATGCACTGAATGAAATCACTTCCCTTTTGTATTTCATCTGGTTCCTGAGATACAGCCTGTCAAGTTTGGAGCAATCTCCTGGTAGAAAGAGCAGCTGACATTCATTCTCTCCGTATACTTCCCTTCCCTAGAGGGCTAATTTATGTATCCAGCCCCACAATTGTTTATATAAAACTAAAGTTTTTTAAGTTTCAAGCATTATACCATTTCAGGAAATAATTCAGTATCCTGAAGGGAAGGTACAGTAACTGGGGTGAGTTAACTGGTTTAATGGGGGGGTCAGAAAATGAGATAGAATAACTTGCATGGGTTTCCTTTGCCATATCCACACAGTCAATGCTATTCTACACTTGCTATTCTACAGTGCTAAATGCATTGTGGGAGTTCAATTTGCGTTGTGCCCATTACTCTACTCTACCCCTGCGTGTTTCGAACTTTATTCTCTGCTGACCTTTAGTTGCCATTTAACATGAAGTGTGGTTGTGGCCTAAAGCAAGTGTGTTTTAGGTTTCTCTTCATTTGTTTAATTATCTCAGTAATTCTACATTCAGGATCTCTCATGCCTGTGGCAAATTGACTTTCTGATTTATGTAATTGTGCTCTGGGAAAACACAGTGATAAAATTCCATAAATCACTTAGTGTCACCTTTATAGGCATCGCATGTAACTGTAGACGTTGCCATTTTCATGTGATATCTACACCACTGACTAAAGTGTGCGGTGAATGAAAACATTTCACGGTATTTTATTATCACTGTTTCCCTCAAGGAAAATACAACAATCAGAAGATCACAAAGCCAGAGACTAAAGCTTTGTAACACGTATGATTTTCCAGATGACTAACAACACTGAGTGCAAGGGACAAGCACGACAAACGCCTGTTTCAGCCAAGAATCGCACATGTGTATGCGTTCGGTCTCAGCTGAAACGGTGTAAGCACGCTCTG
The DNA here is from genome assembly GCA_019447015.1 of Hymenochirus boettgeri. Taxonomy (NCBI): domain Eukaryota; kingdom Metazoa; phylum Chordata; class Amphibia; order Anura; family Pipidae; genus Hymenochirus; species Hymenochirus boettgeri. The sequence goes on from CM033473.1 coordinate 240,980,437, forward strand.
GCGTTGTTCATCATCAAAATTATCAAATGTGTGTACGTGCCTTTAAGCTAGCCATATACTATTTTAAAGCCGATGAGACGCTCATTCAGACTAATCGATTTTAACCTACTTAGTGGTTCTTATACCTGCAACTTTCCCCGGCCTAAATACAATTTACCATCAGCGTTAACAGCTCTAACATCAGCTGTAGAGAAGACTAGGAAATTCCGGTTCGGGGAACGTAGCTGGTAAGTTACTAGTGTATGGGGAGAAGACCTGCTTTAAACACAGAAAATCTGCAGAGAAAAAAATAATATAAAGAATTAAGCTAAAGGGAATTGCTAAATATTGGTAACGTGTACGACACAAAAACAATAGATAACCGATGCCGCCATCAAACTACCACTACTGTGCCACACGGAATTTTTTTTCTTGCACCTTGACTAAAGTAAAGGGAACCGATAACATAACATAGGCACACACATCTAGGTAGAGGTTGTTGAAGTGTATTTACAAATTGCCACTAATTCGTGTTCACATTCCAATGGATTTGCATGTGTATGGCCTCCTTTAATCATTAAAAGTCAGCACGAAAACCTTCTTAATTCAAGCACAAAAATGGAATAAATAGTCTGAAAATGTAAGTTCACCGATTAAACCTTTTTCCTTTACTGCAACTACAAAATGTTAAGTCCTACCCTCCCATTTAATTATGCTATTGATTTTATTGTTTTAAAAAAAGAGCTTAATATTAAACAGGCAGGTGTGCACGGCTGTGTCGGACTGGACTGTTGAGGCCCACCAGGAAATTTGAGACCAGGGGCCTACCAAGACGAGTTTAGGGGCCCACCAAATTTCATATCTTTGTTATCACTTTACATATCTATCTTACTGTTTTTATTGGCTCCATACTACGGCCCAAGGACAAGCGCACACATTTTACGACGCTTTACCGTCCACTTTCACTCCAATCCACACAATGTTGTACAATATGAGGCATGCGCTTTGTAAAAAAAAAAATTGTAAAAAAAAAAAATCGTATGCACTCCAAAAACCTAATCGCAGAGCAGTGCATGCAAAATAGCCACGTTCACTGCTCTGCATTTCTCATGTACAAACGGATTGCAAGTTACGATCGGAAGTGTTGGGAAACGCACTAGTTTCACACTATCGCGTTTTTCTTGCGTTTGCGCATGCGCTTTTTCCAATCATTGGAATCGCAGCAACTCACAGAAAACACACGTTTTCGGGTGCGATGCGATTGCACTTGCGATTTGTGTTCCACATTTTTAATCGCAATCACATGTGTTTTTATATATCTAATGAAAAACGCCTGCGCAAACGCAATGAAATCGCACATGAAATCACATTCGATTCCGTTTGCGTTGCAGTGTGGCCGTGCCCTTACTGTCCCTTTGGCTCTGTATTTAAATTTTAGCAGTTTTCTCTGTTTGACTGCATGTGCCCACTAGGAGATTCCCCTGTAACCCTGTGGGCCAGTCCGACACTGGTGTAAGGGCAAGGCCCCAACTTGAATGAATGGTAACGCACTGCATTTTTTTGCCATGTGTTTCAGTATGTGCGCTTCGTTCCTATACTATTCTCTTTTATTGGAACACACAAGATATGTATGGAAAATCATGCACGCATGCGTTCTAGTAAGGTAGAGTGCAGGGAACACAGGGAATTGCAGGGCCATTGAGAGTTTTTATTATATATCAAACGTTTCTTTCTTCTATACATCCTGGTAGTTAAATGGCTGTGTCTGTTTTCTTCCTTTAACATAAATACATCAGAGTTTTACATGTTAGTAAAAAATATACAAATCTCATAGAACTAGTGTAAAAAAAAACAGTGACCCTTATGAAACAAAAACAAAAGATTACTTTATTCTTTTATTTAAAAACCTGTTTTAAAGGGAATGTCCACCCCAAAAACTACATTCTCCCCCACTACTGGCCCCACTGTGCAGAGTTTAAAAATCCTTAAGTAATAAAGATGATGGACATTTACTTTACCTCTGCTCCAAATGGTTCTCCTGTAATGTCCTAGAAATTGAAGACCAGGAGCCTGGCTGGGAGGAAAATGTTTCCACCTCTTAGCTGTCCTCTGAGAGGTTTCTGTCTTGCTCAGTGCAGCCCTTTAACCCTCTCCCTTGCTCCCTCCCAATCCCTGTTAGGTTCCCTGTGCCCTAGCGTGATATCCTTTTTCTGTAGTGTAGGGCACTCTCTCCCACCCCCAGCCGCTGTATTCGTTTGTAAAAAAAACAAGCAGAACTTTACTTACAGAACCTCGTTCCCCACGCATTCTGCATTGCCGGCAGCCGCGTCATGATTGGCTGCCTACACTACAGAAAAAAAGAGGTTGGCGATACCTTTTAACTTTTATTTCATTGTGTTGTATTTGGACACATGTGGAATTATTCCACAACCAAGTCTGTTTATAATTTTAATTTGCATCTTTAGAACATTTTAGTCGGTATAAATGTGTTTTTACCCAGAATATTACTTCACAATGACAGAATCCGTAACAGGTAGGAGCTGCGGTAAGGATCTAAGGATCGTATGATTGGATTGACCATTGGGCAAACATTTTTCAAATGGCCCTATGTAAAAAACTGTTGGACAATCATTGACCGATTGTCTGTACGCGATCCCACGGTTGCACAAAATTGGTATCTTACAACCGCTCCTAAAATGTGCATCCGTGTCTTATTTAAATTAGAAACCCATGCAATGACAACGCATGCAATGCGCATTGTCAAAACGAAGTGCAGATATTGGGGCATGGACATCGCAATTACAATGTAAAAGTGATCTACAGTACCATAAATACTTTACATGTTTTACATTTTTTATGACAATGCTTTAGTGACTTTAACCTTATACTTCTTATTAACGTGCATATTTAGGTTTCTTTAAAGACAACTAACCCCCCCCCAAGCCTTCCCCCTCCCATTACTACCCAGTGAGAGGTCCTAAACCGTTAATCACCTCTTACCTATAATTGCAGGAAATCACAACCCCGGTCTTGCTCCTCCTTAACTTAGTCTGGGATCTGCCCAATAGGAAGACACATTCTGCAAGAATTCGTAAGGTCCTAGACTGAAAGGGGGAGCTAGACTGGGACTGCGATCGGGTCATTCAGTTAAAGATTAGTTTAAGTCAGGGATGCCCAACCTGAGTTATGCTGGGGGCTGCATTAGTGGCCCCCCCATGCAGTGACTGGGCTGTGGGAGTAGCCCTGCCCCAATCCACCTAAGCCCCACCACCTGTGGGTTCTTGTGGGCTACAAAAAAGGGTGAAACTTGTGGGTCCTTGTGGGCCCTGGGTTGGGCATCACTGGTTTAGGTCCTCACCCTGGGTATTCTTAATAGGCATAATAATCTTTTTACATGGGTAGGTGGTGCCAATCTGAGTAACTGTTTGTGTGCAACTGCTCTTAGCATTATAAGTATATGTTTATATAGCATTATTATATAGCATTATAAGGATACGTATATATATCATTATTATATAGCATTATAAGGATACGTTTATATAGCATTATTATATGCTTGCGAGAATGCAAGCAGAGGGGCGGGACCGGCAGTCGCGCCTGTGATTGGCTGAGCGGCAGCCAATCACGGACGCGGCTGCCGGTCATTCAGTGCAGCGGAGGAAAGAGGAGAGGTAAGTAAGAGTTTGGGGAGCTTTTGGAAAATACAAACCATGCGGTTGGGGCTGCCAGACATGGGGGAACATCATATCAAAAACAATTTTTAAGGGTGGACATGCCCTTTAAACAACATATTATTTACAAAAGCCTTCTCTTAACATTTAAATCCCTTCGCTCTGCTGCTCCTTCTGATAAATACCATCCCATACCCCCATATATGTATATACATACATAGAAGATCTGTTCTATTTACAGATTCCAAATTGCCATTAATCTGAGCATGGAACGTTATGCCCTAATGTTTGGGGTCAACAACTTTGTAGCACTGGCTGTGCAGACGGTTATAACGCTTATCGTGGTTGATCCTCAAGGCCTAGAACTTGACATTGTCACTCAGGTAAGAAGTATATTGCCCTGTGTATGGTGTACAGTCAGAATGAAATAAGCATCTCCTATTTACATGAATAGTATTTGATGTTGAATAAAGACATATGTCCATCCAGTCCAACCCATCTAGCAATATCCTCAATTCCTGCCTGTTGATCCAGAGGAAGGCAAAAAAACCCTACCAAATTTATGAAGGGGGAAAAAATTCATTCCTGACTCGTTTGCATAAACTCATCCAGCTTTTTTTTTTTTAAACTGACCATTGAACCTGCCATAAAACAACGTCCAATGGAATAGTTCCATAGCTTTACTGTTCTCACAGTGAAAAACCCTTTCCGAACTTGAAGCCTAAACTTTTTTCTTCAAGTCTTAAGGGATGGCCATGCGTCCTCTGACATTCTATTGGTGAACAATGCCCCAGAGATAGTTTTATTGTATGACCGTTAATGTATTTATACACAGTAATCATATCCCCACGCAAGTGCCTTTTCTCCGTGTACTAATTGTCCTTTTCCAGTCTCTCTTCATATTCAAGCTCCCCCAATCCCCTTATTAATTTAGTTGCCCTTCTCTGAACTCTTCCATTTTAAAGATGTCCTTTTTTGTACACAGCTTCCATATTGCACTGCATATTCCAAATGAGGCCTTACCAATTCTTTGTAAAGAGGGAGAATAACATTTTCCTCCCTATAATCCATACCTCTCTTTATACAAGACAATACCATGCTGGCTCTGGCTGTTGCCACCTGGCACTGCTTGCTACCTTTAAGTTTGTTATCCACATAAACTCCAAGATCCCTTTCCAACAGGGATTCACTTAAAGGACAACTCCACCCTCATAAAAACATATTTTAGAAAGAATGGCCTCTTTAAAATATGTTAATATATCATAATTTGTCCTATGAATTCATTACTGTATGCCTGCTATGCTTCTGGATGCCTCAAGGAAACTGAGCAATTTAGAAACCTGTACTGAGCCTGGGCATGCTCACGAGAGGCAGCTTGGGGATTAACATTCAGTCATTGGCTGTAATGTCAACTGTCAAATCCATAACAGGAAGCAGAAACGGGAACAGGACATTGTGCGGATTTCAGGTTAAACTTATATATTTCAGATTTCAAACTATTACTGTTTAGGGTTTTGGGGGGTGATTTATCCATCTGTAAGTTTTCATTTTGGGGCTTGCCCTTCAACACAGAGCCATTCATAGTATAAGCAGCACAAGGATTTTTAAGTCCAAAATGCATCACCTTACATCTATCAACATTGAATCTCATCTGCCACTTAGCAGCCCAATGTGTCAATCTATCTAAATCCCCCTGCAACGATTGCTCATCCTCTGAAGTTTTTAATGGTCGACAAAGTTTTGTGTCGTCAGCAATCACAGAAACCTTGCTAACAATACCCACTTCCAATCATTAATAGATTAAATAGAAGCGGCCCCAACACAGAACCCTGCGGCACCCCACTTAGCACTTTAGTCTATAATGATGAAGCCCCATTAACTACTCTCTGCATCCTATTCATTAACCAATTTTCTATCCATGTACAAATGTGACTCCCCTGACAAACAGACCTTAGTTTATACATAAGTCGCCTATGGGGGACTGTATCAAAAACCTTTGCAAAATCCAAGTAAACTACATCTACTGCTATGCCAGAGTCTACATTTTTACTTACTTCCAAGCAAGTTAGTTTGACAAGATCTATTCCTCCTAAATCCATGCTCGTTACTAGTTATAATGTCAGTCCTTGAAACATACTCTAGAACATGTTCCCTAATTAAACTTTCCAGGATCTTCCCCACCACTGAAGTTAAACTTACAGGCCTGTAATTACCCGGCTGTGAACGACTACCCTTTTTGAATATTGGAATAACATCAGCCTTTTTCCAATCCAGAGGCACACCACCGGACATGAGGGAATCTGCAAAAATAAGAAACAATGGCCTAGATAAAACTGAACTTAGTTCCCTAAGTACCCGAGGATGTATTTTATCCAGTCCAGGAGATTTATTAATATTAGCCTTATTTAGTTCTTTCTGTACCATATCTTCGGTTAACCAAAGTGCACTTGAATCTTTTATACCATTATTGCTACTATACTCTATGATATCTGTACTTGGATCTTCTATAGTGTATACAGAGGGGAAATAAAATATTCAAGACATTTGAAAATATCCAAGACATGTGCAGGTAAACAAATTGCATTTAGTGTATGATATGAAAATTGTATACTGCTAGGGCAAGGTCACACTAGTGCGTTTCTCACATGCTTCCAATCGCGCTCCGTGATCTATTTGTGTGTGATAAACGCAGAGCAGTGCATGTCAATGTCGATGGACACATTGCATGCGCTGCTCAGGGATCTGTTTTCGGAGTACACTTCAAATCACAGCACAAGTGTACGTGTGTGCGTGCTTTTCCCACGCGTTAGTGCGTCCTACTGTCGCCTCAGCCTTTTTTTTTTTTTTTTACTGTACATTCAAATCTACGGACTTGGTTGTACAATTATGGCCGCGATTGGACTTTTACGGTAGCCTGCGGTATACGAAGTTTCCAATACCGCGGGTTAATATATATGGCCCATTGTTATTCATAGCTGAATAACTGCAGTATCTAGCATGGATTCTGGCATAAGAAATTATTTTTCATAGAAAGCTGGGAGGGAAGGAAAATCTATTGCTGCAAAATATATTTGCATCTGAATGGGGATCATTAAAACCTCTGTTATAAGGGAGAATGGCACAGCACATTCAAAATATCTGGCAGTACAATTATTTTTCCTTATATATCTAGCTCATACATAACCACACACAGGGTTATTCAATAAAATTCTTATAGTTAAAAATGGTGCTAATTTTGCCCCAACCAATCAGATCTTATTTAACATTTGAAAGCTAACATCTGATTGGTTGGGGCAAAATTAGCACAATTTTAAACGATAAGAACTTTTATTGAATAACCCTGACAGAACTAAGTAGTCAATTTGACAATTTCATTTACAACATCAATAGCTAAAATGAAATCATAGGTAATGAACGCAAAAAGTCTGCTGTATAGATTCATTGTCAGACGTCCCTTTTTATCCCCCACTTCTGCATGACCTTATTTGAAAAATATTGTACCTACAAAGGATTAAATCTGATTGGATTGTGGGAAATTGAGTAAGGCTGAGGCCACACTGCAATGTTATCACACGCAATTGTGTGCGCGATTCTTGTGCTTTTGGGTTTGCGTTTTGCGCATGCGATTTTGCCATTATGTTAACGCACCAAAAATGGCGAACGCATGGGTTACCAAAACACAAACGGACGCGCAATCGCACGCGCATCGGAAATCGCAGGAATTTTCGCGATCCTGCGATTTCCATTTTAGCGCAAACGTGCTAGTGTGGCCTAGCCCTTAAAGTTCCACCAGTTGAAGCTGCTTGGGAATAGACTACATTTCATTAAAAAACAAATAACTACACAAGTTATGGTCATTTCCCTACAACAATAAAATATAACAAGTTTATTTATTATATAACTAATGTTTAAAGAATGTGTCTGGAAACAGATTAGAAATCCACTTGGTCTTGTGGTAGTTTTGAGTTTTACATACAGAAGCATAATAATTGATGGGCACGGGGGTAGAAAGGTTAAACATGATGCGTCTTTTACATTAAAAAAACAGGGTTGATATTTGTGCTTTCTCTGCAGTTTTTAGTGTACGGATTTTACTTTGCCGTTATCACTGGAATTTTCTTTGTAAGAAGCATGTACATCTTAATATCACTGCACTGCAAGAGATCAGAAAACAACAAAGGGAATGTTCTATTGGAGCAGACAAAGCTGTAGACACTTCAGACTCAAGAATGAGAATATTTCATTACCTGCAAATATTTGGACGCACAGTTCCCCATTTGACAAATATGTAAGGCTGATATACACAATATAACGCATAGAAAATGGGGTAAATTTTAAAAATAAATGAGCATTTTATTCACGGCCTACAATTACAAAGCTCTGGTGAGAAGATCCTCTGAAAGATGCAAGGCCACTGTGGTTGCAAAATAAAGGCATTGAAATATTAAAGATATCCTACGTAACAGAACAGATTTTCTATACTAAGGTATTGTGTTTAAAGGGTAACTGTGGTCTCAAATTCTTCCAAACCAGTAAGGATTATATAAAAATCCTTCAAAATAAAACCTAAATCACATCTCTAGATAAAATTGGTGAGAAGTTATTGCTGCAAAAGTTCAGCAATGTAACTTCCTGGTTGAACTCTTCCTGTTTTCAGCCATGTGACCAGCCTTTGCCTGCATTTATAGGCTCCCCTTCTCAACTGTCAATTTTTTCCTCAGGTACATCCTGATTTCCCCAGCATTAAAGGAAAATTATACTCACCTTCCCTCCGCTCCTCTTCCTTGTTCCTTAGCTTTTACCAGGGGTGAGGACCGGAACCGCTAAGTTGTTTGCAGAGCGTTCCCCCCAATATAATTTCTCAAAGGCTCTAGCCAGAGATGTGATTGTTCGCTCAGTATAAAGGAAATACTGCAGGCTTATAAAGGGCCAGCAGAGGTAAGGTGATGTCACTCAACCTACTGGAAGCAGGAAGTTTGAACATTCACCCCAATATAATTTCTCACAGGCTCCAGCCAGAGATGTGATTGTTGGCTCAGTATAAAAAAAAATATAATATATATATATATAAAACAAACACAGGCAGCGGTGCACTCTGATGGACTTTTTAAGGGGTGCACATCAGAATGCACCCCTACTTGGGTTTATCCTGTTATACTCGGATGCACCCGGGCCTACACAACGTTTGGACAAGTAGGAGTGCTGCTATCTACACACACAATTACAGGCCTGTTTGTGTGTATATACAGTCTATTTATACAGCACTCCTATGCAGATAGTTCAAGTTTATGGTTTCATATTATTGCATCATGTACTCCCAACACAGCTAATCTGGAATTGTGCAGTCAGAAAGTAATCTCAGGTTAAAGTATATCTGTAAGGTAAAAAAAAACAAAAAACTGTAAGGGTTATGATGCTTGTAAATCAATTAATTTTTCACAGTTGCTCCAGTTTTCTTAGATAATCTGTTAACATTAAAGTGAAACTAAAGTGAAGGTAGGACCATACCAACACTATGATCTGGACTTTGGAGAGGTATAAGGGATCTAGGGCTAACCACCTAGTAGTGTAACTCCTTACCCTGGGTAGTATTAGAGGATGTGGAGGGGGGTTGTTTTGGAAACTACAGTTCTCCTTTAAAGGAGATTGTTTTGGGCTGTGTCTGATGTTGATCATCCCTTCATCCAAATCAGCCCAGCGGACTTATCTGGCCCAGCCAACTAGTTCACAGTGGCGAACAGTCGGCCAGGCCAAACTATCTGGCTGTGCTTATCAGTTGTAAAGGGTTAAATCAACTGCCCACCCCTCTGGTATAACCAAGACCTAATATGCTAGGTTCTCACTCCTGGGAGTAGATAGTTGATAAATATTACCTCAAGGTACATCACCCCAGTCTGTTCTGCCCCTTTACTTATGCTAATAAGCTGCTTGCAGTGGGTGTCTTCCCATAGGTTGGTCTCCCTGCCTAATGAAGAGGGGGGCAAGAGCAGAATGGGGACCTGTATTTGATGTAATATATCTAATGACTGTCTCAAGGGTTTAAAGTCCTTACACTCAGTACATCAGAATGGGGGATGGAAGGAATTTAACGATTTCTATTAATGTAATTTTTAGAATTGTACAAATGACATATTGCAATATCCTAAAACATATCTCTTGTAGAAAGATGTTGGTCATATTCGGTATGAAAATAAACTGGTCGTTGGTCACACGCTGACTTGCAAAATGAGTATTTCTCTTTTTAGTATCCACAACGGTCAAGCCCTTTAAGTCAGCAGCTTCCACGTTTGTAGTTCAAACAAAGTACAGCACACACAATCATCCAGTCTATACACATGTAATATTTTAATATTTATTGTCACCTGCAAACTGTAGCAAAACATTAGCTTTATTATGCAGAGAGCAGTCTTTAGTAGGGAGATTGGGCGCAGAGAATGGAGTAGTTTGATTGGACAAAATAAAACAGTTTGTCTTTTATCTGTGACTAAAATTGGTAATAAACATTTTTCTCTTCCTTTTTTGAACCCACTCCCTTTGATGCCAAATTCTTAAAATAATTACATTCAATAAGATGGAGTTTGAACCTGGTTTGTGTTTGGTCTCCAGCATAGCATATGGTGTTAGGAGTTAGAAATACTGATATGAATAATGATCTAGTCCCTAGGAAAGATATATGTACAGTACTGCAGCTTGACGAGTATGGAATTTGCAATAACTTACCAAATTGAATTTACATGATACACCTCTGATTAGACCTTTCACGGTTAAAGGGTTACTGACATTATACAATGCTCTGCAATCTACAGGCCAGTACACCTTTAGGCAGTGATAGGGTTTTGATGCTAAAAGCCTTTCAAATTGCACGTATTGCCTGTTTTTTGTGTATATATATATAATATATAATATATTATATATATATATATATATATATTTTGCAGGCTCTGAAAGAATGCCCTGTGTTTAAAGCTTACGCTGGTTAAACTAGACAAACAGTGCAAGAGGCAGTACATGTACGGTGATACGGTGATGCCCAGTAATCTCCTTTGTTAGTCTAAGGCTATAAGAAAGGGTTTGTGGATGAACTTCCAGATGGAAACTGTCCTGACGGTGCCCCAGCCTGCAGAAATAAAGGCACCAAATTAGAATAACATAACGTGTTAAAGAAGAAGTTTAACTTCCACATTTTCTCAGAAACTGCTAATTAAAACAATGTATGACTTTCCTTACTCAGTCATTTTGAACCACAGATAATACACCTGTGTGAAGTCAAGTCATCCACTACACCCTTCTACTGTATTCCCCAACTCATAACTGGTACATTCTTTATTATTATTACTTATTATTTGGGCCTTAAAATGTGGATTTTGTTTAACATTGCATATTTGTAAAGTCATTTGGACTATGAACACATAGAAAGAATCCACCCCATGAATAAGAGAGTTTTATCTTTTGTTCTTTCCTATATCAATTCACAAGGGGAAATGTGGTTGTGTCTTTGCACTTTTACATTTTTATGACTGGAAATAAAGGATTTTCCCAAGATACTACCAATGCATATCAGCTAAAATTTCCAATCTATTTTCAAGCACAATGTTGCATAAAAAGCTAAAAATGTAAAAGCAGATTAAAGGATAAGTGCACTGTAAAATCAAGTTATGTTCATTTGGAAGCTGCAGCTTTAAAAATACCGTTGACATTTTTTTTTTTTTACCAATGTCCCTCCAGAGCCAAGCTTTGTGCCTTGAAAGTTGCTGACATCTTGTTACTGGTTTGCTGAATGTTAAGCTCCGCCCCTCTGAAATTTCCTCTGCTTTCTCCTGCTTGAGCCTCAAACAGTAATGCCTGTGAGTTCCGTGCGCTCTCCTGCTTGAGCCTCAAACAGAAATGCCTGTGAGTTCTGTGCACACGCACGTGCACGGAACTCACAGGCATTACTGTTTGAGACTGTTTTGGAGCTGCAGCTTCCAAATGAACATAACTTAATTTTACAGTGCACTTATCCTTTAAGTTTTTTGTCTAATAAATAAGAGTAAGTGCTGTAGCATATAGCCTGTTGCAAGCTAACATAGGGCCAACAGCACTTACTCTTACAGTCAATTATAATCACTACCAGTGCCTTATCATTGGTATGTTGAAGATTAACATGTTGGCAATGATTCTACCCCCCTTCTTTCAATCTGCAATAGATCGTATCCTCTCTCCCTACCTAAAACACTAGTCTTCAGTTCTACTTTATTTCTAAAAATACATATACAAAGCTCACTATATGTTGAGTAAAAAGATAATCCTCCTACCTACCACACATACCTTGGTGATAAGATGCTGCAGCCATTTTTGAAGTAGGCAATCTCATAACTAAGATAAGAGGCATGTTTCCAGCCTTCTGAAATGTATACTTTCTTTTTCATTTAAAGTTTAATTTCCAGGTTAATGCTCCCATAATACTCTAAATGCTGCAGTTAAAAAAGTCCTCTACTGGACAAACTGTAAAATACTTGCTAAATGTAACTGTATAAATGCTTTTAAAGGCTATGTCCACCCACAAAAATATTTTTTTACATAAGTTTCCCAAGGGCTCCCAGCCCCAACCGCTAACTTGTATCTTCAGAAAGCCCCCCAACTCTACTTACCTCCCCTCTTCCTCCGCCACGCTCCCGGCCCTCTGCTTGCAAGGAAATGCAAGAGAGGGGCGGACCGGCAGCCGCGTCTGTGATTGGCTGAGCGGCAGCCAATCACAGACGCGGCTGCCGGCAGCTCACTTCGCCGGAGGAAAGAGGAGAGGTAAGTAAGAGTTTGGGGAGCTTTCTGAAGATAAATATTGCGGTTGGGCTGGGAGACATGGGGGAATACTGCACTGAAGGGGTTTTATGGTAGGGGGAGGGATAGTGGAAGGAGGGAGGAGGGGAGGGGGAGGGAGGGGGGAGAAGGGCTGCAGTACGCATGGCAAAATACCCTGAGGCCAGCTAGCAGGCAGTGCCTATATGGACCTGCTAGCCTCCTGGTGGGCAGTTTTTGGGACTTTGGGGGGGGACTACAGGAGAACCCTATGGAGCTGGGATGTGAGGTAAGGATTACACTACACTACATGAGGGGCCCAGAGTGGGGGGGATTATAGTTTTGGGGGTGGACATGCCCTTTAAAGAGTACACCTCACACACATCTGTTGGCACAGGCAGCTCTATAGTGAATGCCATCTATCTGGCTTTTAGAGCATTACAACTGCTAGGTGCACATCCAAAGCAACTTAATGTTGTTTAAAATGATGTGAAAAAATAACATTTCAGTAGTTTTCTACTTACCATGAAAGGATTGCTAGAAACTGCAGGGGCTGTAACCTGGCCAAACGGAGTAACCACAGGTTTAGTCTGGCCAAAAACGGCATATCCTGCACCTTTACAACAAAAAAAAAAAAAAAGGCTCAATATTCCATCCTAGTATCTCAAGCTAACCTAAACTGCATGTTAAATCAAGTATGTAAGTCACTCACTTAGAGATGAAATATTGTCGATTGATAAAAGTGGAAGAATACAGAAAGTCATTATCTGACCAAGGTATATAAAAAATCTACACCCACTCCAATGTGATCCAGACTATTGGGGAGGCAAATTTAGCCCTAATGGTCCTAGTAAAAATATGGGGCTCAGTCCCTTTATTTCTGCACAACATCCTATTCCTATTATCTTGTCATTTATTTAATTTGCCAAAATAATATTTTCCCTACAACATGAAGGAACAACAGTTTATTAAAGCACCCACATCCAATGCCGATCCCATTTTTTCCAGTAGAAATGGTATAACCAGTCTGCCAGTATGTCTAAACTAACACATGGTGTATAGAATTTAGTTATATTATCCTGTTTAGTGATCTATTTTTAAGATCCATGTTTTCTTGAACTGTTCGGTTGAGTACAGTAAGGGCTATGTTCCACTAGGCGATGTGCAAGAATCGTACGACGCAGCGAAAACACAATGTCAAGCGATTCATGTGCGCTACTCTGCACATGCACTGTGATTGCTTTGATGTTACCCTAGCACAGCGCACACCAAAATAGCTTATTGGGACCTAACCCTAATTTGTTTTAAAGCAGCTGTATTTTAAGACATTAAAAATTATTACCCAACAAAACAATGAAATGTGGATTTTAACCCGGTATGCTGAACTGTGGGGGAATTTACGCAAAGTTACCTCTCTACGGCCCTGATTTAATAAAAGTTTGCCCATGGTAATAATCTGCAACAACCAACCAAATACTATTTAACTGAAGTGACCCCGTAAAAAACTAACATCTGATTGGTTGCTGCAAATTTAAAACAGTGGGATGACTAGCAAAATGTCTTCAAGAACTAAACTTAAGTCCAGTTGACCAACTGTATCACACAGATATATTAGCAGATGGTAACTGCAGTAGTTGTGTACCTTTGAACTGCATCCAATGTACAACAGCTTTAACTTGCACAATCTATTGTCAACTCAGTAAATGAAGTGAATGACTACTCACACACGGAGAGCATGTGGTTCCCCTGATGGCTACCGATAGCAAAATATTACATGTAGTGAATGTGAAAACAGTCCGCAACAAAATCCGACCGTGTGAAACTAGGCAAAGACCTCACTTCTGACAGAGAAAAGTACCGTATGAAATCCTGAATGGACACAACTAAATAAGCGACAATCCTTTGGGAGAAAGTCATGTAGACTAGATGAAACTAAGTTACACTATTTAGTACTGCACGTCTCTGTTTATGTAAACAAAATGTGCTGGTGTTAATTTATTGTCCCCTGAAAAGGAAACCTTGGGGATATTTAATATTTAGCCTCTTGTCATAAAGCTAATTCTTATAGTAAATTGGTCTTCCAGCACAACGTGACTCACAATTCAACAAGCCCCTAGAAAAAAAAATTTAATAAATGCTAGATTGTTCCAGATTACCGATTCTTTCCAAAGGGTGTCAGTTTGTGTTATTATAATTTATTGGTGAAATATACTGTGTACTGGTGGAATAACAAAGTTTTTTTAATATGAACAGGTTTTTACAACATCAACAATTTTTCTTTTAAAGGTAAGAGTTATCTGAAGAAAAATAAATCACTATTTAGATCAGCTAAATGAAGTCTTAAGTACCTTGAATGTTACCATTGGGCTGCTGTGAGAAAGCAGTCTGTTGGGGGAAGGCTGTTTGAGGGGTGAAGGCTGGTTGGTGGAAACTCCCACTAAAGCTGGTAGGAAGACTGTAAGGTGCCCGTGTTCCAAAGCCAGTGGGCATGCTTAGAGACGCTGTACCAAAAGATGCTGTAAAAGGGGGGAAAAAAAGGAAACCACTAAACTCTCCTCAGTACAAACATGAACAAGTAAAGTCCATGGTATTTTACTGGGGAACACTCAGCCTGCATGAAAAATGGAAAAAGCAGTTCAGCCAGGATTTTTACCACCAAGCACTCCCAGCTATGGCATATAAGTGTTCAAATATCTTAATTAAAAGCAAATTTAGCAAAATTCAGTATGGGCCTTAAATGTATCCGCAATCTGTGGTTCTGTCCTCTTTCTGCATTTTAATTTGAACATATACCTTTTCTAGTTCCCACAGGCTGGCAGCTGTCTCAGGGGTCTAACACCATGAACTCCATAGGACTGCATAATGATTCAGGACAAGAAGATAACAATTAACTGACTGCCAGCTTCTGCAACACCACCTTACAAGTCCTGGTACACGCACTAGCTATAAACAAAGTCTGAATACCCTTTTCTTGATCATATCCAGACTCTACTTAAAGTCGATACAGTAATAAATGTAAGTAAGTTCTATTTGCCTTCTGACTACTACTGAAGCTTTGCTTTGTCAAAGATGGGCTTTGTTGCCTCTGTAGAAGTATATAGTATAGCTTTTACTTACAGACATCCATTGGTCCTGCTGCTGATGACAGCCGGGTCTGGTGGAAAGCATGAAATGGAACTTCTGTTTGATTCTCTCGCACCCCTAAAAATATAAAAGTAATTATATTAATTTACATTTTTGGCAATGTGAGCAAATTTATACTGTTAATTAATGATAACCATAAAAAGCAACTGAAGCCTATCAGATTTCTACCACAACCACATATTTATAGTCAGGAAAATAAAACTGCTTTGGGTAGTTAAACTTTTCATAAAGTGTATCTCCACCCCAAAATCTAAACTTTTCTGTAGTGTAGGGGACCCTCTCCAACCCTAACTGACAGGTTTACAACTTACAAAAGTGCCCAGAAACAGACAGATTTACCTTCGTTCTGGACCAGCAGCCGCGTCTGTGAGTGGCTGAGCCCATACATGGCTGCCAGTTATCAAGAGAGCTGAGGGAACGAAGGTGGGTAAGTCTATTTCTGTGCACTTTTTAATGATATAAACCTGGCAGTTACGGTTGGGGTAGAGGGAGTGAGGGAGGGGAAAGAGCTCCCCTGTGCAGGGAAGGGGCAGATGCCGGATTACACAGGAAGGCTCCTACTCTTCCGTTTTCTGGACTTTGAACAGGCACTCCAGGACAACCATAAGAAGCAGAGGAGAAAGGTAAGGATTTTTAAATATTACACAGTTGGGCCAGCACTGGGGCAAATTTTAGCTTTGATAGTGAACATGCCCTAAGGTGGCCATAAACATGTGACAAACATCACAATTTCAAAGCAGATTCCATTGCAACTTCTTTACCCTGGGAAATTCACTGCAAAAATTTGCCTCCTATACTATGCAATTATCATATGGTCCACCACTCCCATAGAAATGTTATTAGCTCCCTATACTTGAGTGTTGTTTACTTTTGTATTGTTCCATCAGCAGGTGGTGAATCTTGCCTTCACACATGTATACCAAAGTGGCTACACCAGGGGGGGCCAGATTTTGTAGAATTTTTCAAGCCAGCCTCTATTAGGATAAATCAGACTCTAATGAGTTATCATATTCATTAACATTCTCTTCCAGTTACTGAATTCTGGGGAAGTGGGAGCCATCCAGGTGAAAATTATTGTCCTTCTAGCGTAGAATATGCTAGGAATAGCAGTTGGAATTTGCTCAAGATGTAAATCTCTAGTAAGCCCAGGATACAAAGTTTGGGTTCAAGGGGCACTTCTCTATCCACATTTTCAGTTAAAAGTGCTATAACCGTGTTCCAGAATCTGTTGACATGAGGGCAGCGCCATAAAAGGTGCCAGAAGTCTGCAGGCCTATATTGGTATTTCGGGCATAAAGGAAAATACGTAGGGGGACATGCAAAACATTTGTGCAGGGGAAAGATAAAACTGATGTAAAATATTAAATTGCGTTCATTTTTTGGGCGTGGATGATGCTGCTGTAATATGGGATTCTGCTGTATCTTCCCATTCTGAAGACATCAGGGATGGGATGTGAGTTTGCCATTTATTTATTAATTTGCCTCTTTCTGTCCATAAGCCCTAAGTAAATGGCTATATAGTCTGGAAAATTGTTTCTCTACTTCCGCTTAAGTTAGTTGGATGACAGGATGGGATAGAATGGGCGGAGGTAAAGCAGTTTGACCTATTTACAAAAATTGGGACCAAAGCAAAAACAGCTCAGACAAGCCCAAAGGAAGGGCCACTCGACAGAGCCGAATGTCTTTTGGACATCCAACAATAGCATCACCCTGTTTCCAGAATTTTCATGGTCCACTTGACTAATGATTAGGCTTTTCCGAATATTCATGAAAGTGGATTTACCGGACATAGAGCCCATCTGGTCTGGGTGTATAATTTTAAGGATGACTTTTTGGAGTCTATTGGCTAGGATTTTGCTAAGATGGGAATCTTTTCCTGATTTTAATAAAAGTGTAATATGAGTTTCATACATAGAGGGAGATATCCCCTTATGAAAAGCATCATTGTAAACCTGTAACAGATTTGTTGCTATTTGATACATATCTTTTATACACTTCTAAAGGTATGCCACCTGGCCCCGGTGATTTGCCATTCCATCCAGCGCGTCCCTTAGGTCTGACCATTATCTCAGCCTCAAGCAATTGGATTCCAGGTTTAATGCGTTTTGGGAGAGGTAACATGCGCTAGGTATCTGGATAGAGTTTGTTGAGATGCTGTAAATTGGGAGGTTTATAAGTCAATGTAGAAATTACTCGAAGAACTGCCTTAAAAACATTCTTTTTAGTCCCTGTTGATACTGTCACAAGGTATTAAAATAGAATTCTATATGATCTGGCTGTGTTGTCAATGTAAGCCAGAATGGGTGGATCGCCCTTTCCCACTGGATAATGGTCAGCTAAAATTTTGGAGTTTAATTAAGATTGGGGAGTGGTCATAGATACTTTTTAGGTAAATATGTAAATTCCATTATTCTTTGATTAGTGGATTTATAAGTGAAGACATGATAAATCCTGGATAGGGAACCATGCATTTTAGAATAACAAGGAAATTATTGTACATTTAAGTGGCGGCTTCGCCTGGCGTCAGTCCAGCCTACTCCAGTATCGGTAGTATCACAGCGTCTCACCACTTTAGAAATCCTTCCTAGCACTTGAAAAAGAACGCATAGCGTTCAAAACATGTTGTGTGGTATGCTGTGGAATCAAAGTATTTGCAAGCTGAATATGGCTGCAGTGTGTCTCCCTGCACTACTACTGTTTGTCAGTCCAGCCTAGTTCTGTTATTAGTTGGGAAAGAGGGTAGTTTAGGAGTAGGCCTATTTGAGGCAATATTCATTATTTTATCAAGTGAAGGGTTCATATTTGCATTAAAGTCACCCAAACTTATCATTTGTGCTTGGGATTGATGGATTCAAAAATGTAAAATCTCCTTGATTGGTTGCAGGGTAGCGGGCGTTGGGTCATATATAATTACATATGGTATTGACTCTATGAGTAATGCTACACAAATATATTTTTCAAATTTGTCGGATTTGTAAAGTAGGGTATGTACTCCTCTGGAGTAAGCAGAATGGGTACTGCGGGCCATCCAACTCACAAACACAAAAGTATAATGGGTAGTGGATTAAATTAAATAGGTTTCTTGGAGAAATATTACCGTATATACTTGAGTATAAGTCGATCCGAGTATAAGTATTATGACATAATACTACTGACTATTATGACTACTACTGCTTTCTGATTCAGTATTGTTTTGAGGCTTAAAGGGCAACTATAGTGAAAAAAAAACTTTGTCTGTATACAATGGACATCCTGTTGACCCCTCCCTTACAGAGCTAGACTGCAAGCAATCAAAGTGTGGAATAAAGTAGCAATATGCTGAAGGGAGGGGCAGAGGGGGAGAAAGGAGGACAAGTGGTGCTGAGATTCTTTACAGTAAGTTACTGAACTCTGCCTGTTCTCTAACTTTGCTAATTGTGATTTACTTTTTACCTAAAGTTCATATCTCTCCCCCTGCTTAGCTGAGATATAATCACTGAAGAGAGAGTCAGTGTACAGCAGCTTGTAGTGAGACCTTCACAAACACAGTGACACTGCGTTGCCCTGTTACTTTCAGTTGCTTTAGTCTATATATTTCATAGATTGCACTGTGTGTTGTTTGGTATATAGTCTGTATTACTGTATTATATACTGTATTAGTGTTCCATTTGAGTCACTGGTTTTGTATGATAAAGATTTTTTTTGGGGGGGAGGGGCTGTTTTATAGTGTGTTATGCTCATATTGCTGGTTAATGGTTTATTGATTGTGTTTAGCACTACAGCATTTGACTATATGTTGCATAAGGTACACATAGTGGTGGGTGAGAGAGTGTGTGACAGTACTGCAGGGGAGCTTTGGATTGTGTGGGTGTGTGCCTTTGAGTGACAGATGAGGTGTAGCAGCTCCTACAATCACAGCATATTCAAAGGCTTATATCTCGGGGACTATGTAGAATTTAAAGAAACTAAAGGTACCCTGGTGGATGGGATGACTTATAGGATACATTAGAAGAAATTAAAAAAAAACAATTTTCTCACTATAATTGCCCTTTAATTTGCCCTTTAAATGGACAGCAGAATTCCCATACATTAATCCCATACCAGTAACCCCAATTCCTTGGCACTCCAGATGTTTGGAGACTACAACTCCCAGCATGCTTTGGTTGCTAAGTAGTTTCTAAACATGTGGTGTGGCAAGGTTCAATAAACTTTTAATTAAGCTTACCATCATTTACAATTCTCCTGTCCCCATAGTTAAAAATGTCACCTGACATTTGTAGTTTCAAGCTATTATTTGCACTGAACTAGCAGCTGTTTTTTTGCCCCAAACTGAGAAGACCCATCAGATTTACAGCATCCAGATGAGCAGTAACAGTGCTGAGTGAGTCCAGCAGCATGACTACAGGAAGGAGTGTAAAGGCAGATCAGCTGCTCCTGTAACTTTCTATGCAGGTGAAGTATTTTTTAACACAGCGCCTCCTCATGGTTACTATTCGCAATTGCAGCATTTGGAGCTTGACCCAAAAATAAGTCAAAGTTAGGTTTTCAGGCTAATATTAAAGCCTGAAAATTTCGGATTATACTTAAGTACCTATGGTATATGTGTGTCAATAGAACAAATATATGAAAAAACTTCCATCCTTTTTCTGGGGTTGTTAAGGCCTCACACATTCCACAAAAGTATTTTAAGGGGACATAAAATTATATATATTTAAATGTACAGAAAACCCAGTATGTTGTTTCAACATGGGGAGTGGTTAGAAACATAATGATGGTCATATATTTTTTATTACATAGGTAAGAAAACATTATATATTTATCATTTGAGCATACAAAAGTCTTGTACTATGTAACTGAACATTAAACCAGTTAACAATATCAACAAAAACAAATATAAAAAAAGAAGTAAAGAAAGAAGTATGTATGTGTAGAATATATATGAGAAAAAAGGAAAACGTGTAAATGAATATAGTAAGAAAAATATGATATGGTATTGTTGACCCCATGTTTACAACCAATTAGTTCAAGCCACAAAATCATTTATGGTAAAATATTAGGTTTATAAATTAAAGTACTTAACTGAAAATAAATATCTATAAGATACCACCCACCACAAACTGCTACAAAACTAGCTACCTTTCACTTATTACAAAATGTCCCCCCTCCTTAACTGTCTCCCTCCCCCACTAACCTCCCTAACCCCTCCCCCTCCAAGATGTGAGGCATACATATGATCCCCCCCATATTCGAGTTTCCCCAGCCCTAGCCGGCACAACATAACCCACCAGGGAAAAGTCACTGCCCAATGTTAGACTGTTTAATAGCCCTGTTTTTGCTTATTTATTTTTACTGTGATATATGTGTTATATTAGGTTACATAACTGCGATAGCTAT
This sequence comes from Hymenochirus boettgeri, assembly GCA_019447015.1. Classification (NCBI taxonomy): domain Eukaryota; kingdom Metazoa; phylum Chordata; class Amphibia; order Anura; family Pipidae; genus Hymenochirus; species Hymenochirus boettgeri. The sequence goes on from CM033473.1 coordinate 241,001,379, forward strand.
AATAGACAGGGATATCATAAACAGGTTTACAGTGTATAATATTATGGATAATACGCTACCTACAGTGTAATATAAGGAGATTATGCCACCGAGGAGTTCCCTAAGCACTTGGCCGATAAGCAGAGTGCTTTAATACAGGTCAGGGGACTCCGAGGTGAAGTAATATCCATATTTTATTCTGTAGGTAGCATATTATTCCATATAATACATAAGGTAAAAAAAATCCAACACAGGCACTCCGTTTCCCCCTCTCCCTTGAATTAGTAATGTAGCTATCAAGCCGTTTTTGCACATACAAATAGTTAACTGCCGTTTCTATCTTAAAGGGACACTACTACTGAAAAAATGACTGCCATATCTTAATCTATAATTGAAAACATGTAAGTAGCACTTACTCTGATTTGCGTGTGTTGCTGCATGCCTTCAATCCAGCATACATTTTGTTTAGGAGCAGTATCCACCCTCCCTCTTTTGACCACTCCCACTTCCATCTGACCTGACTTTTTTCCCACAAACCAACTGTCAAGCCTGCACATAGCATACAGCATTACAACTGTCAAAAAGTTTTTGAGAGCAAGAAACTTGATTGACAGCTGAATTATAATTAGTTTTAGATTGAATATCTATAGAAATAGGGGGCAGACCAACAAAAAAATGATACAGTGGTGGTTGGGAAGAAATATAGTTTCCAGTTATGGTCAATTTAAAATAACCTATTTTTTGGTATAGATGCCCTTTAAACTAAAAGACAAATATTGTCACCCGGTGCTGTTTCCGATTCGTTACACTGACTGACTGAATTACTGTGCGGATAAGGAGGAGCTAGTGGCCGAGTAAATTATGACTCATAGGAATGCGCTCACTCCTTATCAGCAAAGTAATTCAGTCAGTCAGTCAGTGTAAAAAAAAACGGGTTGCTATCTACATTACGAATACAGGCAGTGAGAGAGAAATGGGGAGGGGCAGTGAAATACAGGAAGTCCCTCAGTGACGTCACGGAGTGACTGTTTATATAGATTCTCGCCACTGCACCTCCCCATTGAAATGCCAGAGCCTTATGTATTATTAATGTATATGATTAAATATCAGAGAAATCTATTCATTGATTGTCTATCCCACAATGTTAGAGGGTTTAACACATACCAATAAAGCACTATGGCTTTCAAACAATATATGAAATCTTGACCATATATCCTATTTGTGACACAACAACAGTGTAATGTACGGCTACACAACTCAGAGAGCTGCTCACACAGAACAACAGCTTCTATAACAGAAGGAACCAGACATTTCCCTTAAAGGATAAGTGCACTGTAAAATCAAGTTATGTTCATTTGGAAGCTGCAGCTTTAAAAATACCGTTGCCATATTTATTTATTTTTACCTATTCCCCTCCAGAGCCTAGCTTTGTGCCTTGAAGTTGCGACATCTTGTTACTGGTTTGCTGAATGTTAAGCTCCGCCCTCTGAGATTTCCTCTGCTTTCTCCTGCTTGAGCCTCAAACAGTAATGCTTGTGAGTTCCATGCACACACGTGCATGGAACTCACAGGCATTACTGTTTGAGGCTCAAGCAGGAGAAAGCAGAGGAAATCTCAGAGGGGCGGAGCTTAACATTCAGCAAACCAGAAAAAAGATGTCAGCAACTTCCAAGGCACAAAGCTAGGCTCTTGAGGGACATAGGTAAAAAAAAAAAAATATGGCAAAGGTATTTTTAAAGCTGCAGCTTCCAAATAAACATAACTTGATTTTACAATGCACTTATCCTTTAAGGTCTGTAACACATTACCATTTGCTCCTGGAAGGTTTCAAATATAAACCCTGGAAAGACTATGTTACTATTGGTGATATGAATGACATTTATATACAAATATAAACCCCGGAAAGACAATGTAACTATTGGTGATATGAATGACATTTATATACAAATATAAACCCTGGAAAGACTATGTTATTATTGGTGATATGAATGACATTTATATACAAATATAAACCCCGGAAAGATTATGTTGCTATTGGTGATATGAAGCACATTTGCGGTTATTGTCATGCTATGAAATTTAAAGCAGAGCCTCCTGGAATGTGACCACACCCCCAGATATCGCCATCACGGCCACACTCCCAAACATCATGGTTACGCTCATACCCCAACCATAAAAGCCAGGCCCCAAAACATTGCAACCATTCCACCAAATGTTGTGAGAATATCACCAGATATTGTGGTTCCCCCCCCCCCAAAAAAAAACATTACAGTCTGCCCCCATACATTATGGCCACACCCCCAAACATGGTACATCCCAGAATCACGCCCACATCCACAAACATCCAGTCCATGCCCCTAAACATCAAAGGCACACCCCCAAACTTGACACCCACTCCCTAAAACATCATATCCATGCCCATGCTTTGAAGCAGCGTGGCCAAGCCCCCAAATATCACAACCACCAAATGTCACGTCCAAGCCTCCCGGACACCACAAAATCATAGGCATGTCCCCAGAACGTCCACACCCTAGAATGCCGTGCCACCACAACACTGCAGACATGCCCTATCCACCTACTCAAACCTGAACTTAAGCACCAGACACGCACTGCACACGTCATACACTTCACAGATAGTTACAACTTAAAAGAACAAAGATATCATGGCACTTTCGATTCAGACCAGAAAGAAACTTTATTGATTGAAATATAACAGTCAATATGAAGTGGTCCTTGAGCACGCTTGTCAGGAAAGTGTGTAGTGACTTGGCAAGAATGGGTTAACTATCGGTATTAGTTCTTGCCAATAAAAATACCATTCCACCCTGGAACAGTCCTATTGTTTAAATTATGATTAGCAAAGCATGGAACCAGATCTTTTCAAGACAATGTGGGGCCGAACCGTGTATCTGGAATTCTCTTCAGCTAGGGGTCCGGTAGCTTAAGAGGTCATTTTAAGGACAACCATACATGTAAAATAAATGTATTTCGGTATTGGAATATGTAAGACAGAAACCAATATTATATTTGTGAATGGGAAGGTAGGCCAATTAAAATGATAACCAACATGGAGACCTTATTCCAGTGCCAAGGCGAGTTATTAATATCTTGGGAAATATGTATTACACACAGGTCATGTTTGGTATTGGAGGAATAGATAATTAATACAGGAGAGGAATATGTGGTCAATATCCCAGTACAATGTACATATCTACATTTATATGGAATCTAGCTAACTAGCTTTTGGCTAGTCGTAAATCTGGACATTCCTAGACACTCCCACCTCATGCATACCAGGAGGGAGGTGGTTCATCAAAGGGTTTAAAAATCCTTTTAGCCCCTATAACTGTGTTCATACGGAGGGGACATGCTAAAACCGTGTGTATGGACCCGATGTTTCTTCCCGCCCGGGATACAGGACTTCTTCTAGTGAGTAGGGTCTGTGAATATTTCTATCCTTTTTATTTTATATAACTGTTGTACCTATTGTAAGTCATTTTATTATAACACAATTTTCTTTTATTTTTGTATTATATGCACTGTCCACCTTTTGGAATATTAAATCTAAAATCTAAAAAAAAGTTTTGTCTTTGATGCTCTAAAAGAACTCAGTTAGCCTCTGATAAGTTTATATGTGGTTGAATGAAATGTTTTGCAGTGTAAATGCTAATTAACTCTGTGACTGCTTGTGAAGGACTGATGCTAATTAACCAGTTAGTTGCTGGAGTGAATGGTGTAGTGTTGACCATTTAGCTGCCAGGACAGGGGTGTGCATAGTCAGTAAGAGTCAAAAGTGTTTTTGAGGAGTCTTTAAGGCCATAACTTAAAGTGGTGGCAGCTTGTACCCATTGATTGGTCAGATTACATGTCCAGCGAACTGGCGTTCCTGACAACGCTTAATAAAAACACATATAGCTCAGACAGCGCAACAGAATAAAGCCATGCTTTAACAACACAGACATGCTTCAAGGACACTGATGCCAGTCATTCAAGTGCTGGGGTATTCAGTTGCAATCAACATTTTTTCCCCATGGCAAATTCCATGTAGTATGTTTACCACAACATTTGTATATTTACACTCCAAGTGGAAAAACTGGTAACGTTGTATATAAAATGTTGCTACAAACATATGTGCTATGCGTCCCTTAAGCAATGTCACCTCCTCAACTCATAACTATTAAATAAATGACATACATTACCAACTGTGCACTTCTTTTTCCCCGTCTTCCATCTTAGCAAAACACACACCTGCAAATAAATACTATACCCACATGAATACACTGGAAAGCCAGGTAAAACTGCTAGTAAGTATAATAAACGCACACCACGCAAAATTCACAAACTATTACAGAAAACATGCCTCTCAGATAGTTAAAGGGAATCTTACCTAAATACACAAGACTACTCATACTATTCAGTCCCACGTGGATGCTGTACAAGACTAGATTATATTACGTGTTCCAAACTCCTTCTGAACTCAATAACCTATTGCACAATGGATATGTGTCTGGTTAGACCAAAGGATTGTAAGACTTGAACTAACATTTGACACATCAAATTCATCCATGTACCAATTGAGATTGAATGAATCCCTGCTCACAGATAATGCAATTAGTTACCAGAATAAACCACATATAAAAGAATATTTTGAACTAAATTCAAAACAACCATGTTACAGCTCATCCGGTTAGGGCCACACATAAACCAGTAATACAATTCAAATATCCACTTGTCGTAAAACGATAACACTGCAACTCTCAGCTAATACTAGAAAGGCAAATACATATACTCAAACAAAGCACATAGAATCAGGAGATGCCCAAATATACCAAGAGCTTAAGAAAACGAGACAACCAGAAGCCTTACTAACGCAAAAATGTTTTTAAAAAAATCCTTATTATGGAATAAGCAAGTTTTTTTTTACCAAAAATGGAATAAAGTAGATAGACCCTTAGCACGTATAAGTCCCAAATCTGGTATACCAAAAATAACGAAAAGAAGAACTAAATATGGTAACTTCACAACTAATCCAGAGTCAATCTATCAAATCTTCCACGAAAACTGTGACTAAGGAAAGAATTCAATCTTTCTTATAAATGAACACACCCATAAAAGTATTAATCCCAAAAATGGCAACCACTCTAGCACAAGACATCTCAGGACAGGAAATAACAGATGCCATCAAACACCTGAAACCACATAAACCCCAGGGCCTCATGGATTTTCATTTACCGTATATACTCGAGTATAAGTCGATCCGAGTATAAGTCGAGATACCTATTTTTACCTGAAAAATAAGTAAAAACTGATTGACTCGAGTACAAGCCGAGGGTGGAAATTATGACCATTACTGTCTTCTGATTCTTTATTGTTTTGAGGCTTAAGTTGCCCTTTAAATGGACAGCAGAAGAAAGTCAAACACTTTATGACTCTGCCATTAAGAAAGCATGGGTCTAGTGGCATGGGCAGGTGGGCAAACTAGGGGCCTGTCCTGTAATTTCCCAACTAGCAATGTATAACCAGTCTATCAAAAAGTGACATTGCAGAGCCCCCGCTCCCTAACCGAGCCATGTCGTGGCTTCTTACTCACAGCTGTAGGGAGAGGTTACCGGTAATTCCATACAGCGTTCGGTACCAAATATGCCATGTTATTGTACCTAGCAGAGTCTCTCCTGGCTGCACCAGCTGCTGCTCACTGTGTGCCTGTGCTTCGATTCCATACACAGTGTGCCTAGTTCACTGAACACTTCTATGCTTTAGGTCTGCTGCCCACTCCTGGTCTCCGTCCTGGCAGCAATGCAGGGGGCCATTTTTGTGGGTTTTTCTGTCCATCGCGATCCCCTAGGAGGTTTAACGATCTGCTGTATTAGCAAGTGCTGATTAGCAAGGTGAATAGATGAAAATGTTGCTATTACCGGCAGCTCTGAAAGTGGAAAGTCAGTGTCTTAATACAGCAGATCGTTAAACCTCCTAGGGGATCGCGATGGACAGAAAAACCCATAAAAATGGCCCCCTGCATTGCTGCCAGGACGGAGACCAGGAGTGAGCAGCAGACCTAAAGCATAGAAGTGTTCAGTGAACTAGGCAGCTAACACACTGTGTATGGAATGGACGCACAGGCACACAGAGAGCAGCAGCTGGTGCTAGGGGATCGTGACAGCCGGGCAGAGAAAAACTTGAAAGCGGTGCCATGCAGGAATCCCTCCCTGTGGGGCCCCTTAAAGATGTCAGGGCCCTTGGCAATTGCCCAGTTTACACAGCCCAAAAGGCCCTGCTGCCCAGGAAAGTTAACACTTGCTGCTTCCTGGGAGGAACTTGACTCGAGTATAAGTCGAGCGTACATTTTCAGGCTAATTTTAGAAACTGATAACCTCAGCTTATACTCGAGTATATACGGTATTTATAACAAAAAAAATTGAACAACTTACACCCAATCTAATCACAATGTTTAACTTCTATTTAAAGGCACAGCCAATGCCCCCCAAAATGAACTTATTGCCCTACTTCAAAAACCAGGTAAATCCCCTACACAACCCCAAAACTGTAGACCCATATCTCTGATCAATCAGGATCTCAAAATACTCACCAACATTTTAGCTACCAGAGTAAATGCATTCCTTTCCCACATGATCCACAGGGGATTCACGCCAAGCCTCAGACAATATAAGAAGAATACTTTATAACATAATCACTTATATGACTTAAAAAAAAAAAACAAGGATGCATTGTAACATTAGATACAGAGAAAGCATTTAATAGCTTAAACTGGTCACATAGGAAAGAAACTCTCATTTTATTCCAATTTCCACAAGCTTTCTTAAATATTATTGATATTCACTACACAAACCCAAAAGCCCTACTAAAATTACCTGGTCCTTGGCAGGGATCCGGTGCGCCCGCTCTATAGCAAATTGTGGTAATAATTTGTTAGTACCCAGGAGGGCCGAATTCAGGTCTCAAGGAATAGAAAGGGTCCTGGGCCTCCGCTCCCTCTGGAAAGCCAAGGAACCGGTGGTTCTGCCTCCTGGATCTATTTTCAAAGTCATTAAACTTACTTTGGGTGGTATGACGTTCCTTTTGTATGTTTGCTATTGCTTGTGATAGTTGGGACACTATCTTCTAGCATGGATACATGTGATTCTGCTTTACCCACTAGATGTCGGATCTTGTCAGCCCAGATAAATGACCCAAGGTAAATTGTTAGGACCTTCCATACTGGGGTTACCTTGACGTGGTTGGAAGGCTTTTCATTTTTATGCATAAAATTGTAACTAAAACCCCCCCATGTTTTTACTGTTTGCACTAGCACAGATATGATAGTATATGGGGCCCAGGAATGTGCATTGATCATCTCTTATTGTTTGTTCTAATGTTTTGGTCACATTAGTAGCACTATTTGTTATAAAGATAACTTTCCCACAGGAGTGCTCCCACGGCCCCCCTTTTGTGTAAATACTGTGAGAGGTGGGGGGGCGGAGCTTGGAGCCTCATGGTGTAAGACGCACATCTCAGTAGCTCCCGGACTACTCTACTCTCCTAGGTTAATATTCGCCTATAAAAATCAGACCTGAGCACACCCGACTACCCCAGCACTTTGGGCAAACCAGACCGCATCACCGATGACGAGATCTAAAAATTCCAGACAGTGCACCAAACTCCAGCCGGAACCAAACTCCAGCAGTTTGCGTGGAAGGGCCGCGCTACCGACCAGGCCCCACAAATGCCTACCCGCCAACAACCTGCAAAAGGCAACATGGCATCCCCACGACAATCGGCTGACCCAGCAACCCCAGAAAAGGCACCTGAAGCAGATTGCTCCATACAGGACCTAAAAAAAGACCTCCTAGGAGCCATCACCGACACCAAAAAAACCCTAACCACACTCCTAGAGGAAGTCAAGTCCGACATGTCACTTATGCGACAAGACTTAGTCAAGGTGAGACACAGGGTTGGGGAAGCTGAGAATCGAATCTCGGCCTTGGAAGATGTGGTGGACCCGCAGACACAAAAAATCACACAGCTCCAACAGGAACTTCAACTCACACGCAATAAGATGGATGATCTTGAAAACCGCTCATGTCGGTAAAACCTGCGGTTCATAGGCTTCCCAGAGGGAGCGGAGGCCCAAAACCCTGCTCAGTTCCTGGAGGGCTGGATTAGGTCCCACTTTACTAATGGAGACCTCTCTCCCAATTTGCAATAGAGAGGGCGCACCGCATACCAGCACGGGCCCCAGCCCCTGGAGCCCCTCCTAGACCATTAATAGCAAGGCTCCTTAATGCAAAAGACAGAGACTGCCTGCTACGACTGGCCCGCACCACTGAAGACCTCAAATATGAAAATACAGAAATACGTCTATTTCCTGATTACTCAATAGACCTACAGAGGAAAAGAGCAACCTTCGTAGAAGTCAAAAAACGCCTAGCGCAAGCAGGCATAACCTACTCAATGGCCTACCCGGCCCGTCTTAGAGTGCAGTCCGAGGGCAGAGTGAGATTCTTCGAATCACCGGCAGTGTGCAGCTGGCTGGACACGCGTTAGAAGCCCATATGCTGGGAGATACTGTCTAACCACGCCACTACTACCCAGACAAATAAGTGCAACCCCAACACCCCACACCCCTAAGCAACATGCAACAACCGACCCCCCCCCCTTTATGACTCTAGGGCCAGCAACAATACCCCCTGATCAAAACCCCCCAACACTACCCGGAACAAAATCCCCACAGCCAAAGTTATATATCTATTCGCAAGATGAGGAATCTGCGGGGCACACCACCGTCTCAACGTGGCCCACAACAAATTGCCCCGTGCAGGCGCTATATCCCAGCATACTGTCCATACTAGACCCTGAACTGATAAAGTGATCCCCTCCACCTGCTCTGGACAGTCCACGCACCGATGTAAGGACGATACAACTAGAACACTGGAGGTAACTCCGGACAAGATTGCCAAGCCCCAATACAGCTTTAACTTAAACTGTAAGAAGGATCACCTTGCAACACCCCAACTTGGCTCTGTACCCAAACTCTGAGGAAAACGGAATGACCCTCCCGAACTCTCTAACTCCCCTGCAGATGCCAACACAATGTACACTGTCCACGGCACAATGTACACTGTCCACGGCACCAGCTATGAATCGATAAAGTGCATGTATACGATTATTTGTAAGATATATACTATGTATGATCTGAATAACATGGTCTCTCTTCCTCCACTCTCCCCCTCCCCTTTTTTTTTTTTTTCCCTCTCCCCTATCGCTCTACAGGTACTCCCCAACAAGGCTCGAACATATGTTACATAAATAAGGTTGTTATATCCATGATATTAGCTACGAATTGATATTGTATAAATGTATAGCAGTCCATTAAAATATATACTGTCCATACCCCGATCAATATCGAGGAATCTCCCCACCCCCACCCCCTTCCCCACCCCCCAAAAGGACCACAGACAATCTTCTTTCCCAACTCTCTCCCCCTCCCTATACCCCCACTCCCCCTCCAACCCCTCAAGGTGCGAACAATACACTATGTGGTTAGATGCATGACTAAACACTTGCTACATAAAATGGGCTGACTGAAGGAACCAGGGGGAGTCAAACTACACCGGGCCACGCCATGCACCAGAGATGAATACACTTAACCACCCACAGTGTACAATCTCAAAGGCTAACCCTATTTACCCACCACCAGGCCATGCTGGAACGGGGGGGACCCGGGCTGGTGACACGGCCGAGGCGGGGAGCCTATACCCGATAGGCTCTTAAATAGTTAATAAGTAGTTCTGGGAGAACAGCATGAGTACTGCTCCCACTCTTTAGGCAGAAACCGCACATCTGTGCATCCCCATAAGTTAGTTCTAATAATTCTTAGAACAATGTTTTGTTATGGTTATAACCTGTTACTGTCAGTAATTTATCTGTCAATATTCATTTCTGGTACAATATATCATTACTGTTCATTAGTTGTCAATGTGAATTTCTATTATATTAAGATTATTATAATCTGGATGATACTCTTTCCCATAGGTCACACCCTTCTTGAAACAAATGCAACCGTTATTAACACTCCAATTCCTCTGGTAATATATACACACATACCCAATGCTTAAGGTCATATCATGGAACATCCGAGGTCTGAATGACCCCAGGAAAAGACTGTCTATGTTTTCTCAATTACAATCATACCAACCAGACAAAGTATGCCTCCAAGAAACCCATCTCTTACCCTCCACTACCCAATATTTACAAAGACCATGGATAGGCTGGTCAACCCATAGTACATACTCCTCCTACTCCAGAGGTGTCTCGCTACTACTAAATAAACAACTAAGATACTCAATTATCGAAGTTAAATCCGATAGAAATGGGAAATATATATGCACAGCTCTAACTATCGATACCACCCTATATGTAATAGTAGGAATCTATGACCCTCCACCGGCCACACAACAACCCTTGAGAGAGACTATCCCCTTCCTACTGAAATACCCCCAAGCCTCTGTACTATGCCTGGGAGACTTCAACTCCTTATTAGACCCCTATATGGATAAACTACATACTTCCACACCCCCACCCACAACCACCCAACCCATAACACCATTACAACAAATAATATCCGATCTCCAGTGGATAGACATCTGGCGACTCCGCCACCCACGCCTAAAGGAATTTACTTGCCAATCCAAAACACACAACACTCTATCCCGCATAGACTACATCTTAACAAGCAAACACTTAAGCCCAAAACCAAGGAAATAACACACCTTTCCACGGAGTCTATCAGACCACTCACCTATCCTTCTCAAACTACAAAATATGCACACAAGACAGCCCCAAAACCGCCCATGGCGCCTCCATCCGTTCTGGTTCACCCTCTTCCCGACCCCAGACCCCATTCCTGACCAGATTGATCAATTTTTCGAAGATAATGCAGATACAGTAGCAACAGGGATTAAATGGGACGCCTTCAAGGCAGTACTTAGGGGCAACCTACAGAACACAGTAAATTACATTAAAAAGACCTCATCCCAAAACGAAGAACAAATAACAAAAATCTTTCAGGAAGCTGAATCGGCATTTATCCAAAACCCGTCCCCACAGACTAAATCTATATGGCAACAGGCCCAATCCACATATGACAACCTGTTAGCAGAAAAACACTCCAGGAAACACTTTTTCCAAAAACAAAAATACTTTGAATATGGCCATCAGTCTGCTAAACTACTGGCCCGATTGGCACATGGCCCTACCGACCAGAATACAATCATGCACATAAAAGATAGCTCTAACATCCTAACAAACACTCACGATATCCTCACCTGCTTCACGACCTACTATGCAGATACTTACAAATCCCAACTAAACGCAACAACACCTCCCGCAACATCAACTCTTGCAAACACAACATTCCCAACTCTAACAGCCCAAGAAGCCAACATATTAGATGCAGATATATCATTAACCGAACTCCAAACAGCGGTATCCAACATGACATCTGGGAAATCCCCAGGCCCAGATGGAATCCCAATTGAACTATACAAAAAATATGGCAAACAAACTCTCCCACACCTATTGGAAACCTTCCAAACAGCATTCCGATCAGGATCTCTCCCTAAATCAATGAACGAAGCCCATATAACCCTCCTACTAAAATATGGAAAAGACCCTATGGACTGTAGCTCATACAGGCCAATATCCCTCCTTAACACAGATTACAAAATACTGGCCAAAGTCCTCGCAAACAGAATTCAAAAGATTATAGACAAAATTATACACAAAGATCAGACCGGCTTTATCCCGGGTAAATCAACCTCAATTAACATCAGGAAAACACTAATTCACACACAAGTAGATCATGATAATTCCGGGGAGAGATGTATGCTCTCACTCGATGCCCAAAAAGTCTTCGATTCAGTAGAATGGCCCTTCCTATGGAACTGCATGTCGAGATTTGGTATTGGGCCCAATTTCATAAGGTGGGCACAAATCCTACATGCCAACCCCACTGCAGCCGTTAGAGTAAATGGCTGTACCTCCCCAGGCTTCCCCCTGGGCAGAGGAACCAGACAGGGCTGCCCGCTATCCCCCTATCTTTTTGCCCTAGCTATCGAACCCCTAGCGATCCAACTCCCCTCGCACCCACACATTACTGGCCTTACACTGGGCCAACACTACTCCCTTCTAAGTCTATATGCAGATGACCTCATCCTCTACCTAGCTGATCCACACCAATCCCTCCGATCAGCTTATCAACTGATAGTTCGATATGGCCCAGTGTCCGGTCTACGTATAAACTGGGAGAAGTCCGCGCTGCTCCCAATTGACAGCGGAATAGATTTTCCCCCCTTCGTACGCGGCCTGGTACCTATCGTCAATAACTTCAAATACTTAGGCATACACATCACCCGCTCCCCCACCGCCTTTTACAACCTAAACATCTCTCCAACCCTAGAAATGGTGATGAACTGGCTAAGGTTGTGGAAGTCTCTACCTATTAATCTAATAGGCCGAATAAACCTAATCAAGATCATTATTCTACCAAAACTTCTTTACATACTCCAACACAGCATGACCTACATCCCTGACCCCTTCTTTAACAGACTTCAAACCAGTTTAACCTCCTTTCTTTGGAACTCGGGCACAGCACGGGTGAAAATCTCTACACTGCAAAGACCCAAGAAGCTAGCTGGTCTTGCTGTACCGAACTTTCGTTTATACTACTGGGCAGGACAACTTAAATACTATAAATCCTGGCTTTTCCCCTTCTCCTCAGACCCAACCCAGTTTGATATGGAGGGGATGCTACATGCCTATCTCCCATCTCACCCATCAACTTATTTAAACTCACTCACCAACACAATCCCAAACGGAGGCACCTGCCTACATACACAACAATTTAAAATCTGGAAAAAGATTCAAAAATACCTAAGGTTCGAAGGAATCTCAGAAGATACATGCCTCTGGTACAACCCCAAACTTCCCAATTTAGCCTCTTTCCCAGAGTCTAGAATATTTGAACAACTGGGAATTCACCTCTTCTCACAAATTACACAAAATAACCAACTACTCACATTCACTGACTTTAAGCAAAAATTCCAAGTGTCGGAGCAGTTCATGTTCAGATATCTCCAGCTAAGATACTGTTTATATTCTGAATTTCAAAGCTCCCATATCCCAACAAACCCACACCCAATTACCTGCTCACTAAAGCAGGAATATGAGAAACATACTGTCTCCAGAGCATACTCCTGCCTTTTACATGCCAGGCTCTCTGAAGGCACAAGCAATACACTACACAAATGGAAAAAATTCATCCCTACAATAGAAGATACGGACTGGGATGAACTGGCCGAATCGCACTTACAAGTCTCACGAGCCCCAGCAAATAAATTAATGCAATTTTACATACTACATCAGGCCTACATTACCCCTATCAGGAAGGCTCGTATGTTCCCTACACACGATCCAGTCTGCCCTAAATGCTCTGGTGAACCAGCCGATTTCTGGCACATGATCTGGGCATGCCCCAGGGTATACCGATTCTGGCTTAGAGTCACTAAATATCTCTCAAGCGTGTTACAACTTCCAGTACTCGCAGAGCCTAAACTATGTTTGCTAGGGGATTCCCGAGGAAGACACTTGGGACAGGTACCGGCTGTCATTCCTACGGGAGTCACTGTTTTATGCTAGAAGAACTATAATGTTGATATGGATGGCCCCCGAACCCCCCATAATTGCCACTTGGAAATCTTTAATAAATAAAATGCTACCAATGTTGAGACTCATATACTATAACCGAGGCACTTTAAAAAAATTCAACAAAATCTGGACCCCATGGTATGAATCACTAGACACAAACACTAATATGTAGCCAACTGGCTAAATTGAATTGAAACTAAAGTCTGAAGAACCTCAGTCCCTATACCACACAGAAGAGAAGCACTAAATATCACCGACAAATACAACACCACCTCCACCCTCACTTAACACTATGGAACCCACCTCAATTGCCATATGTTCCCTCCTATTCAGAAACTGGTGTAAACTGAAAATTTATAGTAATTTGAAAGAGAAATAGCAAAATGTAATATACCAACCCTAGAATATCTATGACTCCTGCATTTCAATTACGTTGAACTAACATTGACATATCTGTTTATTTTGTTTTGTTTATGTTTGTTTATTTTCAATAAACAGTTTAAAAAAAAAAATACTGTGAGAGGTAAATTTGACAGCTCAACGCTTGTATTAAAGACCACCCAGGGAGGTATGATTTGCATTTTTCTACTTCCCTGGGAAATGGACTTTAAAAGTCCATTTTCCCACTAGAGTTGCCTTTTGAAGTTTTGGTTTGTACATTAGAGCTCTCGTTTTTTTAACAATAATAATTACCTGGTGGTGCACGACCATTGGTCTGGAATGGATTAACTGCAGGGTTCACAGAGGCCGAGACAAATGGATTTGTGGAGGCAGGAGCTAAGTAAATAAATTAATTAATTAATAAATAATGTAACTACCAACAAGCATATGCAGCATGTGTTGTTTAATGGAAATCACTTCCACAGGACACATGCAAAAGTATAGCTAAATACATTGGCAAATTTAAAGGGCATGTCAACCCCCAAAACTATAATTTTATCCACTAGTATTGTAATAAAATCCTTACCTTACATCCCTGCTCCAAATGGCTGCTCTGCCCCTCCAAAGTCCCCAAAACTGGCCACCAGGAGACCATATAGGGCTCTGCCTCCTGTCGAATTTTGTCATGTGCACTAAAGCCCCCCCCCCCCCCCGTTTTGCTCTCCCTCCCCTAGCTACAAACCCCTTTGTTATATAGTAGGTCTCCCTTCCTCAGCCCCAACCGGTATAATAGATTTTCCAGAAACTCCCCCGAACTCTACTTACCTTGCCTCTCTCCTCTGGCATTCTCCACTGCCGGGAACCGCGTCCGTGATTAGCTGCCTCTCTGCCAATCATGGACACGGCTGCCGGTCCGCCCCCCTGCTTGAGGGCCGGGACAGTACCCCGGAGGAAAGAGGTAAGGTAAGTAGAGTTCGGGGGAGTTTCTGAAAAACATACTATAGCGGTTGGGGCTGAGGGAGGAAGCCCTACTGTATAACAATTTTTTTTAAAAGGTGTGGACATGCCCTTTAAAGCAACAATCCATAATGTTTATTAGTTTGTTCTAGTGTAAAAAGTAGGCCTTGCTAATCATTTAAAATTAAAAAAAAATACAGGGTAGTTTTTTTTAAAAATGACAAACAAGATTGCTCACCTCCAAAAGGTCCTGTGGCTGATGCAACTGAGTGTGTGTGCGCTGTAGGAACAGATGATCCCATTCCAAAAACACTGTGTGGAAAAAACATAATAGGTCCTCAGGACGTAGAAACAAGGAGGTTAAAAGACTGAACATTTTAGGAGATGTAAAATTTTAATGAATGTGGACAATTAGCGGGCAAAGGAAGAATCACTAAAATAGCTTGCAACAGTTTGAGGGGAGAACTCTATAAAGGAAAGCTCTATTGGCCTAGTGGTACAATACTTTGCTTTAAGAAAGAGTAAATGAGGTTGCAGGTTCAACTGACCAGACTTCCTTTTATTTTTTACTGAAATGGCAATATTCTATATCATTGTTAGGGACAGGAGCATTTAAATATGTTTTTAAAAAACTGCACTGGAATCCCTGATCTGTCAGTGGGCGGGATGATCTCTGAGCCGCAACACGATTGGCTATCAGCTTCTAGAAAGCAAGGCTGCACATTCTTGTGAAGCATAGTGCATACACTACTGGGTGTAGCTCAGCTAAAGTGGATTATGGGAGCTTACCCATAGTACCCACAGGGTAATTTCATAAATCACCCAGCAGTTACATCAAAGGGAGAGTTGAAACATAGTTTTTAGTACATTTGTGAATGTGCTTGGTCTATTGTGACAATGTTATCTGGAGACTTAAATTCTCCTTTAATAATACGGTATATTTCTATTCTAAGTTATTGATAATGCCATGTAATGTATAAAAATGTAAGAACATAGAAGCATCAAGTGTTAAAGTATTTCAGTGAATTGCAGATGTAGTCTAATTAGAACAATGGGCAATGTGCCTGAAACCAATATTGTAACTGTGTAATGTGTTTTGTACCTTTACCTCCCTTGAAATGCCTGAATAAATCTGATTCCTTTCATGTAATGTGTAGTCACTTTCTAGTCAGTTTTATTTATACAGTTATTAAAACATCTGGGGGGGAGGGAAAAGATCTAAGGCAAGCATATACCCTGGCCTAAACATTACCCCTCTTACTACCCAATATGATCCAACCCGCCTTTCACACTCCACTGCAAATCTATTAACAGCCTACCAATTCCCGTCACCTTATGTCTCACCTTCATATCCTCTAGTCTGTAAGCTCTTTGAGCAGGGTCCTCTATTGTTTAACGGTATTATAACATGTATTACCCTGTATGTAATGTATGACTATGTAATAGTAAGCGCCACGGAAGATGTTGGCGCTATATAAATCAATAATAATAATAATCTAAATAAAATATAAACAAAGAGGTGTGTGTTTTGGTGGTCATTGATTTAGTTACACCGGATAGTGTTACTGCAAATACTTGTCCTGTATGTAATGAAAATAAGTCAATAATGACTGCCCTTAATATTTGAGTAAAAAGTAAG
This sequence comes from Hymenochirus boettgeri, assembly GCA_019447015.1. Lineage (NCBI taxonomy): Eukaryota > Metazoa > Chordata > Amphibia > Anura > Pipidae > Hymenochirus > Hymenochirus boettgeri. The sequence goes on from CM033473.1 coordinate 241,018,036, forward strand.
CAGGGTGTCTGTTCAAAGCTATTACAGCGGAAATAACTGGCCTTTTATGCAATTGGTATCCATTCTTTAGTTAAGCTTTAAAGGGCATCTATAGTGGGGAAATGAACTTTTTATTCTTTCCATGTGTTCTATAATTCCCCACAACCCTTAAAGTGTCTTCACTTTTTTCAGATTCCCTCTCTGTCCTGAGATACACCAGTTAGATGAATAGTGATTGCATTCCTCTACTCCTACTTGGACTGTCAATCAAATCCCTGTGACTGATCCCCCCCCCCCCTCCCTGCTCTGTAATAAGAGAGGTCGCTTTGATGGTAGATATAAGGCTGCACTTGACCCCCCTTCTTAATAGCTTTCACTGATTGATGATGGGTCACAAAGAGAGAGATTGTAAACTGTACTGATCTCCTTCTTTGTGTCTCCAGGACAGCTTGCTTTCTATTGGCCACTGTGCGTGGGTATGTTTTTCAGGATGTTGAACATTTATCTTCTACTGCACATGATAAGCTTGTCGGCAAGCCGGAGTTGAGACATGGAGGAGGTAACAGAGGGGAGTGGGAAGGGGGAGTGCCGCACAGAGATCTGACACCATGGTTAAACAAATTCACTGACATAGATAGAATTAAGGCAGCACAGAGTACATGAATTTAACTTTGCAAAGGGGCAATGTTTTTTTTCACTATAGATGGCCTTCAAAGGGGAAGTTCAGTGCAAAAACCTATGCTTTTCAGATAAAAGAGCAGTATTTTTTCATCCCAATAACCTTAATCTGCCAATACAGCATTTTGTCTGTGTATAAATGCAACCAAAATACTGACTTCCTGTTTGCAGGACCCCTAGTAGAGACCGTTATAGCCCTTGACCCAGCGCCTGGGTTGATTCAGTTGGTCAGTAGAGATCTGAGCATCTTTGACCCATCCAACAGCCAATCAGTAGAAATTACTGTTAGGAACATGCCAAGGATGTGGTGCATCCTGGGAAGAAGGACCATTAGAACGTGAAATGTCAGCTCACTAATGTCAAGAGCAGGAAAAAGCAAAGGATATGAATTCAACTGATTTTTCAAAATAGGAGAGAATATGTAGAATAACTAAATATACATTACACAAACTAATAATTATTAACAAATATTGATAATTTCTACTGAACTGTCCCATTAATCTTATGTAATGCCAGTATATGTGAAAGATATGCAGCATGCTTGTACAATAGTGTTAGGGCTTAACTGTTTTCCTAACTTTTAATATGACAAATGTCATCCTCTCTAAAAAATTTCCAAAACATTTACGACAGTGTGGCAGTAAAAGCAGTTATGTTTCTTGCACTTATGATTACTTTCATGACACCAAGGCCTAATCTAGCACATAAGGTCGTGTACAAAATTGCGAGCGTTATCCTGCGATTTCTGTGTGTTCGCGCTCGTTGTTTCGCATGCAAACATGCGCTTTTGCTGTTTTCAAAGAGAAAACACATGCAATTGCGCAAAAAAATGGTTGAACACTAAAAGTGAACGGATGCGCAACCGAAATCGTCGAATTTTCGCATTCCCGCACTTCTGTTTTGGTGAAAATCGTGGGTGCAATCGAGTGAAAACATGTGCGCAAACACGCGAATAACACGCTAGTGTGGCCAGCCCTAACAGCGTACAGTCCCAGGCCAACACTAATTCCCCGAAGGTCTGGCTAGATATGCGCTTAACCTGGGAATCTGCATAGCACAGGGCTGTGCTGTTGTAAAAGGATGTAATTATGCACGGGTACAGACACAGGCCAAAAGTAACTCACCCTTGGAGTCTGGATAGACATCAGCTTACCCTGGAAATCTGCCTAGCTAATGTAGCAACCTACAGGGCTCTGCTACATTGTGGCTGAAATGTCTTATGAATGGGGATTAATAGCAAGTATTTGCCATTCTTGTATTTGCATTCTTTGGAGAATTGGGGGTTTACTAGTAGTATTAATAAGATGTAATTTAAGATTCTTAAAAAAAAAAAAAAAAAGATGTTCTGAACAAGTTCTAAGCAAAGAGACAATACCATAAATGATCTCTGTATTCCAACAAAGGGCAACTATTATCAGAGAGAAATCGGATATAACATGCTCCTGTGAGCAATGACATATAGTAAATTTTACGAAACTTTGAATAGTGGAAAACCCAGACTCCAAGGCAAGTAAATTAGGACTAATTTGCTACAAGTCTGATAAAATGGTCTGCATCTTACCATTATAAGGCCTTATTTACACTACACAAAGCAAACACACAGTCAAACTACATACTTTTTATTGCACTGTTTTGTGTGTACTTTTGAATTAGTGATTTAAGAGAAATGCATGAAGAATTGCACTGTATCACTTGAAGCGTAAATTCTGTAAAAAATGTATTTTAAGGGAAAAAATGGTCTGCATTTTTTTTTTTTAAACATTGAATAAAAATGTAGAATGTTCAGTATGGAGGAGACCTGAGTAACGTGACAACTAAAGGTCCCTGCTGAAATCTGCTGTATGACCATCTCTATAAGAGATATCGATTCACATTTTATGCTACTTTCCGGAATCATTTTCTTTAAAAAGAATCCTCCCCATTATCCTATCACGTTTGTTGATAGCAGTTAGGAAGTAAGCTCCTGGTAAAATCTCTGTGTCTGAAAAAAAATTCTCATTCACAGACACTTACTTGCTAACATTACTAGAGGAAATGAATGCCCTACTAGAGGAGAAATCGAGCACACTGTCTAATTTTTGCATAGCATACTTGTCTGTAGGGGCTGATACAGATGAGCCAGACGATGCAGGAACAGATGTGCTGCTGAAGCTGCTTCCTTGACCACCACCTAAAACACGGTTACATCATAAGAACAATGCTATGAATACACTAAATCTGCACAAAGCATTAAGGAAGCAATAAATTTAATGGTAGGAATTTTTAAGGATATATTGAGAAATACAGATCACATATTCCATGGACATTTACACATAACAATCGCATAACCATAATAAAGTGAATGTCTTGCCATAAACAGTAGTCTAAACTGTTGTCATGTGTAGTATGGAAAACACTGCTAAGAAATCCCAATTTTCAAAGAGAAGAACAAGTTATTTCTTGGTTAATTAGGAGAGACTAGGTCTGAGAGTAATTTAACAGACTCCTACTTTTAAAAACATTTTGCTCCCCATCTGAAAACATTAAGCAGATAGGAGCCACAGGAAGGTTAAAGTTGAGATGATTTATAAAAAAAAAAAAAAAAAAGTGTGCACATTGAAGATTTTTCCACTTTGCACAATGGGAAACTATTCAAAATCCTTTACACTTCCTCCTTACCTTGAGCACCGCTGAAAATATTGTCTAGGTCAGCAAGTGCTGCATATTTATCCGATCCAGGTTGAATTAGTTTACTTAAGGCAGGTTTGCTGGCTGCCGTGCTGTGCGCAGTTGAATTGAAGGCTCCAAAATCAGCACTAGATGATTTAGGAAAGCTGTCAAAATGGGCAAAATTTGCATTGGCGTTTGTGCCTGAAACAAAGGATAGAGTGTACTTTTAGCACTTAATATTTGTGGACTTGTGTAAGCCTGAACAGCCTTTTTATTTTATTAGTTTTTGAAAAAAACACCTTTTTAAAATCCCAAAATGCAGCATGTAAGCTAAAATCCAAGTGCCTGATTCAGGTGCTTTTTTTTTTTTTTTTTTACAGTTTGGTATTTTACAGGTTTACAAACGCTAGGCCAGTGAAACAAAAGACCCTACACAACATTATTACAGCACTTATCCAACCACACTTATGGGCTTCACATATTTCTATTTAAAATATGTATATAGAAGTCAGCTCACGATAAGAAATAGGATATAAAGTACGTCTTACCCATAGTTCTCTCTAAACCGAATGTTTTTAACTACAGGTTAAGGGAGAGGTACTAGATTACAAAATAACTGGTTGTCTCCACACACACATACACATCTATTCTACAAAATACAACAAAGAGCCAATACAACAGAAGCAAACAGAAAATAAGGAGAGAGTCCCCTTGGAGACAGGAAGACTTACGGTGAGTGGTCTGCAGAGAGAAAGCAGACGTAAAGTCGCCAAAACTGCAACTGGAGGAGAGCGTTCTGAACGCTGGGCAGCCATGAGAAGGGTGCAGGGAGGGTAGAAAGAAAAAAGGGGTGCAGAGTAAAATCAAACAACGCTATATTGGAAAAATGAATGGGCGTATGAGATAAAACCCTAAAACAAAAAAAAAAACTGCATGCAATGACAAACTGAAAATCACAGATCAATAACATGCACCAAAGTCTCACATCTTACAGACAAGTTCAGTAAGGTGAACAATAAAGAAACCATAATATTTTTAAGAACAGCTCTTTTATTATCAATGAAATAGAGTATTTTGCTAGACCACCAAGAATTTTCTGCATAAAGGCAATAACTAGATTAAAGGTACTTTGCATTTAAAAGGTCTTTTATGAGACCTTTTCATGTCTAAAAAATCTCATTCAATCATCCAGCCAATCAGACCAATATATCAGGCAAGGTGCTTGATCAGGCCAAATCATCATCCCATGTGAACCAGCCATAACACAATGGGAGTTAACAATATATGCACATATAATCACTCGTATTTAGCTAGAGCACAGAGCTCTATGAGACTTTGTTCTATTATGTAAGGCAAACTTTATGAGATAGTAAAGTATCTTTAATCATATAAAGGCTAAATTTTTTTTGTGTCCTAGAGTCTCAACCTTATTAAAATTACAGTATTAAGTATTATAAATATTTTTGAGGCCTTATAAACAAACATTTAAAAGCCATTTTAGAATGAAGGACTTTACATAATTAGAAGAGAAGTCATACAGATTGTTTCACAAGTTATTCTTGCAGCACACAAGGACTTTCATTGGTACACTCCAAGAATCTATTGATTAAGGAAATCTGCCCAGGTTTATTTTCAACAGTTTATTTATTAACATTATTAAAGAACTAATGGTCTGGATTTTTCTGTATATTTTCATTTACTATTTGCGTTCCTATAATGTAAAAACATGCATTTTCCAGATACCCAGATCCGTATGCCACAGTTTTTTTAGCCCTAGTGTGAATGAATAGGTTAATCTTGTTCAGGTTAATCTTTGTTTAATACCTCATTAATGATTTATGTAGTGGTACAAAATGTTCTGTTCATGACTGGACAAATCCCAGGAGCCAGGTATTCACTCCAAACATTTTCTTACAAGTTTTAACTGATGTCAATGGAATGGACTGCCTAAAAAAAAACAGATTGACTCCTAGAGTTATCCAGTTATTCGATTCATGTTTTAACAACCGCCTGGACTATTCATTTTGCAAATCGATATTACAATTTGATCTGCTTGGAAAAAATGACAATGTCAGCAGGTAAAACTGCCGCACCGCTTGACATTACAAATGACTCAATATTTATCTCAGACCAAAGTAAGAATCTATCTGTCATCTATTAAAGATGTGGCTACACACAGTCCCAAAGGTCTCCCTATATTAAGTAAAAGGATGATTGCAATTGTGGCCAATGAAGAATATTTTACAGCAGTACCGATCATTCCTGAGTTCGACTGCAAATGATTATCAGCCTCAGAAAAGAGGCTCCCATTTGAGGAGGATAAAGGGCGTTCCCATCGGAGCTGACAGAATAGCCCTTTTATGAACTAAATGGCTCCTAATATCAAAACAAATTTGTTCACACATTCACTGCTATAATAATACTTTAGGCTAAAAAAATGCTTTTTTTCACACTGGTAACCTTGGGACTGCTTATAATGTAATCTAATTGATTTATTTGCAAACACAAAGCATTATCAATTATTTGTTTGTTTTTTTAAAAAAGTTAACCGTACTGGAGGGTTCAAAGTAGCTTATTGGCGAGTGCCACCCTTGCATCAAAGGGGCAGTCCTTCTCAAAGATATGGTATAAAGTGCATTTCCCAATAGCTATAGTGATTAGGGTTGTGGGCTGTTAAGTAGAAAGTGAGAGGTTTTTGTAATAGATGTGGATGTCCCCTTTAAAATGAACAAGCACAAGTTTAATTAAAAATGTAGTAGCTAAACATGTTGCTATCACATTTTAGCTTTCTTCCAGGAATAACTGCCCCCTTGGCATGTGTAACTGCTGACTCATGTTTTGATCTTCCAGTCCAAGTACTTCTGCAACTGATAATACTGCAAAACTAAAAACATGCTGATAACCCAAAACAGCAATTTCCGGTCACCAAGTCTGTGTTTGCTGCCGAAAGGTAAATTACCAATCAATTAGGACTTGAGGAAATTAAAATTTTTAATAGATAAACCCTACTTAGTTCTGACACTACAAAAAGACATTTCCCCAATAATCCCATGCTTTGAGTTTTTTGTCTCCACATACCTGTCAGAATATTTAACTCCCCAGTAGAAACTTATCAGTGCTATGGTTTTCACGGGGACATTTGAGATGAAGAGGATACCGGTAAGTGTCTCATGGTGAAAATAAGCAAAGCTGATGGATTTGTATACAAGTAAAAGAATAAAACAACTATGACTCAATTTTGGTCTCTAAATGCTTTTATAGGGAAGTGTTTAGCTGTTAAAGCTGGCCATAAACTACCTCACCATTACAACAATTAGATCTGAGATAAATGTCGAATTGAGTGGAACTGCTGTATTACCTACTGACATTCCTGTAACTTTTTCCAGGAGAATGATTTTTCCAATTTTAATTTCAATCGCAAAATGATTAGGCCAGATGGTTGTTAGGACGTTTGGAGGTAAGTTTTAGTGTAAGGCTAGGTACATATTGGTTGATTTTGAACTAACCAATCACAGCAATTGTTTAAAAATGTATTGGATGCGTTTGTAATTTTTGCCCCAACCAAAGTATTTTAATTCTCAGGATCATGTCAGACCAAAATACTGACCTGTAAGGATAAAGAAATCAGGTGACAGAAGTATGTGTTTACCAAGTAAAGAGAAATTCCTACCCCTAGAGTATAGGCGAAAACCTCAAACACATTTAAATCATGCTCTGGAACACATTACTCTATGTTACTGGCAATACTAATAATACTTATGCTTTAACACATTTTCCTTATTCGTATTGTAAAGTGTGAATTAAATTCATAATCATGCTTAAAAAGATTTGAAGTTCCTTTAGTCTTACTGACTGTCTGTAAGACTGGAATTATCAAGGGTGATATTGGTCAAATATGCATAGCAAATAAACCGCTACTAGTAAGAGAGCTGTAAAGTGTAAGGGATCTTGAATAGAAATCTCATTTCACAATAAAACAAAATAAAGGAAACATTTAGCATCACGAGAGCTGTTTATTCCAGTAAAAAATGAAAAGAACTCTGGTTCTTATGTAAATTACCATGCAGTCAAAATCTACATGTTTTCGACAGTGTTAATTGTAATGCACCTATTGCCTTTATATTCCATCTAGTCCCATAAACTTACCCTGCCTTGCCTGTATATTCCATCTAGTCCCATAAACTTACCCTGCCAAAGTAAAAATCTTCTGTAGATGGAACAGCTGAAATCAGCATAGCTCCTTCAAAGTCTTAAATCCAGGTGGTTGATTATATGCATCCAGCTACCAACTAACTATGGGTAGGGAAAACATAGTAGCATAGTAACTGAAGTTGAATAAAGACATGACATTTTTCTTCCAATCTTGATGGATGTCCACGTGTCCTCTGATATGACCGATTAGTAAACAAGGCACCAGAGAGTTTATTGTATGGTCCATTAACATATTTGTATAAAGTGATCCTATATCACTCACGCATTTCACTCTAATGAAAACGGCCCTAACTTTTCTAATCTGCCTGCATAGTCAAGCCCCTCCATTCCCTTTATTATTTTAGTTGCCCTTCTCTGAACTGCTTTCATTTCCAAGATGTCCCTTTCTTTTCTCTTGAATCTATTCCCCTCTTTTTACAAGACAATATCTTGCTAGCTCTAGTCGTTGCTGTCAGGCATTGTTTTCTACGGCTAAGTCTTTAGCAAACAATGGCAGACAGGACAGGTTACATAAATTATACCAATGAGTGAGGGACTGAGAAGGAGCTACAGCAATGTTATGTGCTCCTTTTAGTGATACATTTTTCAGACGTTTGCAGGTTTTTATTTTATTTTTTTTATTTTCTCTGGGGCAGGGAGGTAATACTAGTAATTCATTCCTCCCAATATCATTTCTGTGAGCATGAAGATAACTGCTTCTTGCAGGCTTCCTCTATATCTTTAATACAGGACAGCCCAAGACACTAACCTGACAGATGAAAATTGTATGTGCTGGCGCTCCAATGAACAAAATTATGGTTGGAAAAAATTATTAATCAAATTTAATTTTTAAAATATTATTTATAGTGTAGTTGTAGTAGTTTGTTTATTTAGAAGAATAAGTAGATATGTACTATATCTTTACAAATGTGACAGTCATGATAAGAAATATATGAAGCCAGGTAAGGTACCAGAAGCACTAATCACAATACAAATGCTGTAGTTGTGAATTTATTAAGGTGGCCATACACACAAATGATAATGGGTAAAACTTGTCGGCGAACGACAGGATTTACCCATTATCGTCAGTGTGAAGGGGCTTTTTTCCCAACCAACATTGTAGTTGGCATTACCGTCTGTCGGGAAAAACAGAAAATATCCATTGGTCGGTATTGGCTCCCTTTAAAGGGTATGTCCACCCTTGAAATAAATTTTTGCTATAACAATCCCCCTGTCCCCAGCCCCAACCGCTATATTTATTTTATTAGAAAGTTCTCCAAACTTTACTTACCTCCCCTCTTTCCTCCGCCGCGCTGCCGGCCCTCTGCTCGCGAGAAAATGCAAGCAGAGGGGCGGGACCGGCAGCCGCCTCTGATTGGCTGAGTGGCAGCCAATAACGGACGCGGCTGCCGGTCATTCAGTGTGGCGAAGGAAAGAGGGGAGGTAAGTAATGTTTGGGGCACTTTCTAATAAAATAAACATAGCGGTTGGAGCTGGGGGACAGGGGGATTATTATAGCAAAGGGGTTTTACACTAGGGGGAGGGAATCCTAATCGGGTGGGAGAGGGAGGGAGAGGGAGGGAGGGTGAGAAGGGCTGCAGTACGCATGCCAAACTTCTCCCGGAGGCCAGGTAGGAGGCAGAGTCCTATATGGACTCTGCTATCTCCTGTGGGCAGTATTTTGGGACTTTGGGGGGGGACTACAGGAGAACGGGGGGGAGGTGGGATGTGGGGGAAGGATCAAACTACAGTAGACGAGGGGGCCAGAGGGGGGGGGGATTATAGTTTTGGGGGTGGAAAAAGGGAGCCAATCCGATTGTACGGTGTACGGCCGCATGTGGGGATCTGTCGGGTCCGTGTGTGTGATTTCCACCACATGTGTGCCGACAGATACCAATGTGATCGGTCGGCACACATACTGTGGAAATCGCATGTGTATGGCCACCTTTAGTGGTGGTAACATGTTTTGAACCTGAAATTTCTAATTCCTTATAATCATCAACATTGGATCTTTTTGAAATATGTTGTGTTAAATTCCCAGCTCCAGCATTTGGATTGTGCTTAGCCCTTCTGGTACCTGACCTGGCTTTACATATTTATTACTTTAGCATCTATTGTCTAGGACAAAGAAGTATCTGAAAGGCAGATACAGAGACACAGGTGTGGGTATTCCAAAAATATGTAATGGTAAACTGCACTAGATTAGAAATCCCAGCCTGTGCATTATCCAAATGCCATTGGAAACACAAAAGATGCTGCAAAATGAACAAAATAAATTAACAGAAATTGTATGGACTGTTATATGAAATAAATACTTAAATACCATCAACTGTGTTTATTCACCTCCTATGAATAACTTTTTTTTCACGGTTAGCATAGTACAGTGACCAATGTACAGCACATTTAAACTAAAATTAGTATTTTATCATCCGGCTATGACAAATAGAGAGATCATTAAAATAATTGACTCCTATTTTGAGTATTATTTCTTGAGGGGGGGGGTTGGGTTCTATGACCATCTTGTTTTGTTGGTTATAATATATACTGCCCCATCAGCATTTAAGTGTTTTTTCCCCCTAAAGAATTCATTCAGAGGGAGTATTGTTCTCCTTTATTTGTCTCAGCTTCATTGAGGAATGACCATAATTAACTGTCCAAATGATAAATAAGTGACAAAAATGAATGAATGAAAACTATACTAGACAGACTATCCTTATCTTAGACAGAATGTTTGTTTGGGGTGAAATCAACCAGTCAGCACTATTAACAGTGCAAGAAAATGGGGAATAGAATGACAAAGCAGTCTATTCTTCATGAAAAGAGTTCATGCATATGTATGAAAACTGGCAAACAACTGGTTAAAACAAACAAATTTACAATATCATACAGCATAGAACCAAGTCTCATTAGCTTACACAGTGTGATATGAGAAAAAGAAACAAAATAATTGAGGTCAGAGTCCAAAATGTCAAAAATGACTTGTTCTAGTAAGGGCATAGATCATATTATCAACGAAAAGGGATTATATACTGTTTGGGTTATTATTAGCGAATATGGCTAGTATTTATCAGGTAAACTAAAGGTTCGTACACAAATGCGATCGCGGATGCCGACCCGCGCCGCACGATGTGTATGAGCAACCATAATCGTCCCGTGTATGGGTCGTTTGGAGATTCGCCCGGTGGATCGGGCACCGATCCCCAACCGAACAGCCGTTACGCCCAATAAAGTGCCCATACAGAGGCCGATTATTGACTGAAACGGCCGTTCGAACACATTGTGAGTGGCGGGTTGGCACATGCGATCGCAAGTGTGTATGAACCTTAAGTCTTGATTGACATTTTATGAGCTTTAATTACATAAATGAATAATAATGAAAAGAAATTTAATAATGAAGTGGGATGGAGAGTAACACTTCTGGCATCCACTGTAATATTATATGTACACACACACACACACACAAAAAAACAAACAGACATCAGAAGGACATGTCTAAACAAAACAAATCCAAAATCCCACAACAAAAAGTTTAAAAAAAAGATAGAGGTGACAAACATAGGCACATTCCTTTAGCTTGTTTTTCTGTGCCTGCATAGGTCAGAGTCTTGACTACCTGTATTTATGGGCTGGGAGGGTGTCTGATTTGATGTGGGGAATGCTCCAAAATTATTCGCACCACTAGACTGTCCGAATGCATCAAAGTTAGCAAAGTCTGCATGGGCGGAAGAATTGTGAGCTGCAAATGAGGAGAACAAAACAGAAAACAAACAAAAAAGTAACAGAATGGTGTTAATGAAAATGAGCAGTTAGAGACATAAAACCTAAATGAAACTTACAGCAAAATACAAATTCTTGCATCTTAATGGAGAAATTTCACAGAGCAATAGCTTGATTTTGGTAAATGTAATTTTCTGGACATTAGCGCAGTTGCTTAATCAGACTATGCCCTCATCTTGACTGGTTTAATTATCATTAGAAATACCCTGCTTTAAAATAATTTGCCTTGGACAAAATTCAGATAAATCCCTCTCTTATAAAATAATACTGCAGCAGAAATGATCTGACCATAAATTGGAAAAGGGAGAAAATGAAGCTGAATATTAGATTTCAATTAAAATTTTAAAATTCTTTGGACTGTCTGAAAGAAACAGAACCAGTATGTGAAAAATAATAACAACTTGGTAGCAATTAAACCACCAGGTTTGCCCCATAGTATGAATTCTGTATAATAATAATGACTTGACATTCGCATTGACACTTTTGCATGTGCTTGAGTCCTGGTTCAAAAACCATGTACAAAGAGCAGGTAAAAATACCCACCAACTATAGTGTGTAGGACAGTGTGTAAACAGGTATTTTCACTGTAAATTCTGTCCTATTTGTCAAGTTATAACTTTATATTTTTAATTTAGATTAAGATTTAAACTTTTTTTAAAATAAAGAGACATTTCATAAAAATGTATTCAAAAACATTGTTATTTGGTATATGGTAATTATATAGTGCTAATGTTACACAAAGTAACTTTTAGGATTGAGAAGTGCATCTGTAAAATAAGTAGATGCATTTACATTCTAAAACCTCCCAGTGACAGTATAAATGTATGGCAAAAGTTTCTCACTGACCAATGGAGAACCGAGGAACCAGATAATTTCCCAATCCATCACCTGGCTCCACTGTATTTGTGAATCGAAAGAAAATGCTCATCCCTAACAAGAGATACTAAGCGCTAGAGCAGGTTCACACTTAAGAAACATCCCTTCTTTTTGCAAAATTAGCATTAAAGAGTTCTACAGAGGATGGTCTGGATCTGCAATAACTTTTATAATGCTATAAAAGCCCAACACAGCTAAATCCTGTATCTTCCCCCCCCCCACCCCCCCGTGTAACTCCATTTATTGACATTAAGTTATTTCTATGACAAGTCTTTTAAGAAGCAATAAAAAATAAATGAAAGGGCAAGCGATTTAATTTAACAGAACAAATTGTGCAATATTCACACACCAATGAATACAAATATACCTGTTAAAATCCCACAATAAAAAGGTACAATAAATATAAAGACATATATACCCGTATATATGCACAAATACCAGACTTATGAGGATTTACCTATATATACATTTTTATTTGAGTGAACAAGTTGAACATGTCCTTTAAACCAATTTTACTCCCAACCAAAAACACAGTCAACATAGCAATCAAAAATCTGTTGCTACTTATTTTGAGAGTCAACAAAAAATAATTATGTAGCAAAAACTTCTTTATTGTAAAATTAGCACTTTTAATGAGTGGCAATATAGAGTGTTGCCAATGTAATGTATAAAAAAATAACAGGAAATAATTTTAAGTATGGGTATGATCTAAAAACTTATGTAGAGACCAGAGAAAAGATCTTCCAAAATGTACACATCTACAATTGTCAGTAGTAAAAAGTCCTTTTGAGACCTTTTTAAAATCAGGGGTGCCCAACCTTGCTCATGCTAGGGCCTCACTAGCGGCACCTCGTGCTCTGTTTGGGCCGCAGGCGTAGCCCCACCCGACACGCCCCGATTCACCCACACCACCATGCCACGCCCAGCTTCGGATCCACACTGGCTAAAAAAATCTCAGCTGGGTCACAGGTTGGGCATCACCGTTTTAAATCATTTTTTTGAGGGTCTCTCTGTTTAGTGTGCTGCATACCAGGTTTGTCATTATCTAAATGTAGTTTATTGCACAAAGTAACAGTACCGTCCTCTGATTAATATATTTTTTAAAATATATAATATAAAAATAATACACAGAAAAATTGTAACATGTAATAAATCATTTTAAGTTTGCAGCAAGTCTGGAGAACTGCAGAATTTATTTTCTATGGTTTATTGGCCGAGTGCAGATGTTGTTACAAGTTAGTAAAAAGGAAGAAGCATAAGAGTAGGGGCACACAGTATGCAGTCTAAAAAATGGAAAGACAAAAACCCTGCATCCAGAAAAAGGATGGGTAATCAAGTAAAGTTATCTACACAATTCTTTCCCTAGCAAGTGGCCTGCATCCAAACACACCCGATACTGCAAGCCTTTGTCTATTGAATTATGCAACAGTTCCCTTCCATGTAACAACAACCAATATAATTTATTAAAAAGGAGGGAATGTCTATAGACTATGTTCAAGATTTATGTGAGGCTTTATTTATGTTTGGGTTAAAAGACAACAATATCAACAAAAAAAAAACCATCACCCCCATTACATGTTTACACTTCCAGCAGCTGAAATCGCTTACTCACATTTATAGCCGTGCTGCCCTCTCTTAAATATCACACAGCAAAGATGTGTGCTAAAAGCCTGCCTCCTAGACAGCCCAGGGCCATGATTAACATAACACTTGTCATTGGCTAGTGGGAATGTCTTTTACAACCTCTCCTACTCCTCTGCCAGTTAAACTTGAAATGTCCTGTTGCTAGTATACACAAATGGGGGGTTCTGTTGCTAGGATACAGCCTACATAATCAAGCAAATCAGTGACGGGTAGAGGAGTGTTTTCTTGAAAGCTAGCTTTGAATGACAGAGGCAGACAGAATTGTTACGCCCCCTTCACAGCATAGCTAATTTAAGGTAGAGAGGCTTGAAATCAGGAAAAAAATGTATGGGGAGGGATGCATACCTTTACTCTTTTTAAAGCAATTTTTAAAAAAAAAATGCATTGAGGCAATAGTTATCCTTTAATGTGCATGTATATCAAACCCATATATCAATCAAGTACAATTTAAACCACAACATGCTTAGATCAATAGTATTTCGCTAAAGCTTGCTTACTTTTGCCAAACAGTATCTATAACATAATAAAAAGGAGGATTTTTGTCAAAAGTATATTCCTTATTATCCAACAGTTTTACATCTACACACCTAATTTATTTTAATATATACAGTTTCACTATGTAAAGCATTGATAACTGAAGGAATTGTGTATATTTTGTACCTGTGTGACTGTTGAAATTAGCAAAATTTGCAAAGTTAGCACTGGCTCCTGTCTGAGAGGGAGGGGCAGCAAAGATATCGGCTCCAAGATCACTCAATAGGTCAAACTGTTTCTTCTCTTGATGCACCTGAGACCCCTGATTGCGAGCGACAATAGGTGACTGTAAGTAAGAAGTTAGTTAGCAAAGTAAAAACACAAGGGAGGAAGGCTTTGTTACCAGTTTTCAACAATGTAAAAATTATCAACGCGTTTCGGCCATAATGGAAGCGGCAGTCGTCAGGATCCTGACGAGGGCCGCTTCCATTATGGCCGAAACGCGTTGATTACTGAGCATTAATAAACTTAATGTTTTGCATGAAAATCCCACAAGTGCTCCGTCTTACCCTATTCGCTATTATTTCCTATCGGAAGCACCAGGGTGATTAAGGGCCTGAGGGGTTGTGCAGAGGATCGCAGAAATATCTCTCTATGTTCTATACATTATATCTTCTATACATACAACCATTTTGTAGAAGTCATCATAACTATTCAATACAATATTCCTAATACATTTACTGTTATAGCTCTGGTCTCTAAACAGTTAAAGGCAATGTACTCAGAAAAACACATTTGGAAATCATAAAAATAAATCGTAATCCCGATTTTAACCTGAATCGGGATTACGATTTATATTTATTTTTATGATGGGAATTAGGCTGGCCATACCAAGGCATTTTTACCTTCTGACATTTCATTCCTGCAATGTTCCAACATACCACCGGGGGATAAATCTGACCATTAATTAAACAGCCAAATAGGCAAGTACCAGTAGGTTAGGACCCAGTTAAATAAAACAACCTTGACGTGGTGACTGGCTTTAAAATAATTCGGCCAATTTATTGAACTAACTGCTTTTATCCACTGTTTAGAAGGCTGTTTATAGCAGCAACCTTATGGAGATATAGCCAATATACAATTAGATTGTGCACTAGAATTCTATTTTTTGTATGTATTACATTTTTGGTCTCTAGTTGCACTTTAATATGGATGTACAACAGCCCGATTTTTATATATTTGTGTATTAAACAGGCCTCACAGACATGAAATGATTATAACTAATAATCCGGACCTGGGCATTTTTTCCACAAAAAAGTAATGTATGAAACACAAAACATGTAAGTAATAGATAACAATTATATTACAAAAGGTCTACAAAAATATATAGCACTGAAAATTATATTTTTTTAACTTGTTTTACCTTGCCCTGTAGCGAAGTCATACACACACTCTCGTTCATACACTATCCCCACGTTATATCACAATCTCAGACCCCAAGTCAGACAAACATTTATAATAACAGAATAATTAACATGCTAATTACTATGTAGTTTTAATGAACCCCGCCACTAATAATTCAGCCAGTTGGAAAGCTGCAGAAAGTCAATTAGTAAAATGAAGCCCAGAAAGCATGTTTGACAGTCATTCTTCAAAACAATCTAATATCAGACCTTCAAGGGAATTAACCTGCCAGTGTTCCTGTAATGATTCCAGGCCGCGGCTGCCGGTCCCGCCCCCTGCTTGCAGTGTCTCGCAAGCAGAAGGCTGGGCCGGGCGTCGGAGGAGAGAGGGAAGGTAAGTAAACATCTGGGCACTTTCTTAAATTATTTTTATAGCGGTTGGGGCTGGGGGACTGTATTCTATTATATGTCAAAAGTTCTTATTAAGGGTGGACATGCCCTATAAATTATCCAATCTATTCTTGGTCCTAAAAGGTATTTTTCTTTAATTTTTTAACAGCTAGACTGCTCATTTCCATAATTACACATTGCAGAATGTTACAATGTTTTTGTTCTAGTCTTTTAAGGAAAAGTCCATCCTAAAACAAATTTTACTCCGACATAAGTGTCAGAAACTGCAAATAGAATGATGACTCAATGGTCTTTCCACCAACCTCTTTCCTGGTCATCTGTCTTCCTCCCAGCTTCTCCCTAGCACAGCAGTCAATCACCGCCATTATGGCTAATGTCACAGACAAAAAGATGACTGCTGTGGAATGGGCCTTTTCCTCTGTGCATGTGTGAGCTCATAACAAGCTTGCACAGCTTTAAGTGGAGGCGACAATATCCTGGGAAGAGGATAGCAAAGGTCATGGTGAGTACCTCAGTTTAGGAACGCCAGGGAAGCCAGGTTTGCAAGATCATAGTTATCAGGGATTAGGAAGGTTATTATAAAACTTTGTCAGAAAGATGGACATGTCCTTTAAAAACAAGGTACAGATTGAAAGTATTGAAATATTGGCTAAAATGTACAGATTTCTTGTAAAAACCAGTCAGAAAATTGTACCTCTGTAGTTTTCAGTACAGCTCTCATTTCTTATAGACAGACTAACAATTGTTTTATACTGTATTCAGACTCTTACCTGACTAGGGGTCCCCTTGTTTAGTTGCAATACTGGTGCAGTGTCCCCTAAGAGCGTTTTCAGTGGTTTGACCTCTGGTGTGCTACTGGCACTACTAGCAGAAGAACCTGAAATTGAAGCATGAACAGAGGCCACAACCTTTGCTTGCTCTGGGGGAACGTACCTAAAGAATGATGAAGGGAAAAAAAAAAAAAGTATAAAATGCATAATTTATAAGCATAAAAATAGCAAGGCTGGCAAGACATACACATGTAATTACACTTAAAGGGCATCTATAGTGGGAAATAGTACTTTTTTTTCTTTCTTTCCATGTGTTCTATAATTCCCCCCAACCTCCAGGGTGTCTTTTTTTAGATTCCCTCTGTCCTGAGATACACAAATTAGAAGAATATGTGATTGCATTCCTCTACTCCTACTTGTACTGTCAATCAAATCCCTGTGATGTGACCCTCTTCCCTGTTCAAGTCCCTCGCTCCTCCATGCTCTATAACAAACATAGAGATAAGAGCATTAGCAGAGGGAGAGAGGTAGCTTTGATGGCAGAGATAAGGCCCCCCCTTCTTGACAGCTTTCACTGTTTGATGATGAGTCACAAAGAGAGAGATCATATGGCCACTGTGCGTGGGTGTGTTTTTCAGGATGTTGAACTTTTAACTCCTGCTGCACATGAGAAGCTTGTTGGGTAGCCGGAGTTGAGACATGGAGGAGGTAACAGAGGGGAGGGGGAAGGGGGGAGTGCTGCAGAGAGATCACTAAGGAAAAACAGAGTCACTGACAGAGGTAGGAGAAAGGCAGCAGAGAGTACATGAATTTAAAGGGCATGTCTACCCCCAAAACTATAATCCCCACTTTACTGGCCCCACTGTGTAGTGAATAAAAATCCTTACCTCACATCCCAGCTCCAAATGGTTCTCCTGGATTCCCATATAGGACTCTGCCTCCTGTCTCACTTCCGGGAGAATTTAGTCCTGCGCAATGCAGGCCACCCACCTGCCTCTCCCTCCCATTTTGCAAGCCCACTCCCTACCATTAAAACCCATTGCCAAATAGTAGCTATCCTTCCCCCATCCCCAACCACCATAAAAGATTTTACAGGAACTCCCCCAAACTTTTCTCACCTTACATCACTCCCCCGGCGTTCTCCACTGCTGGCAGCCACGTCCGTGTTTGGCTGCCTCTCAGCCAATCACGGATGCGGCTGCCGGTCCCGCCACCTGCTTGCAGTTCCATGCAAGCAGAGGGCCGGTACAGTACGCCGCGGGAAAGAGGTAAGGTCTTTTATGGTGGTTGGGGCTGGGGGAAGGATAGCTATTATATGGGCAAGTCCAAAAATGGGGTGGACATGCCATTTAACTTTGTAATGGGCCAATGTTTTTTTTTTCACTATTGATGCCCAATTTAGTAAATTAAGTATGATAAGATTTCACTTGAGGAATTTTTATATTGAAGCATTACCCTCGCACTGCTACAGCAGAATGTTTTATTAAAACCGTATTCCTGTACATTATCATAAGCAAGTTTTCAAACTACCATGTATATTTCTAAAAATAAAAGTAACAGTAAATACATTACTTACCACCTCTTTTTTTCATATTTTTCTTGAAGGAATTCTTTCACTTTTTGTGGGTCCCTAAAGTCAGGGATTGCAGAAGATCTATCATCAAATAAACCTAGCCAAATTTGTTTGCACACCTAAAAAAATACCACCTGGTTAAGAAGGTTTTTTTTTTATAATTTATAAAATATACCTACATAAACAGATATGTTTATTACATTTAATAAATTCACTAGTGTGGAGGGTGGTTAATAAAGATCAGAAAATGTTAAATATATGTATAAGTTAATCAAAAGTGGTTACTTATAAGCTGTAGCACATTAAAGAAACTGCAATTTTATATTGAGTTAAAGGGCATGTCCACCCCCAAAACTAAAATTTAACCCCTTAATGGCCACATCAAGTAGTTTAAAACAATCCTTACCTTACATTCCTGCTCAAAATAGTTCCCCTGCTGTTCCCCTCCAAAGTCCAGGAAACTGCTGTGTAGGAGCAGTGTGTGACTCATGCTGTGCCTGAGACTTCCTCAACCTCATCAAGGTTGAGGCATGCTCAGTGCAGCCCTCCCTGCCTCTCAGCCAATCACGGACGCGGCTGCCGGTCCCGCCCCCTGCTCTCAATTCCATGCAAGCAGAGGGCCTGAACACTGCAGCGGAGGAGAGAGGGCAGGTAAGTAAGAATCGGGGAACTTTCTAACAATTATATTAATGCGGTTGGGGCTGGGGGAGCATGCCCTACCACATATCAAAAGTTAAATTTTGGGGTGGACATGCTCTTTAAAGGCTTTAAAGAGAACTAAACCAAATTTCGAGAGATGCAATATATTTTTCTATCGCAACTTACCTGCACTTTTTCCCATTATGTATTAACCACTTTCCGGCAGTTGGAAATGGAAATTATTATGGAAATGTAAGTGTTAACTTTTTGCAGCCTTTGGAAAATCGATTGCATCCCTTGAGCCATTTGGAAAAAAATTTGAAATGGCGTAGGCAATGCAAAATGAGTGCAAAACCCTTGCCAACTCAAAATTTAGAGTGGGGTTTGCACCTGTTAGCACAGGATATTCCATCTCCCTGTTAATTTGAATGTATTCCTTACCAGATGCCTTCCATGCCAATATGGAAGCTCCTGATAAGACATTGAAAGCAGCTGCTCCTCTACAGAAAGAAAAGACAAATAGTAAAATTGCAGATGTAAGAAAAGAATTGAACCTTATAACTTCATGGACTCAATTCTTTCTAAATTGTAGCATGAAATTACCAGAAAAAGTAGTAAAATCTTTTACTGGTATTATTAAAATGTAAAGTCAGTAAATTAACATAAACTGTCAGTATAGTTTCTGGAGGGATAGTGGGCTAATTCTATAATATATAAAACAAATAGTCCACAAGGTTCTAGATTCAATTCTCAAACCATACAACTAATTTTAGTACATGCCTTTTGTTTTTGCTATTCAAGCTATCTGGGAAATAAAGCATTTACATTTCTCATTTTTCACATACAACAGCTGAGGTACTTATTGGATACAAATAAATAAACATTTCAAAACCCCACACAGTATCATAGTATCTGTGCAAGTGTGTTAACATGTATCTGTTTTAGTTACATAGTTAAAACAATAAAACTGCAATGCCTTCAAACCTCGTCATGGTCAAAGAGGTCTCTTTTAAACATTTTCCAAACAGATATTGGCCTATGAGCAAACCATTAGTTGACCTAACTTAAGAAAATCTCAAGAAAACTTTTTAGGTAAAACTTTCCTATGTCAACATATAAAATGCTTTGCAGAACCACACACCATGTCATGATATGGATCTTGTTGTAAGAAGCTCTAGTGCATTTTTTTTTTTAATCATACACTGTTTGTAATAGCAGATTCCATTAGTTTTATTATACTGTACATTTGTTTCCTATCTTTCTTCTGTACTCCTCTACCATTTGGCTCAGGTGCCATAAACCCAGTAGGGAGCCAAGAATTGCTATTCCTTGGACCTTACTTTTAAAGGATACAGTAGACTTGAGTCTCCTAATCTCAGCAGAAGGTCAAACAGACCTGGGAAGGTGACATTTTGTTTAACTATGATAAAGGCGCAATGCCCTTTTCCATAGCATATATATAACTCGGCCTGTGTAATAGAAGATGGCGGGCTGATAAGAAATATGGTTTCAGGTAGGTGAGACCATTCTGTACAACCCAAACATCATGTATGTAGAGGCTGGAAACCTACATTATGTCGTTCTGATCAATTGTAATTTCCATATCTGTCATGTTTGGTGTCTATCAACTGGTAAATTCGTGCCAATAACTAATTTAGTGATTTCCAGTTGGTAGCACCTTGGACCACAGAATTATGAATTATCTAAAAAATAATGACACTGTGGGTGTGTCTTCCAAAGGTAATCACATATCTGACTCACCCTCAGGCCAGCCTACACCAGTGGGTGATTGGTTGGGGGTAAATTATTTGCCCCCTTTTGCCTGGGGGTAGATAAGGAGCCACACAACTACTGGAAGGAGCTCCTGATTTACATCTTATGAAACATCAAAGTGGATTACAGCGAGTTACCTTTTTGAAGCCAAGGAACTCTTTCATCAAATGGACTTGTTCTTTTATGGACTTGGACCAGCATATAAGTATTTTTCCCTTTTATCCCTTTATTTTACGGTTGCTTGTTTTATGTCTATTTATTAATTACTTTTGTAATCACTATTGCACCGTTTTTGTTTTATTAAACAATATTATATAAAATCGTTAAGCTGATTCTCCTAGTGCTCTAACAGAACTAAGTAAGAACCCTGTCCTCTGAGACGCTACATATAATAATTGTATTCTGTATTTCTTGTATTATCTGGTACTATTCCTGCCTGAGTGTGGCAGCGAGTGATACAGATATTTAGTATTATTTTACATTTATAGCCGTTAAGGCTGGTATCGGTTTCCACGTCCGTTAGTAAGTGGGTTTTTGCAGTAGTTTATATACCTGGTAAGGGGTATATGTTAGTGACGGCAACCTTCAACCTGGTTTTGACCCGGTGTGCTGGGAAAGCTCTGTTTGGTCTGAGGTTGAGAGTTGTGGTATCGTCACTGGTATCGGTTCCCACAGCCGTTAGTAAGTGGGTGGTGGCAGTGTTTTATATACCTGGTAAGTGGTATATGGTAAATGACGGCAGCCCTCAACCTGGTTTTGACCCTGTGAGCTGGGAAAGCTCCGTTTGGTCTGAGGTTGAGAGCTGTAGTTCCGTCACAAACCACTTTTCTATTCTTCTATTTCTATGTTTGGTTTCCACACAATATGTAGCAAATGTATTTTAATGCAATCAAACAGAAATCAACCTTAAAAATCAAACACAGAAAAAAAAATTCTCTTAGATCTTAGACAATCATGAGGCTTCCAGAATACTAGTGAAAATGTAGAGCAATCGGTTACTGAGGTGCACCTCCCAGACTTATTAATGTATAAAGCTAAGACCCAAAGAACTGGAAAAAATAAGGCACACTTAAAGTATATTGTTAAAAGCTTCTTTAATATAATATATATGGAGAGCAATAGTGGCACATAGAAGAAATTGATAAAACCACTTCCCATACACTGTTAGTGTACAATGAGGTCAGAGAATGTCCTGCGGTTGTTTTAAAAGAACGCCGGCATATGCATTGGTAGTCTGTAACAGTCACATAAGAGAGCTCTTGTGGTCAATAAATAAAGACAAAATCAAGATTTGTAGACAATCCTCAAACAGTGCAATCTGCAAAAACTTTTATGGTGTATTCAGCAACATGTTTTGGAGCTGTGCACTCCACATTTTAGTGAGCCGAGAAAACATTTTAGCTTTAAAACTTGTTTATCTAATTCAGTTAGATCAACTAGACTTGAAGTTTAGCTGATCTTGATTTAGATGTTCTAAATGAAAACCAAATATACCATGGCCTAGATAAATAAGCATTTAAGCCTGTTTATTGCAAAAATAAGTTCACCAGCTTTATTAAGTTGCATTGCCGTTCAGTAGATCGTAAAATAAGAGAAGATAGTGTATACAGTAAATGAATTACAAGTGTTTTATGTAAATGAATAGTTAAAAAGAAGCCTAATACATTAGTGCTGAGTAGTCTAACTGGTAATCACAACCAGTAGTAAAGGGGGGAAATTATGTGTTTTTTGGAATGCTGACCGCATGATAAAAAAGGGAATAGCAATCTGGAGGTCATCATGTTGCTTCTTCCTGCCTTAGTTAGTCATCCTGTTAACAACACAAAACTGCAAACAAGTCAGACCCGACAGGTCAAAATGTTATCACAACCAGCCAGATAAGAAATGGTCATTGTGTTTTCATGTTTAAGACATTAGCAGTTGCATTAACCATGTCAGTATGGACCTAACCTTGTTTCTCCAGAAGCTTGTTAGTTAATTAAAACAAGCCTCCTTTGGACCTAAAGTCATTTTGGTAAGATGGTACCAGTATGAATCTACTGTTATTAATAAATCTACTGATAATAGACAAACTTACATCATTGCCGTGTTTCTGAAGGAATTCTATTTCTTGTTGAGTAAATGTGGTCATGGAGATTGACTTCACTCTGTGTGGTGGATTAAGACCGCGTCTGGGATAAAAATAAAATAAATAAATCAGGGAATTGAAATTACAAACTAACAAGGAAGAGTAAATCTTTGTAGTCATGCAAGATGAACGTCCGACAGTTACCGGTAAGTATATCAGCCGACAACTGTACATGTGTGGCGGCTCACGTCAGCATTGTTCATTGATTAGTGCAGATGGTAGCTGCTACACTTGTAAGATTGTTAGTCTTTGAATGTTCATTGGCCATTTAGACCTACAGAATCTTACGACTCTACAAAGTAATTGTTAAGGCACGTATCATAATAAAATACTCAATTACTAGCCACTGGTATAGCAAACCAACTGCAGTAATGGTCTGCTAAATCCAATGATTGAAGCAACATTTTTTAATTTATACCACATACCATATATAAATATTACATTTGAAAATTAAAACTGCACCATAAACATAAATAGTTCTGAAAATACATATCTATATAGTTCTTAACATTTTTTTAATTCTTACACTAAAATGGGTTTTAAACAGTTTGTAAGATCTTTGGACAGGGACCTTACTCAATGTGTCAAGGCATGCTACACTTACAAGACCTATTCATCCTTATTTTTTAATATATATTATATTTAAAATATTAGTGTATATAAATACTAGAAGTTAAAACAAGTGACAATCAAAAAAAACAAATAATTTGCATGTATATATACCAAACACTAGCAGCAGGTCAACGCCACAGCATTGGTTTGACCGGCCGCTGGCAATTTCTTTCTGTGTTTTGTGGAATACTATATTGCTTCTAGCTGCCGATCAGCCTTTAAATAAAAAACTTCTCAGAGCTGTATTTCAATTGGTTGGGGTTAATGGCTCTAGGCCCCCTACTAGAGCTTCTAATAGTAATTGCAACATGGTCTTATTACTCAGTTTCATTGGTGGCTGGGGGACTTTATTAAATGCACAACAGTTTTAGAATGCTAACAGGCAGAGAAGGAACTCACAGGTGTAGGTTAATTGGCTGGGGTTTAAATATCTCCTAGCCGCCACACTAAAGCCTCTATGTCAATGGTAGGTGTGCAACACAGACTTAGGCTGAGGCCACACTACAACGGCGAGTGTTATCGCACGCGATTGTGTGCGTTATTCTTGTGCGTTTTGCATGTGCGCAAACATGCGAAAAACGCGCTAGAGTGGCCTAGCCCTTACTAAGGTACAATGCTAAGGGATTTGATTTTAAAGGGCAAATCCAGCCCGAAAATGAAAACTTACATACAGGTAAATCCCCCCCCCCAAAACCCTAAACGGTAATAGTTTGAAATCTGAAATATATAAGTCTAACCTGAAATCCTGCACAATGTCCTGTTTCCCCTGTTTCTGCTTCCTGGTTCTTCCAGTTATAACAGTCAGTCATGGATTTGGCAGTCGACATCACAGTCAATGACTGAATGTTAATCCTCTATCTGCCTCTTCTGAGCATGCCCAGGCTCAGTACAGGTATCTAAATTGCTCAGTTTCCATGATGCATCCAGAAGCATAGCAGGCATACAGTAATGAATTCATAGGACAAACTATGATATATCTACATATTTTAAAGAGGCCATTCTTTCTAAAACATGTTCTTATGAGGGTGGAATTGTCCTTTAAAGGCACAACAGTTTTAGAATGCTAATAGGCAGAGTACTACTCGCATTAGGTGCCTTGATGTGGCTGCGAGCACACATATTTTGGCAAAAGTGTGGTATTAACAACTCGCTATTATTTAAATTATTTTAAAGGTAAACTGCACGCCAGCAATTTTCCCTTCTTTTTTTGTGCACAAATAATGGCTTTTTATTGTTTCAAGCAGCTGGTCAACTCCTGAAATAAAAAAAGATGAAATACAAGAAAGCAAATGAGACCCCCCCACTTTTTGCACCCTAAAAGCTTGCATCCACCAGAAAGTATTAAAGGACTACCCAGTCAATATATGTGGTATAGAAGGATAGTCTTGACAAAACAAGAATATGAAATACAGAGCAGTTAAATAAGTAAACTATTCCAGAGTAGGGGTTACACAAAAACGTACTACAAAAAAACAGAAGGGAAGCAAAAAGAATACCAAGAGTTCAGTTATTAAAACAGGCACAGAGGGAATCAAGAGATAATGAAAGATTGACTTTTATTAGTAAATATGACAACCAATCAGAACAGGTAAAACTAGAACAAACTGTAAAAAATATGCTTTTAATCGGAGCACTACTACGTAGCAGCGTGTCCATTATAATATTCCGGAAGTGACAGAACTTCCCCAACTCCCTCCTGAAGGTACCCCCTGGCAGCTTTCCTGTGCACAGGTGAGAGAGACTGGTCTGCAGCAGTGTAAATAGGTGTGTTGCGCCAACAGATGGCTTTATAGAGAAGATAAGGGACAGACACCAAACAGACATACAGCATGGGTTTGTGTAACCTTCAATATAGTTGTGCATGTTGGGACTACTACCCGAAAATGCATTATTAATAGAGACAATGAGAAAGTACAATGATAAGTTGTCTGATTTAAATATATATAGGGCTGTGGACACATTGGACCCTTGTATTATCCCATATGCAAGGGGCAGAATGTAACGTTTCCCTATATTGATGTAGGCGATCACTGGCTATGGAAACAGGCAAAATAAAGAGCAAACAACATCAAATAAGCATAGCAAAATAAAGTGCCAGATTTTGTTTTGGACTAATTCTTAGTGGCATCCAGTGATACCTCTATACATTTAATATGCTGCTGAAATGACACAGGCTTCTCTTTAATGTAATTAATGTATTTAGTGTAATTTTGTAGGGAAGCAACAAAAATATGTCAATCCCAGTATAGCTTCAGATCTTCTCAGCCATATGCCACAGAGGTTCCAGTAGATTTCCTGGCAAAAACAGCCTCTATAAGTTGACTGTGCTCTAAATTCTGGCATCAGAATCTTAGGAAAACTGACTCGTATTTTTAGCAAAATGTCTATAGGCATGTTTGATGCACAGTATTCATCAATTTTATACAGCACAGATAACAGACTGCGATCATTCTTTTTCTGACTGTCTAGAAAACTAATTATGATTTTACACAAGAGTTTACTTACTAAAACTGTCCATACAATAGGGATACATTAGATGGATTTTACGAGCAGCGGTTTTTATCTTGAGATAATCCCATCTGGCCCATTTATTTTGTGATCCCAAATTGATTGTATACAAGGACAGGCTAGGCGGTCCTTGGATAGACTGTCTGATAAATTGGATATCTCTCTTATGTCTAAAGGTTCGTAAAAACGTGCGATCGCGGGTGCCGACCCACAAAGCACGATGTGTACGAACGAGCATTTCGGACGATAAAGCACTTTAGCACCCGAAACGGCAGATCTTTTAGGGATCAGCCTGACGGATTGAACAACGATCCCCCAACGAACAACCGTTTTGGGCAATAAAGTGCCCATACACGGGCCGATTATCGTCCTAAATGCATTATCGTTCATACACATTATGGTCGGTACCCACGATCGCACGTGTGTACGAACCTTAAAGCTGGCCATACACTAAGCAGATTTAAGATATCCAATATCTAAAAAACACATTTTACTAGCAGTAAATGGTTCCTGTCTGAACCATTCATTTTGTGATCTCAAATTGATTACATGAAAGAACGGGCTAGGCATTAGACATTAGTCAGATGTACAGTCTCTCATAAGTAGTGTATGGGCACCTGTAAGAGTTTTCCAGTATAATCTAATGGTGACCATATATTAGGTCAATTTTATGTACAATTTCCACTGATTGGCTGCAAAAATTGCAGATTTTCCCAATCCTATTATGCAACATTAGATCGTAATATTGACCCTAATTACGATTGGAAAAGTAATTTTTTTAAGTCGATTGGTTAAATGATTGTAGTATTTTCAGAAGTTCAGATTAAATGTAAATGTAATGTAAGCTTACTATAGACATTAGACAAAGATCACCATACGAATGCGCTGCAATCCATTTTCAAATCCATGCGCTCTGATTGCTGCCTATTGTGCAGATCACAGCCCTAACGGACGGTAATGCACATTAAGCGAGCACCAATGCATAATGTGGCCTTAGCCTAAGAGTTTGCTTATTTTCAAGAACAAGCCTTTAAAGAACACCCATACTGTTAATAGATTTCTGACCGATTAGCTCTTAAAACTGCATGGAACTGCAATTTTTGGGGAATGGTCATAACATAATGAAAAGTTGTATATAGGTTAATTCCCACCCACACAAAAACTGCAATAGTTAGAAAGCTGAAATATATAACAAACCTGAAATGCTGCACAATGTCATTTTCCCTGTTTCTGCTTCTTCCTATCAGTTGACTGAAAGATAATCCTCTAGCTGCCTCCTCTGAGCCTTCTCAGGCTCATAACCAGCTCACTAATTGCTGAACCAATATAACCATTAAATGGTATCTCAACTGAAAAAATAGTTTGTCCATTAAGTTTTATTGAAGAATGGGAGGTAAAGGAGCGTCGTCTTACCTCCCGTTCTTAAATAAAACGATCAGGAGCCAGGAGAGAAAGGTAAGGTACTTACCCAATTGCTCGCTCCCCTGTTGTGTAGTCTGACTGGTCCCAACAGACTGTCTTCTACGCGTATGGCTGTAAAGTCTTATCTTCTTTCCCAGGTCCTGATCGTTTTATTGAAGAAAGGGAGGTAAGACCTCCCGTTCTTCAATAAAGGTACCTCCCATTCTTCAATAAAACTAAATGGACAAACTATTTTTTTCAGTGGAGATACCCTTTAACACTCTAGCGTAGTTTCCATGAGGCAACTAGAAGCGTAGCAAGCTTACGCTACTGATTCCTGAGGAGAAGGAGTTTTAAAGTGCACACTGTTTCTGGTCACAGAATTAACTTGCTTCTTCTTTGAAACAGATGTCCAACTGAGCCACCTTCTCTATACTTCTCAACCTTCTAGGTAAGCGCATAATCACACATCTCTGCCTTACAGGACACTTCCACCATCATTGTCGATTTTAACCAACAACACTAAAAAGGTCTAAACAACCATGTTAAACGATGAATGGCAACTCGACAATATGAGAAAAACTCCTATTGTGGTTTGTCTCCAATAAACCCGTTTTGTGGGGGGACAGGAACCAAAATATTGGGGTGAACATTACACAACACACTATTACGCCTCCATCACTACTAAAATAGGAGGAGTGGCCATTCTAATCCACACATCCATTCCGTTTTCCATAGAAACCGGTTTTTGAGGCCCAGAAGGTTTGTATTTAAAGGGGAAACAGTGGTCCAAAAATGACTTGAGGTAAATTGATAGGAATTGCTCCACTGAGAATTTTTGCAATTTATTTCCATTGTTTATTTTGCATAGTTATGAAGATATTTACATTTTTGTGTGTGATATGGCAGCAGCATCACCAGGTCCCCTGCACTTCCTGCTCTGAAACTGTCAGTCAATCTGTCCTGTGTCTCCTCCTCTCCTTTGCAGCCCTCCTGGTCCCTCCCACTTATGGACCCCATGTTCCCTCCAGTTGCAAGCCCCCCATGGCCCATTATCTTATAGACCCATATGGCCCCACCCACTCACGGGTGCCGTGGGTTACTTAAATTTTATTTTAAACAGGAATATATATAATGTGCTTGTGAAGGTTCTCATTCATCCAGGTCATGGTATATCCGTTGTATTCAATTAGATCAACTGGACTTGAAGTTTAGTTCTTGAAACTCAAGAACTAAACTTCAAGTCCAGTTGATCTAATTGAATACAACAGATAATATATAAATAATGCATATCTTGATTCTATGAATAATTCATATATGTCTGTATATTAAACTGAACACTATGTAATTTATTGCACAAAATAGATATCCCACATAAATAGACATAGTAGAGAAATTAAGGAAAGAGAAAAGGGAAAATACCCAGTCTGAAGAGAATCTTATATATCTGATTTCATGATAAAAGGCAGAAACGAAGATGGTTATATAAAACCAGTTACCTCCCAATCCTTATTAAGAGTTTAATAAGTTCTAGTATCCACCACAGCTCC
This sequence comes from Hymenochirus boettgeri, assembly GCA_019447015.1. Classification (NCBI taxonomy): domain Eukaryota; kingdom Metazoa; phylum Chordata; class Amphibia; order Anura; family Pipidae; genus Hymenochirus; species Hymenochirus boettgeri. Next base: position 241,047,072 of record CM033473.1, read on the forward strand.
CTCTTGGCCAAAGCTGAACTCCTATCTCCTCCTCTAGGTTCCATTTTAACCTGTTCAATTTCAATATAAGTACACTTACTAGTTAGAGGGCATACGTTACTGTGTACTGTGTGAGGGGACGGCCCTCCCAAGTCTCCAACACTATTTTCTAGCTGCACGACTATCCCAAACCTTAAAATGGAACAGGACATCAGAATTACCCATTTAAAATCAACTTGTAAGGAGACCGCAGTTCTCCTTTAAGATTAAAATTTCTAATTTATTTATATGTGGCTTTTACCCCCCTATTGCACTGTTCAAACAAATTTTAACTGGCATGGGAATAAGATCTGCACAATACAGTGGAAGATTCACTCTGGCCTGACTCGATTGAAACTTTCAATATAAGTAGTATTCCTTAACAGATAAGTTTTTTTTGTTTGTTTTGAGTTCAGGCCATTTTACATAAAACTTACCCTATTATACAGAAATAGAGTGAGAAAGCCTCTCTAATTTCTGAGGTCTTGTTGTATACTATGAACATTGACCCACTGGGCCGAGAGTAAGGTTGAGGCCACACTAGAGAGGGTGGTACCGCACGTGAAATCCAGTGCGCGTTTCGCACATTATCATCCGCTTGATGTGTGATCTGCATTATCGGAGTGCATGAGATCCAAAAATTAGAATCGCAGCACACACCAGAGGGAACTTGTAGTCCACTCAGAGTGCGGTCATGTGCTTGTTTGAGCAAAGTACTGTAAACAAGAGTCAGCTTCAAGCATACAGGCCACACAGGAAAAGTTGTCAGCACATGCCAAAAAGGAAAGTACCAATAGGTTAGGACCCAGCTATAAAAGCAACCTTGACGTGGTGGCTGGACTTAAAATAATTTGGCTAACTTATTGAACTAATTGCTTTTATTTATCCAAGCTTTATGGCAGGCTCTTTGAAGCAACAACCTTATATAGATATAGCCAATATACAATTAGAATTGTTTGTGCACTAGAATTCTTTTGTTTGTATTGACATCAGCACAACTAGTAATGCCAGACCAATTGCCCAACACTAGCTAGCTTGTGCTTTTGCACGATAAAACGCGCTTGTGTGGGCTAGCCCTTAGAGAACCACACAAATCTGTTTGTAATGTTCACAGCTAAAAAAGGAGTTGTAAGGTTAAAATGCCTGGTCTGTCTTGTCTGAGACTGACAGGCAGATAATAAGCTGTATAAAAAAAAAAGAAAAATGAATCACTAACGCGAAAAGATTTGAGGCTTCTAGTACAGAACAGACTTAGCTGTGGAAAACAATGCCAGGCAGCCACGATCAGAGCTAGCAAGATATTGTAAAATTAGGGGTTTTTTTCCTTCCTCTGGATCAACTGTTTGGAAGGAAATGCGGGTATTGCTGAGTAGGTTGGAGTAGATGGACATTTGTGTTTTTAAACATCTAATACTATACAAAAATTATCAATAGTGGACACAGCAAAAGGGTTATGGTTTAAACTTCATGAATATATCTTTAATCAACCCTTAATACCTCTATGAAAGACATTGCACCTCAGAATTATCATAAAGGAAAATAAGCACAGCTTAGGCAGGGTTTACTTAAGCAGGAATATCTGTATCAATTTAAAGGAGAACTAAACTGAAATTTTTTAAAACCTAATGTGAAAGTTTTTCTCACCATAACACCTATACATTGTAAGATTCTTCTCTAGTACGTTGCATTTAGTACATGTGAGAAATACATTCTGTAAATAAGGTTTCCATGTTGTTGCCAGTACAACCCACAGCCCATGAAGACATCAAAGACCCCAATATTTACTGTCTCTATGCACAGAGTATTTTCTATACAGATGTCTATACAGATGTCTATACACCAATATGGTGTTTCTATTATATTCCATGTAAAAGATAAAGCTTCTAAAGGTTCTATTCCCCAGACTTACTTTTATTTTTGCTGAAATGTTAGTATTCCATTTCTTACATCCATGCTACCTTTAAAGGAGAACTAAACCCAATTTTTTATACTCCAGAATCTGAAAACAACCCCCCTAAAAACACCAATAAGCTATAAGATACCACTTCAGTAAATTGTATTAAAGTAAATGTAAGCCTGTTCAGAACTGGATGAAGTATCTGTGTGTATGTGCAGTGTCAGACCACACCTCCAGACCTCAGTCACATGCTTCCTTGCTTTATCTTTTCTGTAAAAGGATTGGCTAGAGATTATTAATGGGTGTGGCCAACTGTAAAAAGTTTCTGCCATAGCTAAGGACTGAGCATGTGTAGAACATATTGGTGTGATACTAGAATGTGTGATACTAGATACCAAACTGTGTGATACTAGAATGCTGTGAAGTGAAGCACAAACCATATGTTATTTTGGTTAATTTCTCAGTGCCCGTATCAAAATGAGAGATAAGACACAGATTACTGGTTTTATATCAAGGTGTTCTGCCTTCTGGTTCAGTGTTGTTCTGTGGCTTTAGTTGCCCTTTAAAATACACTGCAAAAATTACCTTTCTTTTTGTATGAAAAGTAAAGGATTATATCATTGTTAGGACAGGAGCCTTGACTATGTCTCAAAACAAAAAACTGAAATGCCTGTTCTGTGTCAGGAAGAGGGAAGATTTTTATGCTATAATGTGGTTGGCCGTCAGCTTCTAGGAAGCAAGGCTGCAACTTCCTTGTTTTGATTTGTTGGGCTCTACAGAGCATGTGCCTGAACGCAGACACTTAGCTGGGGGTTTACCCAGTTTACGTGGATTTTGGGAGATCACTCCTAGTATTCACAGGTTATTTTCATAAATCACCCAATGGCCACAGCAAAGGGAGAGGTGAGACACAGCTTGTTGTATGTTTGTGAATGTGCTCTGTCTATTGGGACAATGTTGTCTGGAGACTTTAGTTCCCCTTTAAATATTTGTTAATGTCTTTTAACCCTCACATGGCAGCTGTGTGTTATTAGCCTGTTTTAATAAAATCAGTGTTATTTTATACTAATATTTTTTTTCTAGTTTATTAACCCTCACAATACCTAAATATATTTAGTATAAATATATTTTTATTAATGCGACAGCTGTGTAAGGGTTAATAAAGTAGAATATAATAAAAACAACACGTGATTGAAACATTAATATTAAAAACTACTGGAATGGTAGCATGAAATGTTCAAAATATATCTATATCCCCAGTACTTCCTTTTAATGACTTGAACTGAACTATTCTGCCAAGAGGGGTACAGTATTCCTTGCAGCATGACATCACTGTGCGCATCCCACAGTCACACACTCACCCCACCCTGAAAACCCTGAAAGGAATAGGATTCCAATGTGCAGATTGGAGTCTTTGCAAAGGAGAACAGGTACAGAAGTTGTGAGTGCAGCACACATAGAGCTAGTCACATGGAGCAGATTAATCAACTGCTTTTCTGACAGTCAAGCAGGTAGATGAAGTAGCTGGGTGGCGTGCCCGGCTACAATATGCTGGAGAGAACACCATCTTAAAAGGTAAGAGTGTGCTCTTTGATAAAGATTACTTATATGGAAAGCACAGTTTGCCTTTAAATTATCCTGTGGGTACTAGGGGTTGTCTCCCATAATCCACCTTTTTGTTTTGGTGGAAGTGTACAGTCTACATCACATGCTCTGTAATGCTCAACAGATCAAAACAAGGAAGCTGCAGCATTGCTTTCGTATTAAAAAGAGACCCGTCTTCATTAGTTACAGTTATGTTACAGCAGACCCTGCTTCTCAGACACAGAACAGTATTGAGAATTAACATTGTTATCAACAAACGGTTTCCACCACACATTCCTTTGCATTTACTAAAAACATATTAAACGTAATAGTAACATTTTCAGTTTATTGCCTCTCCAAAAAAAAAAAAAAGGTCAGGGGGTTTGAACCGTTAACCTCATGTGCTGTGTGTTTCTAAAAATGAATGCTTTAGACTGCAGAGCCACCAGAGTATACACAATTGCAATAGGTACATTTAAGCAAAAAAAAAAAAAGGCAGTACATCCAGCTGACTATATTGTATAGTTCCTGGAAGGTTATACATAATGCATACTGGTGAAAAATGAATTGCAGTGTAACAAACAACATTCAATTTCTTATCAAGGACATCTATATTGGTGTGGAGACATCTGTATAGAAAATATGTAAATATGTGCATAGAGATAGTGAATAATAAGGTGCAACGCTTAACATGCTCAAATGGATCTTTAAAGGGTATGTCCACCATTAAACCTATTTTTCAATATAGCCTTCCCCCTGGTCCCCCAGCCCCAACCGCATTATTTTTATTTTTAGAAAGCCCCCCAAACTCTACTTACCTCCCCTCTTTCCTCCGCCGTGCTCCCGGTCCTCTGCTTGCGAGGAAATGCAAGCAGAGGGGTGGGACCGGCAGTCGCGTCTGTGATTGGCTGAGCGGCAGCCAATCACGGACGCGGATGCCAGCAGCTCACTTCAGCGGAGGAAAGAGGAGAGGTAAGCTTTCTAAAAATAAAAATCATGCGGTTGGGGCTGGGAGACCAGGGGGATTACTATATTAAAGGGGATTAACGCTAGGGGGAGGGAATCCGGAGAGGGAGGGAGGGGGAGAAGGGCTGCAGTACGCATGCCAAACTTCTCCCGGAGGCCAGGTAGGAGGCAGAGTCCTATATGGACTCTGCTAGCCTCCTGGTGGGCAGTTTTTGGGATTTTGGGGGGGGGACTACAGGAGAACCCTATGGAGCTGGGATGTGAGGTAAGGATTAAACTACACTACATGATGGGGCCAGTAGTTGGGGGGGATTATAGTTTTGAGGTGGACATGCCCTTTAAAGACTACATGGACTTTTTTAATGGATTTTTAAGTTTTAATGGAAACAACATGGAAGCTTTCTTGGGTGCATAATCTATTTCTCACATGTATGTAAAGCAACTTACTGGAGAAGAATCTTACAGTTTTTACATGTTTTAGATATTTAGGGGAGAAAACCTTTCCCATTAGGTTTAAAAAATGTAAAGCGTCCTTCATATTTTTTTCTGGTATTTGTGTTTTGGGCCAGATGAAAGGTAAAGCCTTTGGAGTGATTTGTTATAATCTACCAGATATAAATGTAAACTACCAATATTGTCAGATATTTTATAACCGTACATTACCATTATTTTAGGACCAATATAAATAAATGGTAATAAATGACCATGGCTTTAGTATTTAGTCCTCCGGTAGATTTTTTTATTATTATAGTGTTTTAGCCTGTATGTGGGGAATTACCTAAATGATTGATTCAGTTTTTTTTAAATTTATTTATTTGATATAGCTGAAACATTAACAAAGAACTGTCCAATACAGTGGGATGCAAAAGTATTCGGCCCCCTTGAAGTTTACCAAATTGTCACATTACTGTCACAAACATGAATCAATTTTATTGGAATTCCACGTGAAAGACCGATAAAAGTGGTGTACACGAAAATCATACATGATTCCAAAAATTTTTAACAAATCAATAACTGCAAAGTGGGGTGTGCGTAATTATTCAGCCCCCTTTGGTCTGAGTGCAGTCAGTTGCCCATAGACATTGCCTGATGAGTGCTAATGACTAAATAGAGTGCACCTGTGTGTAATCTAATGTCAGTACAAATACAGCTGCTCTGTGACAGCCTCAGAGGTTGTCTAAGAGAATCTTGGGAGCAACAACAGGTCAGGGATAAAGTTATTGAGAAATTTAAAGCAGGCTTAGGTTACAAAAAGATTTCCAAAGCCTTAAACATCCCACGGAGCACCGTTCAAGTGATCATTCAGAAATGGAAGGAGTATGGCACAACTGTAAACCTACCAAGACAATGCCGTCCACCTAAACTCACAGGCTGAACAAGGAGAGCGCTGATCAGAAATGCAGTCAAGAGGCCCATGGTGACTCTGGACGAGCTGCAGAGATCTACAGCTCAGGTGGGGGAATCTGTCCATAGGACAACTATTAGTTGTGCACTGCGCAAAGTTGCCCTTTATGGAAGAGTGGCAAGAAAAAAGCCATTGTTAACAGAAAAGCATAAGAAGTCCCGTTTGCAGTTTGCCACAAGCCATGTGGGGGACTCAGCAAACATGTGAAAGAAGGTGCTCTGGTCAGAGGAGACCAAAATGGAACTTTTTGGCCAAAATGCAAAACGCTATGTGTGGCAAAAAACTAACACTGCACATCACTCAGAACACACCATCCCCACTGTCAAATATGGTGTTGACAGCATCATGCTCTGGGGGTGCTTCTCTTCAGCAGGGACAGGGAAGCTGGTCAGAGTTGATGGGAAGATGGATGGAGCCAAATACAGGGCAATCTTGGAAGCAAACCTCTTGGAGTCAGCAAAAGACTTGAGACTGGGGTGGAGGTTCACCTTCCAGCAGGACAACGACCCTAAACAATGGAATGGTTTAAAACAAAACATATCCATGTGTTAGAATGGCCCAGTCAAAGTCCAGATCTAAATCCAATCGAGAATCTGTGGCAAGATCTGAAAACTGCTGTTCACAAATGCTGTCCAGCTAATCTGACTGAGCTGGAGCTGTTTTACAAAGTAGAATGGGCAAGGATTTCAGTCTCTAGATGTGCAAAGCTGGTAGAGACATACCCTAAAAGACTAGCAGCTGTAATTGCAGCAAAAGGTGGTTCTCAGGGGGCTGAATAATTACGCACACCCCACTTTGCAGTTATTGATTTGTTAAAAATGTTTGGAATCATGTATGATTTTCGTTCCACTTCTCACTTGTACACCACTTTGTATTGGTCTTTCATGTGGAATTCCAATCAAATTGATTCATATTTGTGGCAGTAATGTGACAAAATGTGGAAAACTTTCAAACAAGGGGGACGAATACTTTTGCAAACCACTGTATACCACAAAAATGTTGTACATCTAAATAAGTGCCCAAATATATTGTAATACTGTAAAAATGTGGTTTGTACTTTTAAAGGGCATGTTCGCTGGAAAAAAGAAAAATGTTCTGAAAGGTAGATTACCCCCCACCCCCCAAACCCCACTTTCACGATATTCAAAGTTTCAAAAGACACTCCTGAACTTCCTTACCTGACCCAGTCCTTTGCTGCTCCTACTCTGCTGCTGACAGCCGCTTCACTTCCTGGTTGCGGCTGTCAGTTAAGGCACGACGTGACCTCACTCCCAATCACCTGACAGCGCGACCAGGAAGTGAAGCGGCTGTCAGCACAGAAGTCTCCTGCTCCTGTTTTTGCTCGTAACAAGCTTGAAACAGGAGCTGGGGGCGGCGCCTAGACGGCAAGGGACCGGGTCTGGTAAGTAAGTTCTGGAGGATCTTTGAAATACATGAACCTTGCGAAAGTGAGGTGGGGGATAAGCATTTTAAAGGCTAGTTATTTTTAGGCTGGACTTGCCCTTTAATACTAATATAAAAACACAATATTTTTAGAAACACATAGCCCATGAGTTCACAGGTTACTTATGAAACAACACAATATATTCTGACTGAATTTACTACTTTTATTTGCTTTTTTCCATTATGTTTCTAGGAAAAGAGAGTTTCTACTGACTTCTATATAGAAACTCTATTCGGATAGTGGTATAATACTTTGTAAGATTAAACAAGGTTGTAGATTCACTTCTCCAGACTATTAACATTTCAGTAAAAATAAAATTTGTTTCTTACATCTCAGCTGCACTGCAAAAGATTACTTTTCTTTTTTGCATAAAAAGTAAAGGACTCTATAATTGTTAGGGACAGGAACTTTTAAATGTTTACATAAACACTGCACTGAAATCCTGTTATGTGTCAGAGGGAGGGTTGATCTTAAAAACTGTAACATGATTGGCTGTCAGCTTCTAGGAAAAAAGGCTGCAGCTTCCTGAACTGACCCCTAGTACCGACAAATTAATCGCACAGCAGCCACAGCAAAAGGAGAGGTGAGACAGCTTTTTGTATCTTTGTGAATGTGTTTGGACTATTGGAGAAATGTTGTATGGAGACTTAGAGCTAGGTCCCACTACTGCGTGTAGGAGCAAGATTTGCACTTCGTTTAAGCTTCCTGTTCACATTGCCAATGCAATGCTTCCAGGAAGTTTCCACTATTTGCACTGCCAATAACATGATATGGCACAGAACGCAGCGCACATGGAGTATCATGAACAGCAGTGCATTGCAAAAATTGTGCATGCGCCACGGAGCGCGATAGTGGGACCTAGCCCTTTTGTACCCCTTAAACCCACTTTTTACTAAAATACAAAAGACTGCTCCCCTTGTTGCTGACAAAGTGAAGTAACATTGGTTACATCTGGGTGAATGTAGGTAACGTGGTTTGTAGCACACAAAATTAATTTTTTTAGCACAGCCCAAATAACTGCAAATTAAAAATAAAGGAAACTTTTGTGCTAGTTCAAAACCTGGGAGGCACAATACATCCTACAGCTGGGTAAAGGGAGTAAACCATCTCCATGGGAAACGTCGAATAAGTTTAAAGGGCATGTCCACCCCGAAAACTATAATTTCCACCACCACTTGCTCCACTGTAGTAAATAAAAATCCTTACCTCACATCCCAGCTCTAAATGGTTCCCCTGTAGTCCCACCCCCCCAAAGTCCCAAAAACTGCCCACCAGGAGGATAGCAGAGTCCATATAGGGCTCTGCCTCCTGTCTCCCCTCCGGGAGAACTTTGGCATGCGCACTGCAGCCATTCTCCCCCTCCCTCTCCCGTTTTGGACACCCAACCAATAGCTACAAACCAATTTTATATAGAGTAGGGCTTAGTCCCCCAGCCGCAACCGCTATATTTTTAATGTAAGAAACTTCCCCGATCTTTACTTACCTTCCCTCTTTCCTCCGCTGTTCAGATCTACCGGCAGCCGCGTCCATGATTGGCTGCCTCTCAGCCAATCACAGACGCAGCTGATGGTCCCGCACCTCTGCTTGCATTTTCGAAAAAAAAAAAGGGCCGGGCAGTGTGGCGGAGGAAAGAGGGAAGGTAAGTAATGTTTGAGGAAGTTTATTACATTAAAAATATAGCAGTTGGGGCTGGGGGATTAAGCCCTACACTATGTAAAAAAATTAAAAGAAGGATGGACATACCCTTTAATAAATGATTCAATCCCCTCCCACAGAAAAATGAAAAAACAAACAGTAGGTGAAGGGCTTCCATGCTACTCTGCTGTCAGTTGGGGTTGCATTGCAAGAATGGCCAGATTACCTACTACTCGAAGGGCTAGGCCACACTAGCTAATTTTTTGCGCAATTGATTAGAATGGTAATCTCGGGAATGCAAAATTTCCCCTGGTTTCCGATGCGCATGCGATTGCGGATCTGTTTCCGTTTTGCGTGCACCAATTTTTACGCAAACACATGCGTTTCCATAATGTTAAATAACAAAATCACATGCACAAACTTGCGCAACAACGCACCAGAATCGCGCACGCAATTCCGTGCAATAACGCTCGCAATTACCTGTGTCCTTCAGTGTGTGTGTAGTGGTGATGCAGCCTAAAGCCCTATTGTGGACAGCTGTACAGGGGTGGACAAATAATGGCTAACAGAAGCCTGTCAGACAAATCTAGCAGTCATTCTAGCTTTTTTAATTAGCCAGTAGACATCAATATTCTGTAGCCTATACAATTGCAATGTCTCACAGGGGAACAATGCAATTGCTCCATCAGCATTGTTGAGTAATTCATCAGGACGATCACGTCCACATACCTAAAGGGAATGTTCACTCTTTAAAGATAATTATTGTCCCCATTGTGGCAGAGCAAGCTGGCCCCTCCCTCCGTGCAGGCACTCTGGGCTGTTACTGCTGACATCACAACCAATGACTGACTGCTGTTTAACCTGGTGCCTCCACAGCACATGCTCAAGCACATAAAAAGCTCTTGGAGTAGAGGGGGAGGCAGATACCTTTGCCAGAAAGACATTTAACTTATTAAATATTTCGTTACAAATGCATGTAATAAATTGGGAAAAATAGCAGTGCAGATAACCGACATGTAACTTTTTTGTTTTAAAAGGGTTACTATACTCACTGAAACAACTTTGTATAATGTGAAAGTACAATGTTAGGGTAGTACAATGATGTTATTTACATGTGTGCCTGTGCCTGCTTTGTTTCAATGTTTAGTAACTGCTCCACAATGGCCCCCACCTCCCTTAGTCACTGCCCACTTGTAATCCAGCCGACACTGAATACGTTACTTTACATAATAATGAGCCTATTCAGCTCGACACTATAGAGCTCATTAACATATCTTCCTGACACTGCTGAGTGGGGAGGGGCTGCTGTTAAGACACTTCTACCTCTCCCTTTCTAAGTACATGCTGTGAAAGTGGATGGGGGAGTGAAGGTGGGTAGGTAGGTAGATGATAATTGTCCAGTATGTGTGCACTCAGCCTTCCAACACGTTCCAATATAGTTTTCAGATGCCCAGGTGCTTTGCTAGACTCATAATATCAAACCAAGATATAATTGCAGAGCACTCTTAGGTCTTGTGCAAAAAACAGATTTATTAATCCAGTGTAACAGACCGCAACGTTTCGGTCTTCTATTAGGACCTCATAGCTTGATAAAGGTCCTAAAAGAAGGCCGAAACGTTGCACAAGACCCAAGAGTGCTCTGCAATTATATCTTGGGATAGATAGATTAGATAGAATAGATGATAGGATAGATGTTTTGACATGTGTTGGGAGATCCTAGTAAGAGGTCACTGGAGGGACACAAATTAGCATACCTGGTTTGAGTGACAGGTCTTTCCCTGTACATGCTGTTATTTAAAATGAAGATTTCTGAGAATCTACAGTGCGGAATTCAAATCTGAAAAATGTGATGGAGTAGTGGACCATTACACTATCTAAAAGGTATGATTTTTGAAAATTTGATTTTTGGAAGTATAGATACCCTTTAAAGGATAACTGTATTGCCTCAATGCATTTTTTTTTAGTTGCTTTAAAAGTAAAGTTATGCAGCCCTCCCCATACATTTATCTACTGATTTTGAGCTTCTCTCTGCCTTCATTTAGCCTTCAATTAGCTATGCTGTGAAGGGGGTGTAATGATTCTGTCTGCCTCTGTCATTGAAAGCTAGCATGTGAGAAAACTCCTCCACCACACCCTTGATCAGCTTAATTAAGTAGGCTGTATTCTAGCAATTTCAAGTTTGCTTGACTGGCAGAGGAGGAGGAGACCAGCCAATGACAAGTGATATGTTAATCATGGCCCTGGGCCGTCTAGGAGGCGGGCCGTTGCACTCATCCTTGCTGTGTGATATCTAAGGGAGGGCAGCATATCTGTAAATGTGTGTAAGTGATTTCAGATGCTGGAAGTGTGGACATGTAATGGGGGTGATGTTGTTTTTTGGGGTATGGTTGTCCTTCAAGGGTGGACATGCCCTTTAAACCTTACTGGGACAGACAACCATAAATGTGTCAAAGCTTATTTCTTATCCTACCGCTTCAACGTCCTCCATTTTCCAAGCAGCTAATAACAAATCAATGCATCTAGAAATTTATCACAGAAAACTTTTTTTTTTATGTTTCTGCTGAACATATGGCAGATTTCTTTATGGAATTACAAAACAACTTTTAAACTTGTCTGAATGCCAAAACGACTAATTTCCAAAAAATGATGCCCTAATTTTTAAGGACACTCATATAGGCATATGGATTAAGGGCATGTCCACCCCATTTATACACTTTTGCTGTAGTAGGGCTCTCTCCCCCAACCCCAAATGGCACAGTTATTTGTCACAAAACTCCCCCCCGATCACTACTTACTTTGCCTCTCTCCTCCGACGATCAGTCCCGGCTCTCTGCTTGCATGAAATTGCCGGACCCGCAACCGCGTCCATGATTGGCTTCCGGCTGTATTGAACGTCGGGGGAAAGAGGCAATGTAAGTATAGATCCGAGTAGTTTTAATTCAAATAACTATGGGGGTTGGGAAGCCCTACACTACAGAAAAGTGGTTTTGAGCTAGGGGGAGGGAGCCCTGCACTACAGAAAAGGGGTTTGGAGCTAGGGGGAGGGAGAGAGAAATGGGAGGGAGAGGGGGAGGGCTGCAATGAGCATGTCATTTTTCTCCCGGAGGAGAGACAGGAGGCAGAGTCCTATATGGACTCGGCCAGGCTCCTGGTGGTCATTTTTTTGGACTTTGGAGGGACATTACAGGAGAACCATTTGGAGCAGGGATGTAAGGTAAGGATTTTACTATGCTACACAGTGGGCCAGTAGTGGGTTAAATTATAGTTTTGGGGGTGGACATGCCCTTTTAAAGCCAGAATATCACTGCTAATCTGTTAATAAATTTTCGACTTCCTGGCAAGAAAGCAAAACTGCACCTCCCAACAATTACTATACCATTACAAGAGGCATATAAATGTATATAATACATAAGGATAGGCATTTTCAATGGGGAGGAGCAGTGGCGAGAATCTGTATAAACAATAACTCAGTGATGTCACCGAGTGACATCCTGTATTCCACTGCCTCTCCCCGTATTATTCATTTATATAGGAATACCTGTTTATTCTTGACACACAATATTTGTGCCTTCTTTCTCTTTTCAATAGGAACAAGTATTATTTATACATTAAACAGGGATTTCTATGTAAATGACTAATACAGGAAGGGGGAGAGACGGTGCTAGTTATATGGACTTACTTCACCTCCATGACCTGTATAAAATGGATCTCCTCGGTGGCGTAATATCCTTATATTACACTGTAGGTAGCGTATTATCCCTTATATAACATATCTGTAGCTAAAACTGTAATGTTCAGCAGCGAACAATAAAACAAAATAACATGCCTGCAAATAAAATATGCATCCACTACATATGCAGAAGACAAAAATCTTATTTCCATAAAGTCTTTTTTTTATAGCTGATTATTCAAGACATAGAAGTTGGAAGGTTATGGCTAATTTTTGACACAATGCCACATTTAAGCCTTGTATTTAAAAATAGAAATAACAGCAGAAAGCTTTGAAAAAATTTAAAAACAGGAACAGTCCCTATGTTTAGGGTGTAACCTACTCTTTGAAAGAAGTACAGCCACCAGATCTTAATCCAAATATTTGCACCAGAATTTCCATGGTATCATACAGGATTAAACATACCGTAGTAGGATGGCAACTAGAGACCGGGCATGTGCCCAAAGCTTGATTTAAAGACATACAAATGCTAACTGGGCAAATATGACTTCTGTATTAGTCTAAGCTTGCAGCGTCAGCATACAGAAATATCCAAAGTTAAAGCTAAACAGCAGATATTGCTATGAATTCCATAAGGGATTGTAAAAATTCAAGCTCTCAAAAAGCACATTGAATACAGGAAACTACTGAAACCTGCTGGAATGTTGACCCAGTCTTTGGTCTTAAAACAAGGAAATGGAGTGTTCTCAAAATATAAACTGGGCAGTAGAATTGGAATGAAAGAACCCAAAAATTGCCTTGGTAGTGCTATTCACAATGCAATAATAATTTCTCATTATTGAACAAACTAGATTTAGATGCAAGAACACAACATCTACAATGTCAGAAAAACATAATATATGCTGACCAATTATTAACTAAAAAATATCCATATGAAGATTACTGCCCAAACTCCAAAACCATGAGTTATAACACTCTTGCCTGTAGGTCTTGCCTCGTAGACAGCCTGAAATTCTGATCCTCCACTCACTTGCTCACAGATTCTTTAAGGTAGCAGCAGCCAGTCATGGCCAATAACTGAATTCCGTTCCCCAAACTGCCTCCTCTTCTCATTTGCAAGCTCAAACATTTATTATAAAACTACCGTATATGGGGAGGCATAAACCTTTCCAGAGTGTAACCTGTTACATTAAAGGATATCTATACTGAGGAGCTGCAGCACTAACAGTTTTCATTTGCCAGGTTAGCCCTAGACTATTCCTGCATTAAAGATAGTGCTGAAACCAGGAGGAAAACTGGCAGAAACAGTTTTCTTTATACTGGTGCTCCTCACAGAAACAATATTGGGAGTTAGAAATTACCAATCCTATATTCCTATCCCATGTACTTTTCAGTTTAACCTTTTTCTTAAATAAACTTTATACACGATAGTTATCCTTTAAGGCCAATTGTATGAGGATCACAGTTCTCCTATAAACAAAGGTGAAACACATTAAAGGGTAACTGTGGTCTCGTCATCCAAACTAGTAAGAATTATATAAAAAAAGCCTTCCATTGTACCATCAAAATAAAACCTAAATCACTTCTCTAGATAAGATTTGTAAGAAGTTATTGCTGGAAAGGATCAGCAATATTACTTCCTGCGTGAACACTTCCTGTTTTCAGCCATGTGACCAGCTTGTAGTCATGTCACCAACCTCTGCCTACATTCATTGGCTTCCCTTCTCAACTGTTAACTTTTCCCCCAGGTACTGATTTCCCCAGCATTAAATCCTAACTGAGAATGCTCCCCCCTCTAAACAATTAACCTTGGAAAGAGGGGAAAAAAAAAAAAAAAGATTCCCTGCCCTTTGGTTGTTTTAATTTTAACTTTATCACTGCCTTTATTTTTTGGACTAAACATGTTTGCTGCCTACCTTGACCATTTGTCATGTTATCTGTATTCATTATCTAGATCTATGAGAGACCTATTTTGCCAGGTGCTTGATTCCAGTAGGGCCTGCTACATCGTTGTAACTACAGACCGTTACACCAGCACCAGCTGTGCTGCTTGTGTATAGTCTGTTTATAAATGTTTCTGCTTCACTGTGTGCTGAGGAATATTGGTGTGCCTTGAAAGAGTTATAAGAAAATTGGTAGTGAAATGGTTTTCATTAAATTTTGTCATGTCGCAATTAAAAATTGTAAAATAACTTTTCTAATTAAATTCTATTACAATATACATTGCAAACATTACTGTAAAGTGTATTAATTACTGTACATCCAGCAATATGCACAGGTGCGACAAATTTGCATTGCCAAATTTGTAACATTCTGCCAAAGTGTGAGAACCACTGGTCTACACAGGTGTACATTCAAAGAAAAGCTTTTGGTCAATCGCAGGCAATTTAAATGGACTTAAAGAAACCGATAAATGCAGCATTCTACGGATAGCAAAAGTTTATATATATAAAACATATAGCAGTTCAGGTCATAAAGGGTAGATATAGCACCTAATGTTGTAAATTGGATTTTCTTCTCTTGAAATCAGAAAAATAAATAAAAAAAAAAAACAAAATCCCATATTCCTGAAAAACAATACTTAATGGACAACAATATAAAAAAAAATATATAACATCACCCCCATTAAATGTCCACACTTCCAGCAGCTAAAATCGCTTACTCACATTTACAACCGTGTTGCCCTCCCTAGGCCACACTATCATGTTTTTTTTTTGCGCCAACGTTTTTCGTTAAATTGGAAATAGCGGGAATGCAAAAATTCCCACGGTTTCCGATGCGCGTGCGTTTGCGCGTCCGTTTGTGTTTTGGTAAAGCATGCGTTCACCATTTTTGGTGTGTTAACGCATGCGTTTCCATAACAGAAAACGGCAAAAATTGCATGTGCAAAAACGCACAAGAATTTTGCACACAATCGCATGCGATAACACTCGCGATTTTGTACGTGATTCCTGTGCGTTGCAGTGAAGCCTCAGTCTTAGATATCACACAGCAAAGATGTGTGCTAAAAGCCTGTCTCCTAGATGGCCCAGGTCCATGGTTAACATGGACTGGTGGGAATGTCTGTTACAACCTCTCTCCTCCTCCTCTGCCAGTCGAACAAACTTGAAATTTCCTGTTGGACACGACATGTATGTAGGATACAGCCTACATAATCAAGCTGATCAAGGGTGGGTGCAGGAGTGTTTTCCTGTTACATGTTACTAATAATTACAGCTTGCATAAATCATTTGTGTATAAGTACATATAATTACTATAAAATCCAACAAAAAACAACTAAAAAATAAATTCACAGCACCATGTTTGAGAAACTAAGACACACTTCGACCATGCTTGACAAAGGAATATTGAAATTTAAAGCCCAACCACAAGTTATACATGAAGCAAGAGCAAAGGGAAGAATCAGACAGGTGGCAGACGGCCTTTCTGCAGAATACGTAATGTAGGAAATATACAATTTTAAAACACATTATCCCCAGTCCATAAGCTTGTGACTTATTTTGGTCTTTTTAGTAGCTTTTACCATAAAAACAGCAATCAAACTATGAAAAATCTTTCATAGAAGTCCTACTGAGTTAAAACCAGGATGGACGAATTGCAGTAGGCAGGTAGGGTATTTAATTACTGTTTTTTAAACTGGTGTCAAAACACATTTCTCTCCCACATAAAATTAGTAAAATGGAGATGTACTTCAGACTTTCTATGACTAATATTGTTTTCCCTCCAATGACAAACAGTCCTTTTCTTAGGAGTGCACATATGCTGAACCTATGTGCAACTATAAAATTGTAATGTAGGATAACAAGTAAAAAGGTCGCTCAATTTTTCTTGCCGTCTAATAGCTTACTTTTTAAAACTATCAAAATTTGAAATAACATTGATGTCCCATTTAGTCGGATGTATTGTACAGGAGTCTAGAGACAGCAGGCTAACCAGATCGTCAAAACCAATTAATTTAGTCCATCTGTACTGCAAAGAAAAGACTAAAGATAAATGAAAGTACAATGGTACAGTAATTCAAATACCTGATATTTCTGTATCATTGCTCACTGAGAAGAACCAAGTGACTGCGGACAATCTCTCAAAGCTAAACAGCAAGGGTGTAACCAGTACAAAAGGAAATTCCTTTCCACAAAACATCTTATTCTAACGTTATGTACTCTAGCTTAAAGGAACACTAAATCCATAAAAACAACTATGTGCCATCCGTTTCTATTATTCACAGGGAGGTGAGAACGCTTATTCTCACCTCCCTGTGAATAATATTACACTCGGGGGACCTGGAACTTACCTTACCGCGCTCCACTCGCAAGCCGCTTCTTCACTGAACAGCTGTTCTCTCCCGATCCCGCGCCCTATCTTTTGTATTGGCGCGCATGCGGATAAGATAGGGCGCGCGGTCTGGACAGAGCGGCTTTCAGTGAAGGAGTGGCTTGCGGTGGTAAGGTAAGTTCCAGGTCCCCCGAGCGTCCTATTATTCACAGGGAGGTGAGAATAAGCGTTCTCACCTCCCTATGAATAATAGAAACGGATGGCACATAGTTATTTTTATGGATGATGGGGAGTTTACAGTCCCTTTAATATACATTAAAGGGTATGTCCACCAATTTTTAAACCTTCTTTTCTGTTCAACTGAAGAATGGGAGAGTAAATGAGCTATGTCTTACCTCCCATTCTTCAGTAAAACTTGCAGGAGAGGAGAAAAAAAAACAATGCAAAGGACTGTGGATGAGTTAGAGACTGTCAGTGAGAAGCTGGAGCAAAGGGAAAGTTCTTTCTCCTCTCCTGCAAGTTTTACTGAAGATCAGGAAGTAAGACATTGCTTATTTACCTAGATTTAGCATTTACAGAACATTTTCTTTTTTCCAGCGGACAGGCCCTTTAAAAGTACAAACTACATTTTTACAGTATATTTGGGCACTTATTTAGATGTACAACATTTTTGTGGTATACAGTGGTTTGCAAAAGTATTCGGCCCCCTTGAAGTTTTCCACATTTTGTCACATTACTGCCACAAACATGAATCAATTTTATTGGAATTCCATGTGAAAGACTAATACAAAGTGGTGTACACGTGAGAAGTAGAACGAAAATCATACATGATTCCAAACATTTTTAACAAATCAATAACTGTAAAGTGGGGTGCAACAACACCATGAAGTCCAAAGAACACACTAGACAGGTCAGGGATAAAGTTATTGAGAAATTTAAAACAGGCTCAGGCTACAAAAAGATTTCCAAAGCCTTGAACATCCCACAGAGCACTGTTCAAGCTATCATTCAGAAATGGAAGGAGTATGGCACAACTGTAAACCTACCAAGACAAGGCCATCCACAGACCGAACAAGGAGAGTGCTGATCAGAAATGCAGTCAAGAGGCCCATGGTGACTCTAGACGAGCTGCAGAGATCTACAGCTCAGGTGGGGGAATCTGTCCATAGGACATCTATTAGACGTGCACTGCACAAAGTTGCCCTTTATGGAATCGCAAGAAGAAAACCATTGTTAACAGAAAAGCATAAGAAGTCCTGCTTGCAGTTTGCCACAAGCCATGTGGGGGACACAGCAAACATGTGGAAGAAGGTGCTCTGGTCAGAGGAGACAAAAATGGAACTTTTTGGCCAAAATGCAAAACGCTATGGTTGTGGACAAAAAACTAACACTGCACATCACCTCAGAACACACCACCCCACTGTCAAATATGGTGTTGACAGCACATGCTCTGGGGGTGCTTCTCTTAGCAGGGACAGGGAAGCTGGTCAGAATTGATGGGAAGATGGATGGAGCCAAATACAGGGCAATCTTGGAAGCAAACCTCTTGGAGTCAGCAAAAGACTTGAGACTGGGGTGGAGGTCACCTTCCAGCAGGACAACGACCCTAAACAATGGAATGGTTAAACAAAACATATCCATGTGTTAGATTGGCCCAGTCAAAGTCCAGATCTAAATCCAATCGAGAATCTGTGGCAAGATCTGAAAACTGCTGTTTTTTTACAAACGCTGTCCATCTAATCTGACTGAGCTGGAGCTGTTTTGCAAAGAAGAATAGGCAAGAATTTCAGGTTCATATGTGCAAAGCTGGTAGAGACATACCCTAAAAGACTGGCAGCTGTAATTGCAGCAAAAGGTGGTTCTACAAAGTATTGACTCAGGGGGCTGAGTCAATACTTTTCAGTTATTGATTTGTTAAAAATGTTTGGAATCATGTATGATTGTCGTTCCACTTCTCACGTGTACACCACTTTGTATTGGTCTTTCAAATGGAATTCCAATAAAATTGATTCATGTTTGTGGCAGTAATGAGACAAAATGTGGAAAACTTTAAGGGGCCAAATACTTTTGCAAACCACTGTAAATTTACTGAGAAACAGGACATAAGACACTGCTTATTTACCCAAGATTTAGCATAAGCAAAAGCTAAGAGCCTCCCGCACCACCGTATAATAGATACGTAGATGCTGGGTGCTACTGCAGAGCCACAGCCAGGTGACTAAGGATCCAAGATATCAATCAAGAAGCAGCGCACACCAGTCTTAAAGGTGAACAAACAAGGGGAAGAGGTATTGAGTATCATCACTGGATAAGACTGGCTCTCCCATGAGCTCTTCCTTATTTTGTCCATGGTAATAAAATATGGTAAAAAAGGAATTGACTATGCTCCTTTATACCGCTGCCCTAAGAGCACCCAAACCAGCACCTTAGCTAAAGTACCCTGGGTGAGGACCTGGAAAGACCAACTTGTAGTGCTGGTATTGCTCCGCCTCAAGCTGGCTCCCAAATGTAAAAAATGGGAAGATGCACTCTGCAAGGAGTGTTCAGGAGTGCTGAAATCCTACAAGGGGACAGTGCTACAGCTTTTTGGGGGGAAACGAAAGCAAACCCAGAGGGGAGGAACTAGAGCTTTAGATCCTCAATCTGGGTACTATTAGAAGAGGGAAGATAGTTTGTGAGGTTATTGTTATCATTTAATGATTGTCCCTTAAAATGAACTAATGCACTGTGATTTAGCCTGAAGTTGGCCTTTAAATGGTGTAAATACACATCATTTGAAGAGATATACGAGTACATAGTTGTAATCTATTTATCTGAGCAGAGCGAGTCAACAGTAGTGTTTCACAGCACATAGGAATACAATTTATGAAAGAGTTGTACCACAAATTGCTAATTATATGCAGAAACCATGTAATCGTTTTCTACTATAGCAATCCAATGCCACAATTGGAAGTCTAGGTGATTTGCACCTAGACTACAGGACACATTAACTATGTTAGCTTGTAATGAGCAGCATGCCACAAAGAAGTTATTCAGTTTAGATCTCGGTAAAAGCAACACGTATACAAGGTATTATGTCAGCCTGCTTTAGAAAGCAAATAACTATAAAATTCTCCAGAATAAGAACGAAATATATGTATATGCCACACTGTTTAAATCTGGATATTATGGGGAAAAAAACATTAAAACACATTGCAACTTAAGTGCTGAATTATGTCCCTAAAGCTTAATGGTGTTTGGCTCAAAACAATTCTTGTTTATAATCAATAAATCCTTCACCAGCAAAAACCAGGGGTTTCCTGTATTACCTTTACCAATATCAACTTGGATCTCCAATACTGCCATGATTGTGGACAGTGCACATGTATATATGTGGTTACTTAACTAAACACACAGCCAGAATTTATTTGAGGGAATCACCTTTCATAATGCAATACCAAATAAGTAACGTTATAGAAATAAGGAGTCAAAAGAAGAGTTAACAAAAATGCAGTTCCTTATGATCTGACCAACGTTATTGCATACATCTTATTACAACTACAGCTAGATTAGATTACAAAATTTGCATGAAAAAAACATAAAACCCAAAAAACACTTAGGGCTAGGTCCCACTTTCTAGATTTGATTTGTTTTGCACTCTGGTCATGCTACCTATATGCATTGCCAATGCAATCTGAGTGGTCCCAATATGTGCGATGCGCTCTGATCTATTATTGAAATGCATGCTTGGACGACTTTTGGAGCTTATTACATGCTTTTCAAACATACAAATATGCATTGCAGCACATCGCACATAACAAATAACGCACAACAAGGTATTGCAATAATCCTGCGTGTTTTACTGTGCATTCAAGTAATGACCAAGGATGAGACTAGCAAATCTAAAAGTTTTAATGTACAATATTTTTCACTTATCAATAAATCTAAGTATAAAAATGTATTTGCATAGCTAATTATGTTACGTAAACTAGGTATGCCAAGACATACCTAGTTAACTTTTTTCAGGTTTTGGCTATTTATCATCCATTACTTTACCTTGATGATTTATAGTTTAGTTTGTCATTTCCCAACTACAGTAGTAAAAAAAAATCAATGTAAGGTTTTCATGGTTGCCTCCAGAAGACTTTTCTGAAAACTGGCATTGCTAGGGTCAGAGTAGCGTTAATGCCAAACAGAGCATCAAGCAGGCAGATTACAGAAATCTGCATACACTGCATATAAAATGAATTTCTTATGAAAAGACTGGAGTCTGTTAGTACCATTTATCCATTAGCATCTAAAAGGTAACAGTCAGAAGCGGACACTGCAACTGGAAAAAAAACGTATTTTGACTTTGAAAATATTATATATACCACCTACACTGTTTGGGATATACTTGTTCAGTTCATTAAAGGGCATGTCAATCAAGGCGAGACGGGACGTCATGCCCAATAACCCAATGGCTGCTACCAGGAAGCACCTCACTGCTCCTGTTCTCGTTAACTTCAGGGGCATCTTTGCGAATTATGTATAATGTGAAACTGGGGTTTTGGGAGGTGCTGAACATTTATGTAAAAAGTTTTTTTTAGGCTGGACATGCCCTTCAACATTCAAAGCTCCAGAGCAACTATTTGTCTATCTGACTTGTTTTTTGTAAAATAAAATCTCAGTATTCATGTTGGCACTATGCAATATATAAGTGGGTTTGGGTTGCAGATTGGGCATAAAAGGCTCACCATCACTGCTATATATCAATGAATTGTTCTTTAACATACACATAATTTGTAATAGTTATTGCTGCATTCCCACTGCATGAACAATGCAACATCAGACATGAGGTAACGGGCAGTACTGGGTGAAGGTTTGTGTTACAACTCCCAACCCTGTACCCTATACATGTCCAT
This sequence comes from Hymenochirus boettgeri, assembly GCA_019447015.1. Classification (NCBI taxonomy): domain Eukaryota; kingdom Metazoa; phylum Chordata; class Amphibia; order Anura; family Pipidae; genus Hymenochirus; species Hymenochirus boettgeri. The sequence continues at coordinate 241,068,846 of CM033473.1, forward strand.
CTCCTTGGCACTGCAATGGTACAAAGCCCCTGTTATTGTCAGTGCCATGCCCTGCCCCCCTTCACATCCTACTACTACATGTGTTGTACCCAGGACTGGGCCTATTGCCGGGTACTCACAGGATCCCGGAACAGGACGTGCACACGAAGGCCCCCATAGTCATGTTGGCGTAGGTCGGGCCGCGCTGGTCACAGTCGAAACATTTGCGGTTATGAGGGAGGCTGGTCATTTCCCGAAGCATTTTCAGGTGCTTCTCCTCCTGCTTCCGTTTGGCGCTGGCCGCCATCCTGTGGGGGGAAGGGGGCAACGGGCAGGGGGGATGGGGAAAGGCAACTCACACCGGGATACACCGGGCGGTACCAAGCGGGCACAGCCAAGGGCCAGTGACGTGTGTCAAACGGAGGCGAGGCTTGAGGTGACGTCTGACGCAGGGGCGGGGCGGGGCTACTATAGAATGAATGACAGAGGAAAGGCGGAGGCAGAAAGTTCTGTCCTGTATAGAAAATCTGAAGTTACTAGCTGGCTGGCGTGGCTATACGTGCGGGCGTGTTAGTGGGTGGAAGAGTTAGTGGGCAATAGGCATGTAAGCAAACAGGACAGGAAGGAGACGGGAGTTTCCGGATTCTTGTCGCGGTTGCTTAGCAACCGGTTGGTAAAGCTACTCTATAACCATGGCCGGCCTAGGATAATTAGCACGATGTGTATCGTGTTGTACAAGGTTATAGTGTGGGCATTACAATTACTGGCTTGACACACTGCACAGTATACTCTAGGCTGGGCAGCTAGAAAATGGCTCACATCAACTTCCAGTATAATCTGCTATGGCTGAGGCCACACTAAGACACCAGCGCACTGGAAACATATTCAATAAAAGTTATTATCGTTTAAAATGGTGCTAATCAGATCAAAATCGCAATCGATTCTCACTTAAAAGCGTATTAGTGTGGCCTAGCCCTGAGGCCACTTAGCATGCACAGCGATCATGCAATGTTGCGCGTGTGCGATTGCACAAAAAATGCAGATCACATGCACCCCTATCAACAGATCGTACGCCAAGTTGCCAAGTTAAAAGTAAGGGTAATATTTTTAGTGATACTCCCACAGCCATGTGCTATGCTAGGGAGGCAAATGGAGTTTAGAAGTATTAAAAGACAATTACACTCACCTCCCCCTTCTTTCTCCATAGCTGCATAGTACCCAGGATGAGGTCCTTACTTTTAGGTACTTTACTTAACTCCAGCAATACTTACTCAAACTCTCCCTCGTTGCTCAGCCTCTTTTCTTGTAAGTGACAGACGCTCTGCAAGGTGGATCTTCCCATTGGCTGCATTGCGGACTGTCACTGACAATGGAAGAGAGGTGGGATGAAGTGGAGTACCAAGGGAGACTTTGAGCCAATATTTCAGGAGTTAAAAGTACCCAGAGGTGAGGACTTAGCGATTTATATTCTTACCCTGGGTACTATGCAACTATGGATCAGGGAGAAATTGAATATAATTGTACTTTAAAGCATGGCAAAGGGGTTGGTGTAAGACACTTTATGACAATCAAGTTTCTCATGCGGCCCCCTTTGGGTTTTTAGAGAACTGGGCACACTTTTCTATCAGCTACAGGCTCTTTAGTAGGGATGGACTGCACCACATTGATGATGGTGCTGCTGTTTTAGAGGTAAAGATGGCTAGAGGGTTGGAGGAGAACTAATAGCTTTAAAAGAAAAATATGAATCATTGCTAAATTATTCACATAACTGGGCAGTAAATATGGAAATATACTCCTTATTTAGACATGACAAAGTTAATAAGAAAGGAAGGCGTATGTATGTATGTTTAATAAAATTTAAGCCAAATTTAAAGGGCATGTCCACCCCCAAAACTATAATCCCCCCAATTACTGGCCCCACCATGTAGTGTACTTTAATCCTTACCTCACATCCCAGCTCCATATGGTTCTCCTGTAGTCCCCCCCCAAAGTCCCAAAAACTGCCCACCAGGAGGCTAGCAGGTCCATATAGGACACTGCCTGCTACCTGGCCTTCCGGAGATTTTTGCCATGCGTACTGCAGCCCTTCTCCTCCCTCCCCCTCCCTCCCTCTCCCTCCCTCTCCCTCCCGTTCTGCTATCCCTCCCCCTAGCGTTAATCCCCTTTAATATCTCCTTCCCCCATGTCCCCCAGCCCCAACCGCATAATTTTTATTTTTATAAAGCTCCCCAAACTTTTACTTACCTCTCCGCTTTCCTACGCGTAAGTGAGCTGCCGGCAGCCGCGTCCGTGATTGGCTGCCGCTCAGCCAATCACAGACGCGGCTGCCGGTCCCGCCCCTCTGCTTGCATTTCCTCGCAAGCAGAGGGCCGGGAGCGCGTCGGAGGAAAGAGGGGAGGTAAGTAGAGTTTGGGGGGCTTTCTAAAAAAATAAATAATGCGGTTGGGGCTGGGAGCCCAGGAGGAATGGTATATAAAAAATTTAATTTTAGGGTGGACATACCCTTTAAAAGATGTAATAGATGGGAGTATAAACAATGAGGCGGAAACAATATGGGTGGATCTGTGTACAGGAAGCAAGCCCAACCCCAAAATGTTTTTTAAGAATATCAATAGTAAAGACAGATTTGCCTGGTTTTTATGAAGAGATGAGTAAGAATTTAGATTCTGGCATAGCATTGGATGTAGTATACTTCGATTTTGCTAAAGCCTTTGATACTGTGCCATATATGCGACTATAGATTTATGTGATTGTAGATTTATGATTCCCTGTACAATACCATACTTTTTCAATAACCCGCGGTATAGCAGCTTTGTGATACTACAGGTTTTTTAATATGTTTTGGGGTTCTGTACTTAGGTGACTTCTTTTTAATCTGTTTATAAATGACTTACAAGTGGGCATTGAGAGCAAGGTACATTGGATATGTAAATAGACACAGGTGTGGAGCGTTCAGATTTAACTCCGTGGTGCGTTCCATTAGTAGGAAGGGCCTCCCAGGTACAGGCCAAATAACATACATGTTGATAGAGGAATAAACAGCGCTACTCACGGAGGTTGATATGAAGATAAAAACAGTCCTTTATTTAGTACATTCTAAAAACATGGAGACACATCAGTCTGTTTCACCCGCCTGACGCGTTTCGTGGGATTGTCCCATTTCATCAGAGGCCAGGTGTATCTACCGAAGGTAAGTATTTATAGATAACTACACTTACCTTTAAAACTTACCTTTAAACCTTCCCTTTAAGATATGGGTCCCTTTAAGACCCTCTAGATTCTAGCTGGCAGGCGGAATAGGTAAGGGAGGGCATGTGTGTCTGTTCATGTAATGTGGAGGGATTGCCTGGGTACTTTTTAGGACCTTCAGGCTTATCCCATTTAGGCCTCCCTCTGGATGCTTTCTGGGAGCAGAAAGGGAGGGTAAGTTTGGAAAGGTTCCTGGCGCTTACCGGCTGAAGGGATGTAAGTAGCCTCTCTCTACAGTTTAACAGCTATGGGCATAAGGGAGAGGCAGACAGATCCTGAACCACTTCCACGTTTGTACACTTGGTGCTGGTATCACTGAAAGCATGACCCCGAGCTTTCAATTAAAAAAAAATGGTGCTGTTAAGGTTGAACTGCACATTGTGTCAGGATTACTTGGGTCTATTCTTGCTTTCCCTGGAAGTTCCCCTGAAAGCTGATGACTGTTTGAATAACAGTTTAAAATATCCCTGTATAAAGATTTTATAGACACTCAAGGAGATTCAATAAAAGGTCTTATTGTTAAAGATGGTGCTAATTTTGCCCCAACCAATCAGATCTTATTTAACATTTGAAAGCTATCATCCGATTGGTTGGGGCAAAATTAGCACCATTTTTAATGATAAGAACTTTTATTGAATAACCCAGATTGTATCTACACATAGCAAAACATGCATACATAATTTATTTCCACTGTGCACCAACTGGCACACGTTTGCTAGTATTTATATATGTTTATCAATGGACATGACTTTTATTTTGCACTTCTCTTTTGTGGTGCCCTATGGGTTAAGCCACGTTGTGTTAACATCTTACTATGACACCATCTGTTTCATGCAATTTCCATCTAGGACATATTGGTTTTGATGTTTTTTTTCTGTTCATCGAGACATATAATTTACTGCAATTATCTAGGAAATGAACTAAGATTATTATTAGGGATCTGGTTTGAGATAAAGCAGTTAACATGGTAAGGATTTTACACAGGCTAACAGCACCCTGTTTTACATATTTGGAAATACAGCCACAGCTTGGCTTGTAGTAGCCTGATACAGGGTAATGAAAGACATGACATGTAGATGACCTTTTTGTGTATCTTCATTTACCGTATTTACTCAAGTATAAACCAAGGTTTTCAGGTTTTAAAAATAGCCTGAAAATCGAACCTCGGTTTATACTCGGGTCAATCACTTACCGCACTTATCCGCATCCTCTGATCTGCCGGCTGACGTCACTACTCGGTGCCTGTCTAACTTCCTGACGCCGAGAAGTGACATCAGAGCAGAGGATGCGGAGTGAGTGGCCGCCGGATTAATGAGAAAGTAAGAAAAGGACAAGTTAACACTGGGGGGGAGGGACAGTAACTAAAGCATGCTGGGAGTTGTAGTTTCCTAACATCTGGAGTGCCAAGGAATGGGGGTTACTGTATGGGATTACTGTATGGGAATCCTGCTGTCCATTTAAAGGCAACTTAAGCCTCAAAACAATGCAAAATCAGAAGGCAGTAGTGGTCATATTTTCTACCCCCCTAAGTCCCGCCTGGCCCCATTTATTTTGCAATTGTATGTCGGTCGCAAAGAAGAATGGAAAAGGCCAGGGGCGTCTCTAGGGACTGAGAAGATCAGGGGCACTTTTGGGCACTCAATGTGTTTTAGGCCATGCCCCCTCCCCGCCCAATTAATCCACACCCACTAGGTACTTAATAGAGATAGACAGAGAGACAAACTGAGAGCTAGATACACAGCCAGGAAGTTATGAATAGAAAGACAGAGAAATAGACAGACAGAGGTGTAGACAGAAATATACAGATTAATGACACAAATGTGCATTTCATAACATAATGGTGGCAGCCATGGGTATTTCATTACATACAGGTAGCCATAGGTATTTTATCACTGGTAGCCATGGGCATTTCATAACATAATGGTGGTAGCCATGGGCATTTCATAACATACTGGTGGTAGCCATCGTTATTTTATCATATACTGGTAGCCATGGATATTTCATAACATAATGGTGGTAGCCATGGGCATTTCATTACATACAGGTAGCCATGGGAATTTTTATCACATACTGGTATGTGATACAATTCCCATGGCTACCAGTAAATAATGGAATGCCCATGGCTACCATTCATCACATAATGTCAGCAAACTGGCAATTTCCCTGTGTGTCAGCAGTGGAGCAGCTAGAGCTAGTTTAATCCACATGCAGAGGCAGTGCAGGGGCGGCAATTCCTAATAGTCCTTTGCGGCTGTGAGGTGACGTCATCACACAGCTGCAAGGAACTATTGGGAACGCGAAGAAGGTTTGGGGCACCGCATAGCATGAGACTGCAAGATGCCTTCTGTTATAAGAAGGTGTTTCTCGGCTTTTATGCTTAGTGAAGGGCTTTTTGCTTCTTTTGGCCCCTCCCTCCCTAAGCTTTCTAGCTGCCTTTTCTACTTTTTTGAGGGCACTAATTTTCTCTATTAACCAATCATTTTTTTTTGCTAAAGTTACCCCCCCCCCATTTGATGTAGTGCTGGTAATGGGCGACGTTTGAGAGCATTTTCACTTTTCAACATGTTGCCAGACATGACACAATAAATACAGCGATGCTGCCAGCCCACATCACCAATACTATCGCTGCATATTGGTGTAGCAATACTGATTATCTATAAATATGCCCCTTAGTTTCCACAGATCCATAGATAAAAGAGAAAATGGAGGAAAAGAAAACGTAAAGCATTCCTTTAAATAGTCAAGCAAATGTTTTCATTTTTTACTACGGTAATAACATTTGTATAAGAAAATGTATTGTTTTATAAACAATACTGTACATAAATGCATTGTAAAAAAATTATTTCTAAAGATGCAATAAAGTTTAATAAATAAGCGTAATAACAAAAAAAATTCTTCCCTGTAATTAATTCTGTATATATCACATAGAGTTAGTATTTGCTCTTCCTGCAATGCCTTCCCACCACATTATAATATTGTGAAAGAGAAGAAATACTGACCAGAATGTTTTGGGATTTTTTTACTTACAAGCCTCACAGTATGGTTTAGACATTGTGAGGTGTAGGATTTAGGGGGTGTTCTATTGAATCTGAAATTTTTGTTTGGGGGTAGACATACCCTTTAAAGGGGTGGAATGGTAGGCGATGTCAGTTATTTGCTATTGTGGAAGATTGATTAAAGGATAGTGGTTATTTGCAGCAATTTTCTGATAAACTAAAACTGAAGTTTGGGAGACCGAGTCTGGAATCAATCTGTGAGTGATTGTTGCAGATGCAAACAATCCACCATTCAAATAGATACACTCTTCCTGATGCAACTCTGCTCTAAGTTATTTCTATAATTGTAGGAGGATATGCAGATGAAATGCAAACTGTGAGATTGTGGCAGATTGAAAGCAATGTTTAGGATTGTGTCAGATTAAAAATGACCCTGTGGAGTTTTTGGCTGATTAAGCTTGTATGAATAAGAAATCTTTATGTTGCAAGGCTATGAAGAAGTTTTGAATACATGCTGTGTGGAAACATTGAAATCGATGCAGCCTCAGATATTACTCATTTAGAAGGTATCTCCACTCAAAATCTATATTTGTGCCCTTCCGATTCACCCTTCCAATGTTTGTGCATACAGCGCAAGGGAGCATTGTGCACTTATAGGTACACTTATAGAAACAATCAATTGGAGAAAAGGTCCCTAATGATTTCACACTTAGACTAGATGACATGCGGTACATCCCACTACTTTGTCTGAATCTTATCTTCAATATCTCTTTAAATGCTCCATATATAGAATGATAAAAAAGTAGGACTGGAAGGGCAATTGTCATGATCAGCTAAAGTAATCCACAGGTATATTGTAGAAGATTGAAAAGAAACAATATGGTACCCATAGGGTTAAGAGTTTATGTTTCACCTGAGTTGAATCTGTTAAAGGGGGATAAAGAAGCGTTTATGAAAATGTGGAAATTTAGAATGTTCTATGAAAGTAATGGGTTTGATTCTGGGGAGGAGTGAAGCTTTATTGTTGGAAGATGATCAAACTATATCTGAGCTGCAAAAGGAAATGAAACCACATATAGAGGAGAAAGAATTTTTCAAGTTTATCTCCTGGAAATCTTGCTTCTCCTTCCTATATTAGGAGGAAAGACTCAAAAAAGAGCTTACATCTACTTCATAAAAAAATGTCAGGAAAAAAGAACAATGGAAAAAATACTTTGAATGTAGAAGAGAGATATATAGATGATGATGCATATTTATTCAAATTAACAACCTGTAGATAAATGTAGAACACTTGCAAAATATGTTTTTATTGGTTGGTAACGAACAACCTTTAAAAAAACAAAACAAAACATTTCTCCTAACAAGTGATGTACACGCCTCTTTGTTTTAAGCAAAATGCACTGTACTTTGTTTACGAATACTTTAAAAAATCTTTCAGTCTAATTTAATTAGGATGAAATTACTTACTGTATTCTGTTCCAGTCATTTGTGCAAGGACACGGAAGGACTTAGACTGCAGATTGGCAGCTCGACGTGCCCAGTCATCAATCTCATCTTCACTTTTGCCCTGATTTTTAACCACAGCCTGATACACTGGAGAAGCAATGTCTACAAGAGGATCTTTTACAGGAAGGTTACTGAAATGCAGAAAGGTGTTTTTTGAAAAATGCCAAACAAAAGCAAAAAACATAATGCCTCTCTACCATGCAGATCCAAAACAAACAACAATTAGATAATGTAAAAGGGAAAAAAAATTAAGAAGTTTAGAGGGTTACTACACCAGAAAAATAAACATTATCAAAGAGAACACATCAACCTCGGAAAAACATAAACTCATCTTAGTAGTAGAGTAAAAGTAAAGGACATTGCTTTAGATTGGTAGTGTTGTAAAATAGTTTACATCTGTTAGAAATGCAAAATTAATATAAATATACAAAGAAATCTGATACAGTGAATGTATAAATAAATGTTAAAATATGCCACTTAAATTGATTATTAACATTCAATATCAAAATCTCTTTTATAGGGGGTGGAACAGATAATTGTCTAAATGGTTTACAGTTATGGTTTTATGTAACCATACAATTTAAAAAATTGCTCTAAAATCTGATTAGTTGTCAGCCCCTATCATTATAAATAAGAGGTCATTTAATATCAGGGCCAGGGTTTTGTCTCTCTCAATCAGTTCTATCAATGCAGTACTGCCATCTTTCTTTGTGATTACATACAAATCAGTCACGATGTAGCAAGCTTGATTACTAATTTTGATATATTTCTAAATGGGCAGCACGGTGGCTCAGTGGTTAACACTGATGCCTTGGCAGCACTGAGGTCCTGAATTTGATTCCATTCTTGGACACATCTGCAAGGAGTTTGTATGTTCTCCCCATGCTTGCGTGGGTTTTTCTTCCGGGCATTCCGGGTTTCCCCCACAATCATAAAGACATACTGATAGGTTTTATGTGTCAAATAAATTTGCTTAGATTGTAAGCTCTTCAGAGCAGGGCCTGATGTGAATGTATCCAAGTATGTATAAGTAGCCCATATGCACACTAATCCCCAGGTGGGTGCAAAAATGTCCAAATTCCCCTACTCCACAGGGAAATAGGTCAATAACATAGATACAAGGTGGACTGCACTCCAAAATAGAACGTTTTATTCAAAGCCAAACATCAAACAGCAAAATACGACGTTTCGAGGGATACACCCCCTTCATCAGATGAAGGGGGTGTATCCCTCGAAACGTCGTGCTGTTTGATGTTTGGCTTTGAATAAAACGTTCTATTTTGGAGTGCAGTCCACCTTGTATCTATGTTATTGACCTATTTCCCTGTGGAGTAAGGGAATTTGGACATTTTTGCACCCACCTGGGGATTAGTGTGCATATGGGCTACTCATATATACTTAAGTTATGTTAAAACATTCAGGGCACTTTGCCAAAGATCCGGGGCACGTTCCCCGAAGGTTTTAACATAGTTACACCACTAGAAAAGGCGGTTCTGCGGTACTAATGAATGGGCACCTTTAGTGTCAGCAGGGAGTTGGAAGATAGTCTGACTTACATGCTGTGGTTAATTTTATTCATTGCTTGTTTTCACTTAAATATTTTCTGCCTGCTATATTTTATATATAGTGCTATGATTGTAAATGTACAATTGGGGCAACTATCGTTTAAGCAGCGGTATTGCAAAATATTGTGAAGTATGGCCCAGTGTGTGCTATTAAGATGAGTCAGTTTACATGCCCTTTAAGAAAGAAAAACAGCAATTTTGGCAGGTTTTTTTAGTATCGATGTGTCTTGGAAGTCACCGTGATTTTACAATAAATGAAAAAGGTACATTTTTAGTGCTGTTTATTAGAAATAAAATTTGCACATACTTTTACAACAAAAAATACATACAAATGGGGGATCCTGGGCATCATTACTTGCATATTCTTGTGCTTGCGTTTTTTTCAGATCATTGGAAACGCGGCAATGCACCGAGAACGCGCGTTTTCGGGTGCGCTGCAATTGCGCATGCAATTTGCATTCCGCATTTTTAATCGCAATCGCATGCGGTTTGCTATACCTAATGAAAAAGCGCAAACACAACGAAATGGCATGCGTGTGGTTGCGTTTGCAGCGCAGTGTGGCCGTGCCCTTAAGGCGTATTCTTACTGCAGAAATCTAGACAATGGGGTTTGAAACCTCATACAAATGGTTACTTATTAAACCGAGGAACAGTGGACCTGACTGGGCTGAGGCATGGCTGAAATACATTCCAGAGCCTTGCCATATATATGTAATGTTTTTATATAACTCGTCAGTGGTGTTCCTTAGGACTTTGTCATGGGTCAAGTGCTTTTTAATTATTCTTAAATGACCTAGAGGCAATCATGTAAGGTACTAGTCTGTGATTACTAATTAGGATTGTTAAAGGGGAACTGGGGGTGAAAACTGACTTATTTTAATATAAAATGCCACTTTTTTCTGAAAAGTACATGTATTTGCACTGAACTTCCCCTATAACATCCTGCACCTCTCACATAAACAATAGCTGTAGCCACACCTGCTCAATGGATGGGCACTGAAAATCCTAGTATTAATAATAATGGTTCTCAGAGCACATAAAATGGAGGTCTAAACAGCTTAGCGGAGCATAAAAGCAAACTATTGCTATCGTTAGAATGCTGGAGAGGTAAGTGCACCCTTAGGATATAATTTTAGTTCACCACGTTGCCCCTTTAAGAAAAATAGGTTCAGCGCAAGCTATATTCACCTTGTAGAGAAAATTAAATTACCATGGATTGGGCACCAAAAAAAAAAGTAGTGTCTACCGTATATACTCGAGTATTAACCGAGGTTTTAAGGTTTTAAAAGTACGTTACAAACCTGGCCTCGGTTTATACTCGGGTCAGAAAAAATTTGCCAAGCCTACCTGTTGCAGATGGGAAGCACCATTCAGCGAGGAGAGCGAAGGGGAGACCGGAGCAGTCAGAGACGCTGTCAGTACGCGCAGGCACGTCGGGCACGTAAGTTACGCACATCCCGCATAACCTGCACGTCCTGCTTTCGTCAGCGCCTTCTCACTGGAGCTGGTCATGGAGGAGCCTGCACGTCCTGCTTTTGTCAGCGCCTTCTCACTGGAGCTGGTCATGGAGGAGCCGTCAAGTAACAAGATCCGCTCAGCCCTCTGCTCAGTCCTCGTCTCAGTCCTCAGCCAGTAAGGATCCAATTGTGTATGGGGGGTTTAGGGGTGGACTAATAAGTCCAGTGTACAGTGGAGGGAGGGAGGAGGGGGTGGGTGAGGGATAGTTTATGAATTGTATTTTCTGTGTTTACTGTTCTTTTATAGAATATTACTCATGGCAGAAGTAAGAAAGAAATGTATTTTATTACAGTAACAGTAACATATGTTGAGCTTGCCACTCCTTGTGTTCAGAAACTACAACTCCCAGTAACCAAAACATGCTGGGAGTTGTAGTTTGCAAACATCTGGGGTGCCAAGGAATTAGGCTTTATTTGCCTTTTCAATGGACAGCAGAATTCTCATACAGTAATAACCAAATCCAGTATGGCTATTACTGTATGGGACTACTGTATGGGAATTCTGCTGTCCATTTCAAGAGCAACTAAAGCCTCAAACCAAAACAGAATCAGAAGGAGAATAGTATCTATTATTGCCTTCTGATTCTGTATTGTTTTGAGGCTTTAGATGCCCTTTAAATGGACAACAGAATTCCCGTACATTAGTCCCATACAGTGATAACCATACTGGATTTGGTTATTACTGTATGGGATTACTATATTGAAATTCTGCTGTCCATTTAAAGGGCAACTTAAGCCTCAAAACAATACAGAATCAGAAGGCAGTAGTGGTCATAATTTCTACCATCGGTTTATACTCGAGTCAATCACTTTTTTCTCCTTTTTTAGGTAAAACTAGGTACCTCGGTTTATACTCGGGACAGTTTATACTCGCGTATATACGGTATAGTTATTAAGGACATACTAACATAGTAATTGAGGTTGGCTAAAGACAAACATCCAACCTTTTCACACTGCTTTTAACCCTACCTTACAGTTAATCCAGAGGTAGGCAAAAACCCCAACAAAAAACAGCTAAAAAGGGGGGTGGGATTCCTTCCTGACTCCAAATGGCAATCGAAAAGTACTACAGTAAATGTATTAATACCTGTAATTATCAAATTTTTTTTTTTCATTTTGAAAACTTATCTAGGCCACAAGCTATTCAATGAATGCATTACTGTATAAACTTAAAACACGAAAATATTGTCCTGTATGCTCAATACAGTTGAGGGAGGAAAGCACAACTCAGGTAAAAAGGAGGTATATCAATACAGACACAGGCAGGTAAACTGATAATAGTAGAGAAGTTTCATTATGAGAACAGACCAGTAGGTTTTGTGTATTTTGGCAAAGAGACTCTTGGAAGAGGATATGACAACAAAAACAAGAGACAATGCCTTTATACTAGAGGAAAGACACTTTGATCTTAAACAATATAAATGGTTCTTAACTTTGATGACAGTAATGTTGGTGGATTTTTTTGTTGTTGGATGATGTGTATCTGTTGTATTCAATTAGATCAACTGGACTTGAAATGTAGTTCTTGAAGACTGGCTTTCTCAATTCAGAATGACTTGTACAAGAATCTGTGGCAATTATGTACCCTGGAAAATCCCAATTAGCATATCACAGCCAGGTGTTAAGGGTGTGATTGGATAGTGGCTAAGAGGTGTTATAGGAAAGCCCAGAGTAAGGTGTTAAAACAGCATTGTACATGGCAGACAGTTGGTGTTGAACCCCCCCACCTCTATTTAGGCTTGGTTTCTTTATTTTCACATAAATGGCCTCCTTAACACCTCTCTTGAACCAGTCACGTTCCTTCGCCAGTATGTTAACATTACAATCTTCAAAGGTATGTCCTTTATCCTTAAGATGCAGATACACGGCTGAGTCCTGACCCGAGGAATTGTCTCTTCTGTGCTGGGCCATACGTTGATGCAGTTGCTGTTTGGTCTCCCCCACATACAAATCAGAGCATTCTTCACTGCACTGCACTGCATATATGTCGCTTTTCTTGTGTTTAGGTATTGGGTCTTTCGGATGTACCAATTGCTGCCTCAGTGGTGTTGTTCGGTTTAAAGCAGACAGGGATACGATGTTTTTTGAAAATTTTCTTAATTTCCGGAGACCCCTGCTACATATGGGATGACCATGTTCTTCCTCCTGTCTTGCTTTTCCCCTTCATGTTGGTATTGTGTTCTTTTCTTTCCTTCTACTTCTTTTGACAAAGGCCCAGTCTGGTATCCACAAGTTTTAAGGGCTCCTCTGAGATGTTTCATTCTTAGCCTTCGCCTCTGTGCTAGTGGGGATGTTCCGGCTCTGTGTTGCAGGGTTCTGATGACACCCAGCTTGTGATCTAAAGGGTGGGGGGAGGCAAACATCAAATACTGATCTGTGTGTGTTGGTTTTCTGTAAACCTTTACTTCCAGTTTACCATTTTCCTTAACTTCTACCTGTGATATGCTAATTGGGATTTTCCAGGGTACATAATTGCCACAGTTCTTGTACAAGTCATTCTGAATTGAGAAAGCCAGTCGGATGACTAGCGAAACGTCTCTCAGAACTACATTTCAAGTCCAGTTGATCTAATTGAATACAACAGATATACCATGACCTGGATGAATGGAAACCTTCACAAGCACGTTGGATGATATGATGGTAAAATTCCTAAATATTTAAAAGAGACTTTCCAATGTCTTTCAATGATATAGTTATTTAAATGCATGCATGTTAATATATATGTGAAGGGATATGTCTTTGTGTGAAGTTCATAGTGTGTTTAGATGCAACACGGTTACTACTGCAACTGCTTATTGTACTTTACTACTTTAATGGTAATGTTCTGCTGGAACTGAAAGTGGTAATGGCAATACTCTGGGAAAGACTGCTGGCACTGAAGAGTTAATGGCAATACCTTGGAAAGTACTGGCACTGAAATTATAAATGCCAATAACTCTTGGAAAATCTGCTGGACTGAAGGCATGCAGCAGATCTCACCAAAATTCCCTGTTTGCCCTACTCAACTAGAAACAATTTCTGGAGAGAACACTGTTGCCACCACTGCGCATCCACTGAAACTTATCCTTCCAATCAGTATTTTATTAGTGGCCAGTGTCGCTGCATATGCACAAAAGTATGTATACACGCCTGCCTCACCTGGTACATCATGCGCCTCTTACTAACTAGTAAAGCGTTCCCACTATAAAGAAAGAAGCAGCAGACCGTGCCAGAAGGAAGAAACCAACTGTAGTTTACAGGCCGCACGAGGTGGGATGGCACTAAAATGGCTAGATACCTAATATAAGTCATTGGTATACTTTATATACATTTATTCATGGTCATTTAAATGGTAATAGTGAGAGTACACACATACATATACACTTTCCTATATATCCTATACCCCCCACCTCATTAGTAGGTCCTCTAAAACTCAATGCAATCTCCTATGAAGATACAAATATGTTTATATAATATAAATTATAACTTTTGCTATGTGCAAGTACTGGATTTTGCTGTAACTAAAGGAGGGTAACTAACTGTATGGTTGACAGTTTGGAATTCTATCTCTCAGTGCTAGATGATAGTGATTACAGGCATGCTCAGTTTAAAAAAAATCAGTTAGGAAAGGGAGGGGGCATACTGAACTGAGCAAAACATGTTTTGAAGGCATGCAGCAACACACATACCTCAGAGTAATTGCTACTCACATGTATTTTAATTTTTAGGCAGTCATTTTTTTCAGTATACATGCAAGAGCAATAAACTGGTTCTATCAGCATTATGTGTCAGTGTGGTGGGGCTGGGTCTAGTGTAAAAGGCTCAGTTGTTTACTTAATTATTAGTAGCTGGTGAGGCTTTCATGTGGGAGTTGGCTATCTGGGCCCTATCATTGTGTAGTAATATAGGTAAGAATTTACTCCAAAAACAAGCAATGCACTCTTCAACTATGGGTGCTACTCCTCTTGGTATCCTACCTCCAAGGATAATCGTTCAATAGGAAAATAAACAAAAAGCTGAGGGTTGCACTCCGAATCAACATTTTCTTTATTTAAGTGACCAACATCAAATAACACAAAGTTTTGTGGGGTGTTAGGTGCCTCCTGGGAAGGGGGCACCTAACACCCCCGAAACGTTGAGTTTTTTGATGTGTTCACTTAAAGAAACGTGATTAGGAGTAGGAATTTACTCCCTTCTGTGCAGAATCCAAACATTAAAAGAACAAATAAAAGCTGCCACCTACACCCATATGAATGTCTCCTCCCCTTCCACATACCTCTTACACAAGGATAGGATGAAAATCATCTTATATTCCCTTTGTTAGTCACTTGTTGATACAGCATGTTTTCTTAAATCTATGCGTGCATGTTTATTTGCATATCAGTGCAGGCATATTCCAATGCATATATGTTAGTGTATGCACAAATATAGTAAATTTATAAAGGCACAATAATACATAAAAATAACAGTTCATAAGTGTATCATGGAGATAGTGATAAGAGACAGAAGAAAAGATGAAGAGAGATTATATGACCAAGTCCTTCACCCGCTATTCTGTAAGGAAAAGCAACAAGGAAGTGGTTGAATGGCCTCAACTTGTAAAATATTTTGGTTATGTATCTTATTAGCATGACAAGTGATACATTTTAATTAGCAGTTTCTGGCTGAAATTAGGAAACCTTTGATTTTTTTTTAAACTATGCAGTAATAAAAATGTATCTTAGAGCTAGCACACTAGCGTTTTTTTCGCGCTTGCGCATGCATTTTTAGAACAACAATGCGGCAACGCTGGGATTGCGATTCCGTTTGTGATCACCATTTTAAAGCGTAATGGCATGCGATTTCGTATCTCAAATGAAGAAATCTCATGCGCAAACACAAGCATAATCGCACGCACAATCGCGTTTCCGGCGCGAGTGTGGCGTGCCCTAAATACCAACAAAATGCATTACATCCTACGTACCAGAGTTCTATTTAAGACAAACATCATTCATCAATGTATACATACAGATTGGTATGACATATATATTTATTTAATACAAATAAAACAATGGGATAGCTGGCTTAAAGAGTATGTTCACCCCTCAAATGCAAAATAATATATCCATAATCACCCCAAGAGTTGTGGCTGTAGTTCCCTGTTATGCAGCAAAATGTTCTTCACTTTCTACCCCTTGCCTCTCAAATGGTTTCTGCCTTATCGTCAAGCTAATGAATTAGTTATGAGCTACATAGCTCAGAGGAGGCAGCTAGGGGAATAGCATTCAGTCATTGGCTGTGATGTTAACTGTTACACCCATAAATGCCAGTCGCTAACCAGAGAAACTAGTTAAAGGACATCAGGAAGGGGGGATTGATTTACCAATTACAAATTTTAATTCGAGCGGTATTTTTGCTAAGTGCAGTATACATCCTTCATAGTAAGAATGCCAAAGAGAATAATCTGCCGAGTGGGATCTGTCAATGTTTATTTTGTTAAGAAATGAAATAAAAATTAGAAATTATTGATAATTTGGAGTTGAACAAAAGCTAGTGATGTTTTTCCATCTTTAAGCAGGTTCTACTGCTGCCGATTGTTTCTGCTTTTTTCTGCCCTTGAAAGTCTGCACAATAATCCCAAGGTCGCCTGTTCTTGTGAATCCGAATATTTTGCGAAGAGCTACTCGGGCAGCCTCCTCTTCTGCAGCAACAAACGACTCTCCTGGACCCTCTGCAATTTCTTTTTATCACTGCAGAAAACAAAGAGCAGTCAGATTGGCCAGTATTGAAGCAATTCTCTCAAAATCCAATGCTAGCAAGAGAATAAAAATGATTCCTGTATAAGCGCAACATGAACAAGGCTATCATTTTGTACAGTTGGTAGCAAATCTATAATATTTGATGTCTTCAGCCTTGTGACAGGCCAGGGACAGATGCACCTGCAAATCTTTTAGCCTTTCACCCATTCTGAAAGGGCATCTCCACTGATAAAAGTCACCTGGGTTGTAAGGATAGATATGTGTAAGATGGAAATGTACCTGCAGTATCTTGTGTCTTTGAGCAGTAGTTTAGAAGAATAATACAAACAATAGAAGCCTAGTGCACATCCAACTAATTGCTTACATTTAACTTTATCAGTGAATTGCGACTAAAAAGCCTGCCAGTACACTTCTATGCAATACTTTGTTTTATGCCAGACGTACCATTGTACTTAATTGGATGTCCCAGTGAACCCCACAGTGTAAAGTATGGAAAACCATGATTACAAATAACCTCTCAACCATCAGACTCATACATTAGATAGAGGGACGATAAATAAGTTTAACAAAATCTGGGCACCCTGGTATGAGTATATGGGTATAGACATAATGAATATGCATGGAACCAATGATACTAACAAACGTATAAAATACATTAAAATGAACACTCCAAAGCAAAATATGATGTCAATTATTAGATAACACTTATTAGTATCAAACAAAAATTTATATACAGCAAATATATATACAACAGAATGTATAACAGAATTTGGAAGACCCTTCCCCCCCCTTCCTTCCCATTCCACTATTTTCCTTCTTTATGTTAACTGTATAGTATGTAAAATGAAAATGCAACTTACAAGAGGTACCTATGAATATCCAATTTATATGTATGCAAACAATAACTATACTGTATGATCTTGTCCTGTATTCTACAGATAAACTATGTTTAAAAAAAAAAGCCTGCAGTAAATTTAAAGCAATTAGTTCAATAAATTGGCCAAAATATTTTAAGCCCAGCAACCATGTCATGGTTTACTTTATTCTGCTGGGTCCTAACCTTTAATCTCAGTAAATTTTACCTTCGTAAGAGACATAATTCTCAAACTTTATCTTAGTAACAGTACCTGCCTTTAATAAGATGGAAATCCTGTCGCTCGTTCGCTTACTGTCTAGGGACTGACTCTCCAGCTTTAAGTACTTGAACACATGGGCCATGGGGTGGAGCACACATTTCCCAGAGGCTTTGTCAACTTCCGATTGCAACAAGCAGTGGCCCATGTGTTCAAGTACTTAAAGTGGAGAGTCAGTCCCTAGACAGTAAGCGAACGAGCGACAGGGATTTTCATCTCATTAAAGGCAGGTACTTTAGTTGCATTCTGTGTGGATGTATACTATCCCATCTTTTGTCAGTAGTTTAGAAGAAATCCAATGAGTTTTCCCTGAATGCTGTGGATGGTGCAGGTCCGCCCACTTTCAGTGACTGCCTGCCTGTGAAATGTCCGAGTGTGAGTTCACCGATTAATGGAGGAATAATCACGACCATCACAGCAGCTTGCTGACTTCACTAATTAATGGAGGGTAATTAGGTACTATCTTTTCTCCTTTCACCCCTTCCCATACTAGATTGCCTCATATTCCCAGCATCCCCTATGAAATTAATCTTAGATCACTTTTTCAACCACCCCTCCCAGAGTTAGACAAAAAAAAACCTTTATTAAAACAACTCAAGGGTTTTAACTTTTCCTCCTGTCTCTCTCTGCATGATCAGCTGTAAAACTTAGAGTGAGGGAGGAAAGTTTCTTACTGCAGTCAAGTGGGTGTGTCTGCTACCATGATGATGCACATTGAGTAACAGCACCCCCAGCAAGGGGGAAGACACACCCCCAGGAACCAGCACAACTTTCCCATGTTGCTGCAAACAAACAGGAATTCTGAGGAAAAAAGGTAGGGTTGGGGGATGGTGTATTTTAAAATAAACCAAAAAAAAATGCTTTTTCCTCAGTTGAGATACCCTCAAAGTCTCAGGCCTTCCATTGTCCTCACCCCTTACAAAATGTACCCTTGATCCCATGCCCTCCTTTTTACTCAAACATTTCTGTAAAATACTAACCCATCTCTTGTCACATCTTAATTCTCCCTGACCTCTGGTATTTTTCCTGCTGCCTTTAAACATACATGTCAAGCCCCATTCTGCCTCTCCAACTACCATTTTACTTTTACTGTTTGTTTCTAAACACTAAGAACGTCTCGTCTTATGATAGTATTTGAGGTTGAATAAAGACATACGTCCATCCAGTTAACCCATCTAGCAATATCCTCATTTCCTGCCTAACGTGTGATCCAGAGGAAGGCAAAAAAAAACCCACCAAAATTCCTTCCTGACCAAGTGGCAATCGGAAATTTCCCTGGATCAACTCTACTTTATGTATCAATCCAGTAACTTGCAACATTCCTTATTTGCAGAAACATCCAGCTTTTTTTTTAAACTGACCAATGACCTGCCATAACAACGTCCATTGGAAGACCGTTCCATAGCTTTACCATTCTCCAGTGAAAAAACCTTCCGAACTTGAGGCTTAAACCTTTTTTCTTCAAATCTTTTAGGGATGTCCTCGTGTCCTTTGACATGTTCTATTGGTGAACAATGCCCCAGATAGTTTATGTATGGGCTGTTAATGTATTTATCACAGTAATCATATCCCCATGCAAGCGCCTTTTCTCCAGCGTCCATAATTGTAACTTTCCAGTCTCTTTCATATTCAAGCTCACCCAATCCCTTATTAATTTAGGTGCCCTTCTCTGAAACCTTTCCATTTCTTAAGATGTCCTTTTGTACACAGGATTCCAAAATTGACTGCTATTCCAAATGAGGCCTTACCAATGCTTTGTAAAGAGGAAGAATTACATTATCCTCCCTGAATCCATACTCTCTTTATACAAGCCAATACCATGCTGGTTCTGGCTGTTGCCGCCTGGCACTGCTTGCACTTTAAGTTTGTTATCCACCAAAACTCCAAGATCCCTTTCCAAAAGGGATTCACTTAACACAGCGTCATTTATAGTATACCGTATATACTCGAGTATAACCGACCCGAGTATAAACCGAGGTACCCAATTCAGCTTAAAATCCTAATAAAGTTATTGACCCGAGTATAAACCGAGGGAGAACTTGGCACTCAAGATGTTTGGAAACTACAACTCCCAGTAATAAAGCATGCTGGGAGTTGTAGTTTCCAAACATCTTGAATGCCAAGTTAGGGTGGCTCAAGATGTTTGGAAACTACAACTCCCAGCATGCTTTATTAGCTGGGAGTTGTAGTTTCCAAACATCTTGAATGCCACCTCACTTGGCATTCAAGATGTTTGGAAACTACAACTCCCAGCTAATAAAGCATGCTGGGAGTTGTAGTTCCCAAACATCTTGAATGCCCCCTCCCCCTCAGTTCAGTTTGTACCGGGGGCTCTTCTCCCTGTGGGCTTTCTCCCTGTGGACTCTTCTCCTGTGGGACTCTTCTCCCTGTGGACGACTCTTCTTCTTCTATCTTCCTCCATCCATCCCGGCAGGTACGGTATCAGCATTCCGGCAGCGCGCGTCCATTCCTGTACCGGCGCGCCGGCTGACGTCACTGCCGGCGCCGGGCTTGGCGCGGGCAGTGACGTCAGGCCGGCGCGCCAGTGCAGAAAAGGATTGCGCGGCTGCCGGAATGCCCAGGTAAGTGGTTGACTCGAGTATAAACCGAGTCCGAGTTTTCAGGCTGAATTTTCAGCCTGAAAAACTCTGGTATACTCGAGTATATACGGTAAGTAGCACAAGGATTTTTAAGTCCAAAATGCATCACCTTACATTTATCAACATTGAATTTCATCGGCCACTTAGCAGCCCAATGTGACAATCTATCTAGATCCCCTTGCAACGATTGCACATCCTCTGAAGTTTTAATGGTCGACAAAGTTATGTGTCGTCAGCAAACACAGAAAAACTTGCTGACAATACCCACTTCCAAATCATTAATAAATAGATTAAATAGAAACGGCCCCAGCACAGAACCCTGTGGCACCCCGCTTAGCACTTTAGTCCATAATGATGAAGCCCATTACTACCTCTGCATCCTATTCATTAACCAATTTTCTATCCATGTACAAATGGGACTCCCCAGACCAACAGACCTTAGCTTATACATAGTCGCCTGGGGGACTGTATCAAAAGCTTTTGCAAAATCCAAGTAAACTACATCTACTGCTATGCCAGAGTCTAAATTTCTACTTACTTCCTCATAAAAACCAAGAAAGTTAGTTTGACAAAGATCTATTACTCCTAAATCCATGCTGGTTACTACTTATAATGTCAGTCCTTGAAACATACTCTAGAACATGTTCCCTTATTAAACTTTCCAGGATCTTCCCACCACTGAAGTTAAACTTACAGGCCTGTAATTACCGGCTGTGAACGACTACCCTTTTTGAATATTGGAATAACATCAGACTTTTTCCAATCCAGAGGCACATCACCGGACATGAGGGAATCAGCAAAAAATAAGAAACAATGGCCTAGATAAAACAGAACTTAGCTCCTTAAGTACCCGAGGATGTATTTTATCCGGCCCAGGAGATTAATATTAACTTCTTTAGTTCTTTCTGTACCATATACTAGGTGATTATGAGAACAGACCAGTAGGTTTTGTGTATTTGGCAAAGAGACTCTTGGAAGAGGATATGACAACAAAAACAAGAGACAATGCCTTTATACTAGAGGAAAGACACTTTGATCTTAAACAATATAAATGGTTCTTAACTTTGATGACAGTAATGTTGGTGGATTTTTTGTTGTTGGATGATGTGTATCTGTTGTATTCAATTAGATCAACTGGACTGAAATGTAGTTCTTGAAGACTGGCTTTCTCAATTCAGAATGACTTGTACAAGAATCTGTGGCAATTATGTACCCTGGAAAATCCCAATTAGCATATCACAGCCAGGTGTTAAGGGTGTGATTGGATAGTGGCTAAGAGGTGTTATAGGAAAGCCCAGAGTAAGGTGTTTAAACAGATTGTACATGGCAGACAGTTGGTGTTGACCCAGAACCCCCCCACCTCTATTTAGGCTTGGTTTCTTTATTTTCACATAAATGGCCTCCTTAACACCTCTCTTGAACCAGTCACGTTCCTTCGCCAGTATGTTAACATTACAATCTTCAAAGGTATGTCCTTTATCCTTAAGATGCAGATACACGGCTGAGTCCTGACCCGAGGAATTGTCTCTTCTGTGCTGGGCCATACGTTGATGCAGTTGCTGTTTGGTCTCCCCCACATACAAATCAGAGCATTCTTCACTGCACTGCACTGCATATATGTCGCTTTTCTTGTGTTTAGGTATTGGGTCTTTCGGAGAACCAATTGCTGCCTCAGTGTGTTGTTCGGTTTAAAGCAGACAGGGATACGATGTTTTTTGAAAATTCTTCTTAATTTCTCGGAGACCCCTGCTACATATGGGATGACCATGTTCTTCCTCCTGTCTTGCTTTTCCCCTTCACTGTTGGTATTTGTGTTCTTTTCTTTCCTTCTACTTCTTTTGACAAAGGCCCAGTCTGGATATCCACAAGTTTTAAGGGCTCCTCTGAGATGTTTCATTTCTTTAGCCTTCGCCTCTGTGCTAGTGGGGATGTTCTCGGCTCTGTGTTGCAGGGTTCTGATGACACCCAGCTTGTGATCTAAAGGGTGGTGGGAGTCAAACATCAAATACTGATCTGTGTGTGTTGGTTTTCTGTAAACCTTTACTTCCAGTTTACCATTTTCCTTAACTTCTACCTGTGATATGCTAATTGGGATTTTCCAGGGTACATAATTGCCACAGATTCTTGTACAAGTCATTCTGAATTGAGAAAGCCAGTCGGATGACTAGCGAAACGTCTTCAAGAACTACATTTCAAGTCCAGTTGATCTAATTGAATACAACAGATATACCATGACCTGGATGAATGAGAACCTTCACAAGCACGTTGGATGATATGATGGTAAAATTCCTAAATACTTTTAAAAGAGACTTTTCCAATGCTCTTTCCAATGATATAGTTATTTAAATGCATGCATGTTAATATATATGTGAAGGGATATGTCTTTGTGTGAAGTTCATAGTGTGTTTAGATGCAACACGGTTACTACTGCAACTGCTTATTGTACTTTACTACTTTAATGGTAATGTTCTGCTGGAACTGAAAGTGGTAATGGCAATACTCTGGGAAAGACTGCTGGCACTGAAGAGTTAATGGCAATACCTTGGAAAGTACTGGCACTGAAATTATAAATGCCAATAACTCTTGGAAAATCTGCTGGCACTGAAGGCATGCCAGCAGATCTCACCAAATTTCCCTGTTCTGCCCTACTCAACTAGAAACAATTTCTGGAGAGAACACTGTTGCCACACACTGCGCATCCACTGAAACTTATCCTTCCAATCAGTATTTTATTAGTGGCCAGTGTCGCTGCATATGCACAAAAGTATGTATACACGCCTGCCTCACCTGGTACATCATGCGCCTCTTACTAACTAGTAAAGCGTTCCCACTATAAAGAAAAGAAGCAGCAGACAGTGCCAGAAGGAAGAAACCCATCTGTAGTTTAACAGGCCGCACGTAGGTGGGATGGCACTAAAATGGCTAGATACCTAATATAAGTCATTGGTATACTTTATATACATTTATTCATGGTCATTTAAATGGTAATAGTGAGAGTACACACATACATATACACCTTTCCTATATATCCTATACCCCCCACCTCATTAGTAGGTCCTAAAAACTCAATGCAATCTCCTATGAAGATACAAATATGTTTATATAATATAAATTATAACTTTTGCTATGTGCAAGTACTGGATTTTGCTGTAACTAAAGGAGGGTAACTAACTGTATTGGTGACAGTTGGGAATTCTATCTCTCAGTGCTAGATGATAGTGATTACAGAGCATGCTCAGTTTAAAAAAAATCAGTTAGGAAAGGGAGGGGGCATACTGAACCTGAGCAAAACATGTTTTGAAGGCATGCAGCAACACACATACCTCAGAGTAATTGCTACTCACATGTATTTTAATTTTTAGGCAGTCATTTTTTTCAGTATACATGCAAGAGCATAAAACTTGGTTCTATCAGCATTATGTGTCAGTGTGTTGGGGCTGGGTCTAGTGTAAAAGGCTCAGTTGTTTTACTTAATTATTAGTAGCTGGTGAGGCTTTCATGTGGGAGTTGGCTATCTGGGCCCTATCATCTTGTGTAGTAATATAGGTAAGAATTTACTCCAAACAACAAGTCCAATGCACTCTTCAACCTATGGGTGCTTACTCCTCTTGGTATCCTACCTCCAAGGATAATCGTTCAATAGGAAAATAAACAAAAAGCTGAGGGTTGCACTCCGAATCAACATTTTCTTTATTTAAGTGACCAACATCAAATAACACAAAGTTTTGTGGGGTGTTAGGTGCCTCCTGAGGAAGGGGGCACCTAACACCCCCCGAAACGTTGAGTTTTTTGATGTTGTTCACTTAAAGAAAACGTTGATTAGGAGTAGGAATTTACTCCCTTCTGTGCAGAATCCAATAACATTAAAAGAACAAATAAAAGCTGCCACCTACACCCATATGAATGTCTCCTCCCCTTCCACATACTCCACTTACCACAAGGATAGGATGAAAATCATCTTATATTCCCTTTGTTAGTCACTTGTTGATACAAGCATGTTTTCTTAAATCTATGCGTGCATGTTTATTTGCATATCAGTGCAGGCATATTCCAATGCATATATGTTAGTGTATGCACAAATATAGTAAATTTATAAAGGCACAATAATACATAAAAATAACAGTTCATAAGTGTATTTCATGGAGATAGTGATAAGAGACAGAAGAAAAAGATGAAGAGAGATTATATGACCAAGTCCTTCACCCGCTATTCTGTAAGGAAAAGCAAACAAGGAAGTGGTTGAATGGCCTCAACTTGTAAAATATTTTGGTTATGTATCTTATTTTAGCATGACAAGTGATACATTTTAATTAGCAGTTTCTGGCTGTAAATTAGGAAACCTTCTGATTTTTTTTTAAACTATGCAGTAAATAAAAATGTATCTTAGAGCTAGGCCACACTAGCGTTTTTTTCGCGCTTGCGCATGCATTTTTAGAACAACAATCGCGGCAACGCTGGCGATTGCGATTCCGTTTGTGATCACCATTTTAAAGCGTAATGGCATGCGATTTCGTATCTCAAATGAAGAAATCTCATGCGCAAACACAGCATAATCGCACGCACAATCGCGTTTCCGGCGCAGTGTGGCCGTGCCCTAAATAACCAAAATGCATTTACATCCTACGTACCAGAGTTCTATTTAAGACAACATCATTCATCAATGTATCTACATACAGATTGGTATGACATATATATTTATTTAATACAAATAAAACAATGGGATAGCTGGCTTAAAGAGTATGTTCACCCCTCAAATGCAAAATTATATATACCATAATCACCCCAAGAGTTGTGGCTGTATGTTCCCTGTTATGCAGCAAAATGTTCTTCACTTTCTACCCCTTGCCTCTCAAATGGTTTCTGCCTTATCGTCAAGCTAATTGAATTAGTTATGAGCTAAACATGCTCAGAGGAGGCAGCTAGGGGAATAGCATTCAGTCATTGGCTGTGATGTTAACTGTTACACCCATAAATGCCAGTCGCTAACCAGAGAAACTAGTTAAAGGACATCAGGAAGGGGGGATTGATTTACCAATATACAATTTTTAATTCGAGCGGTATTTTTGCTAAGTGCAGTATACATCCTTCATAGTAAGAATGCCAAAGAGAATAATCTGCCGAGTGGGATCTGTCAATGTTTATTTTGTTAAGAAATGAAATAAAAATTAGAAATTATATGATAATTTGGAGTTGAACAAAAGCTAGTGATGTTTTTCCATCTTCTAAGCAGGTTCTACCTGCTGCCGATTGTTTCTGCTTTTTTCTGCCCTTGAAAGTCTGCACAATAATCCCAAGGTCGCCTGTTCTCTGTGAATCCGAATATTTTGCGAAGAGCTACTCGGGCAGCCTCCTCTTCTGCAGCAACAACCGACTCTCCTGGACCCTCTGCAATTATCTTTTTATCACTGCAGAAACAAAAGAGCAGTCAGATTGGCCAGTATTGAAGCAATTCTCTCAAAATCCAATGCTAGCAAGAGAAATAAATGATTTCCTGTATAAGCGCAACATGAACAAGGCTATCATTTTGTACAGTTGGTAGCAAATCTTATAATATTTGATGTCTTCAGCCTTGTGACAGGCCAGGGACAGATGCACCTGCAAATCTTTTAGCCCTCTCACCCATTCTGAAAGGGCATCTCCACTGATAAAAGTCACCTGGGTTGTAAGGATAGATATGTGTAAGATGGAAATGTACCTGCAGTATCTTGTGTCTTTGAGCAGTAGTTTAGAAGAATATATACAAACAATAGAAGCCTAGTGCACATCCAACTAATTTGCTTACATTTAACTTTATCAGTGAATTGCGACTTAAAAAGCCTGCCAGTACACTTCTATGCAATACTTTGTTTTATGCCAGACGTACCATTGTACTAAATTGGATGTCCCAGTGAACCCCACAGTGTAAAGTATGGAAAACAATGATTACAAATAACCTCTCAACCATCAGACTCATACATTTAGATAGAGGGACGATAAATAAGTTTAACAAAATCTGGGCACCCTGGTATGAGTATATGGGTATAGACATAATGAATATGCATGGAACCAATGATACTAACAACGTATAAAATACATTAAAATGAACACTCCAAAGCAAAATATGATGTCAATTTATTAGATAACACTTATTAGTATCAAACAAAAATTATATACAGCAAATATATATACAACAGAATGTATAACAGAATTTGGAAGACCCTTCCCCCCCCCTTCCTTCCCATTTCCACTATTTTCCTTTTCTTTATGTTAACTGTATAGTATGTAAACTGAAAATGCAACTGTACAAGAGGTACCTATGAATATCCAATTTTATATGTATGCAAACACTAACTATACTGTATGATCTTGTCCTGTATTCTACAGATAAACTATGTTTAAAAAAAAAAGCCTGCCAGTAAATTTAAAGCAATTAGTTCAATAACTTGGCCAAATTATTTTAAGCCCAGCAACCATGTCATGGTTTACTTTATTCTGCTGGGTCCTAACCTTTAATCTCAGTAAATTTTACCTTCGTAAGAGACATAATTCTCAAACTTTATCTTAGTAACAGTACCTGCCTTTAATAAGATGGAAATCCCTGTCGCTCGTTCGCTTACTGTCTAGGGACTGACTCTCCAGCTTTAAGTACTTGAACACATGGGCCACTGTGGGTGGAGCACACATTTCCCAGAGGCTTTGTCAAACTTCCGATGCAACAAGCAGTGGCCCATGTGTTCAAGTACTTAAAGCTGGAGAGTCAGTCCCTAGACAGTAAGCGAACGAGCGACAGGGATTTTCATCTCATTAAAGGCAGGTACTTTAGTTGCATTCTGTGTGGATGTATACTATCCCATCTTTTGTCAGTAGTTTAGAAGAAATCCAATGAGTTTCTCCCTGAATGCTGTGGATGGTGCAGGTCCGCCCACTTTCAGTGACTGCCTGCCTGTGAAATGTCCGAGTGTGAGTTCACCGATTAATGGAGGAATAATCACGACCATCACAGCAGCTTGCTGACTTCACTAATTAATGGAGGCGTAATTAGGTACTATCTTTTTCTCTCTTCCACCCCTTCCCATACTAGATTGCCTCATATTCCCAGCATCCCCTATGAAATTAATCTTAGATCACTTTTTCAACCACCCCTCCCAGAGTTAGACACAAAAAAACCTTTATTAAAACCAACTCAAGGGTTTTAACTTTTCCTCCTGTCTCTCTCTGCATGATCAGCTGTAAAACTTAGAGAGTGAGGGAGGAAAGTTTCTTACTGCAGTCAAGTGGGTGTGTCTGCTACCATGATGATGCACATTGAGTAACAGCACCCCCAGCAAGGGGGAAGACACACCCCCAGGAACCAGCACAACTTTCCCATGTTGCTGCAAACAAACAGGAATTCTGAGGAAAAAAGGTAGGGTTGGGGGATGGTGTATTTTAAAATAAACCAAAAAAAAAATGCTTTTTCCTCAGTTGAGATACCCTCAAAGTCTCAGGCCTTCCATTGTCCTCACCCCTTACAAAATGTACCCTTGATCCCATGCCCTCCTTTTTACTCAAACATTTCTGTAAAATACTAACCCATACTCTTGCTCACATCTTTAATTCCTCCCTGACCTCTGGTATTTTTCCTGCTGCCTTTAAACATACATGTCAAGCCCCATTCTGCCTCTCCAACTACCATTTTACTTTTACTGTTTGTTTCTAAACACTAAGAACGTCTCGTCTTAGTATAGTATTTGAGGTTGAATAAAGACATACGTCCATCCAGTTCAACCCATCTAGCAATATCCTCATTTCCTGCCTAACCGTTGATCCAGAGGAAGGCAAAAAAAAACCCACCAAAATTCCTTCCTGACTCCAAGTGGCAATCGGAAATTTCCCTGGATCAACTCTACTTTATGTATCAATACCAGTAACTTGCAACATTCCTTATTTGCAGAAACTCATCCAGCTTTTTTTTTAAACTGACCAATGAACCTGCCATAACAACGTCCATTGGAAGACCGTTCCATAGCTTTACCATTCTCACAGTGAAAAAACCTTCCCGAACTTGAGGCTTAAACCTTTTTTCTTCAAATCTTAAGGGATGTCCTCGTGTCCTTTGACATGTTCTATTGGTGAACAATGCCCCAGATAGTTTATTGTATGGCCTGTTAATGTATTTATACACAGTAATCATATCCCCATGCAAGCGCCTTTTCTCCAGCGTCCATAATTGTAACTTTTCCAGTCTCTCTTCATATTCAAGCTCACCCAATCCCCTTATTAATTTAGTTGCCCTTCTCTGAACCCTTTCCATTTCTAAGATGTCCTTTTTGTACACAGGATTCCAAAATTGCACTGCATATTCCAAATGAGGCCTTACCAATGCTTTGTAAAGAGGAAGAATTACATTATCCTCCCTTGAATCCATACCTCTCTTTATACAAGCCAATACCATGCTGGTTCTGGCTGTTGCCGCCTGGCACTGCTTGCTACCTTTAAGTTTGTTATCCACCAAAACTCCAAGATCCCTTTCCAACAGGGATTCACTTAACACAGCGTCATTTATAGTATACCGTATATACTCGAGTATAAACCGAACCGAGTATAAACCGAGGTACCCAATTTCAGCTTAAATCCTAATAAAGTTATTGACCCGAGTATAAACCGAGGGTAGAAACTTGGCACTCAAGATGTTTGGAAACTACAACTCCCAGCTAATAAAGCATGTGGGAGTTGTAGTTTCCAAACATTGAATGCCAAGTTAGGTGGCATTCAAGATGTTTGGAAACTACAACTCCCAGCATGCTTTATTAGCTGGGAGTTGTAGTTTCCAAACATCTTGAATGCCACCCTCACTTGGCATTCAAGATGTTTGGAAACTACAACTCCCAGCTAATAAAGCATGCTGGGAGTTGTAGTTCCCAAACATCTTGAATGCCCCCCTCCCCCTCAGTTCAGTTTGTACCTGTGGGCTCTTCTCCCTGTGGACTCTTCTCCCTGTGGACTCTCCCCTGTGGACTCTTCTCCCTGTGGACGACTCTTCTTCTTCTATCTTCCTCCATCCATCCCGGCAGGTACGGTATCAGCATTCGGCAGCCGCGCGTCCATTCTGTACCGGCGCGCGGCTGACGTCACTGCCCGGCCGCGGGCTTGGCGCCGGGCAGTGACGTCAGGCCGGCGCGCCAGGGCAGAAAAGGATTGCGCGGCTGCCGGAATGCCCAGTAGTAATGGTTGACTCGAGTATAAAACGGTCCGAGTTTTCAGGCTGATTTTTCAGCCTGAAAAACTCTGTTTATACTCGAGTATATACGGTAAGTGCACAGGATTTTTAAGTCCAAAATGCATCACCTTACATTTATCAACATTGAATTTCATCGGCCACTTAGCAGCCCAATGTGACAATCTATCTAGATCCCCTTGCAACGATTGACATCCTCTGAAGTTTTTAATGGTCGACAAAGTTATGTGTCGTCAGCAAACACAGAAACCTTGCTGACAATACCCACTTCCAAATCATTAATAAATAGATTAAATAGAAACGGCCCCAGCACAGAACCCTGTGGCACCCCGCTTAGCACTTTAGTCCATAATGATGAAGCCCCATTAACTACTCTCTGCATCCTATTCATTAACCAATTTTCTACCATGTACAAATGTGACTCCCCAGACCAACAGACCTTAGCTTATACATTAGTCGCTATGGGGGACTGTATCAAAAGCTTTTGCAAAATCCAAGTAAATACATCTACTGCTATGCCAGAGTCTAAATTTCTACTTACTTCCTCATAAAAAAAAGAAAGTTAGTTTGACAAGATCTATTACTCCTAAATCCATGCTGGTTACTACTTATAATGTCAGTCCTTGAAACATACTCTAGAACATGTTCCCTTATTAACTTTCCAGGATCTTCCCCACCACTGAAGTTAAACTTACAGGCCTGTAATTACCCGGCTGTGAACGACTACCCTTTTTGAATATTGAATAAATCGACTTTTTCCAATCCAGAGGCACACCACCGGACATGAGGGAATCAGCAAAAATAAGAAACAATGGCCTAGATAAAACAGAACTTAGCTCCTTAAGTACCCGAGGATGTATTTTATCCGGCCCAGGAGATTAATATTAACCTTCTTTAGTTCTTTCTGTACCATATCCTCGGTTAACCAAAGTGCACTTGAATCTTGTATACCATTATTGCTACTATACTCTATGATATCTGTATTGGATCTTCTATAGTATATATAGAGGAAAAAAAATTATTCAAGACATTTGCTTTATCGCCATCCTCCGTAACTAACTTATCCCCATTAATTAATGGTGCCACATTCTCAGTCCTCATCTTCTTACTATTAATATACTTAAAAAGATTTTCAGGCTTAGTGATGCTTTGTTCAGCTATTCTAACTTCATTATTAATTTTAGCTAGTTTGATTGCTTTCTTACACTCCTTGTTACAGTTTTTAATCCCTAAAGGCCCTTTCCGTTCCCTCGGCCTTAAAGGTTTTAAATGCCTTTTTCTTCCTTTCCATTTGCCTCTTTACATCAGAATTCAGCCACATGGGCACGGATTTATTTCTTAACACCCATTACTAACACGTGGCACATGCTAGACATTTTACAAACTTTTTACAAACTAACTTTCTTTTTACTCACCTTTAAGTCTGCATTTGTTATTATGTTACAATCTTACCGTCATATAGTGTAGATACCTAGTGTACATGTCAGTCAACTCCAGGCATTACCACCAAATGCACACACCAATGACAAACACATTCCAACACTGGCAAGCCCCCCCAAAAATATGGTCAATTGCAAAAAAGAGACATATACTGACCAGTACAATCCCACAAAGTATACAGGAAGAACAGTAGCAGCCCCTGATTCTCTAGTTATTCTGGGTTCAGGCAGAGGTAGATTTCTCTGCGACAGTTCTTGTACCAGTAATGACATGGGATCTAAAACCAACCAGATGTCGAAAAGATCCTTTCCAATCAGTTGCGTGATTAAGAAATCCTACATGGAGAACAGGAAGAGTGGTTTTAATATTAGTCAGTTGATTTACAGATTTTTTACAGAATATCATGAGCTAAATGCAAAACCAGAGAGCCAGCCACAGACCGATTTCGGCTTTATTGAGTCATCATCAGTGTAGCGCAGGCCTCTGGTTTTGCAATGAGAAGTGCCTATATACAGACGTCTATTGCTTTATGGAGAAAGGAGGGGGAGAATCTGCAAGACTCCCTGTCACTCAGTAAAATTGTCATTTGTTGGCTGCCTAGGCCAACAATTATCTAATATGTGTACAAGGCCTTAAAGGGACACTAAACCTTGCATCTTTATCTATTATTCACACTTATTATCACCTGAGTTAAACTTGCCAGCTTCTCTCCAGCTGATCAGTGCACTGTCCCACCTGCACTATTATAGGCAAGCATGCTCAAAATATAGGAGCGCAGTTGAGACAGCATGCTATCTGCTGGTGTGAAGCTGCAAGTGGAACACCAGTAGATAAGTTTAACTCAGCAACCCCGGTGTTCTATTATTCACAGCAAGGTGGGAATAAGTGATCTCACCTCCCTGTGAATAATAGATTAAGTTGCAAGGTACCCGATTATAATGGTTTAGTGTCTCTTTAAGCTGGGTACACACAGTTTCAATAAAAAGCTGATCCCGTTGGATCTGACAAATCAGATTAATGCCAGACTTATTTTATATTTTAATACACGGTGTCAGGAATGTGTGTAGTGACTTAGCAAGAATGGGGTAACTATTGGTATTAGTTCTTTCAAAGGACCAATAAAAATGCCATTCCACCCTGGAACAGTCCCCAGTGTTATATTAGGGTATTGAAGCATGAAACCAGATCTTCTCTTCCAGACAATGTGGGGCCGAACTGTGTATCTGGAATTCTCTACAGCTAGAGGTCTGGTGGATACCTTATAAGGTCACTTTAAGGACAGCTATAAATGTAAAATAAATATATTTTGGTATTGGAATGTGTGAGACGGAAACCAATATTATATTTGTGAATGGGAAGGTAGGACCATTAAAATGATACTTTTGGCTAGTCGTAAATCTGGACATTCCTGGACACTCCCACCTCATGCATAACCCCGGAGGGAGTGGTTCAACAAGGGGCTTAAAAATCCTTGTAGCCCCTTTAACTGTGTTCATACTGAGGGGACATGCTAAATGTGTATGGGTCATATTTTCTTCTCGCTTCGGGACACAGGACTTCTAGTGAGTAGGGTCTGTGAATATTTTTATCCTTTATTTTATATAAAACTGTTGTACCTATTATATATCATTTTATTGTAGCACCATTTTATTTTATTTTGTATTATATGCACTGTCCACCTTTTGGAATATTAAATCTAAAATTTAATAAGTTTTGGCTTTGATGCTCTAAAAGAACTCAGTTAGCCTATGATAACTTTGTTTGTTTTTGGATATAATGCTGTGCTAGTGTAAATGCTAATTAACTCTGTGACTGTTTGTGAAGGACTGATGCTAATTAACCAGTTAGTTGCTGGAGTGAATGATGTAGTGTTACCATTTAGCTGCCAGAACAGGGAGTGAGTGTTCAGCTTCTGCGCAGCTGGAAAAACGCGGAGTGGTGGCAGCGAATACAGATTGTCAGATCACGTGCCCAGCGAATTGGCATTCGTGACACACGGATAAACACTTCTTTTGAAGCCCTTAAATGCTTTTGACTATATTTAAACCCAGCACTGGAGTAAAGACATCCCTGATTTTCAATTAGCGAGCCATAACTTTTCTGAAATCGCACAAAAAAGTAGCAACAACGTACCCTGATAAACAAATCAGCTCTCTGACTGCCACTGCTCTGCAGTAAAGCTCCAATGACAGCAAAGAAGGTTCTTTGTAAAGTTTCAAGGCCCAGAGGACACTCAGAGCTAAGTGCCAGGTCTTCTATTGCTAAATTCTGAGCAACATGGCATGTTGTTTCTTGGCTAGTAAGGTAGTCAACCAGAGATTTGACACCTTCCAAAGGCAGGTTTGGAAAGTTCTGCTTCAGGACTTTCTGAAGGTATGAAACAGTGAAGTTAGAGCCCAAATCTGCAAGCTCCTGGTTATCTTGCAGAGTCAAAGCTGCAGTCTCTTTGTCAAGGCCTAGCTCTAGTCGCCGACACTCCTCCTTTTTTACATACGAGCGGTTTACAAATGATGTTTTTAGCAGCTGTGGGGAGAATTTTTCATTCAAACGCTGTGAAAATGCAATAACTTCTGCATGATAGTCGAAATTTGGTTGCTGTGACCTAGAACAACATATTAACTCAGTTATAATTTACAGTGGAGAGACAGTAACAGACATTTAAAGGACAACTCCAACCTCATAATGACATGCTTTAGAAAGCATGTTATGCTTATATTTGTCAGCTTTCTAATTATTGCAGTTTTGAGGTGAGGGGCGTAATTTGCCTACAGTTTGTCACTAAAGTGAGTGCACCATCACATTGTTGTAAATATTTTATGTGTACATGTACATGTAATAAAACAGTGTAAATTTGCTGATCCTCAACACAAAGCCATTAATGTATAAACCTCTGGTAACAAATGTGAGTGCACCCCTAAGTGAAAAATGTCCAAATTGCACTAGTGAATTGAGTTCACTAGAGCTTCACACGTCACATTGGAATCCTCTTCCATGACGACATCACTGAGCTGTTCCTCCACCTTCTATTTGAGTATGCTCAATAGGGTTTAGGTCTGGAGACATGTTTGGCTAGTCCAACAGACTGTATATAACAGCTGTATGCTCTTGTCCACTCCGTTTCAGGGTGCTGACAATCTTCTTATATCTTAGGCCACGTTTATATAAAGCAACATAATCCTCAGTTTTTTTTATCATGAGGTGTCATGTTCAACTTCCAGTGACCATGTCACACTGAGTCACATGACATCAGGGAGGGAAAAAGAGTAATTCAGCACAATTTGGACATTTTCACTTAGGGTTATACTCACTTTTGTTGACAACCCTTCATACAATTATAGCTGTGTTTTGTGTTATTTTGAGGGGACAGCAAATTTACACTGTTATATATGCTGTACACTGTCTACTTTATGAACAAGTATAGATGATCCCACTCTTCCAGGTGGTGTTGTGGCTACTATATCCTCCAAATACTGCAGCCTCACAGTATGATGCAATATAGAGAATAAAGGCGAAGGTAAGTAGTCAAAAAACTTACAGACATAAGTGTCTACTTTGCTGTGTTTTTATTGTGCTATACTCATTTTCACCTACATGAATCTGTCAAGTGAGCACATTAAAAGCATAGCAAAGAAGATGCTTGCGTCTGCACATTTTTTCATTACTTACCTTCACCTTTATTCTCTACACTGACTACTTTACATTGTATCAAAGTGTCATATGTTCAGTATTGTCCCATGAAAAGATACAATAGAATATTTATAAAAATGTGAGGGTGTATTCACTTTTGTGACAAAATGTATATACAACTTTTCATTTGATGGCTGGACGTGCCCTTTAATACTTACTAATCCCTCTTACTGGCATTGTTAGAAATGCCCGTTGTCTGTATTGTGTATAGACACCATGTGTAATATTGAGACACAATGGATAATAGTAACATTAGACAGTGGATTCCATGAGGCCATGGCTGACCCTGTACACTATTTCCTAGTGTAGACACGTCCCTTCCCATACAGGTACACTGCTGCTCTCTACATCACTCGGATCCGAATGTGAAGGACCATCTCCAGTCCATGTGACCTTGCCAGCCTATCAGGGTCCTTCCAATACCTGTGACCATACCTTGGGACGGGCTTCGGCGGACCGTCCATTAGCCGCTGTTTCTCCATAGCTATTAGATACGCCCGTAACCAACGTTTCTTGCCTCTGACTGGGACGCAGCGGAACCCAAATACGGACAGAGTTCGAAATCCAGACAGCATGGACGCCATGACAAGCTGGGAAGGATTTCCCCCCAGGTCCTCCGGGAAAAGAACGCTTCCGGCAGGAGATATTTTCCCGGAGGACAAAAATGAAATCGTACGTTTCCGGTCGAAGTTGAAAACGTCACTTCCGTTCTCCAGAGATCAGGGTATCTAGTTGTGTGTCTAATACACGGAGGAATAGATGTTAATACTGTGTAAAGCTGGTATGTAATGAGGGTTACTAGCACATGTACATCTATACTGTACAGTATCTGTAGTCACTAATACATTAAATAGCGAGAGAATAAGCATTACAGCTTATCACTTCTGGGTAATTTCTATATTTCCATTGAAACTCTAAGGAAAGCAATATCTTTTAGAAGGTTTTTGCAGCATTCCACAAGCTAAATGCAAAACCAGAGTGACAGCTACAGACCGCTTTCTGCTTTATTGAGCCATCATCAGTGTAGCGCAGGTACAGATTAATGGCTTCTATGGTGAAGTCATGTCTGTTGGATGCGTTTTCACACCACCTACAACATTTACAACCATCTACATCCATCCCCCCCCCCCCCCAAAAAAAACCCTTAAATTTAATACTTATGGATCTCCAGTACCATACAGAATGAAGAGTTTCTTTATCCTTGCGGTCTTCAGTTCTCTTCTTCTAGGAAGCAGCTGTCAGTCAAGGCCTAGAAAGTGACGCCCGACTGTATGGGCTTGTAAAGCATGCAGAGGAGACATAAGTTTGGAGGATGGGAGCTAACAATGATCAAGAAGATCTTTGTTCTGCAACATCACGGGGAGCCATTTGTTTTGTGAATTTGAGGTTTTGGCGGCAGACAGCAGGTTATTGCATATTACTCAATTTACACAGCAAAAGAACCTGTAACAACTTTATGAAGAACCAATCAGAAAAAGTAAAATGAACCGCAGACAGCAGGTTACAAAACTTCATCAAAATATAAGATGTTCTGTCAAGGAATTTGTATGTCAGAGATAAGAAGAATAAGCTGATGAGAGCAATAAACGCAATGTTGCTGCTAGATGGTTTCATTGGATAGGATCAAAACTGTCACTGGAAGATGGCCCCAACTACAGAGTACAGATTGAACACTTTCCAAACTCAGATTCAGCTCACAGATTGCCTCAAAATGGTTTATCTGCACAGTCACACAATGCACCATCAAAGCTTGATGTAAAGGTCTTTGTCCGTTCAGGTGTATTCTGAATAAAAAAAACGTACAAATGAACATCTGATCCATATACGGTAATTGCACATAGAAATTAAAACCATTATAAACTGGCCAAGCAGGGTGAGGTCTCTTTCTCGCTCTGATTTTAAGGGCATGTCCACTCCCCAAACGAAAATATGCCCCACTGTGTAGTGTTAAAAATCCTTACCTTTTCCATATGGCTGTCCTGCAATGCCTTTTGAAAGTCCGGGAAACTGAAGAATAGGAGCCACTCTATGTAAAAAGGTATCTGCCCCTTCTCGGTCCTCATGGAGGACTCTAGCATGCACTGTGAATCTCTCTTCCCCCATCTTTCGGCTCCGCAATAATGCACCCACCCAACCCTAAACGCTATATTAAAATCGGGCCAGAAATGTACTTCCACACCTTCGTTCTCTTAGCTCCTTCTGTAGACCAGTAGATGCATCCTGATTGGATGACTTTCAGCCAATCACAGATGAGGCTGCTGGTCCCGCCTCTTCTGAACTTCAGTTCCTCATAATAAACAGAAGAGGCAGAGGGAACGAAGGTGGGCAAGTTAGTTTGTTGTCCGATTTTAATATAGGGGGGGGTCCTTAGGGTGTGCAATTTTTGTATGGGGGGGGCATGCTCTTTAATTTTTATGAGCACTACTGCACTTTATCTATTGCTTGCACCTTCTTACTATTTGGTGGTATAATGGATCCTTTTAAAGGATAACTATACTCTGAAAATTAACTTTTTAAAAATGTACAGTACCTGAAGCACGGATTAATTATTCCTACGTCACAATATTGTTAAGTTGAG
Source organism: Hymenochirus boettgeri (assembly GCA_019447015.1). Taxonomy (NCBI): domain Eukaryota; kingdom Metazoa; phylum Chordata; class Amphibia; order Anura; family Pipidae; genus Hymenochirus; species Hymenochirus boettgeri. The sequence continues at coordinate 241,106,009 of CM033473.1, forward strand.
GAGCTACAGCACATAGTTTTCATTTGCCAGGTTAGTCCTGGACTATTTCTGTATTAAAGACAGTGCTGAAGCCAGGAGGAAGACTGGCAGAATCAGTTTATTTGGGTTGGTGCTCCTCACAGAAACAATATTGGGAGGTAGGAATTACAAGACCTATAACCCTGTCCCCAGTACCTTTAATTTTAGCCATTAAAAAAAAAAAACTTTATAGAAATGATAGTTATCCTTCTTGAGGTCTGTATAAATAAAGGCATTTTTTGATTATTTACGCCGCAAGTGTGCAAGTGCTTTAAGGGTTCTGGGGTTTCTTTCCCAATTTATTGATGCCTTTATAAATATGTCCCACTGCATTTTTGCACTGCAAAATATGAATGCCGCACAATATTTTACAACCACCTTAAGGCAACTTTGCAATACTGCAACTTTATAAATATGCCTCAGAATAGTTATTTTCTACAGGTACTGTATGTAAACAAGAGAAAGAGGGACTTAGCAGTTGCTCTTGCACATTCATTATAGGTAACTGAGCAGGAGGGACATACTATAGACCAAGGCATTCACATTCTTCTTGTGAGACAGAGGAATATTTATGAAGATTGTTATAGGTATGCTCTTATTTTATGGCTGTCATTAAAGACTGCTGCAGTATTCTGTGGCCATTACCGCTTGATAGCAATATTTTGCACTGCAGTTATTATTTTACAACCGTGAGGTAAAATACAGACAGCATTGTACCATAACAATTGTTGACAGTATTTTACAATGTCAGTAAAGATGTGGTGTTTCCAATTTTCATAATACACCTTTAGAAATACAGATCTGAGTATACAGTGGTTGGAGCCATGTCCCAGTATTAGTGAATGTGCAAAAGGAACTCTGATATACAATTAATTTAACTAAAGTGCTTCAGAAGCTACTTCTTAAATTGTTTCTGTTTCACAAAACCTACAGAGAAAACTTAGCTGCTATCATTATGTCATGGTGGTTTGCAGCAGTGGTTAATATACAGACAATCGGTATGGATTCTACAGACATAAGTTTTAAATGGAAAGTACACACCCCACATAAAAATTTATAGTTACCTTCTCCTTTCCTGAAAACTGCAATAGTTACTAACCTACTACTAAATCTAATCCCTCTGAAAGAAATTGCAGGAAAAATATACTGTGTGGATTATTTTAATAACCCAAACATTAAATATGCACAACTACAGGCTTTGCATTTGTAAGACATCAAGCTGAGTAGATGATCCACATATTGTAAGAATTATTTACATAAATAGACATGCAGGTGGAATTTATGGGGGTTGAATAACTCATTCCCACAATTGTTTATAAGTGGTTGGGAAAAGCTTTTTATAATAGAACAAGGTAAACATTTAACAAGCCTATATTTGTTCAGTATATTTTACCAATATGTAATTTACTGCTAAATCCTGAGCTGTCCATACTTTCTGTGAATTGCAGTAAAAAAGAAAAAAAAAAAGACGTTATATAAAGGGTTTGTTTTTTTAATTTTTAAAATTCTAACAGCCTAGATTTATTGTGTGTACAGAATCTTTACATTTATGGGCAAGTGCCTCTGTCTATAAACAGCAAACCTAGGTAAGCCTTTGTCTATAAACAGCAAACCTAGGTAAGCCTTTGTCTATAAAGAGCCCCGCTCCTAGATGGCACCTGCAGCCTATAGCCCGTCCCGGAGTATGCGTCCATGCGGTCCCAAACCACCAAAAGTACAAGCTTCAGAGAAACGAACAGCACTTCCGGTTCCGGTAAAATCAACTTTATTGCTTCAAACACATCACAGAGTCTTCATCCAACGTGTTTCGGGGAACACCCCCTTAGTCATGGATGACTAGGGAGCATATCCTGCACATTAAGAAAGGGGATGATCATTCACCAATTGGTCATCATTTTATGCAGTGTAATAACTCCGACGTTAACTGTCTGAGTGTTAAAGTTATTGAACAGGTATGTACCCCTTTAAGAGAGGGTGATTATTTAAAACTTATATCAAAACGAGAGGTATTCTGGATTTTCCAATTACAAACTAGATCCCCCCAAGGATTGAATTCCAGGTGGGATGTTACCCATTTTGTGTGCATAATTGCCAATCTAAATATATGTTTTAATAAATTTGTAAATTTTAATATTTAATGTTGTATCCCAGTAAGGGGTTAACTATGTAATGGGCCTTCCCCTATAAATGGAGATAGACCCACCATGAAGTCATCCATGACTAAGGGGGTGTTCCCCGAAACGGGTCGGATGACGACTCTGTGATGTGTTTGAAGCAATAAAGTTGATTTTACCGGAACCGGAAGTGCTGTTCGTTTCTCTGAAGCTTTGTCTATAAACAGAAAACTGATAAAGCCTTTGTCTATAAACCGCAAACATATATAGCCTATGTCGATAAACAGCAAACCTATATAGCCTATGTCTATAAACAACAAACCTCCATAGCCTATGTCTATTAACAACAAACCTCTATAGCCTATGTCTATAAACAGTGAACCTATAAAGCTTATGTTTATAAACAGCAAAACTATATTGACCTGTTCTGCAGAGCCAAGGCAATTACCACACAAATGCAGGGGATAGGGAAAATACACCTTTCGGACTATTAAATGAAAACTAAATAGTACTTGCAGATTTCTTAGGGGCATATTTATAAAGGTTCAGTATCACTGTACAGCAGTACCACACCCTTTTCCAATTGCAATCTGTATTTTCTGATACGATTGTACAGTAACCATGCATCTGCAAATTACCGATAACCAGCTGTAATTTACTGCTACATTGTTACTACAAAAATCACACTGGAAAATGGCACCATGGAAGTGTATGGCACATACAAACACAGTTGCCAAATTTCATGCATTAGCAGTTTTTGTGATGTAGTTGGTACTTTATGTGGCAGTTAATTGCCAATATGGTTGTAAAATACCAATACCAGTCTGTATATTACAACCAAGATAAAAGGCATGTTATACTGTGCCTTTATAAATATGCCCCTAAACTAAACTGTAAATCTATTGGCACACATGAAAAGGCTACTAAACACTAAAAGCCCCCCTACCATGTATAGTTTTATGGGTAGTAGTAGCAAGTATTCCTACATACAGTTCTAATTCAATTAGCTGTAGACGTTTTGTCATTGAGTACAGCTTTCAATCTCACAGAGTTCAATGAAAAACATTAAATATTATGTGTATATATATGTATTTATTTCATAGAACTCCGCCAAAACAGCAAAACTACTAAAGCTTAATTACTTTTAAATAAAAACAAAACAGGAGGTAGGAATACTTGCTCCTACCCCCCCACAGAATAATAGATTATTGAGGGGGAAATATTGTTTTTAGAGTGTAGTTGATGGTTTTTCTATGAGGCTCGATTTTATTGTTATGCGAAGAACAAGTTAGATATTTTCCTCAGCACTTACATGCATTTCTCTCTAACACACCCATATTTCCTAATAGCATTGAAAAAAAACAACCTCTCTAATGCTGAAACGCCACACTGCATAAGGTTAAACATTTGAACTATGATCTGAAAACCTCTCTTGTCAAAACAGTGTACTGAAAGAGATTCTTCCCATTGTTCGCTGTGTAAATATCTCAATGTTATTCATGCAAGACAAAAGCTGAATCTTTAAAAATAAAAAGATTGCGGCTAAAACTGCAACTGTTTTTTTAACCCATTTCAGGAATGAAATGTATGCCTGTAGGATCCCTTTAATACTGAAAAAGGAATGGCATTGAAAAGTGTGCCTGATCAGAGGAGTCCTTTTCATTATTGTTAGGCTGTACTTTGTGCTGTGGATCTAGATGCCACCCCCACCCAACCCCTCAAATATCCAACTTTGAAAGTGGCTCTGTAAGTTCTTCTGGAACAGTCTCTGATAGTAATATCCCTTTTACGGAAGGCCAGGACACTAGCGTCTGAACCAAAACCAGCTGTTAAGGAGTCCGAAGATGATGATGATGGAATACATAGTCATTTCATGCTTCACCCTTTCCTTGTTTTCCTCTTCTAGCAGCAGCAGTCTTCTGTTAAGCTTTATTATCTATGAAAGGTAAATCACGATGTAAGGCACACTACACCAAACACAAAATATCACTCATACTTTGCCCTATGCAGTACTAAATAACATAACAGTTCTTGTAAAAACAAAAACTTAACCTACACACAGACCTTACAATGTACAGCAAATATTAGGCCATGTCCACCCCTAAAATTATATTTCACACATATGTAGAGAACTTCCCCAAACCCTGAAACCATAAAACACTGCATTGAAGAATAACAGTGTAACTGTACCTCTGGGCAGTGTGAGTATTATGGTTTCAGAGTTTGGGGGGTGGAGGGTGTTCTTTACATATGCAGACATGTATAATTTCGTTTACTGACAAAAACAGAAATACAAAAATCATAAGGAAATATTTTATTTACGTAGCTTGTAAATTATTTTTGCAAATGCTTTTCATATCTATTTATCCAATCAGCATCCCTCCAGATGTTTAAATACTACAATTCCCAAGTGAAGAGAGGAAATTATGGGAGTATAAGCTTTAACATTTGGAAGGGCACAGATTGGACATCCCTGATTTATAACATGGTTATATGGACTATCCAAGTGGTGCCAACTTAAAGTCAATCACTTTTATAATAAAACACTGTCCTCTTTAGAAAGTATAAAAGAACGTAATGTTGTTTCATTGAAATATAGAATTTGCCATAACCATCAGCTTATTTTATAGTTGGCAGCTGTTACAGGGTAAAAATAATTACTTCAAGTGAAACCCTGTTTTATACTAAAAAACTTATTGCCCAAACCTGGATTCAAGCATCCCTTCCCTCAATATCAAAATGGAAGACAGCTATTAATGCAACTCTTCCTTTTAAAAAACTGATCTATACCTACTAGGGCTGCCCCACTTAAAATGACAAAATATGGTCTAGATGGGAGACCTCCTCTCATACATGTAATGACTAAATGTTCAAATAAGATAAAAGAACAACAAATGGTTAAATGTTTACTTCCCAAGTTTATTATACATGGAAGAGCTATACAAAAGGCAGATTGTTCTTTTTTAGGGTATTAGAGTTTATTAAAGGGCAAGTCCAGCTTTAAAATGAAAACTTACATACAGGTAAATCACCCCCCACATAGTTTGAAATGTGAAATATATAAGTCTAACCTGAAATCCTGCACAATGTCCTGTTTCCCCTATTTCTGCTTCCTGGTTCTTCCAGTTAGCAACTGTCAGTTATGGATTTGACAGTTGACATCACAGCCAATGACTGAATGTTAATCCCCTGTCTGCCTCTTCTGAGCATGCCCAGGCTCAGTACAGGTTTCTAAATTGCTCAGTTTCCATGACACATCCAGAAGCATAGCAGGCATACAGTATTGAATTCATAGGACAAACTATGATATATCAACATATTTTAAAGAGGCCATTCTTTCTAAAAGATGTTCTTATGAGGGTACAGTTGTCCTTTAATGTTAATAAAATTAATGCATAATGATATAGAACATATATAACGATAGTCAACTGCTTGTTAGCAGAAATCGAATACTATGTACAACAAACCATTTATAATTGTTCCTGTACAATTTCTACTATTTATGCTCTGTAATGACATTTCTTTTATTATACTTTCAATAAAATTCCTCCGACAGGAGGGAAATTAATAAAATAATAATAATAATTACTCTATAAAATGCTGCAGAGGAGTGTGATTGTGGATCCCTGACGGCTCCTGTTGGACTAATTAAAGAACAGAAGGTAAGACTATAGCTCCTTTACCTCTGGTTCTTCATTTAAAGTGAAAAAGAGTAAGTACAGTTTTTCAGTGGAGATACTTTTTAATTTGAAAACCTGAAAATATTAAAAACCTACCTGTCTCCTTAATGATGCAGCATCTATAAGAGACAGATCATCAGGAGTCACATCTAAAGTTGAGTCTAATGCAGACATTGCAGACCTGCATAAGAAAAAGAGAAAAAACACAAGACACACTAGATATAAGGATACATATTTGAATAGGTAAATTAATACAGTTTAGTGGTTAATGGGTTGTTACACGCAGTGATATGCTGTGAAATCAAGCAAGTTCAACGTGGATCCCAGGGTCTTGGTTAGTGCAGAATATTCCAGATACAAAGCTACTCTCCTGCAAAAAGTATACACAGGGCAGCTAGTTGGTGTTGCTTTCCAGCAGCCAGATCAGCAAGTTTTGTCTGAGACACTGTGAAAGTGAAATGTTGTACACAGAGATTCCTTAGTGCTTAAAGGGACACTATACTGAAAAAATGACTTTGCCTCATCTTAATCTATAATTAAATACATTTAAGTAGCACTTACTCAGATTTGTGTGTGTTGCTGCTTGCCTTCAATCCAGCACACATTTTGTTTAGGAGCAGTATCCCCCCTCCCACTTCCATCCAAACTGACTTTTTCCCACAAACCAACTGTCAAGCCTGCACACTGCATACAGCATTCCAACTCTGTCACCATTCCAGCTGTAGTAAAACTACTCACAGAAGAATAGTTTTTGAGAGCAAGGAACTTGGTTGACAGCTGAAATATAAGAAGTTTTAGATTGGATATCTAAAGAAATAGGGGGCAGATTAACCTGAAAAATGATACAGTTCTGGTTGGGAAGAATTATAGTTTCCAGTTATGGTCAATTTAAAATAAACCTATTTTTCGGTATAGATGCCCTTTAAAGAAATCACTGGGGGAAAAACACATTCTAGGATTGGTATTACACTGAAGCAATACTGTTCATTTATAATTATGCCCCTAGTTCCATACCCCTGGGGAGAAGAGAAGACCAGAGAAGATCAGCAGGGAGTAAGGAAATATTGTAGCTTTTTGCTATAGTCTCAGGAGGTGAGGGCCTTACCATAGATTTAGCAAAAGAAAGTAAGTTTGCTAAAAGGTTTTAGTTTCTATTTAAAGGACAAGTCCAGCCCTAAAATGAAAACTTACATACAGGTAAATCATCCCCCCAAAACCGTAAACGGTAATAGTTTGAAATCTGAAATATATAAATCTAACCTGAAAAATCCTGCACAATGTCCTGTTGCCCCTGTTTCTGCTTCCTGGTCTTCCAGTTAGCAACTGTCAGTTATAGATTTGACAGTTGACATCACTGCCAATGACTGAACGTTAATCCCCTGTCTGCCTCTTCTGAGCATGTCCGGGCTCAGTACAGGTTTCTAAATCGCTCAGTTTCCATGAGGCCTCCAGAAGCATAGCAGGCATACAGTAATGAATTCATAGGACAAACTATGATATATCAACATATTTTGAAGAGGCCATTCTTTCTAAAAGATTTTCTTATGAGGGTGGAGTTGTCCTTTAAACCCTTAAAACAAAAAAATGGTCTCTTGTCAGTTACCTTCCCCCAACCCAACTGACAAATCCATCACTTCATTAGATGCATTACTAACCAGATATTTAAGGACAATTATTCTTTCTGGCAGAGTAAGATGGCTCCTCCCTGCATGCAGTCAAACAAAGACTGCTGACATGCTGACTGCTGACAATTATTGACTATTGTTTCCCCTGCTGCCATCCCTGCACATGCTCAGGCTTATTAAAAGCCTATTGTAACTAGATATTTAAAAAGTTCTCTCCTGTTCTGGCAAATGTATGTAATAAACTGGCAAAAATAGCAGTTGTGGTTCGCATGCAGATAACTGGAAATTCACCATTTGTTTGCTTTAAAGGGTCAGTTTAGTGCAAATTATCAATATTTGTTAAATTGTTAGTTTGTGTAATGCCTTCTTAGTTATTTTACATATTCTCTCCCATTTTGAAAAATCTGTTGATTTCATGCCCTTTGCTATTCCCTGCTGTTGACATTTATGAGCTGACATTTCAGGTTCTAACGGTCCTTCTTCTTCCCAGAATGCACCACATCCTTGGAATGTTCCTAACAGTAACTTCTACTGATTGGCTGTTGGATGGGTCAAAGATGCTCAGATCTCTACTGAGCAACTGAATCAACCCAGTCGCTGGGTCAAGGGCAAGACCATAACGGTCTCTACTAGGGGTCCGGGCAAACAGGAAGCCAGTATTTTGGTTGCATTTATTTATGCACAGACAAAATGCTGAATTGGCAGATTGAGGTCATTGGGATGGAAAAATACTGCTCTTTTTTCTGAAAAGTACATGTATTTGCACTGAACTTCCCCTTTAAGGGTGGACATGCACTTTAAATAAAACATAAAAAAAAAAAAAAAAAAAAAAAGATACCCTTCAGAAAAGTACAAGCGTTGAAAAATGTGCTGAAATCTCAAAGTCTTTGTTTTATTACAGGAAGTAACATGCTATTTAGAGCACACCTATAATAAATGAAATATATTCCAAACATAAACTCTGCTCAGGACCATCACATCATAAGAGCCATTATAATGCAGACAAAGCTACTAGTGATACTCAGACTTTTCCCCTAAATATTAATTTCACCAGAAATCCATATGCCAGGTGGCCATTCAGAAAACAAGGCTGTTTAATGATAAACCACCAACTATATAAATGGTTTACAAAGAAGTTGCCAGGTAAAGGGAAACATTTCTTTTAACAATATAGTATTCCAAAGTCGATTGGTTGCTGTGGTTGTCACGGTACTGGTGATCTAATATATTGAATTTATATCTATTGTATAACTTTTAAATTCTAAATTGTACTGTTCTATATGCTCAGTACTCACTCGGAATATAGGGGAGATCTGGGTGTATAAACCCCAGATCTGGCACTTTGTTCTTTATGGTTCCCTTCTATAAACTATATCTCCTTGGAGCTTGTATAAACGTTACCAAATTAACTTTCAATATATTCAACAAATTAGTTTGCTCGGATCGGGACTCACCCGCCTGTTAAAGTGGTCCGGGTGCAGGACCGCCCTGGACCCTTCGCTTGATCAGATCAAATGATAAAATTTCCTGTATGCCCATCTACAGCTACAGGAAACATTTCTTTCTAGTGTTTAAATTGACTTAATTTAGAGATGTGTTAAAAGGAACAAGAATAACAGGAAAGGAGTAAAGGACTACCGGACCAATGATAGGAGACAGAGGTTACCTGGGATTATCGTGATGGGCAACAGGAGCAGAGGCCGACGATCCTCCACGCAAGATTGGCCTGGAACAAGCATATGTTGAGGGAAGGGAGAGACAAAGATAGACAATGGTAGAGGTAAAAACAATAGGTGTAAGGAAACAGGTTTAATAAGCACCTAAATGTATACAGTGCTGTTTTATTTAAGACAGGTGTTCATCACATGCTAAATAAAAAAAAGACTAGGAAATGGTGGCCATGAAAGGATTGTGGGGGTAAGAAGGGTAATTGGGAAGACATTCACCTGCGGTTTTCATCCAGCACATCGAGGACCTGCTGATATGCCCTGCGGGTGGAGGTCTGGATGAGCGACAGTATGCCACGGGCAGAGAAAAGATCTGCTCCAACTGCAGGGAGCGAGGGAGCGGGGCACAGGCGGCCTGCAGGGGTAGACGGAGTCGGGCTAACGAAAGCAGAGCAGTAGAAAAACAAAAAGTAAGACCATGTAAGAAGGACAATGGGTAGCAGAGGAAAGAAACTAAAAAGTCAATCTTGGAATATAAGTAAAAAGAATAAGGGAACAGAATGTCGGAAGACAAAGAGGTGAAAGAAGTGGACATTATACTACCAAATACAGAATAGGGGATAAGCTTGAAAGAGCAGAAAAACAAAAAAGGAAAGATAAAAGTGTCTGATTATGGATCAGTGCTAAATTCAGACTGCTATCGGAGTACACACGGGCAAGTTGGGCCATGCAGAAAGATACACTATGCATGAGTGTGAGGTTTAATGGAGATGTAAAGGACTATACATAATAAACTGTGAATTGCTCTTTATAAGCTAACAGTGCGATTTGTCTGGATACAGCAATCCTTTGTAAAATGTAATCAGGGGGAGCACATGACTTCCAGTGCAGCCTGTCCTGCTCTCTGAATGCATTTTAAAGGGCATGTCCACCCCTTTTTTATACTTTTTATATAAATGTAGGTAAAGGTCCCCCAGCCCCAACCGCCATAATAGATTTTTTAGAAAGTGCTCCGATTTTTACTTACCTTACCTCTCTCCTCCACCGCACTCTCCTGGCCCTCTGCTTGCATGGAATTGCAAGCAGGGGGCGGGACTGGCAGCCGCGTCTCTGATTGGCTGAGAGGCAGCCAATCAGGGACGCGGCTGCCGGCTGCTCAGAACGCCGGGGCAGAGTGGTAAGGTAAGTAACTATTGGGGGACTCTCTCTAAATTCTATTATAGCGGTTGGGGCTGGGGGACCTATACCTATATTATGACCAAGGGGTTAAGAGCTAGGGGGAGGGACAGCAAAACGGGAGGGAGAGGGGGGGGGGGAGGACTCTCCTGCGCATGCCTCAAACCTTGTCAAGGTTGAGGCAGACACAGGAGCAGGATGAGTCACACAGAGCTCCTACACTGCAGTTTCCTGGACTTTGGAGGGGCACAGCAGGAGAACCATTTGGAGCAGAAATGTAAGGTAAGGATTTTATTAAACTACAGAGTGGGGCCAGTATAGGGGTTAAATTTTAGTTTTGGGGGTGGACATGCCCTATAAATCTAACCAATAGCTAAAAGTTCTGTTTTTTTCCCATAAGGCGGACCCTCCCATTGTATCATGACAAGCTCCTCCAATCAGTGATTATGCAAGAAAGTAATGTGCTCTCCCTTACTTGCTGATTTTTGCTGCATCTAAGGAATATATTGGAATTTTCTAATAATGGGGAAAACACAGTTTAATCATTGTTCATAGCATTTACATCTTCTTTAAATAAACTGCAGTAAAAATGATATATATGAGCTGGTTACCGTTACAGCAGTTACTTTCCTAGCTGCCCTTTTTACAATTTGGGGCCTGGAAGTTCTCCGTCATAAAACCCCCTACAGTGTTATTATGGTTTTATTGAATACATTATATACCAAACAGAACATAAAACATTTGCTTTTTAACTAATTACATTTTTCTCTAGAGACGTTACTGGAACACAATGTACACTGCATTTATCTGCTGTATATAGAATAAATATATTCTATATCTCTCTAGACCACAGTAGGAATATTCCTTCCTCTGATCACAAACCAAGGCTTCTCTTTTGTTCGTGTCAATTAGAACAAATAACCAGGTTTAAAGGGTATGTCCACCCTTAAAACTCATTTTTAATATGCTGTTCCCCCATGTCCCCCAGCCCCAACCGCATATTTTTTTTTTCAAAAAGCTCCCCAAACTCTTACTTACCTCTCCGCTTTCCTCCGCTGCACTGAATGACTGGCAGCCGCGTCCGTGATTGGCTGCCGCTCAGCCAATCACAGACGCGACTGCCGGTCCCGCCCCTCTGCTTGCATTCTCGCAAGCAGAGGGCCGGCAGTGCGGCGGAGGAACGAGGGGAGGTAAGTAAGAGTTTGGGGGGCTTTCTGAAAAAAAAAATTATGCGGTTGGGGCTGGGGGACATGGGGGATTTGGTGCTAGGGGGAGGGATAGTAGAACGGGAGGGAGAGGGAGGGGGGAGAAGGGCTGCAGTACGCATGGCAAATATCTACCGGAGGCAAGGTAGCAGGCAGAGCCCTGCTATCCTCCTGGTGGTTAGTTTTGGGACTTTGGGGGGGTCTACAGGAGAACCCTATGGAGCTGGGATGTGAGGTAAGGATTAAACTACACTACATGGTGGGGCCAGTAGTTTGGGGGGGGGGGGGGGGGGGGATTATAGTTTTGGGGGTGGACATGCCTTTAAGTAACAAGGCAGCAAACCCTACATGTATATATAAGAGATAATCTAAAGCTATTATGCCAGAGGAAAACCCTGACTGGAAAGTGTATTCAGAGCTTAATTCACAATACCAAGCTAGAGAAGCACAACATGTTTTTAAAAATTAAATTAAGTTGCGAGCATCTGAAAATCAGTAGGATGTAAATTTTACATTAGTCACTCATAAGTAGCTTTGTAGCCAAGTGTGAATTCTAAGGAAATATTGCACTGATACTCCCATTATAATTTTGATGACTCATTATAAATATATAATACAAGGCTTTCAAATTCTAATGGAAGCAGAAGTGGAATATTTGGAAAAGTAACTCAGCTACAAAAAAAAAAAGTTTAAACCTAGGTTTGGAGGGGTAATCTGCAGCCAAGGCATGCTAGGATTTATAGTTTCCAGACATCTGAAGTGCTGAGGGTTAAACTGTCCTTTGGCATTGAAACTTTATGTATAACTATATAAATGTTACATTAATATAAGTGAATCTTTTAAAACACAAAATTAACATCTCCCCATATCAATACTATAAACAGTTGGTGCAAAGATCACACTAGATGTATGATTCTGCTATCTATAAATCCACCTTCAGGTCCTTAGCCCCTGTATCTATTGTGATCTTATTTGTGTTTATGTTCAACTGGTTGTAAGATCTGTAGGGGGGAAGTGGGCGTGGGAGTATCCCAGTCAGGGGATTTGTTTCTATGTACAATAAATATTTGTTATAGCATATAATCCCCTACTTTGCCTTCTTTTTTGTTCTATTAATTTTCTTTCAAGGCAACAGACTGTATATCTATAAACGGATCAGTACTCTGCTGGTCGAAAAAACAAGTGGCCTATTGAAGATAGTGTGATCTCCCAAAATTTACCTACATGTTCGATTTCAATTTGGATGAAAATTTTACCAAGATCAGTCTTTCACAGCAAAAATTTCACCCCAGTCTACCAAAATATTACTCATCCGGTTAGGCTGAAATGTCATCCTGTGGGAAGATCTTTATCAGGTTAACTGTAATGTGTTAACACTTATAAATATAAGGCTGGGTACACATGGCCAGATTTTTCATCCCAATCGACTGATACTTCCATGTATCTGTCGGTCAGGCTGAAGAATCTGTGTTGGTAAATCATGGGTAGTCGTGCAGTTCCCTATGGAACCGCATCATCGGTTGCAAAATCTGTCGGCCTCGGCAACAGTCGCAACTGAAAGTTCCCGCAACCAATCATTTTTCCAGGCCAAGCACTTGCTAGTAGCGAACGCTCGGTCGGGGCAAAATGTCTCCTTGTGTGTACCCACCTTATCAGCTTAAATCTGCAAAACTTTTAGAAATAAACACAATGAAAAATGAATTCAGACCTTACTTCCTTAATGAATATGTTTAGGCAGCAGAGAGGAAATTGCACAATATAAAACAGGAAAAGTGCATGTTATGAAGTATGAAAGAATTGGGAGCTACACAAGGAAAAAAATATATTGCGAATCAGGAGACACTTACATGGAGTCGTGTCTAACAAGCTGTCCGTTCTGCCGCAATACACTGTCAGACACAAGTCGGTCTCGTTTCTGGAGCCCACTACTACGCATCTAGGGATTTAGATCAGAGGGGTCAAGACATCTGATAAACACAGCTTGCCTAATCATTTACAGGGTTAATACTTACAGTGAATTCTCCCTTATTTACAACGCTCAACTATATAATTTTTATATGCATGGGATAACCAGCACCTACTTTATAATGGATTTTTTTTTTTTTTCATTGCCCACAACTATCACTATACTGTTTTTTGTTGTTCTGTCACCTATTTCATTTCAAATGAAAAGTACTTGGGACAGGGACATAGGATTGGTAATTCCTACCTCCAAATATTATTTCTGTGAGGAGCACCAGCCCAAAGATAACAGATTCTTCCTCCTGGCTTCAGCATTATCTTTAATAAAGGATTAGTCCAGGACTAACTTGGCAAATAAAAACTGTTAGTGCTGTAGCTCATTAACAAAATGAACTTCTGAGGTAGGAATAATCAATCCTACCTCCCTGCCCCAGGTACTTCCCATTTTTAAAAAGTTTACAGGTAAGGAAGTGAATTTTTTCAGTATAGTTGCCCTTTACTGTATGCTCGACTTCCTGTCACCTGATCTGTGGCCAAGTGTTACCGTATATACTCGAGTATAAACCGAGTTTTTCAGGCTGTAAAATCAGCCTGAAAACTTGAACTCGGTTTATACTCGAGACCTACTTTTGTCTAGCTGGTATGTGTGTATACTGTAGTTAATGCATTAAATGTTCACAAAATAAAATAGTAAATAGTAAATAAGTAAAGGATAATATCTACAGGGTCATTTGTAGCAGATACATAACAGATTACATTAGAATAGACTGTAACTGTAACAAATCAGCAATTATATGTTCTCCATTATTTATGTCAATGCATTAGACATTGAGTTTTGAACTTGTTTTACTTTGAGTTACATGAACTATATTAAAAAAGCTTTGCCTCCTATCTTGTACCATTACATGATCATAAAACTCATTGGTGTTATATAAAAGAAGGTGGTATATTAGCCCTTAAAGGAAGTGTTCTCTCAGAAATGACATATTTTAAAAACTTCTGTATAATAAACTCCCCTGTGCCCCAGCCCCCAGGATCCCTTTCTTGTGAAAAATTCTGCTTGTAGCCTCTGCAATCAGCTTGTAAAGTTCTGCTCATTTTTAGGGGTGTGGCCTCCACTCTACACTGCTTTTTTTCAATCTGCAGTATTAGCATGTTATAACATTGCCCACAAAACAAGAAGTAATTTGTTCCCCAAAGTAAGTTGCGGAGATATGCAAAATACTCCTTTATGTCCCTTAGCTTAGCATGAGACTGCAAGATGCCTTCTTTTATAATAAGGTGTTTCTCCATTTTTATGCTCAGTGAGGGGCTTTTTGCTCCTTTTGGCCCCTCTCTCCCTAAGCTTTCTAGCTGCCTTTTCTACTGTATGTCCATACACCATAGAGCCATGAATCTGTATCTTGCACTGACGAGATCTAACAAGATCGAAAACACATCGTGTTTGCAGGTCAGATGATTGGCTCTATATATTAAGCTATATTGCATGTTATTAGCCAGCGGTTCTGGACACATGCATAAGGGACATAAAGGAGTATTTTTCATATCTCCGCCCCTAACTCTGGGGAACATGGGAGTAAGAAATTACTTCTTGTTTCTTAGGTTTTGTGGGCAATGCTATTCATACAGTATAGCATGAGACTTCAAGATGCATTCTGTTATAAGAAGGTGATTCTCTATGTTATAACCCCGCCCCTTTTGACCCCATGATGTAACAGACTTTTCCCTCATTTCAAATGCACTGTTTTTGCTGCATCAGATAGAGTTTCCTGGTACATAGAGAGGGGAATATTAGCACAGCTCAGATACAGGGATTACTTACACAACTTGGTACTGATTAATAAAATATATATATTTATTAATATTTATATAGATTTATATGTTTGTTTATAGCAGTGTGTTACTGTGAGTCTGTCAGTGTGTTTGTTCAACTGTGTGAGTCTGTCCCCTTCCCATAGTGCCTGTGCATCACTTTCAGTGTGGCATAGTGTAGGTAGCAAACAGTCATCCATCATGCACAACCCTTTCCCCTTGCCATGGTGCCTGTGCATTACTTTCAGTGTGGCATAGTGTAAGTAAAAAACAGACTATTCAACCAAAATAAATACTTTGAAATATGCAGTACATGCGTGCACTATAGAAACCCAATGCCTTCTCCCGGTTGGCTGCTGGAACGCTAGAGAGGTCACTGATTCTCGACTTCAATGGCCTTTCATTGCGCATGCACGACGGAGCTTACATAGTCGCGCATTACAGCAGAGGCAGAGCTGAGGAGTCAGGAGCATGAATGGGGGAAACTGTTTCCAGGAAAGATTACTGGGCAACGGAAGATCACACTAACAGAGTAGAAAGAGGTATGTAATCTGTGTAAATTATACAGTATGTTATGCCTATCCAAAGTAGTATTTAGTGCTAGGAACTATTCCTTTAAATACTAGTTAAGTACATGCTTACCCTTTTATGTTTTATTACTTAAAACAGGGAAACATAAATTAATAAAGCCATAATTAATTCTGCTTAAAAAGGAATATCTGTATATGTATAACCTATAGCATAGACTGAATAAAATGTTCATGAAAGAATATATAGTACTTGTTTTTGATTTCTGAACAGTGTTCTGTAACCTGTGGGTCTGGAATAAAGGAGAGAAGTGTGGAATGCTGGACAGACAACGGTTCTATCAGTCACCTTTGCCCATTACATGTGAAACCCCCTACTAGGAAGTCTTGTTTTTCAAAACAATGTAAGTTGCTATCATTGAAAACAAAATATCAATACATCATGGGTTATACTTTATGTATTTGGTTAATAATTGTGTGTATTAATTGTTCATACTGCTCCATAAAAAATAAGGGTAAAACATATACGGCAGTGAGATTTCATCTTCAAAAGTTCTAGATAACTCAACCACATTTTATGAAAATGCAAGGCAATTTAAACTAAAATAGTTATAGTAAATTATAAAGTATCATAAAGTACTAGAAAGTGCTCCTCAAGACCTCCACCTGCACAACACTATCCCCATAAAAACCATACACCAATAATACCAACAATAAAATACAATAATAAAACACAGTTGCACCACTGCCGGGCATACCCGACTAAAACAAATGGAGCTGTGGTAAGGTCCCTGATGAAGATCTACTGGGCTTGGGGGCAGAGCACGATTCAGTGCAGCTCCCACCAAAAGGAACCCAAATGAACCCTGCCTTAAAAACCACTCCACAATGCCTCTGATGCCTCCAAAAAATAAAAACATCCAACACAAAGGCGATATGGAGAACTGACTCCGAAACTAGCAGAGTAAGGAGCCGCATCAGCAGTTACAGCTCCGTGCAGAAGATCTCACCCTAGACAAACTGTACTCTAATTTGGAAAAGGCAATATGCGCCTTGCAAAGCCAAATTATAAAAAAAACTACTACCAACAAGTGGATGTCGAGTTAAAGGAAATTTTTACAAAACATATATCTAATTACGGATCAGCAAGAAGACACAGAGAATCGTGCCTGCATTATTCGCAGTATCCCCGAAGAAATCACAGACCTTCAAGCCTACCTTCATAATCTCTTTGCCTCTATTGTCCTAGAAGCCCCATGGAGCATTTCCTCACAAATAGATCACCTTGTGCCTTATGCTTCACACCGCTACCAGGGGACCCACCAAGATGTGATATGCAAAATGCATTCCTCTCATATTAAGGAAAAGATTATGCAAACAGCCAGGAATCTTAAATACCTGGAATTTAAGGGGAATCCAAATAAACCTTTACCAAGACTTATATCCTATGACAATGGCTAAAAGACATGATTTAAGACCTTTAACTGAAATCCTATTACACCACAAACTGAAATACCGATGGGGCCTCCCATTCAAACTTACAACTCTCCACAACGGACGCCCAATATCTATATCTTCTATGGAGGACAAAAACGACTTCCAGAGCAATGAAGACCAGCACACTTGCATAGCAAAGCTCCTCCACCTAAGCCCCAATGGCATGCTGCACCCCCCACTCTGGAAGGAGCCATCCTAGGAGACAAACGGAAACATGATAACACAATTTGATGTTATATTTAGGACCATGATGTTCCCCAAAGTTGGTATTTTCTGCTTAAAATCACAAGCTTAATTAACCTCATCACTAACAAAGCTGAACACTGGTCTGAATAACTGAACCATGGATGAATATATATAGACTGCAATAAATGCAACCGGACAAACGCTAAACATGTTTTTGGACATTACAACCAACCAGAGTCATTTACCACAACAACTGGTCAACTGTATAAGTATACATATTGTACCCAATGTTTATTTTAACATTGTTATATAACCTTCTACCTTAGATTTGTTCAGTCGGAGGGTGTTCGGCTCCTTAAATAACAGCTTGGTGGCAGCTCATTTAAAACCAAATACTTTATTAGAGAATCATTAAAAACATTGAACACCTGACGCGTTTCGAGAGCCTTCCGCTCTCTTACTCATAGGCTACACATTGTACTCTCACCACTGCTCTAAATAGTCATACGGCTCCTCCTCCTATGGGAGCCGGTAAGTTGGAACACAGCTGACTATTGTATTCCCATTAGCAATCCTAGGTAATATATTTGAATTGACCTTCGGTTGCCACATTGTTTCCCTTCACCTATTACAATCACCACATTAAAAACATATTGATACACAAAATGATCCTCAAATAAAGTACATTTTATATTTACTGATATTCTGTTTCCTTCTATGTATCTGAATTCTAGCACATTAGAAAACACCTTATGAAGGAATCATATAGATTCATTCATTAAGTTATATTAGTTCAATATATTAAGCTGTTTAACCAAAATAGAAGCTTATATTAAAAATGGAATTAAGACCTTGGGGAATCCTTGTCTCTAATACAAAATTCCACTTAACCTCCATTTTCCTAAGTTTTTGTGTTCTGTTTTTTAGTCTGTCATGTAGTGGAATCCATTGTATACCCTGCAATGATGAGGTGCTTAATCTGTCCTCCATTACGCTCATTAAAGTTTCTGGATACAGGACTTTTAGGATTTTTACTGATAATGTCTCTTACATGTTCTCTCACCCTACATTCCAGCGCTCTCTTGGTGAGCAAATATACTGCATGTGTCGTACTGCAGTTTATATATTGCTTAATAACATATTCTCTATTTGAGTATGTATGTTGCTTTATATAGCTACATGTAAGACAGCGGGTAGCACCACACTTGTGGGTACCTGTTGTCTTTAGCAAGTTTTTGCTGCTATTGTTCCCTCCCTCTCTGGGGGTTATGTTCCGTACATCACTCGGGGACAAAATATCTCTGAGAGTCTGAGCCCTTCTGGGAACACTGCTAAAACCATCTTTTAGGATCACTCTCAAATCCTCATCTTCAAACAAGGTGGGTATATATTTCTTTACTATTCTTACTACTTGATAATACTGGGAGCTATATCGGGTTATAAATTTGAAGGACTTTTTTCCACTCTCTTTCTTCCTGTCTTTAACTCTATTGCCACTAAAACTTCCCTGTGTAAGTTCCCTGTCTCCATCTCTACTTGTACGAAGTTTGTATCTCCTTAATGCTTTCTCCCTAGCTATTTTAAGATCTTTCCCTTTGTATCCTCTTTCACATAGTCTCTCGGTTAAGTCTCTTTCTGCTATCGCATAATATGAACCTACTGTCCATACGGTATAGCTTTTACACAGTGTTGTGTAACCTCACTTATTCTCTTTTCTATCAACCATGATTGCCCTCTCCCCTGCTTATATATGTAACATGTATATCTTAGAGTTAGATTTACCATCTTCTATATATGATATTAATGACCAAAACACAAATATTACAAAAGTGCCTTACCTAGGCCCTTCTCTTTTTGTATGGTTATTCACATAGAGATTCCACACCCATATATTCCTTATAAAACTGCTATCTTTAAAATCTCAAGAACAGCCCAGGGATGATTTTCTTGCTGAAAATAAAACTTCAAGGATTGCTTCATACCTACAGATTTTTGCCCTTCCCCCTCTCTACTCTGAAAGTACCATATATACTCGAGTATAAACCGTGTTTTTCAGGCTGTAAAATCAGCCTGAAAACTTGAACTCGGTTTATACTCGAGTCACTACTTACTTTACCACTCCGGCAGTCGCACGCTCATTCCCTGTACTGGCGCGCCGGCTGAAGTCACCGGCGCCAATTAGTGACGTCAGCCGGCGCGCCAGTACAGGGAATGAGCATGCGGCTGCCGGAATGCTTACCGTACCTACCGAATGATCTTCAATGCTGGCACACAGGCTGCACAACAGGCACAAGTCCCAACAGGAAGCCCCAAGTTACTGGATGGAAAAAGAGGAGAGCCCACAGGTACACACTGAACTGGGTGGGAGGGTGAGGGTGCAGATGATTGGAAACTACAACTCCCAGCTAATAAAGCATGCTGGGAGTTGTAGTTTCCAAACATCTTGAATGCCAAGGAAGAAAAATGTAGTTGTCTTTTAAATGAACAGCAGAATTCTCATACAGTAATGTCTATTACTGTATGGGAATTCTGCTGTCCATTTAAAGGGCAACTAAAGCCTCAAAACAGAATCAGAAGGCAGTAGTGGTTAGTACTTTTTCTACCCTCGTTTTATACTCGAGTCAATCACTTTTAGTAGTTTTTTTAGGTGAAATAGCGTACCTCGGTTTATACTCTGGTCGGTTTATACTCGAGTATATACGGGTAACTCCCCATCAACCTACAGAAGATCCTCTACGTATATATAATTAGAATACTAGCCTTAGTTGAACATCAAATTGTTTTATAAGTTGTTATAAACCAGGATTACTGGTTCTTATGAAACTTTATTCACATATATGCATTACTGATTCTATGCCTACATAACTCAATACCTGATATTTTAATATGCTAATGTGATCCAAGCTAGATGTATACTTAATATAGTAATTTAACTTTTAGAAAAATTTCATATACCAAATGTTTATAAGACTAACCTTGTTATAAGTTGTTATAGATGCTCTTAATCGGGACTATAGGTGTCCTTAAAGGCTATGTCCACCCACAAAAAGATTTTTTTACATAAGTTTCCCCAAGGGCTCCCAGCCCCAACCGCTATACTTGTATCTTCAGAAAGCCCCCCAAACTCTGCTTACCTCCCCTCTTTCCTCCGCCGCGCTCCCGGCCCTCTGCTTGCGAGAAAATGCAAGCAGAGGGGCGGGACCGGCAGCCGCGTCTGTGATTGGCTGAGCGGCAGCCAATCACGGACGCGGCTGCCGGCAGCTCACGACGTCAGCCGGCGCGCCAGTACAGGGAATGAGCGCGCGGCTGCCGGAATGCTTACCGTACCTACCGAATGATCTTCAATGCTGGCACACAGGCTGCACAACAGGCACAAGTCCCAACAGGAAGCCCCAAATTACTGGATGGACAAAGAGGAGAGCCCACAGGTACACACTGAACAGGGTGGGAGGGTGAGGGTGAAGATGATTGGAAACTACAACTCCCGGCTAATAAAGCATGCTGGGAGTTGTAGTTTCCAAACATCTTGAATGCCAAGGAAGAAGAATGTAGTTGTCTTTTAAATGAACAGCAGAATTCTCATACAGTAATGTCTATTACTGTATGGGAATTCTGCTGCCCATTTAAATTGCAACTAAAGCCTCAAAACAGAATCAGAAGGCAGTAGTGGTTAGTACATTTTCTACCCTCGGTTTATACTCGAGTCAACCACTTATTCGTTTTTTTAGGTGAAATTGGGTACCTTGGTTTATACTCGGGTCAGTTTATACTCGAGTATATACGGTAAGTTAAATCAGATATATACTTATCTCGACTGTTTCTGGATTTAACTAAATTATAGTCCACATGCACGTGAATAAACACTATAGTTAAGTTACAGACAGAAACAGTCTAAAAATGTCAGGAGCCAGAGGTGAACAAGCTCACAGGTAAGTTGTCTTTGTTGCTTAGATTATTGTTAGATTATTTTTATGTGGATATTTACCTCTTCACTCTGTGGAGTGGATGCCAAAGGTCTTTCCAAATCCAGGAAGTCTAGTGGCCGTTCACTGAGGGTGAGAACACGTGGGGGGGTTTTCAGTGCAAGAATTTCAAAAGAACCACCAGGTGCGATGTTTAGATCAGGAGGTTTCGAGAAAGGGGTTTCCTCACTTTGACCTTACAGAGAGATTGGTTGTTCGACAAATTATAAAAAGTCTCTGAACTGCCTGTGAATTTTTAGCTTACATATCAAAAAATAAATTGTGTTCACTTCACAAATACATTTTTAGAGATTGATACAGATAACACAATAGACATTAATCCCTATATTAATTTATATTTAAATTAGAGGTCCTCAGTGTCTGTGGTAAATTTAGAGCACACTTTAGATCACATTTAAGCAAATTAAATACAAAAAAAACAGGTTATCAGATATATAAGCATGTGAAAACATAAGTAAATCATTCTGGGTGAATATTGTCCTCTATGTTTCTTTACATGCTGGAAGCAACAGTGAGTAATGTTGGCCATACACAAGGAAACTTACTTCCCAACATTCCCAGGGCACTCAGACAATGGCCTGGTCTGATCATTATGCAATTAGCATTTAAACTCAAAATGAATGGGCCTCACATGAATGTCAAGAGGTGAAACATCTGGTCTTTTATATAAGATAGATTCCAAATTAAATGTCAATTAAATACAAGGCCAGCATAAGGATGTTTTCTCTGCCTGTACAATATTGTAATTAAGCTATATGCAGCTTTGAAGATGAAGAGACAGCACCATTTTACCTTAAACTCTGCTGAACAGTGCATACAAGCCATTATAACATTTTATATAGGGGCGGGGCCTGGACGCGCACCAGAGCAGTCGCATGTAAGGAGAGCTCCTCGCACAGGGCAGCCTAAAACAGCCTAACCAGAGCAATCCCACCAGCTTTCCATCCTAAAATGGGGAAAAGAGGAACCTTAAAGCTCTCTGCCTCAGAAGCAAACACCCCAGCGGCGGAATTTCAACAATATTTAAAAAAAACTCAAGGGCCTACATCCTCCCAAACTTGTGACACACACGCCACAGAGGGCGCGCAATCCACAAATCTGCAGCACGTAGCAGACGCAGGAGAGGAATCAGACCCTGAAACAACCCAGGTCGACATTGGCTTCTACCTCCGATCACTACAAACAAAATCAGATTTCGACACACTTGTGACCCGGGTAGAACAAACCTGCAAATCCGAAATCTCCGAACTCCATCAGGACCTACACAAAATAGTGGGATGTATAACCGACCTAGAAGCAAGGTACGAATCACACAACGCCACACTGACTGAGGTCCATCAAACCATGACTTCACAAACACACACTATTAGAGCCCTACTAAACCAGGTAGAAGACCTTGAAAATAGAAACAGAAGGATCAGGGGCCTACCTGAAAATGTTGAACCTAAGGACCTACCCATAGCTTTAAACAATATCTTTAACACCATAATGGGCAGATCTGAGGATACCACAATCCAAATAAACACCGAATGCACCGAACTAGATTTTAACGTCTGTCGACTCATTATTTCCCGACTTATCGAGGCGCACCCTCCAACAAAGACAGGCCTTGAAACTGCTCTTAATAATCCTAAAAGACGCTGAAATCCCATATAAATGGCTCTTCCCATTCGCATTACACGCTAAAAAAATGGTATCTCCGCCGTTCTCAGAGACCCAGAAGGCCTACCAAACTTCCTAATCAGGCTGAATCTCCCCAACATTGAATTGCCAGATTGGGACTTACCGATTCCGCCCCTCCCCCCCTCGTTCAAGGCATAAGAACCCTGGCGAATCATCACACCAACCCATCCTCGCCCCAAACAACTATTTAATACACCCCCATGATACAGGAATGTAACATTCCCCACATCAACCCTGGGGATAATCTGCTAAAAATTATATTATACAATTTTTATATATAAATGCTGAATTGCTCTGTTCATAATATCTGTTAAAGTCTTTGTTACCCAGATTTTCCAAACGGCTGGAAATGGCTGCCCTCCTAACCATCGACGGGCGAAAAGGACTTCTACCCTTAACGGGACTTCTACTCTACCCAAGGGAGTGGTAGATATGCTCCTGAAATGGAGACCCTTTATTATTTTATTTACTACTCTTATTTTATATGGTTCTCTTTTTACTTACTTATATACTCAAACAATACCACAGTACAATTTTATATTATGTTCTATAACCACCCTCTTACCCTCTGCCTTCCCCCCCCCCTCCCACTTTCTCTCCCTCTCCCCCTCCCCCTCTGGCTAGTATACAAATGTATTATCATATCTACTACTGCCTAATATACAAAATCTCATGGGAAGCGTATCGCTACGGATTTGCAGCTTAAATGTTAGAGGTTTCAACCAACCTCAACACAGGTCTCAAATCTTACACAATATGCACATAGACATCATCTTATTACATTTATTACATGATTTTAGATCAGATTCTGTCCCACCCATAAAACATAAACGCTATCAACAGTGGTTTTACAGCCATAATCCTGAAGCTAAATTGAAGGGAGTGGCAATCGCTATTTATAAAAAACTACCTTTCCAACTCATAGACTCCACCCATGATAACTTAGGTCGTTATATCTTCCTTAAATTGACCATTCAAAGACACACCCTCACTATTGCCAATATTTATCTACCCAACACACATCAAGCCACTACATATTTAAAGGGCATGTCCACCCCCAAAACTATAATCCCCCCCACTACATGGCCCGACCATGTAGTGTAATAAAATCCTTACCTCACATCCCAGCTCCATATGGTTCTCCTGTAGTCCCCCCCCCCCAAAGTCCCAAAAACTGCCCACCAGGTGGATAGTCCATATAGGACTCTGCCTCCTGTATCGCCCCCGGGAGAAGTTTGGCATGCGCACTGCAGCCCTTCTCCCACTCCCTCTCCCACACGTTTTGCGATCCCTACTCCTAGCATAGAAACCCTTGGCCATGTATTAGGGTTCCTTCCCCCAGCCCCAACCACTAAAAAACATTTTTACCTTCCCTCTCTCCCTCGGGAAGCGGAGAAGCTGGCAGCCGCATCCGTGATTGGCTGCCTCTCAGCTAATCACGGACGCGGCTGCCGGTCCCGCCCCCTGCTTGCAGTGTATTGCAAGCAGAAGGCCGGGCAGTGCGTCGGAGGAGAGAGGGAAGGTAAGTAAAGATCGGGGCACTTTCTTAAAATTATTTTATAGCGGTTGGGGCTGGGGGAAGGCATACTAGCATATGGGGAAAATGTTGTATAAGGGTGGACATGCCCTTTAAACAAATTACAAATCTTTCAAGAGGGAAGAACCATTGTAGGAGGTGACTAACTTTACCCTTAACCCACAAATGGATTCCACATCAGGTCTAAAGCTAGGTACACACCTAGCGATTTTTCCTCCTGACCGACCGTTCGATACTTTCGAACGGTCGGCCAGGAGGAAGGACTGTCGGTCGCGGCAAAAGCAGCCGCGTCCGATAGTCACCGCGACTGATCGTGCGGTCCATAGAGGACCGCACGATCGGACGAGGTTTTCCACCCTGTCCGATCGTCCTTTCGTCCGATTCGGACGAACGGTCGATCGGACATGGGCACATTCGGATTCGATAATTTCGGTCCGATCGACCGATACACTGAATTATCGGTCGATCGGACCGAAATATCTAATCGTGTGTACCCAGCTTAAGCCAAATCCCCTATAAACAACTCAATAAAGTAAAACAGCTGATGCACTCAATGCAACTGGTAGACATATGGCGTATTACCCACCCCTCAGACAAAGACTTCCCCTTTTACTCACCAGTGCACAACCCCTACAGCAGAATAGATATGTTTCTCATACCCCACCACACTCTTTCATGGAACCCAAAATGTCAATTCGGCCCATCCTTATGGTCTGACCATGCCCCTCTAACCCTAACCCTCTCGCTCCCCCTGAGAAACAGCAAAACATGGTCATGGAAATTAAATGATAACATGCTCAACAATAAAAACTGCATAGACCTAATCAAAACAACAATAGCAAACTTCAAGGAAACCCATGCATCTGATGATACTTCCCCCAATTATAAAATGGGAAGCCCTCAAATGTGTCATACGAGGTATCCTCATCAAAGAAGGCACAAAAGCCAAAAAAAACCACCTCCAACATATTCAATCCCTACAAAATAAATTACTCAATTTAGAAACCATACACAAACAAACATTAGATAAACTCCTCAAAACAAGAATGGACCAACTGTCAGCATTAGACCTCAAATTAAAACTTGAGGCAAGACTATAAAAACCGAACAATATATGAATTCACAGATAAACCCGGCAAATCCCTGGCACGCTCCCTGAGATGTACATATAACTCATCGTTTATATGCAAAATTAAAAATGATAAGGGTCAATTGGTGCATAGGTGAGAGGAGGTAGCAGAGGTCTTCAAATCCTTCTATTCCAAATTATATTTTATTACCCCACACGCACAAGCCTCAATAGAAAACATCCAAAACACAGCTTTGCCCACACTCTCTGAATCCTAAACAACTGAACTGGATTCTTCCTTCACAGCCAACGAACTTTCAACTGTTA
Source organism: Hymenochirus boettgeri (assembly GCA_019447015.1). NCBI lineage: Eukaryota > Metazoa > Chordata > Amphibia > Anura > Pipidae > Hymenochirus > Hymenochirus boettgeri. Next base: position 241,132,077 of record CM033473.1, read on the forward strand.
TTAAAACCCTAAAAACAGGGAAGAGTCCAGGCCCTGACGGCTTCACCGCCAAATTCTACAAACTCTTCTCCCAAGACCTAACACCCCTCATCCTAACAGCCTTTAATCACATCTCACCAGACAACCCCTTCCCAAATCAATCCCTAGAAACCAACATTACAATTATTCCTAAACCGGGAAAGGACCCAACTCAGTGTGGCAGCTATCGCCCAATATCTATTGATATTAAACTATATGCATCAATGATAGCTGCCAGATTAAAAAAACTGCTACCAAACTGGATCCACCCAGAACAAAAGGGTTTTTCCCCAGGAGGGAAGCACGCGACAACAAAATCAAAACAATATCACTAATCTCCCATGCACTAAACCAAAAAATTCTCCTGTCTTCTTGCACTCGATGCTGAGAAGGCGTTTGATAGGGTCAACTGGAACTTCCATAAACTCACCCTCCAACAACTTGGAATAGGCCCCAACACAACAAACAAAATCATGGCCCTCTATCACCACAACAGAGCAAGGATTAAAATGAATGGTACCCTTTCTGACCCCTGCCGGATCCTAAATGGGACCAGGCAGGGCTGTCCCCTATCCCCCTTGCTATACATCCTCACAATGGAACATCTACTAATTGCACTACGCTCAAACCCCAATACTGGAGGCATACATATAGGTAACCACAGACAACTCATCTCTGCATATGCAGAGATACATCATACTTGAATTAGATAACTTCAGCATCTTTAGCAACTACAAAACCGATTACCAAAAATCCGAATGCTTAAACATCTCCCTACCCCAAGACACTATGTCCTTACTACAGTCCAATTACCCCTTCCATTGGCAAAAGGAAAAAAATTCCTACCTACTAAAATCCCCAGAGATCTCTCAAAATTATACGATCTTAATTACCAATCTCTGCTTAAACGTCTCTCCTCCGGCCTGTGCACATGGCGCAACAAGCCATACTCATGGTTTGCTAGAATAAATATTATTCGTATGGACATTTTGTCCTTCTCTGTCTTTCAAACTACTCCTATCCCTCCTCCCAAATCCTTTTTTTATTCAACAAACCGTATCCTCCAATTCATTTGGTCTGGCTCCTCCCACAGACTTAAATATTCAACTCTGGGGAAGTGGGCGTGGGAGTATCCCAGTCAGGGGATTTGTTTCTATGTACAATAATATTTGTTATAGCATATAATCCCTACTTTGCCTTCTTTTTTGTTCTATTAATTTTCTTTCAAGGCAACAGACTGTATATCTATAAACGGATCAGTACTCTGCTGGTCGAAAAAACAAGTGGCCTATTGAAGATAGTGTGATCTCCCAAAATTTACCTACATGTTCGATTTCAATTTGGATGAAAATTTTACCAAGATCAGTCTTTCACAGCAAAAATTTCACCCCAGTCTACCAAAATATTACTCATCCGGTTAGGCTGAAATGTCATCCTGTGGGAAGATCTTTATCAGGTTAACTGTATGTGTTAACACTTATAAAATAAGGCTGGGTACACATGGCCAGATTTTTCATCCCAATCGACTGATACTTCCATGTATCTGTCGGTCAGGCTGAAGAATCTGTGTTGGTAAATCAGGGTAGTCGTGCAGTTCCCTATGGAACCGCATATCGGTTGCAAAATCTGTCGGCCTCGGCAACAGTCGCAACTGAATGAAGTTCCCGCAACCAATCATTTTTCCAGGCAAGCACTTGCTAGTAGCGAACGCTCGGTCGGGGCAAAATGTCTCCTTGTGTGTACCCACCTTATCAGCTTAAATCTGCAAAACTTTTAGAAATAAACACAATGAAAAATGAATTCAGAACTTACTTCCTAATGAATATGTTTAGGCAGCAGAGAGGAAATTGCACAATATAAAACAGGAAAAGTGCATGTTATGAAGTATGAAAGAATTGGGAGCTACACAAGGAAAAAAATATATTGCGAATCAGGAGACACTTACATGGAGTCGTGTCTAACAAGCTGTCCGTTCTGCCGCAATACACTGTCAGACACAAGTCGGTCTCGTTTCTGGAGCCCACTACTACGCATCTAGGGATTTAGATCAGAGGGGTCAAGACATCTGATAAACACAGCTTGCCTAATCATTTACAGGGTTAATACTTACAGTGAATTCTCCCTTATTTACAACGCTCAACTATATAATTTTATATGCATGGGATAACCAGCACCTACTTATAATGGATTTTTTTTTTTTCATTGCCCACAACTATCACTATACTGTTTTTGTGTTCTGTCACCTATTTCATTTCAAATGAAAAGTACTTGGGACAGGGACATAGGATTGGTAATTCCTACCTCCAAATATTATTTCTGTGAGGAGCACCAGCCCAAGATAACAGATTTTCCTCCTGGCTTCAGCATTATCTTTAATAAAGGATTAGTCCAGGACTAACTTGGCAAATAAAAACTGTAGTGCTGTAGCTCATTAACAAAATGAACTTCTGAGGTAGGAATAATCAATCTCTACCTCCCTGCCCCAGGTACTTCCCATTTTTAAAAAGTTTACAGGTAAGGAGTGAATTTTTTCAGTATAGTTGCCCTTTACTGTATGCTCGACTTCCTGTCACCTGATCTGTGGCCAAGTGTTACCGTATATACTCGAGTATAAACCGAGTTTTTAGGCTGTAAAATCAGCCTGAAAACTTGAACTCGGTTTATACTCGAGTCACTACTTACTTTAACACTCCGGCAGCCGCACGCTCATTCCCTGTACTGGCGCGCCGGCTGACGTCACTGCCCGGCGCCAATTAGTGACGTCAGCCGGCGCGCCAGTACAGGGAATGAGCGCGCGGCTGCCGGAAGCTTACCGTACCACCGAATGATCTTCAATGCTGGCACACAGGCTGACAACGGCACAAGTCCCAACAGGAAGCCCCAAATTACTGGATGGACAAAGAGGAGAGCCCACAGGTACACACTGAACAGGGTGGGAGGGTGAGGGTGAAGATGATTGGAAACTACAACTCCCGGCTAATAAAGCATGCTGGGAGTTGTAGTTTCCAAACATCTTGAATGCCAAGGAGAAGAAGAATGTAGGTGTCTTTTAAATGAACAGCAGAATTCTCATACAGTAATGTCTATTACTGTATGGGAATTCTGCTGCCCATTTAAATTGCAACTAAAGCCTCAAAACAGAATCAGAAGGCAGTAGTGGTTAGTACATTTTCTACCCTCGGTTTATACTCGAGTCAACCACTTATTCGTTTTTTTAGGTGAAATTGGGTACCTTGGTTTATACTCGGGTCAGTTTATACTCGAGTATATACGGTAAGTTAAATCAGATATATACTTATCTCGACTGTTTCTGGATTTAACTAAATTATAGTCCACATGCACGTGAATAAACACTATAGTTAAGTTACAGACAGAAAACAGTTAAAAATGTCAGGAGCAGCAGAGGTGAACAAGCTCACAGGTAAGTTGTCTTGTTGCTTAGATTATTGTTAGATTATTTTTATGTGGATTATTACCTCTTCACTCTGTGGAGTGGATGCCAAAGGTCTTTCCAAATCCAGGAAGTCTAGTGGCCGTTCACTGAGGGTGGAGAACACGTGGGGGGGTTTTCAGTGCAAGAATTTCAAAAGAACCACCAGGTGCGATGTTTAGATCAGGAGGTTTCGAGAAAGGGGTTTCCTCACTTTGACCTTACAGAGAGATTGGTTGTTCGACAAATTATAAAAAGTCTCTGAACTGCCTGTGAATTTTAGCCTAATATCAAAAAAATAAATTGTGTTCACTTCACAAATACATTTTTAGAGATTGATACAGATAACACAATAGACATTAATCCCTATATTAATTTATATTAAATTAGAGGTCCTCAGTGTCTGTGGTAAATTTAGAGCACACTTTAGATCACATTTAAGCAAAATTAAATACAAAAAAAACAGGTTATCAGATATATAAGCATGTGAAAACATAAGTAAATCATGCTGGTGAATATTGTCCTCTATGTTTCTTACAATGCTGGAAGCAACAGTGAGTAATGTTGGCCATACACAAGGAAAATTACTTCCCAACATTCCCAGGGCACTCAGACAATGGCCTGTCTTGATCATTATGCAATTAGCATTTAAACTCAAAATGAATGGGCCTCACATGAATGTCAAGAGGTGAAACATCTGGTCTTTTATATAAGATAGATTCCAAATTAAATGTCAATTAAATACAAGGCCAACATAAGGATGTTTTCTCTGCGTACAATATTGTAATTAAGCTATATGCAGCTTTGAAGATGAAGAGACAGCACCATTTTACCTTAAACTCTGCTGAACAGTGCATACAAGCCATTATAACATTTTATATAGGGGCGGGGCCTGGACGCGCACCAGAGCAGTCGCATGTAAGGAGAGCTCCTCGCACAGGGCAGCCTAAAACAGCCTAACCAGAGCAATCCCACCAGCTTTCCATCCTAAAATGGGGAAAAGAGGAACCTTAAAGCTCTCTGCCTCAGAAGCAAACACCCCAGCGGCGGAATTTCAACAATATTTAAAAAAAACTCAAGGGCCTACATCCTCCCAAACTTGTGACACACACGCCACAGAGGGCGCGCAATCCACAAATCTGCAGCACGTAGCAGACGCAGGAGAGGAATCAGACCCTGAAACAACCCAGGTCGACATTGGCTTCTACCTCCGATCACTACAAACAAAATCAGATTTCGACACACTTGGGACCCGGGTAGAACAAACCTGCAAATCCGAAATCTCCGAACTCCATCAGGACCTACACAAATAGTGGGATGTATAACCGACCTAGAAGCAAAGTACGAATCACACAACGCCACATGACTGAGGTCCATCAAACCATGACTTCACAAACACACACTATTAGAGCCCTACTAAACCAGGTAGAAGACCTTGAAAATAGAAACAGAAGGATCAGGGGCCTACCTGAAAATGTTGAACCTAAGGACCTACCCATAGCTTAAACAATATCTTTAACACCATAATGGGCAGATCTGAGGATACCAAATCCAAATAAACACCGAATGCAACGAACTAGATTTTAACGTCTGTCGACTCATATTTCCCGACTTATCGAGGCGCACCCTCCAACAAAGACAGGCCTTGAAACTGCTCTTAATAATCCTAAAAGACGCTGAAATCCCATATAAATGGCTCTTCCCATTGCATTACACGCTAAAAAAATGGTATCTCCGCCGTTCTCAGAGACCCAGAAGGCCTACCAAACTTCCTAATCAGGCTGAATCTCCCCAACATTGAATTGCCAGATTGGGACTTACCGATTCCGCCCCTCCCCCCTCGTTCAAGGCATAAGAACCCTGGCGAATCATCACACCAACCCATCCTCGCCCCAAACAACTATTTAATACACCCCCTGATACAGGAATGTAAATTCCCCAATCAACCCTGGGGATAATCTGCTAAAAATTATATTATACAATTTTATATATAAATGCTGAATTGCTCTGTTCATAATATCTGTTAAAGTCTTTGTTACCCAGATTTTCCAAACGGCTGGAAATGGCTGCCCTCCTAACCATCGACGGGCGAAAAGGACTTCTACCCTTAACGGGACTTCTACTCTACCCAAGGGGTGGTAGTATGCTCCTGAAATGGAGACCCTTTATTATTTTATTACTACTCTTATTTTATATGGTTCTCTTTTTCTTACTTATATACTCAAACAATACCACAGTACAATTTTATATTATGTTCTATAACCACCCTCTTACCCTCGCCTTCCCCCCCTCCCACTTCTCTCCCTCTCCCCCTCCCCCTCTGGCTAGTATACAAAGTATATCATATTCTACTACTGCCTAATATACAAAATCTATGGGAAGCGTATCGCTACGGATTTGCAGCTCTTAAATGTTAGAGGTTTCAACCAACCTCAACACAGGTCTCAAATCTTACACAATATGCACATAGACATCATCTTATTACATTTATTACATGATTTTAGATCAGATTCTGTCCACCCATAAAACATAAACGCTATCAACAGTGGTTTTACAGCCATAATCCTGAAGCTAAATTGAAGGGAGTGGCAATCGCTATTTATAAAAACTACCTTTCCAACTCATAGATCCACCCATGATAACTTAGGTCGTTATATCTTCCTTAAATTGACCATTCAAAGACACACCTCACTATTGCCAATATTTATCTACCCAACACACATCAAGCCACTACATATTAAAGGGCATGTCCACCCCACAAAACTATAATCCCCCCCACTACATGGCCCGACCATGTAGTGTAATAAAATCCTTACCTCACACCCAGCTCCATATGGTTCTCCTGTAGTCCCCCCCCCCCAAAGTTCCAAAAACTGCCACCAGGTGGATAGTTCATATAGGACTCTGCCTCCTGTATCGCCCCCGGGAGAAGTTTGGCATGCGCACTGCAGCCCTTCTCCACTCCTCTCCCACACGTTTTGCGATCCCTCTCCTAGCATAGAAACCCTTGGCCATGTATTAGGGTTCCTTCCCCCAGCCCCAACCACTAAAAAACATTTTACCTTCCCTCTCTCCCTCGGGAAGCGGGAGAAGCTGGCAGCCGCATCCGTGATTGGCTGCCTCTCAGCTAATCACGGACGCGGCTGCCGGTCCGCCCCCTGCTTGCAGTGTATTGCAAGCAGAAGGCGGGCAGTGCGTCGGAGGAGAGAGGGAAGGTAAGTAAAGATCGGGGCACTTTCTTTAAAATTATTTTAGCGGTTGGGGCTGGGGGAAGGCATACTAGCATATGGGGAAAATGTTGTATAAGGGTGGACATGCCCTTTAAACAAATTACAAATCTTTCAAGAGGGAAGAACCATTGTAGGAGGTGACTAACTTTACCCTTAAACCACAAATGGATTCCACATCAGGTCTAAAGCTAGGTACACACTAGCGATTTTTTCCTCCGACCGACCGTTCGATACTTTCGAACGGTCGGCCAGGAGGAAGGACTGGCGGTGCGGCAAAAGCAGCCGCGTCCGATAGTCACCGCGACTGATCGTGCGGTCCATAGAGGACCGCACGATCGGACGAGGGTTTCCACCCGTCCGATCGTCCTTTCGTCCGATTCGGACGAACGGTCGATCGGACATGGGCACATTCGGATTCGATAATTTCGGTCCGATCGACCGATACACTGAATTATCGGTCGATCGGACCGAAATATCTAATCGTGTGTACCCAGCTTAAGCCAAATCCCCATAAACAACTCAATAAAGTAAAACAGCTGATGCACTCAATGCAACTGGTAGACATATGGCGTATTACCCACCCCCTCAGACAAAGACTTCCCCTTTTTACTCACCAGTGCACAACCCCTACAGCAGAATAGATATGTTTCTCATACCCCACCACACTCTTTCATGGAACCCAAAATGTCAATTCGGCCCATCTTATGGTCTGACCATGCCCCTCTAACCCTAACCCTCTCGCTCCCCCTGAGAAACAGCAAACATGGTCATGGAAATAAATGATAACATGCTCAACAATAAAAACTGCATAGACCTAATCAAAACAACAATAGCAAACTTCAAGGAAACCCATGCATCTGATGATACTTCCCCCATTAATAAAATGGGAAGCCCCAAATGTGTCATACGAGGTATCCTCATCAAAGAAGGCCAAAAGCCAAAAAAAAAACCACCTCCAACATATTCAATCCCTACAAAATAAATTACTCAATTTAGAAACCATACACAAACAAAAATTAGATAAACTCTCAAAAACAGAATGGACCAACTGTCAGCATTAGACCTCAAATTAAAACTTGAGGCAAGACTATAAAAAACCGAAATATATGAATTCACAGATAAACCCGGCAAATCCCTGGCACGCTCCCTGAGATGTACATATAACTCATCGTGTTATATGCAAAATTAAAAATGATAAGGGTCAATTGGTGCATAGGTGAGAGGAGGTAGCAGAGGTCTTCAAATCCTTCTATTCCAAATTATATTTTATTACCCCACACGCACAAGCCTCAATAGAAAACATCCAAAACAACAGCTTTGCCCACACTCTCTGAATCCTAAACAACTGAACTGGATTCTTCCTTCACAGCCAACGAACTTTCAACTGTTATTAAAACCCTAAAAACAGGGAAGAGTCCAGGCCCTGACGGCTTCACCGCCAATTCTACAAACTCTTCTCCCAAGACCTAACACCCCCATCCTAACAGCCTTTAATCACATCTCACCAGACAACCCCTTCCCAAATCAATCCCTAGAAACAACATTACAATTATTCCTAAACCGGGAAAGGACCCAACTCAGTGTGGCAGCTATCGCCCAATATCTATTGATATTAAAATATAGCATCAATGATAGCTGCAGATTAAAAAAACTGCTACCAAACTGGATCCACCCAGAACAAAAAGGGTTTTTCCCCAGGAGGGAAGCACGCGACAACAAAAATCAAAACAATATCACTAATCTCCCATGCACTAAACCAAAAAATTCTCCTGTCTTCTTGCACTCGATGCTGAGAAGGCGTTTGATAGGGTCAACTGGAACTTCCATAAACTCACCCTCCAACAACTTGGAATAGGCCCCAACACAACAAACAAAATCATGGCCCTCTATCACCACAACAGAGCAAGGATTAAAATGAATGGTACCCTTTCTGACCCCTGCCGGATCCTAAATGGGACCAGGCAGGGCTGTCCCCTATCCCCCTTGCTATACATCCTCACAATGGAACATCTACTAATTGCACTACGCTCAAACCCCAATACGGAGGCATACATATAGGTAACCACAGACAACTCATCTTGCATATGCAGAGATACATCATACTTGAATTAGATAACTTCAGCATCTTTAGCAACTACAAAACCGATTACCAAAAATCGAATGCTTAAACATCTCCCTACCCCAAGACACTATCGGGGTTATTCAATAAAAGTTCTTATCGTCTAAAACGGTGCTAATTTTGCCCCAACCAATCAGATTTTAGCTTTCAAATGTTAAATAACATCCGATTGGTTGGGGCAAAATTAGCACCATTTTAAACGATAAGAACTTTTATTGAATAACCCTGTATGTCCCTACTACAGTCTAATTACCCCTTCCATTGGCAAAAGGAAGCAATTTCCTACCTGGGGACTAAAATCCCCAAAGATCTCTCAAAATTATACGATTTTAATTACCAACCTCTGTTTAAACGCCTCTCCTCCGACCTGTGCACATGGCGCAACATGCCATACTTATGGTTTGCTAGAATAAATATTATTCGTATGGATATTCTGCCTAAATTTCTCAACATAAAATTCTCTACAGAACAGTGGGAAACCAGCTTCTCCCTTAGCCACAAATTCTCCTTAGCATACAAAACTCAGGAGAACAATTATAAAATACTGTCTCAATGGTATCGCTATCCGACAATACTTCACAGGATATTCCCTACCGTGACTGATATATGCTGGAGATGCGGGCAAAACAAAGGAAATATGATACATATCTGGCTCACCTGCCCGATCATCTTGCCATTTTGGAACAACATTTTGCAAACCTACTCTTCCATAACCACCATATCCCATTATCTGCACAGACTATCCTACTCTCAATACTACACGGCCCGGTAGAACAACAAAAAAAAGGCTTGTTAAGACATTTCCTAACTGCTGGGAGACTGGTACTCCCAAGATTCTGGAAAAAAACAATCTGCCCAACCAATCTAACCTGGGTCTCTGAGCTAAATCATATAATGCGAATGGAAGACCTCACCTCCTCCTTATACAAGAGAAACGACTAATTCTCAAAAACATGGGCACCATGGATCCGCTTCAAGGAAACAGAATCCTACAAGTCACTGTTAACTTCATGAACCATTTACTACTAAATCCTTCTCAACTTACATAAAACCAACAAACAGCATCTACTCAAAAAAAAAAAAGAAACAACCATCTACAGATAGAAACTCCCTGACCAAAACCCTAACCACCAACCTTTAACTCTGCTCTACTCTTCTCTCTTCCATACTCTTAAGTACTATATGATGTATTGAAATATAAATGCAGCTACTAGCCAGATTATACCCCACCCCCTCCAAAACCCTCCCCCCTCCTTCCCTCTCTTACCCCAATCCAACCCCCCTTTCTTCTCCTTTTTTTCAATGTTATATAAAACTATTGTTTTACTAATCATAACTGTCAAAATGAAGAATATTCAATAAAAACAAAGTTTAAAAAAAAATTACATTTTATATAAGTCGCAAAGGAAACTTTTTTTTGCTAAAGTTAAAATAAAAGATAATAAAATGAAAAATCTGTAAATGTAATTTTACCTGCAACTAGAATCCTCTCTGGAACCTGCATAATTACTCCAGGAATTTCAATGTCGTGTTGTGTTTGAGGATTCTGCTCAGAGTTACTTGGAGCTACTTTAAGTTTTTCTGGGACTCTCATCCTCTGGCTGATACCTTCTGTGTAGTCGATCTCATACTGCATGCGGTTTATTTCGGCCATCTCTGTGGTAGGAGGTGAAAAGCCTTCTAAATTCATCCTAACAGTTAAGATAAAAACAGACAGTACAGTAAATAAGGATTATACAGTGACACTCTTACTCATAGGAAAAAGGTATCAACATGACCCAATTATAGTGCAGTATACACTTAATTACTCTCTTATTTTGTGTGTGTGTGCAAAATAACATTTTTTTGGGGGAATCACACAAAAACCCTATGCCCATCCTCAGCTGATTTGAGCAAGGGAATTTTGGGCCCATAGTCTAGAGTCCTGCACGGGTTTTCCAGAACTGCACCCAACCTGAAAAATCACTACCGACACCTGAACCACACTCGCTTTGCAGGTTTCAAACCCGCAACCTGAACCGACCTGCAAATGTTCAATCCCACAACCCGACCCACTTCTAATCTGTACACGGAGGTTAAAAAACGTTTAAAGGGTACCTCCACCCTGAAAAAAAGTTTTTATATACTGTAGGGCACCCCTGCCCTCCACCAAGTTTGTAAAAAGGCAGCAAAAATGTACTTACACTCCTTTGTTCCCGCGGTGCTCTGCTCCCGGCTCTGTTTGCCGGAGGTTGCAAACAGGGGCCAGACCGGCAACTGCGTTGATGATTGCCTGACAGGCAGTCAATCATGGATGCGGCTGCCAGCAATGCAGACAGACGCGTAAACAAAAGTGTGCAAGAATGTTTCAGCTGCCTTTTTTACAAATATTATTGGCGGTTGGGGGTGGGTATGAGTGCCCTACAGTATATAAATTGGATTTATAGGTAAGGGGTTAGGAAGCCATTAAGGGATCTGGAGGGGGGAGGGAGAAGAGGGTACCCAATGAGAACACGGAAGAAGCACCAGATGACACACACACAGCTCCTTCTCTTCAGTTTCCTGGACTTTGGACAGACACTGCAGGAGAACCATAGAAGAGTAAGGTAAGGATTTTACACTACACAGTGGGGCCAGCACTGGGGCAAATTATAGTTTTGGGGGTAGACATGCTCCCAGCATTCCCCTACAAGCAGTCTACAGCTGAGGAATGCTGGGAGCGATTTTTGAAAATCTACTGGTTACCTATCTGTGGTTTTATAACTATGTTCAGCAGAATATGCATTTGAATATCCACTTACTGTCTCATTATGGGAGACAGTGAAAGTTACAATGAGCAGGGAGCAGATCTGGGAAAATCCGATATATAATTCTAGTTGTATATTACAATATCACCCCATTTCCTTAATCCCAGTCAGATCTCTATCCTTGCCTTGTATTTAAAATTTGGATAACTTGTCATTGTGCTATTATTTATATACACTATCTGAGCAATTTAGTGACATGTACGGCGTATGCTCAGAAGAGGCTCTCTAGATGTTGAACTTAATACTGTTTGGATTAGTATAGTATTTGAGGTTGTATAAAGAGATAAGTCCATCTAGTCCAACCTACCATATATACTCGAGTATAAACCAAGGTTTTCAGACTTAAAAAAAACCTGAAAATCGTACCCCGGTTTATACTCGAGTGAATCTTTCTCTTACCTTGTCTGGCAGCCGCGCGATCCGCATCCTCAGTGCGCTTCCGGATGACGTCACTACCCGGCGCCTCTCACTTTGCGGCGCTGAGTAGTGACATCATCCTGAAGCGCAGAGGATGTGGAGCGAGGGGCCGCCGGACAAGGTAGGAGAATACTACAGGAACACCAGTGCACACAATACTTACAAATAAGAGTAAAACCTTCTTTATTTGTGCATACTGTATGCACTAATAAAGGAGGATTTACCCCTATTTGCAAGTATTGGCTTCTGCAATTAAAGCATGCTGGGAGTTGTAGTTTCCAAACATCTTAAGTGGCAAATACTAGCCTATTCTACCCTCGGTTTATACTCGAGTCAATCTCTTTTTCCTCCTTTTTTAGTTAAAACTGGGTACCTCGGTTTATACTCGAGTATATATGGTACTCAACAAAACCCACATTTCCTGCCTAAGGGCAAGACCACACGATTGTGCTTTTGACGTGTTTTGCAATCCGCAATTACATTTTATTTATGATGTAAATCACAGGAAGTAGACCCCACTGTGTGCACTGCGATTATTTGTTATTTTCAAACACATGCGATTTGGTTCTCTCCAAATCGCACTTAATACAAGTCTATGGAAGCGCATAAAAAAGCAGACAAGTGTACATAATCAATATGACATGCAATTTTCTTTTTATCCATAATTCCCTGGGAAATGCAAGGGCAAACACACTTAAAAGTGTATACAAGAGCATGGCAGAAATGCACAGCGATTTTTTTGTGTGTTGTAGTGTAGTCTAAGCCTAAGCTCATTTACTGATAGTTGTTCCATCTACAATAAGGACAATATGGAAGGAAAGCCCATAAATATATTTTCATCTGTCTCACACTTAACTGGGCAGCAACAAAATCCCATTCACTGGTCCAGGATTTAAATCTAAAGCTTCATACACGTATGATGTTATCAGCAACCCACAACCCCAAAGAGTGTCCACCATGGCGGATCAATGAACAACCCCCGACCAAATGCATAAACTCTTGATATCATTACCTGAAATGGCCGCTCGTTGCGTGTATGAGTCGTGGGTCGCTGCTAACATCGTACATGTGTACGAGGCTTAACTTCCATAAATAAAAAATATGGGTGTATATATTTGTGTTTTGTTTTGAAAACATCAAATCCCAGCAATCCCTGTCTGCACTCTGCTGTTGAATAATGCTTGGGAAGGTCCATATACCTGCTGCAGTTATAGCTAAACCCACAGTTCTTGCTACCCAAACTGCAACCTGTTCAAAATCAGTACAGTTTACCTAAACCCAACCTGCAAAGGTAACCCACGGGTACCCAACCCAGGACTCTGAAAGTAGAGGGCTATCTGGAGCGTTATATAATTGTCCTGTGCACTAAACAAAGCATTGATTAGTATTAAACAGTTTAAATGAGAAGTTAAAAATGCAGTTCCCTATAATACAGTATTTGTCTGAATATTTTTTCCCCTCTATGAAAACCCCACAGTCAACACCTTTCAGCAAGATGGTAAATATGATTTCTTCTATTTATTCCAATGCATTCATTTAGATTACGTTCCCCTTTACAGCAAAAAGAAAATATCAAATATTGACCCCATCCCAGATTGTGGTGTCCATCACTACTGGGTGACATAGCACCATGAATGAATAATACGATACATACACAGTTATAGAATATTGCATTCTGGGCCTTTATAACACACTGTGCATTTATTTAATGAATGATGTAAACATATCACGGGGATAAAATGGACCATCAACCGTAATGAACTGCAGGGTGAGTGTCCCCATTAGATACTGACTGCACTAGGACATCCCTGGGAAACAACAGGCAGGGAATATCCACGCCCAGCTGATCAGCACGGCCATGGGGACAGTTAGAGGTGACAATAGACACAAAACCTTACATACAAGATCTTTACCCCAATCCGTCTCCTTTGCGGTGCGCTATCTTCCTTATCTGACCCTACACAGCCACCGTAAACCGGAAGCGGCTTGATCACTGTCAGTGGTTGTTAGTAGTAACCGGAAGAAATAAAACATAAGGGCGGGGCAGGGTTATCGACGTAGTTAAGGGGCTGTGTGTATTTTAACTTAAAGGAAGGTTGTACGGTTGTCAAATCAATATAAGTGCAAAGTTAACTGGAAATAATTCCCTTCCCTGATAATAATATCAGGGAAGGGGGCAGTTGTTCCAGACTAATACCAGCTGGAGAGGAGACACTGAGGAGCTTGTAAAAGGAAATGCAATAGCTTGGCCTGAGCCATTAAAGGGAAAGTCCAGCTCTCAAATGAAAATTTAAAAAACACAGGTAAATCCTCCCACAAAACCCTAAACAGTAATAGTTTGAATGTGAAATATAAATCTAACCTGAAATCCTGCACAATGTCCTGTTACCCCTGTTTCTGCTTCCTGGTTCTTCCAGTCAGCAACTGTCAGTTATGGATTTGACAGTTGACATCACAGACAATAACTGAATGTTAAAGGACAATTATACTCACCTTCCCTCCGCTCCACATCTTCGTGCAGTAACTTTTACCCAGGGTGAGGACCTGAACCGCTAGGTCCTCACCCCGGGATTCACGAAACCTACATCAGCTTGTTGCAGCAACGCTGCTTTGGTAGGCTCCGCCCCCTCCTCCCCGTCGGGGACCAATAGGAAGGCACGCTTGTTCAGAGCATGCCTTGCTATTGGCCTCGTCGCCGACGGGGAGGAGGGGGCGGAGCCTACCAAGCAGCGTTGCTGCAACAAGCTGATGTAGGTTTTGTGAATCCCGGGGTGAGGACCTAGCGGTTCAGGTCCTCACCCTGGGTAAAAGTTACTGCACGAAGATGTGGAGCGGAGGGAAGGTGAGTATAATTGTCCTTTAATCCCCTGTCTGCCTCTTCTGAGCATGTCTGGGCTCAGTACAGGTTTCTAAATTGCTCAGTTTCCATGAGGCATCCAGAAGCATAGCAGGCATACAGTAATGAATTCATAGGACAAACAATGATATATCAACATATTTTAAAGTGGCCATTCTTTCTAAAAGATGTTCTTATGAGGGTTGAGTTGTCCTTTAATCTACAGAAAATAAGCAGATGTTATTAAACTGCAGTAGACCAAGAAGTAGCTAGAACTGGGTACAGAAGGTAAAGATTTATCTAGCTATTTCTTGGTCCCATTGGATGCTTTCTGTCATTTATATATAGTTGAGGTGTGCATGTATGTTCCTGAAATGGGCAACAGCAGGTACTATGCTACATCGGATATAAATCCAATGCACACATTCCTAAGGCTGACTCTATACTGTTGGTCAGCAGCAGTGTCATCTCCCGAACACCTCTTTTTCGGCTGTCACATCCCCTACTCTGCCTTTGCCAACCCCCCCTAGGCCCCTAACTCAGCCTCTGCCCACCCAGCCGGAAGCCTCGTATGGCAGGGTGGGATGTCTGCTAAAGTACAGGGACTGATAGAAATTTCAGTCAAAGGCCGACAACTGGGTGCCTAGCATAAACATCTGATTGCAGCATGATAATTGCACTAGTAAAACTTTTTTACAGCTTAAATACATAGAGATTCAGTGTTGTGTTAATTTAGAACCATTATAAAATTCTTTCCACATATGAGTGTTCCTTTACCTGAAATTGTCAGTCATCTAGACTCCCATGATGCCCCCAGGGCCATCTGATTGGTTTTTGGGAGCATATTCTTAATGTTTGTAGTGAAACAAATCCACATGGAAGCCAATGATACCATTAAAGGGCATGTCCACCCTTGAAAATTTTTTTTATATAAACATCCCCCTGTCCCCCCAGCCCCAACCGCTATATTTTTATTATTAGAAAGTGCCTCAAACTTTACTTACCTTCCCTCTTTCCTCTGCCGCACTGCCAGGCCCTCTGCTTGCCAGTAAATGCAAGCAGAGGGGCGGGACCGGCAATCGCGTCTGTGATTGGCTGAGCGGCAGCCAATCACGGCCGCGGCTGCCGGAAGTTCAGTGTGGCGGAGGAAAGAGGGAAGGTAGTAATGTTTGGGCACTTTCTAATAATAAAATATAGCGGTTGGGGCTGGGGGGACAGGGGGAATGTTATTGGAAAGGGTTTTATGGTAGGGGAAGGGAATCCTAATCTGGAGGGGGAGGGAGGGGGAGAAGGGCTGCAGTACGCATGCCAAACTTCTCCCGGAGGCCAGATGTCCTATATGGACTCTGCTATCCTCCTAGTAGGCAGTTTTTGGACTTTGGGGGGGGGACTACAGGAGAACCATATGGAGCTGGGAGTGTGAGGTAAGGATTATTAACACTACATGATGGGTCATTACTGGGGAGGATTATAGTTTTGGGGGTGGACATGCCCTTTAAATGTGGCGCATTAGTTAACATCACTTTGCAATGCGCAGAGATCACTATCAGCATATTACATCACCAGAGCCATTGTACGTGGAGCCAATAGAGCAGGTCTGCCCAACCTGAGCCACACAGTGGCACTAATGCCCCCCATGCAGTGACTGGGCTGCAGGTGTAGCCCTGCCCCAGAGCTTGAGACTCAGCCAATCACTGGGAGACATGCTGGGAGTTGTATTTTCCAAGGTTTGAGAGTTCCAAGGTTTGGCCCCAGCAGACCCCCAAGAGAAAGTTTAGCAGTCACTGTCAATTTGTTTAAGAGCTTGTGTGTGCGCTAAGTTTATAGCCAGTGGTTAGCCCTCCAGTTCATTTGCCAGTGTTAGCCCTCCAGGTCATTAGCCAGTGTTAGTCAGCAGTGCCATAACTAGCACTCACATGGTCCCCTGTGGTTGCTCCCCTGGTATTACACCCTGTTAGCCCTCCTGTTCATTAGCCATTGTTGTCAGCCCTCAAATTAATTAGCCAGTGTTTTCATCCCTCCAGTCATTAGCCAATGTTGTCAGCTCCCCAGTTTATTAGCCAGTGTTGTCAGCCCTTTATTCAGTCCACTGGACAGTGTTGTCAGCCCTCCAGCTCATTAGACAGTGTTGTCAGCCTTCCAGTTCTTTACCTAGTGTAGTAGCCCTCCAGTTCATTAGCCAGTATAGTCATCCCTCCAGTGTTAGTGAAACCCAGTTCATTAGCCAGTGTAGTCAGCCCTCCAGTTCATTAGCCAGTGTAATACAAAGAGGAAGTTTGTGAAGCACTGCTACCCCCACTGGGAATGAAACCGAGTGCTGAGGTTAAACACAATACATTACAGAAAAGAGAAAAGAAACCTCCTTATAAAGTGCAAACAGTAAGGTGCAATCCGCAAAAAATTTGGGAACATTATAGTTAAAAAGTAACTTTGAATAAATAAACATTAAAAAGTAACTACACACTAAATGGATAAAATCCATCATAGCAGTCGACACAGAATACACAGTGAGATAGGCACAGAAGAGGAAAGACTATGTATATATCCCTCAAGAGGGTGGGAGCAATCTCTCCACCTTACTGGCCTTTTAGTAACAAAGGCAAACCTAGGCACTCAGTGCCCTCCTAGTCTTAGTAATAGATCCCTTAGGGCCCTTCCAGCCAGCGTGATTGTGTAGTGTGTGTCTGTGTGTCAGCCCTAAATAATTATCCATGGTAGTCAGCCCTCCTGTTCATTGGCCAGTGTGAGTCAGCTCTCCTAGGTCATCTAGGAACATCTTGCATTTTTCTGTAACACAGTTTGATGTAGCTACCACAGTCTGTCCACCAGGAGCTGCTATGGTAAACAAATACTGTATTTTTCTATAACTTTCACAGGGTACTTTAGTGTGTTGAAAAAGTGTTAAATGGAGACCCTAAGAAGATCTAGTAGCTAGCAGTTTTTTATAACTTACCGACCACACGTAATTGCAAGACCCCGAATCAAGGTCGTGTTGTTTTTATTATCCAAGTGAATTGCACAAATGTGGCAAATAAGACATTGAATCATTGACCCCTTATTCCAGACCATATCATTTGTGGCTGAACAAATCCCATGAACTAAGTAGCCAATGCATCTAGAGATGTATGCCTGGCAACTTTTAGTTTTCTATTGGTATCTAGAATTGGCTACCCCCCCAAAAAAAAATACAAAATAAGTTTAGCTTCCAACGGTCTGTGTATGTGCACTTTAATCCGTAATGCCTAGACTCATACAGAAGGACTATATATATAATAATTTTAAAACAACATACCCTGGCCAACCTTTATGCTCCAAGTATCCTTTTTGTACACGTACTTTGGATAAATGAAATCTGCATGTTCAGAAAATGTAACTTCCCCAAACTTGCTCTGTAATTCAACAATTTTTTCAGTTGAATGACAGTATATAATAATAATAATACCTATATTACTATATTAAAAAGAACATATTCATACCTTACATTACTTCAGGAAAACGCTTCTAGCTGCAGTCTATCCAAAGTTACAGCAGTATAAAGGGTGGGATGTTTCCAGCTAGCACATCACCAGCACCATTGCTCTGTCCTATGCCAGAGGCACTGACCATACCCAGTTGTATCATACTGTTGTAACAGAGCATTATCTGCCTCCAAACATCTTTATACTTTTTAAAGCCACAAAATAGCTTTAAAGAAATTGTTTTGGGGCATGGGGATTCTTAAACAGCACATCATGTGACTGACACACACTTCCTTGTTTATCCTGATTGCCTAACTTTACAAGCCTATAAGTTAAAACCCAGAGAAGCTACTGACATCCTAGGATTGTTTGAAAAGGTGTGTTAAAAGGCTTTTAGTGTTCAATAGATTTTTACTTATTCAATATATATATATATATATATATATATTTATATTAAAGGGCATGTCCACCCCCAAAACTATAATCCCCCACTACTGGCCCCACTCTGTAGTGTATAAAAATCCTTACCTTACATCCCAGCTCCAAAGGTTCTCCTGCAAACCCCCCCCCCCCCCCAAATTCCCAAAAACTGCCTACCAGGAGTACTGACAGATCCATATAGGACTCTGCCTCCTGTCTCCCCTTCCGGAGAATTTTGCCATGTGCAGAAGAGCGCCCCCCCCCTCTTCCTCCCTCCCGATTTGGTCTCCCTCCCCCTAGCTTCAAACCCTTTGCCATATTTAATTATTGGTCCCCCAGCCCCAACCGCATTACTATATAGCAATAAAAGTCCCCAATCTTTACTTACTTTCTCTCTCCTTCGCCATTCACAATTACCGGCAGCCGCGTCCGTGAATGACTGCCTTTCAGCCAATCACGGACGCTGCTGCCGGTCCCGCCCCCTGCTTGCAGTTCTATGCAAGCAGAGGGCCAGGATTGTGCGGCGAAGGAGAGAGGTAAGGTAAGTAAGGATCGGGGGGGCTTTCTTGCTATAATAGTAATGCGGTTGGGGCTGGGGGACCAATAACTATCATATGCCACTAAGTGTTTTTTAAGGGTGGACATACCCTTTAAAGTGGAACTGTGGTCTCCAAACAAGTTAAGTTTAAATGAAAGGCCAGTTTCCTACCTTTAAAACGAGCCATCAACCACCTCTCTACGTGCTCCACAGCCCAAGATATACAGAAATGACTGACCAGAAAGTTAATGGGTGGGAGGCTGACATGTGACATTCCTGAGGCTTTCCTGCACAGTGCCGCCGGCGAGCACATCCTCAGACTCCCTCAATGTGTGAGGGAGACAGGAAGTCCCTCTCCTCTCTGCTGTTTGAAGGACCTGCAGCTGCAGAGAAGGTAAGGGAATCTACAGCCCTTCACTCTCCCTATGTGAAACACTGCTGGGGGTTGTAGTTTCCAAACATCTGGAGTGCCAAGGATGGTGGGTTACTGGTCCTGGATTTGGCTATAACTGTATGGGATTAATGTATGGGAATTCTGCTGTCCATTTAAAGGGCAACTTAAGCCACAAAAACATACAGAATCAGAAAGCAGTAGTGGTATAATTTCTACCCTCTGCTTATACTCGAGTCAAATCGTTTTTACAAATTTTTCAGGTAAAAATAGGTACTCGACTTATACTCGGATCGACTTATACTCAAGTATATACAGGTAAGCTTCATATAGTTACATTATTATATTCCCATTTCTACCTTCTCAAGGTCAAATACGGTAAGATATTTTTTACACATTAGGTTATATAGCAATAGGGCTAAATAGAGTGCACTTGTATGGAGTTACCCTTTATGTTGGAGTGGGGTAAACAAAGCAATACATAGTTTTTAACTTTTTATTTCATATTTTCTATACTTTAGAGTGACCCATTTTTTTAAAAGATAAAGGGAAGCATTAAGATGCTTCAATAATAAAAAAAAAATTTTGCTTCTCCTTGCAAATGCATCAAGCAAAATGGGGGAACTTGAATATTGGCTTGTGCTGAAATTATGATATAATGGGATTACTGAGAACATTGGGATAAGAAAAAGACCAGTCTGTTCTAATAAATTGTTATGACATGTTTAGGAGGAATAGATACATATAAAGCCATGCATCAAAGAAAGTATCAAGGTTAATACAGGTGAAATTAGAGTCATTGTGGGTAGATCTTTCGTTAGGTCAGTGGATGACTAAAAGAAGACATAATTGGAAAATGTTATAAGGAACATTCTATGGTGAGCAGTGGAAAGAGAAGGCAGAAAGCCTAAACTCCTTCTTTGCTTCTGTTTACATTATTAAAGCACCAGTAAATGATTGTAGCCTTTATAATGGATCCACTTCTAGCTCATTGAAAACAGAAAATTGGCTGACTCAGAAAGAAGTGAAAAAGACATTAGACCTCTCAAATGTAATTAATGGTTCGGGGCCAGATAATATGTAAACCAGGATTCTCAGTAGTTGCCAGACCATTGTATCCAATATTTTTGATTTTGTAACATCTGGTCTGTTCCAAGTGATTGGCAGATTGCTGAACTGGTACATAGAGTACAAAAGAGTAGCTTTTAGGGCTAGGCCACACTTGCGTGTTTTATGCTCGTTTGTGCATGCGTTTTGGTTATAATGGAAATCACTGGAACGCAAAAATTCCCGCAATTCTGATGCGCATGCGTTTGCTTATACATTTCCGTTTTGAAAACGCATGTGTTCACCATTTTTTGTGTGTTAACGCATGCATTTCTATAACGGAAAACGGCAAAATCGCATGCGAAAACGCACAAGAATTGTGCTCAAAACACACTGCTGTGTAAGCGATTCTGGTGCGCTGCAGTGTGGCTCAGCCTAAATGGAACATTTATAGTTGGATTAGTGGTGTTTCTCAGGGGTCTTACCTAATGTTGGCCATTGAGTGTATGATCTGTGAGTTTGCTGATGATTCTAAATTGTGCGGAATATAGGCTCAGTGCATAATATCTTCATCTTAGAAACTGGTTTGAACAAACTTTTGGGATACAAAAGTGGCAATTAAAGTTTTAAGAAAACTAAAGCCTCAATGAAAAGGCAAAGACCTTGATAAAAAGCTGTAATCTGTGTCTTAGCAATATTTTATTGTGGGTGCTGGGACACTGGGAAATGTGCATCTGTGTAGAGCCCTTTTCGGGAATCATTTTGAGCTGCAGTGCAGTTTTGGGCACCAGTCCCCAGAAAGGATATAAACAAATTTAGAGTACAGAGATGGTAAACTAAACCAATAAAAGGAATGGAGACTTTGTGTAATGAGTTCACTAAACAAAATTTCAAAACGGGACTTGCTGCTTTTTACTAGAACAAAAACAATGCAAATGTTTTTGCTTCAAAAGAAATAGTCAGTTCTTCTTTCAAGAACAAGCTAGGCTCACACTCTACTGGGTTTATTAGTCGTTCCTCCAAACCAATGGATAAATAACAGTACCGTAGTTTTGTTTTCTGTGTTCTTTTGCAGCCCTGCAGAGACCCAATTTCTCTCAACTGGCAGACAAAATCCCCCACAGTCACATTCTCACCAGGCCTAAAGACAGCTGGGGCCAATAATCAGGACTGACTGGAAAAGAGAAGCAGATATAGGTGGAGGCTTGTTGTTCTGAACTCCAGGATCCAGAAGTTAGGGGATGGGCATATTCTTAAAATTGTGGCTGAATCCGTGCTTTATAAAGAGATGGCCTTGTGCAAAAAGTATGTAACAGGTAGGTGTGGCCTGGGATGGAATAGGCATGGCAGGGGCGAGAGGGGGAAAGCACACCTCTGGTCCCTTTAAATGACCTGTGCAGAGGAACATTGCAGCCTTATATATGGCACTTCCAGAAGGCAGGGTTTCTTGGAGAGTAGTGTTAAATGAGCTACTGCCACCCAATAGAATTGGGATGTTAAAGTACAATTATACTCACCTTTTCCCCGATCCACTGCAGCATAGTACCCAGGGTGAGGACCTAAAATCGCTAAGTCTAACCCTGGGTACTTTCCCAACTCCTGCACTACTTACCGCAAATCTGCTTCGCCAATCCACTCTGTTCACCTCTCTTCTACTGTCAGTGACAGTCGCGAGGCAGCCAATTGGAAGACACGCCTCCTTGCAGAGCGTATCTTCCTATTGGCTGCCTCGCGATCTGTCACTGAAGCAGGAAGAGCGGAGGAATGGAGCGATCGGCGAAGCAGATTTGCGGTAAGTAGTGCAGAGTTAGGGAAAGTACCCAGGGTGAGGACTTAGCGATTTTAGGTCCTCACCCGGGTACTATGCAGCTATGGAGGAAGAGGAGCGAGGGTGAGGTGAGTATAGTTGTCCTTTAATCTTCCACCTGAAGTGACTGCCTCAGTTCACCTTATGTCAGACAGTTGGACATGTTAATAATGTCTGGTTAGGGCGAGCTATTTAAACCCAGGTTGCTTTCCTCAAATTAACAGTTATTAGAAGGAAATATGATGTAAGGACAAAAGGGTTGTAAGAAATCGGCAAGCTGTTTATGTACCTTTAGTGGGTGAAATAAGTATAATTCATAAGTGGTAAAATTCTTTTAAGAATATAGAAACCTAAAAGGTGAAATAAAAATGATGAGGGATAAAGAAGTAATGTCTAAACTAATAAAACATATCAGGGCACTTCTGAGAAATCATTACCAGTTGAAATTAATTGCATTCCTATTCATCCAGACAAAAATAGCACATGGATTTCAGCTTAGTTTGACAAGACTGCAAAGCATTTCAGGTTACATAATACATTTTTGGCTTCATAGGAGATATGTTTAGATATCATTTTACTATAAAAACAGAAGCAAATATCCTCATACAGCAAACCTTTGATGACAAAGTCAGTCTTTACTTAGGTATAAAAAGCAATACAATTGGAGGGATAAAAAAAAAAAAGTTAGTATTTTTAAGTGACTCTGCTTCTTGATGCACACATCACCATGTCCCATGCTCTTCCGGCTGGTGGTCCACTATCAATTCCCCCCGGAAAAAATATTAGAAAAAGGAGGGGTGGGACTGGGGGCTGGAGGACTGCAAGAGCACATGAACTCAAGAAGTTAAGTTTTCTAAAATATCACGTTTAGGATTTCTCTGTCACCCAGTGGCAGCACTTCACCAGATGGGATATCCCTGGCTCACAGGAAACGCATGGTATAAAAGTCCCTCCCACAATCCACTCTTGTCTTTTTGCGTTTCCTGTGGTAGGAAGCATGGTGTGTACTGCTGACACACAGGGCTTACCTGCCATGTGGCGTTGCCAGAGCAGTTCCTCTCTCTCTCTTCTCTCTGCTTTGATGCTTCCCTTTTTTGTTGCAACATGTGTGCCAGGGAAGGGTCTTGTGACCAGGTGGATTTGTATGGACTTGGGTCCATTCTTGTGGCAGTAGGATGTTCCGGCGGCGTCCTCTGATGTTTCGCACGCTTGTGGAGTCAGTGTCTGTTCCCTTTGGCGTCCACGCGTCAGTGAGAGGAGGCGCGCGCGTTCCGAGTGGTGCGCATATCGGACGCGGCACGCCTGTTGGCTCGGCACGCACGTCTTCTTCGGGTTGCGTGGCCGGGCATGTGATTCTCGCGTCTCGCGAGATCGCTCTTTAGGCCCGGAAAACCTCTTCCGGTTTCGGACCCGGAAGAGTCTGGATTCCTCGGTGTAACACGATTTCTTTGGATTGTGCCCAGGGGTGAGTTGCTGCTTTGCAGGATACCAGTTGGAAAGTCTTCCGGTGAGTACTTACCTTTGGGTATGTGTACTAGATTTTGCTGCCACCATTTCTGTTGGGTATATTTTATTATCCCCTTTCTGGTGTATCTATTCTATAGATATTTCCTAACCATGGAGCCAAAGTCAGTGAGTGAAGGTCACCAACTGTGTGGAACAGGTAAGCCCCAGGTAGGTGGTTCTAAAAGAGATGACTTCAAGGTTTCTTCTTGGGTTCTAATTGCGTTTTTTGTATGTTTGTTTTGTTTTGTGTTAGTGCCTCTGTCTCAGATAAATCTTCCAAGTCTTCTAAGAGAAAGAAGTCAGAAAAGAGAAGAAGTGATTCTACTACCAGAAAGGTTAACTATGGATAAGTTAATGGGTTTAATTAAGTCAGTGGTCACTGAATCAGTGAAAGAAAGTAAGAAGAAGAAAGCTAAAACAAGACACTTGTGAGAGGTTTCTGATTCGGAACAGTCACAAGGGGGTAACTCAGTATCCTCGGAAGAGCTAGAGTTGGAATCAGATGAGGAGGAGGAAGAATCCGATCCACTTTTGATCCCAGTATTGTAGCACCATTGATTTAAGGCAATCAGAGAGACATTTTCTCTAACGATGGAGGAACCGATTGCAGCCTTCCTCAGAGTGGAAGAAAGTGGAAAAAAGAGTAGATGTAGGTAACAGATTCTGTAAAAAATATCCTTTTCAACAGGGATGCGGAAGCCTGGGAATCACTCCAAAAGTCGATGCAGCAGTGATAAGATTAGCTAGGAGAACCACGTTACCAGTGAGGATGCAGCTACCTTTAAAGATCCAATGGATAGAAGGGTAGATACCAACCTGAAAAAATCCTATATGGCGGCAGGGGCCGCTTGTAAACCCTCTATGGCATTAACCTCAATTCCAGGGCCTTAAAAGTCTGGTTAGCAGATCTCCAACATGCAATTGACTCTAATGTTAGAAGGTCTAAGCTTTCAGGGATGGTTCAAGAGTGTATTTGCAACAGAGTTATTCTTGAAGCATCAGTGGATTTAGTTAAGCTTTCAGCCCGGGCCATGCTCTATCAGTAGCGGCTAGAAGGGCTCTATGGTTAAAGAACTGGTCAGCGGATGTCAATTCAAAGTCAAATCTTTGCCAGCTGCGTTTGTGGAAAATGTTTGGTTGGGAAAAACTCGATGATCTTATAAAGCGTTTTTCAGGAGGAAAAAGTGTATTTCTCCGCAGGAAAGGAGATTTAAAAATGTTCGGACCGACAATTTTTCCCAGAGAGGTCGTGAGATATTTTTTCGTTCCTCTAGACAACCCAGAGGAAATAGAGATAACTTTCGTCAATCGAATTGGAGAGGAAGACAGGGAATGCGTCCAATAGAAAGCCGGGACCTTTCCAAAGTCATCTAACCAGCAATGACGGGGCGCAGGTTCCACCTTTGTGCATAGGAGGCAGATTAAAACATTTTGCACAGAGGTGGTGATTTCATTCCCGACTCTTGGGTAATAAGTTCTATCCAGGAGGGATACAAGATAGAATTTCGAAGAAAGCCTCATTTTATCGTTTGTCCGGCAAAGAAACCTCGGGATATTCAAGAAAAATATCCTGAGAAATAGAAGAGATATTAATTATGTAGATAATTAATATCTTTGGATGCGGTTCAAGAAGTTCCAAAACAACAAAGAAAGAAAGGTTCTATTCCCCTCTTTATGGTTCCGAAAGCCTCGGGAGAGTTAGACCGGTATTAAACCTCAGAGGTTAAACAAATTCTTAAAACTAAGAAGGTTCAAGATGGAATCATTGCAAACTATAATTCAGGTAATGAGCAAGAATGTCTGGATGGTAAGCATCGATCTAAAGGATCTTATTTTCAACGTTCCCATTCACCAAGATCATTGGAGGTTTCTGAGGTTTGTCGCCAACGATATTCACCTAGAATTCAAGGGTCTTCCTTTCGGTCTAAACCAATTCTCCAAGGGTATTTGAAAATTCTGGTATCCTTAATAGCCGAGATAAGGAAGCAAGGGATAAAAATTTCCATTATCTAGACGACATACTAATAGTAGCAGAGGACCAAGGAGTTAGCCGTTTTTCATACTTCCGAAGTAATAAACATCTTACAAGCTTCGGGTGGGTTCTAAACAGAGAAAAGAGCCAGCTGACTCTTTCACAAGACAAGGTATTTTTGGGAGCACTTTTTCGACTGCAAGAAATTTGGTGTTATTACCAGAAGAAAAGGTAAATGTAGTAATTCAGAAGGTGTCAAACTTCCTAAAAACAAGAAGGATCACAGTAAGACATTGTATGGTAATATTAGGTCTAATGGCCTCTTGTATTCCGATGGTAGAATGGGCGAGATGGATAATGAGAAAGTTACAAAACCACCTGTTATCGTCGGTGAGAGATCCTCAACTCAACCTATCAAGGTTAATTTTAATTCAGAAAGAATAAAGCAATCTCTAGTTTGGTGGACAATAGCAATTACTACGGATGCCTACGAGACTGGATGGGGCGCTCACTGTCAAAGAGAAGTTGCTCAAGGAAGCTGGAATTTTCGGACAAAAACATTCTCAAATGTTTTAGAGCTAAGAGCAGTTCAAAAAGCAGTACTATTCTTCGCTCAAAGACTAGTAGGAAAGCATATAAAAATTATTTCTGACAATGCTACAGTAGTAGCTTACATAAAGAAGCAAGGAGGAACAGGAGCAGGTCCTTAATGAGGGAAGTATCTCCCATTATCGAATGGGCAGAAAGAAACTTGAAAAGCATCTCGGCAGTGTATCTGCCTGGTCCTCAGAACGAGTTAGCAGATTTCTAAGCAGAAAATTCGATTCATCCAGGAGAATGGAGTCTTCACGACGATTTGTTTCAGGCGATTTGCTGCAGGTGTGGGACTCCAAGAATAGATCTCATGGCCACGCCAAGCAACACAAAATGTCAGAAATTTTTTTCAAGAATACGAACGTTCAAGCAGCAGGGACGGATGCTCTGGCTAAGATTGGTCCGTAGGGCTCTTATTAATCTTCCCTCTGATTCCGATGATCTGGAAGGTTCTCCAAAAATAAAGGTGGAGGGAGCTTAGTCCTAGCAATTATTCCTTTTTGGCCAAGGAGGCCTTGGTTCCCACTCCTGAACTCCCTTCGGTAGAAAGGCCTTGGAAAATCCCAATTTTTCCAGGGTGGTTGAGTCAGGGGCCAGTAGAATATCAGGAGGACAACAGCCTGAATTTGATGGCCTGGAAATTGAAAGGAGTAGGTTATTGTCGCTAGGCTTGCAGGATCAAGTTGTTCAATTATTATTGAAATCAAGGAAAGGGTCCACCTCAAAACAGTATACAGAGTTTGGGACCAATTTGTGATATTTGCCAGGGATTCTAATTTTAATCCCTTAGGGCTAATTCTTCCTTAAAGGGCAACTTGTGAAAAAAAAACTTTGTCTGTATACAATGTATAGATCAATAGTATAAGCTGCCTCTGTGCGGCTTCGTTTCTTCACCTGGCAGAAGTTTGTACCAAGCTGTGTAGTCCCCCTCCCTCTCGTCTGTCTACTCCCCTCCAGCAGTGACGGGCTGTATACAGAGTCCGAGCATTGTCAGTTGAAAGGACTTTAAATGAAGTGCTGACATCCTGTTGACCCCTCCTTCCAGAGCTAGACTGCAAGCAATCAAGTGTGGAATAAAGTAGCAATATGCTGAAGGGAGGGGCAGAGGGGGAGAGAGGAGGACAAGTGGTGCTGAGATTCTTACAAGTAAGTTACTGAACTCTGCCTGTTCTCTAAGTTTGCTAATTGTTATTTACTTTTTACCTAAAGTTCATATTCTCCCCCTGCTTAGCTGAGATCATAATCACTGAAGAGAGAGTCAGTGTAACAGCAGCTTGTAGTGAGACCTTCACAAACACAGTGACACTGCTTGTTGTCCTGTTACATTCAGTTGCTTTAGTCTATATATTTCATAGATGCACTGTGTGTCTTGTTTGGTATATAGTCTGTATTACTTTATTATATATACTGTATTAGTTTTCCATTTGAGTCACTGGTTTTGTATGTATATAAGAATTTTTTTGGGGGGAGGGGCTGTTTTATAGTGTGTGTTATGCTCATATTGCTGGGTTAATGGTTTATTGATTGTGTTTAGCACTACAGCATTTGACATATGTTGCACATGGTACATATAGTGTGGGGTGAGAGAGTGTGTGACAGTACTGCAGGGGAGCTTTGGATTGTGGTGGGTGTGTGCCTTTGAGTGACAGATGAGGTGTAGCAGCTCCTACAAATCACAGCAATTTCAAAGGCTTATATCTCGGGGACTATGTAGAATTTAAAAAACTAAAGGTACCCTGGTGGATGGGATGACTTTTATAGGATACATTAGAAGAAATTAAAAAAAACATTTTCTTTCACTAATTGCCCTTAATTGTAAAGTTTATTTTTTCAGGGTACAAAAAAGGATTGAGTAACAGCACTCTTAAGGGGCAAATCCTGCTCTATCTGCAATTTTGGATAATCCCTGGGCCTTGGATCATCTGATTTTCGGTTTTTCAGTGCTCTAGTTAGGATAAGACCTCCCTCGAAGAAACATGTCCGGTTTGGAGCCTTCCTATGGTTCTTAAAGCATTGACTATATCTCCTTTGGGGCCATAGAAAAAAGCTCAGACTGGATTCTTACACTTAAAACCGTTCTTCTGGTTGCCATACGTCAGCATGTAGAGTGTCAGAGATGGCGGCATTTTCATCCAAACAACCAGACACGATCATTTTCATGACAGAGTCAGGATTAAGCCTGATTTTGACTTTCTACCTAAAGTCATTCTCCTTTTCATTTGAACATGGAAATCAATTTACCAGTTTTTTGTCCAGATCCCAAAACAAAGAGGAAAAAAACTTCATTCTTTGGATTTGGTAAGACTTTTGACTCATTATTAAAGACAACAGAGTCATGGAGGAAGTCAGAAAAACTCTTTGTGATTCCTAGAGGA
The DNA here is from genome assembly GCA_019447015.1 of Hymenochirus boettgeri. Taxonomy (NCBI): domain Eukaryota; kingdom Metazoa; phylum Chordata; class Amphibia; order Anura; family Pipidae; genus Hymenochirus; species Hymenochirus boettgeri. Next base: position 241,161,021 of record CM033473.1, read on the forward strand.
TTCAGAAAAGGGGATCTAAGAGAACTTTGGCTTCTTGGATCACTCAGGCTATAGCGAAAGCTTATCAAGTAAAAGGCGAGGCAGTTCCAGTTGGTCTAAAGCTCACTCAACCAGAGCGATATCTACCTCTTGGGCCCTTGATTCTAAGGTCTCCTTGGAGAACATTGTTGAAGCTGCTAAATGGTCATCTTTGGAAGACTATACGGCATTATCGCCTAGACGTCTCTGCAACCGATAAGACAAAGTTCGGTCGCAGGGTATTGGAGGCTGTGATTCAACAATAAAAAAAAAAAAAAAAGTAGGTGATCATTACCCTCCCTATGCTTAGCTGATATGTCCCAGTCTGGGTGCTGCCACTGGGGTGACAGAAAACACGAAATTGTTTACAACATACCGTAATTTCGTTTCTTGTCAACTTCCATGGCAGCATTCACCAGAGGATTTCCCTCCCTTCTTTCAATTTGATTGTATTAATGTTCATAATATGTTTCCTATGACAGCTTTATAATAAAGACAAGGAGTGGATTGTGGGAGGACTTTATACCATGTGTTTCCTGTGAGCCAGGGATTCCCAGTCTGGTGAATGCTGCCATGGAAGGTGACAAGAAACAGAATTACGGTATTGTGTAAACAATTTCGTGGTTTTTGCATGGCATACCTGATCTGCAAATGAAATTATCAAATTCAGAAATGAATCCAACGGCAGTGGAGGTAATGGGTAAATCCCTCTGTTCACGCCATGTAAGGCCCCTTTTTTCTCTTAGCCAATAATGTTTCCTCCTCCCCTTACTTTCATGTCTTTTCCTCCTGTTCCATCACAGGTCCGTAACATTGCTCCCCCTGATCAATATTTTTCCTGTTTGGGATCTCTCTCCTCTTCCCCACTCAGAAGTCTGCCCCATCATGTGTGCATAAGGTGCAGAGGAGCTTACAGTGGGCTCCACGAGTGTAAGCCGCTCAATACAAGAGCCCAGGGCTCGCTAATATGATGTCACGGTCTGCACAAACACACTGGTACACACGGCGGGAGGCTAGCTGCTTGTGGAAACCAGGTGTTCTTGTTCTGTTTCCTGCTACCTCAAAGAGCCGACCAGTTCTTTGTGTTCTGCTCCACGCTATTAAGTGACTGGCGGAAAAGCAAACTAAACGTTTTCTTTTCTTTATGCAGTGTCTAATGAGTCCTCCAAGAGATCTAAGTCTGCTTCCAGGGGGTGAGCATTTAAAGAAAGGTAGGTATTTTAACTGATGTGATTGAATTATCTTTTCAACAAGACTTACCTGTCTATCATTGTGCAGGTCTCCAGAGGCTTTCAGGAGCAAATCAAGTTACAGGGTGATATTTGATCATCATTGGATCATATATATTTAAAGTATCTAAAATAACTATGAAAAAAGTGACTACAGAGAAAACAGCCTCTTCAACAACTCTGAAGAAGAGTTAGAAGAGGATGAAATCATATAAGAATCAACAAACGACAATGTGTATCCATCAAACCTAGATCATTTGATCCGGAAAATGAAAACAATGATTCCGAACACTTCTACTACTCAATACAAAGACCTGATGTTTTCAGAGGAAGTCGCTGAAAATGCATGTTTATGTGGCATGAAAATATCTTGGAGATAATCAAAAAAGAATGGCAAAACCCAGAAAAGAGATTTAATATCTCTCAAAACCCCTTTTCCAGGGAAGATGTCAAAAATGGGACAAATCTTCCAAAGTTGATACACCCATAGCAGAGATGGCAAGAAAAGTCGCTCTAGCGACCAAAGACTGGGTATCTTTGAAAGATCTGATGGACAGAAAGGAGGAAGCTGCCCTCAAAAGAGCATATACAACTTCAGGGGCGGCTATCAGACCAGCAATTGCTATAACTAGCTTGGCCAGAGCGAACAAAATATGGATAAAAGATTTAAAAGATGCCATTAAAGGGCAAGTCCACCCCTAAGCTATAATTTTATATGTTATTGGCCATGATTCTTGCTAAAACATGCCAACCCCATTAAAATCTGTTCAGCCAATTTGAAGATATACATTTTACAGCATGCTTTTTGCAGACCAGGAGCATCTCTTCTGCTCTGACCTGAGGAAGAGAGTTGATCTTCGAAAGCTTGTCTACTAAAATAAAAGTATCACAGTACTCTACTTTTTACTAAAAGTAATCCAGCTCTCTGACGTCACCTCAAGCTGTGCCTTTTCTGTGCCTTCACCTCCATTTGCGCCCCCCCCCTCCCATCTGGATATCCTAGGTCCCCTTCCACCCTAGCATAAAATCCTTTTAGGATATGGGGTTTTGGGGGGGGAGAGTATTGCAGTCTCACTGGGATAGATAGCCAGGAGGAAAGAAGGGTGTAGATAGGCCAGTGGCGGGCGGAAAGGGGATTTTAAGCCAGTTCTAAATTTAAACCCTTGGGAAATAAATGTAAAAAAAAATAAATCCGCGCCCTTGTGGCTGAATTTGATGTAAAGAGGCAAATGAAAGGAAGAAAAAGGCGTAAAACATTTAAAGAATAACTGTATTGTCTCAATGATTTTTTTTTTAATAATTGCTTTAAAAAAGAGTAACGGTATGCACCTCCCCATATATTTTTCCTGATTTTGAACTTCTCTCTGCCTTCAATTGGCCATGCTGTGAAGGGGGCATAAGATTCTGTCTGCCTCTAACTGTCATTCAAAGCTAGCATGCAAGAAAACATTCCTCCACCCATCCTTGATCAGTTTGATAATGTTTGATTATGTAGGCTGTATCTTAGCAACAAGACATTTCAAGTTTAACTCGGGCAGATGAGGAGGAGAGAGGGTTGTAACAGAAATTCCCCAGCCAATAACAAGTGTTATGTTAATCATGGCCCTGGGCCGTCTAGGAGGCGGGCTCGCTTTAGCACTCATCTTTGCAGTGTGATATCTAAGAGAGGGCAGCACAGCTGTAAACATGAGTAAGTGATTTCAGCTGCTGGAAGTGTGGACATGAAATGGGGGTGGGTGGTTGTTTTTCTTGATATGTTGTCCTTTAAGGCAGAGGGAACGGAAGGGCCTTAGGGATTACAAAAACTGTAACAAGGAGTGTAAGAAAGCAATCAAACTAGCTAAAATTAATAATGAAGTTAGGATAGCTGAACAAAGCATCACTAAGCCTAAATTTTTTTTTGAAGTATATTATAGTAAGAAGATGAGGACTGAGAATGTGGCACCATTAATTAATGGGGATAAGTTGGTTACGGAGGATGGCGATCAAGCAAATGTCTTGAATACCTTTTCCCTCTGTATACACTATAGAAGATCCAAGTACAGATATCATAGAGTATAGTAGCAATAATGGTATAAAAGATTAAGTGCAATTTGGTTAACCGAGGAAGAACTAAATAAGGTTATATTAATAAATTTTCTGGACCGGATAAAAAAACATCCTCGGGTACTTAGGGAACTAAGTTCAGTTTTATCTAGGCCATTGTTTCTTATTTTTGCAGATTCCCTTATGTCCGGTGGTGTACTCTGGATTGGAAAAAGGCTGATGTTATTCCAATATTCAAAAAGGGTAGTCGTTCACAGCCGGGTAATTACAGACCGGTAAGTTGGTGGGGGAAGATCCTGGAAAGTTTAATAAGGGAACATGTTCCAGAGTATGTTTCAAGGACTGACATTATAAGTAGTAACCAGCATGGATTTAAGAGGAATAGATCTTGTCAAAACACTACTTGGCTTTTATGAGGAAGGAAGTAGTAGAATGTGACTCTGGCATAGCAGTAGATGTAGTTTACTTGGTTTTGCAAAGGCTTTTGATACAGCCCCCCATAGGCGACTAATGTATAAGCTGAGGTCTGTTGGTCTGGGGAGTCACATTTGTACATGGATAAAAAAGGTTAATGAATAGGATGCAGAGAGTGGTTGTAAATGGGGCTCATCATTATGACTAAAGTTTTAAGTGGGGTGCCCCACAGGGTTCTGTTTTGGGGCCGCTTCTATTTAATCTATTAATGATTTGGAAGTAGGAATTGTCAGCAAGTTTTCAGTGTTTGCTGACGACACAAAACTGTTGACCATTAAAAACTTCACAGGATGTGAAACGTTGCAGGGGGATCTAGATAGATTTGTCACATTGGGCTGCTAAGTGGCAGATGAGATTCAATGTTGAGAAATGTAAGGTGATGCATTTTGGACTTAAAAATCCTTGTGCTGCTTATACTATGAATGGCTCTTTGTTAAGTGAATCCCTGTTGGAAAGGGATCTTGGAGTTTTGGTGGATAACAACTTAAAGGTAGCAAGCAGTGTCATGCGGCAACAGCCAGAGGCAGCATGGTATTGTCTTGTATAAAGAGAGGTATGGATTCAAGGAGGAAAATGTTATTCTCCCTTTACAAAGCATTGGTAGGTCTCATTTGGAATATGCAGTGCAATTTTGGAATCCTGCGTACAAAAATTTCATCATTGAAATAGAAAGTGTTCAGAGAGGGCAACTAAATTAATAAGGGGATTGGGGGAGCTTAAATATAAGAGAGACTGGAAAGTTACAATTATGTACGCTGGAGAAAAGGCGCTTGCGTGGGGATATGATTACCGTGTATAATACATTAACGGGCCATACAATAAACTATCTGGGGCATTGTTCACCAATAGAACATGTCAGAGGACACAAGGACAACTCTTAAGTCTGAAGAAAAAAGGTTTATGCTTCAAGTTCGGAAAGGGTTGTTTTTCACTGTGGGAACGGTAAAGCTATGGAAAGGTCTTCCAGTGGACGTTGTTATGGCAGGTTCATTGGTCAGTTTAAAAAAAGCTGAATGAGTATCTGCAAAGAAGTAATGTTGCAATTACTGGTATTGATTAATAAAGTAGAGTTGATCCAGGAAATTTCTGATTGACACTTGGAGTCAGGAAGGAATTTTCCCCCCTTCATAAATTTGGTGGTTTTTTTTTTTGCCTTCCTCTGGATCAACAGTTAGGCAGGAAATGAAGATATTGCTAGATGGGTTGGACTGGATGGACACGTCTTTATTCAACCTCAAATACTATACTAATATGTCAGATGCCCCCTGCCCAGACCAAACACTTATTTTTTTAAAAAATAATCGTAACTATACTTCCAGACCATCCATTCCCGTGACACTTTCCATGACGTTAGCCGCTTCTGTGCCAATCACAGACGCTGCTGACGTCATGGAAAGTTCAGTGGGAACGACGGGCAGTAGTAGTATAGTTCCGATTATTTTTTTAAAAAAAAAACAATAACACGTTGTTTAGGTCTGGGCAGGGGCATCTGTCATACCCTAAAGGATTTTACGCTACGGTGGAGGGGGAAGAGGATGTATCCAGATGGTAGAGGGGGGCGCAAATGGAGGATGAAGGCACAGAAAAGGCGTGGCTTGAGGTGACGTCAGTTAGTATGTATCTTCAAATTGGCTAAACGAATTTTAATGTGGGTTGGATTTATTCAAGCTAGAATCATGGCCAATAACATAAAATTATAGTTTTGGGGGTGGACTTGCCCATTAATAATGGAACACACAGAGACAACCTATTTCAAATGTTCAGGATATTAAAGTCACTAATGAGTTCATTGCAAATTCCTTAATAGAATTAATCAAACTAAGGGCAAAGTCTATGGCACAAACTACAGTAGTACGACTCGCTTTATGGCTACGCCAATGGTAGGTTGACAACCAATCAGAGAAGGTCTGACGAACTTACCATTTGGAGGTAATTTATTGTTTGATCCAGCATTAGATGAAGTCATTAATAGAAACTCAATTAAAAAAGCACTACCTTTTCCAAAGAGACAAGTAAGGAGTAGAGATGGCCGAACTTTCGAAAGCTCGAAAACAGACCTATTAAAGTCAGTGGGAGTCAAATAGTTCGAAAAGTTCTAATTAAATACAATTAAAATATTCATTGGTAACTTAATGTAAATGGCGTGGGACTGGGAAATGTCTGGGAACATGTTCGAATATCAGGACTTTCAGTTTTACTCTCACGCAGCTACTTTCGAGCTCTCGAACATTCGATAATTATCCCATGAATGACTCGAGAATTCGATGCTCACGTATAGGTATAATGGACATTTACTCGGGATTTCGATGCTCGCGTATAGTATAATAGACATTTTACTCGCATATTCGATTTCCTCGAACGGTCTAACATTCATAATATATTGAAAGTCCAGGATAGTTCGAGAAGTCCGAGTCTGTTCGAACTTGAGTTAGAGTTCTAGTCCCATCTCTAGTAAGAGTATACCATCAACTTCAGAGATGTGTGTGCGCAGTGAGATAATACAGACCAGGGAGATCTTTTCAACAAAAAACAATGTTGGAACACAGAACAACCAAATTTATATTGTTTCAAAAAAATAGAAAGTTACAGAGGAAGAGGTAACCATTATGACGGGGTTCCCTGTCACAGGGTAAGGCAACCTCTCCCAGTTTGTGACAGAATGGGAACACGTCCACAAACAGACAAATGGGTGAAACAAACTACAAAACAAGGATACGTCACAGAATTCTTCAACTACTTTAAACAAAGTTCATAAAAATAAAAGAAGTGGAACAAGAACAACGATCAAGAACATACTCCCCATTCTTTCTAAGGAGAAAAAGGAAGATTAGAGCAGTATTGGATCTCCGATACGTAAATTCTTTCTTAAATTAAAATAGTTCAAGATGGAATTATTGAAGAGTATTTGAAATCAGATAATTCGAAATCAATGGATGGTGAAAATAGATCTCAAAAGTGCATATCATCATATCTCATACACAAGAAACATCGGAAGTACCTGTGTATTCTATTAGCTTAGGGAACATTTCCAATAGATGTCTCCGGTTCAGTCTGATTCTTCTCCTTGGACTTTACGAAAGTTTTAGTCCCGCTGATCGCACAACTCAGACTGAAGGGAATTCAGATTTCTTATCTAGATGACATTCTGATAGAAGCAGACAACAACCAACAATTTGCGCAACATCTACAAACCTCTCTGAGATTCCTAGAGAAGCGTGGATGGTTGATCAATCACAAGACATTTATTTTCACTCCTACAACAGGAGATCCGATTCCTTGGGGCGGAAATCGATACTTTGAACCTAAAAATGTCACTCCTGACAGAATGACGGAGATATATCATGGAAGAGATCAAACAGATTACAATGTTCCTAATGCCAACAGCATTTATCGGTCAAGAGAGTATGGGAAAATAGGTATCCACAGTAGAGCTAGTACAATGGGCTCAATACCATTTGAGACCATTACAACTACAATATCTGAAACAATGGAAACCCAGTCCAGACACACAACAGGAAACTGAAGCTATTCTTCTAATGGTTACCAGAAATAACTAGCAGCGGACATAAATGCTTTATCAAGGAGGTGAAATTTCCATCTAGCATACATATTTCTTTTAATTCCAAGAGTTCTCAGGAAATACAGGAAAACCTAAGTTCAGTATAATGATAACACCATGGTGGCTGAGAAGGCCTTGGTTTCCCTGGTACAGTGACTATCAGTGAGAACTCCTCTAAAATACCCAATTTCTTGTTACAGGGACAAATATCTATCCAAACGTGGGAAAACCCAACTTAGTGGCATGGAAATTGAAAACAGGCAATGAAGAATAGGGTCTATTATCAGAACTAATACAAACCCTAATGCCTTCCCGAAAACTTCCAATCAACATCATACTAATAAGACATGAGAAATTTTCCAAAAATGGTGCAAAGACAAGTCAAATGCAAAAGACCTACCGTGAAAATAGAATTACAGAAAAAAATTAAGCACTTAAGTGTCTGCAATATCAGCAGGTAACCGATAAAAATGGTTCCAAGAACCCCTTAATAATAAGATTTTTTCAAAGCAATCAATCCGCCATTGAAAAGTAGAGTGCCTCTCTGGGATCTACCTTAGTAACAAGAATCACACCTTGCGAACCGATAGAAACGATAAACATCAAAATTTACGGTTCCTATTGCAAATTCATCAGCAAGAAGGATTTCAGACTAAGGGCTATAGGTTCCCCATTAGATACTGACTGCACTAGGACATCCCTGGGAAACAACAGGCAGGGAATATCCACGCCCAGCTGATCAGCACGGCCATGGGGACAGTTAGAGGTGACAATAGACACAAAACCTTACATACAAGATCTTTACCCAATCCGTCTCCTTTGCGGTGCGCTATCTTCCTTATCTGACCCTACACAGCCACCGTAAACCGGAAGCGGCTTGATCACTGTCAGTGGTTGTTAGTAGTAACCGGAAGAAATAAAACAAAGGGCGGGGCAGGGTTATCGACGTAGTTAAGGGGCGTGTGTATTTTAACTTAAAGGAGGTTGTACGGTTGTCAAATCATATAAGTGCAAAGTAACTGGAAATAATTCCCTTCCTGATAATATCAGGGAAGGGGGCAGTTGTTCCAGACTAATACCAGCTGGAGAGGAGACACTGAGGAGCTTGTAAAAGGAAATGCAATAGAGTGCCGAGCCATTAAAGGGAAAGTCCAGCTCTCAAATGAAAATTTAAAAAACACAGGTAAATCCTCCCCCCAAAACCCTAAACAGTAATGTTTGAATGTGAAAATAAATCTAACCTGAAATCCTGCACAATGTCCTGTTACCCCTGTTTCTGCTTCCTGGTTCTTCCAGTCAGCAACTGTCAGTTATGGATTTGACAGTTGACATCACAGACAATAACTGAATGTTAAAGGACAATTATACTCACCTTCCCTCCGCTCCACATCTCGTGCAGTAACTTTTACCCAGGGTGAGGACCTGAACCGCTAGGTCCTCACCCGGGTTCACGAAACCTACATCAGCTTGTTGCAGCAACGTGCTTTGGTAGGCTCCGCCCCTCCTCCCCGTCGGTGACGAGGCCAATAGGAAGGCACGCTTGTTCAGAGCATGCCTTGCTATTGGCCTCGTCGCCGACGGGGAGGAGGGGGCGGAGCCTACCAAAGCAGCGTTGCTGCAACAAGCTGATGTAGGTTTCGTGAATCCCGGGGTGGACCTAGCGGTTCAGGTCCTCACCCTGGGTAAAAGTTACTGCACGAAGATGTGGAGCGGAGGGAAGGTGAGTATAATTGTCCTTTAATCCCCTGTCTGCCTCTTCTGAGCATGTTGGGCTCAGTACAGGTTTCTAAATTGCTCAGTTCCATGAGGCATCCAGAAGCATAGCAGGCATACAGTAATGAATTAGGACAAACAATGATATATCAACATATTTAAAGTGGCCATTCTTTCTAAAAGATGTTCTTATGAGGGTTGAGTTGTCCTTTAATCTACAGAAAATAAGAGCAGTGTTATTAAACTGCAGTATAGACCAAGAAGTAGCTAGAACTGGGTACAGAAGGTAAAGATTTATCTAGCTATTTCTTGGTCCCATTGGATGCTTTCTGTCATTTATATATAGTTGAGGTGTGCATGTATGTTCCTGAAATGGGCAACAGCAGGTACTATGCTACTCGGATATAAAATCCAATGCACACATTCCTAAGGCTGACTCTATACTGTGTGGTCAGCAGCCGATGTCATCTCCCGAACACCTCTTTTTCGGCTGTCACATCCCCTACTCTGCCTTTGCCAACCCCCCCTAGGCCCCTAACTCAGCCTCTGCCCACCCAGCCGGGAAGCCTCGTATGGCAGGGTGGGATGTCTGCTAAAGTACAGGGACTGATAGAAATTTCCAGTCAAAGGCCGACAACTGGGTGCCTAGCATAACATCTGATTGCAGCATGATAATTGCACTAGTAAAACTTTTTTACAGCTTAAATACATAGAGATTCAGTGTTGTGTTTAATTTAGAACCATTTATAAAATTCTTTCCACATATGAGTGTTCCTTTACCTGAAATTGTCAGTCATCTAGACTCCCATGATGCCCCCAGGGCCATCTGATTGGTTATTTGGGAGCATATTCTTAATGTTTGTAGTGAAACAAATCCACATGGAAGCCAATGACTACCATTAAAGGGCATGTCCACCCTTGAAAATTTTTTTTTATATAACATCCCCCTGTCCCCCAGCCCCAACCCTTATTTTTATTATTAGAAAGTGCCTCAAACTTTACTTACCTTCCCTCTTCCTCTGCCGCACTGCCAGGCCCTCTGCTTGCCAGTAAATGCAAGCAAGAGGGCGGGGACCGGCAATCGCGTCTGTGATTGGCTGAGCGGCAGCCAATCACGGCCGCGGCTGCCGGAAGTTCAGTGTGGCGGAGGAAAGAGGGAAGGTAAGTAATGTTTGGGGCACTTTCTAATAATAAAAATATAGCGGTTGGGGCTGGGGGGACAGGGGGAATGTTATATGGAAAGGGTTTTATGGTAGGGGAAGGGAATCCTAATCTGGAGGGGGAGGGAGGGGGAGAAGGGCTGCAGTACGCATGCCAAACTTCTCCCGGAGGCCAGATAGTCCTATATGGACTCTGCTATCCTCCTAGTAGGCAGTTTTTGGGACTTTGGGGGGGGGGACTACAGGAGAACCATATGGAGCTGGGATGTGAGGTAAGGATTTTATTACACTACATGATGGGGTCATTACTGGGGAGGATTATAGTTTTGGGGGTGGACATGCCCTTTAAATGTGGCGCATTAGTTAACATCACTTTGCAATGCGCAGAGATCCACTATCAGCATATTACATCACCAGAGCCATTGTACCGTGGAGCCAATAGAGCAGGTCTGCCCAACCTGAGCCACACAGTGGCACTAATGCCCCCCCATGCAGTGACTGGGCTGCAGGTGTAGCCCTGCCCCAGAGCTTGAGACTCAGCCAATCACTGGGAGACATGCTGGGAGTTGTATTTTCCAAAGGTTTGAGAGTTCCAAGGTTTGGCCCCAGCAGACCCCCAAGAGAAAGTTTAGCAGTCACTGTCAATTTGTTTAAGAGCTTGTGTGTGCGCTAAGTTTATTAGCCAGTGTTGTTAGCCCTCCAGTTCATTTGCCAGTGTTAGCCCTCCAGTTCATTAGCCAGTGTTAGTCAGCAGTGCCATAACTAGCACTCACATGGTCCCCTGTGGTTGCTCCCCTGGTATTTACACCCCTGTTAGCCCTCCTGTTCATTAGCCATTGTTGTCAGCCCTCAAATTAATTAGCCAGTGTTTTCATCCCTCCAGTTCATTAGCCAATGTTGTCAGCTCCCCAGTTTATTAGCCAGTGTTGTCAGCCCTTTATTCAGTCCACTGGACAGTGTTGTCAGCCCTCCAGCTCATTAGACAGTGTTGTCAGCCTTCCAGTTCTTTACCTAGTGTAGTCAGCCCTCCAGTTCATTAGCCAGTATAGTCATCCCTCCAGTGTTAGTGAAACCTCCAGTTCATTAGCCAGTGTAGTCAGCCCTCCAGTTCATTAGCCAGTGTTAATACAAAGAGGAAGTTTGTGAAGCACTGCTACCCCCACTGGGAATGAAACCGAGTGCTGGAGGTTAAACACTAATACATTACAGAAAAGAGAAAAAAGAAACCTCCTTATAAAGTGCAAACAGTAAGGTGCAATCCGCCAAAAATTTTGGGAACATTATAGTTAAAAAGTAACTTTGAATAAATAAACATTAAAAAGTAACTACACACTAAATGGATAAAATTCCATCATAGCAGTCAGCACAGAATACACAGTGAGATAGGCACAGAAGAGGAAAGACTATGTATATATCCCTCAAGAGGGTGGGAGCAATCTCTCCACCTTACTGGCCCTTTTAGTAACAAAGGCAACCCTAGGCACTCAGTGCCCTCCTAGTCTTAGTAATAGATCCCTTAGGGCCCTTCCAGCCAGCGTGATTGTGTAGTGTGTGTCTGTGTGTCAGCCCTCAAATTAATTATCCATGGTTAGTCAGCCCTCCTGTTCATTGGCCAGTGTGAGTCAGCTCTCCTAGGTCATCTAGGAACATCTTGCATTTTTCTGTAACACAGTTTGATGTAGCTACCACAGTCTGTCCACCAGGAGCTGCTATGGGTAAACAAATACTGTATTTTTCTATAACTTTCACAGGGTACTTTAGTGTGTTGAAAAAGTGTAAAATGGAGACCCTTAAGAAGATCTAGTAGCTAGCAGTTTTTTATAACTTACAGACCACACGTAATTGCAAGACCCCGAATCAAGGTCTGTGTTGTTTTTATTATCCAAGTGAATCTGCATCAAATGTGGCAAATAAGACATTGAATCATTGACCCCTTATTCCAGACCATATCATTTGTGGCTGAACAAATCCCATGAACTAAGTAGCCAATGCATCTAGAGATGTATGCCTGGCAACTTTTAGTTTTCTATTGGTATCTAGAATTGGCTACCCCCCCCAAAAAAAAATACAAAATAAAGTTTAGCTTCCAACGGTCTGTGTATGTGCACTTTAATCCGTAATGCCTAGACTCATACAGAAGGACTATATATATAATAATTTTAAAACAACATACCCTGGCCAACCTTTATGCTCCAAGTATCCTTTTTAGTACACGTACTTGTGATAAATGAAATCTGCATGTTCAGAAAATGTAACTTCCCCAAACTTGCTCTGTAATTCAACAATTTTTTCAGTTGAATGACAGTATAATAATAATAATAATACCTATATTACCTATATTAAAAAGAACATATTCATACCTTTAACATTACTTCAGGAAAACGCTTCTAGCTGCAGTCTATCCAAAGTTACAGCAGTATAAAGGGTGGGATGTTTCCAGCTAGCACATCACCAGCACCATTGCTCTGTCCCTATGCCAGAGGCACTGACCATACCCAGTTGTATCATACTGTTGTAACAGAGCATTATCTGCCTCCAAACATCTTTATACTTTTTAAAGCCACAAAATAGCTTTAAAGAAATTGTTTTGGGGCATGGGGATTCTTAAACAGCACATCATGTGACTGACACACACTTCCTTGTTTATCCTGATTGCCTAACTTTACAAGCCTATAAGTTAAAACCCAGAGAAGCTACTGACATCCTAGGATTGTTTGAAAAGGTGTGTTAAAAGGCTTTTAGTGTTCAATAGATTTTTACTTATTCAATATATATATATATAATATATATTATTTATATTAAAGGGCATGTCCACCCCCAAAACTATAATCCCCCCACATACTGGCCCCACTCTGTAGTGTATAAAAATCCTTACCTTACATCCCAGCTCCAAATGGTTCTCCTGCAAACCCCCCCCCCCAAATTCCCAAAAACTGCCTACCAGGAGTACTGCAGAATCCATATAGGACTCTGCCTCCTGTCTCCCCTTCCGGGAGAATTTTGCCATGTGCAGAAGAGCCCCCCCCCCTCTTCCTCCTCCCGATTTGGTCTCCTCCCCCTAGCTTCAAACCCCTTTGCCATATTATAATTATTGGTCCCCCAGCCCCAACCGCATTACTATTATAGCAATAAAAGTCCCCCAATCTTTACTTACCTTTCCTCTCTCCTTCGCCATTCTACACATTACCGGCAGCCGCGTCCGTGAATGACTGCCTTTCAGCCAATCACGGACGCTGCTGCCGGTCCCGCCCCCTGCTTGCAGTTCTATGCAAGCAGAGGGCCAGGATTGTGCGGCGAAGGAGAGAGGTAAGGTAAGTAAGGATCGGGGGGCTTTCTTGCTATAATAGTAATGCGGTTGGGGCTGGGGGACCAATAACTATCATATGCCACTAAGTTGTTTTTAAGGGTGGACATACCCTTTAAAGTGGAACTGTGGTCTCCAAACAAGTTAAGTTTAAATGAAAGGCCAGTTTCCTACCTTTAAAACGAGCCATCAACCACCTCTCTACGTGCTCCACAGCCCAAGATATACAGAAATGACTGACCAGAAAGTTAATGGGTGGGAGGCTGACATGTGACATTCCTGAGGCTTCTCCTGCACAGTGCCGCCGGCGAGCACATCCTCAGACTCCCTCAATGTGTGAGGGAGACAGGAAGTCCCTCCTCCTCTCTGCTGTTTGAAGGACCTGCAGCTGCAGAGAAGGTAAGGGAATCTACAGCCCTTCACTCTCACTATGTGAAAACATGCTGGGGGTTGTAGTTTCCAAACATCTGGAGTGCCAAGGAATTGGGGGTTACTGGTCCTGGATTTGGCTATAACTGTATGGGATTAATGTATGGGAATTCTGCTGTCCATTTAAAGGGCAACTTAAGCCACAAAACAATACAGAATCAGAAAGCAGTAGTGGTCATAATTTCTACCCTCTGCTTATACTCGAGTCAATCAGTTTTTACAAATTTTTCAGGTAAAAATAGGTACCTCGACTTATACTCGGATCGACTTATACTCAAGTATATACAGGTAAGCTTTCATATAGTTACATTTATTTATATTCCCATTTCTACCTTCTCATAGGTCAAATACGGTAAGTATATTTTTACACATTAGGTTATATAGCATATGGGCTAAATAGAGTGCACTTGTATGGAGTTACCCTTTATGTTGGAGTGGGGTAAACAAAGCAATACATAGTTTTTAACTATTTTATTTCATATTTTCTATACTTTAGAGTGACCCATTTTTTTAAAAGATAAAGGGAAGCATTAAGATGCTTCAATAATAATAAAAAAAATTTTGCTTCTCCTTGCAAATGCATCAAGCAAAATGGGGGAACTTGAATTATTGGCTTGTGCTGAAAATTATGATATAATTGGGATTACTGAGACATGTTGGGATAAGAAAAATGACCAGTCTGTTCTAATAAATTGTTATGACATGTTTAGGAGGAATAGATTTACATATAAAGCCATGCATCAAAGAAAGTATCAAGGTTAATACAGGTGAAATTAGAGTCATTGTGGGTAGATCTTTCGTTAGGTCAGTGGATGACTAAAAGAAGACATAATTGGAAATATGTTATAAGGAACATTCTATGGTGAGCAGTGGAAAGAGAAGGCAGAAAGCCTAAACTCCTTCTTTGCTTCTGTTTACATTATTAAAGCACCAGTAAATGATTGTAGCCTTTATAATGGATCCACTTCTAGCTCATTGAAAACAGAAAATTGGCTGACTCAGAAAGAAGTGAAAAAGACATTAGACCTCTCAAATGTAATTAATGGTTCGGGGCCAGATAATATGTACACCAGGATTCTCAGTAGTTGCCAGACCATTGTATCCAATATTTTTGATTTTGTAACATCTGGTCTTGTTCCAAGTGATTGGCAGATTGCTGAACTGGTACATAGAGTACAAAAGAGTAGCTTTTAGGGCTAGGCCACACTTGCGTGTTTTATGCTCGTTTGTGCATGCGTTTTGGTTATAATGGAAATCACTGGAACGCAAAAATTCCCGCAATTCTGATGCGCATGCGTTTGCTTATACATTTCCGTTTTGAAAACGCATGTGTTCACCATTTTTGGTGTGTTAACGCATGCATTTCTATAACGGAAAACGGCAAAATCGCATGCGAAAACGCACAAGAATTGTGCTCAAAACACACTGCTGTGTAAGCGATTCTGGTGCGCTGCAGTGTGGCCTCAGCCTAAATGGAACATTTTATAGTTGGATTAGTGGTGTTTCTCAGGGGTCTTACCTAATGTTGGCCATTGAGTGTATGATCTGTGAGTTTGCTGATGATTCTAAATTGTGCAGGAATATAGGCTCAGTGCATAATATCTTCATCTTAGAAACTGGTTTGAACAAACTTTTGGGATACAAAAGTGGCAATTAAAGTTTTAAGAAAAACTAAAGCCTCAATGAAAAGGCAAAGCACCTTGATAAAAAGCTGTAATCTGTGTCTTAGCAATATTTTATTGTGGGTGCTGGGACACTGGGAAATGTGCATCTGTGTAGAGCCCTTTTCGAGGAATCATTTTGAGCATGCAGTGCAGTTTTGGGCACCAGTCCCCAGAAAGGATATAAACAAATTTAGAGTACAGAGATGGTAAACTAAACCAATAAAAGGAATGGAGACTTTGTGTAATGAGTTCACTAAACAAAATTTCAAAACGGGACTTGCTGCTTTTTACTAGAACAAAAACAATGCAAATGTTTTTGCTTCAAAAGAAATAGTCAGTTCTTCTTTCAAGAACATAAGCTAGGCTCACACTCTACTGGGTTTATATAGTCGTTCCTCCAAACCAATGGATAAATAACAGTACCGTAGTTTTGTTTTCTGTGTTCTTTTGCAGCCCTGCAGAGACCCAATTTCTCTCAACTGGCAGACCAAAATCCCCCACAGTCACATTCCTCACCAGGCCTAAAGACAGCTGGGGCCAATAATCAGGACTGACTGGAAAATGAGAAGCAGATATAGGATTGGAGGCTTGTTGTTCTGAACTCCAGGATCCAGAAGTTAGGGGATTGGGCATATTCTTAAAATTGTTGGCTGAATCCGTGCTTTATAAAGAGATGGCCTTGTGCAAAAAGTATGTAACAGGTAGGTGTGGCCTGGGATGGAATAGGCATGGCAGGGGCGAGAGGGGGAAAGCACCTCTGGTCCCTTTAAATGACCTGTGCAGAGGAACATTGCAGACTCCTATATATGGCACTTCCAGAAGGCAGGGTTTCTTGGAGAGTAGTGTTAAGATGAGCTACTGCCACCCAATAGAATTGGGATGTTAAAGTACAATTATACTCACCTTTTCCCCGATCCACTGCAGCATAGTACCCAGGGTGAGGACCTAAAATCGCTAAGTCCTAACCCTGGGTACTTTCCCTAACTCCTGCACTACTTACCGCAAATCTGCTTCGCCAATCCACTCTGTTCCACCTCTCTTCTACTGTCAGTGACAGTCGCGAGGCAGCCAATTGGAAGACACGCCTCCTTGCAGAGCGTATCTTCCTATTGGCTGCCTCGCGATCTGTCACTGAAGCAGGAAGAGCGGAGGAATGGAGCGATCGGCGAAGCAGATTTGCGGTAAGTAGTGCAGGAGTTAGGGAAAGTACCCAGGGTGAGGACTTAGCGATTTTAGGTCCTCACCCTGGGTACTATGCAGCTATGGAGGAAGAGGAGCGAGGGTGAGGTGAGTATAGTTGTCCTTTAATCTTCCACCTGAAGTGACTGCCTCAGTTCACCTTATGTCAGACATGTTGGACATGTTAATAATGTCTGGTTAGGGCGAGCTATTTAAACCCAGGTTGCTTTCCTCAAATTAATCAGTTATTAGAAGGAAATATGATGTAAGGACAAAAGGTGTAAGAAATCGGCAAGCTGTTTATGTACCTTTAGTGGTGAAATAAAAGTATAATTCATAAGTGGTAAAATTCTTTTAAGAATATAGAAACCTAAAAGGTGAAATAAAAATGATGAGGGATAAAGAAGTAATGTCATAAACTAATAAAACATATCAGGGCACTTCTGAGAAATCATTACCAGTTGAAATTAATTGCATTCCTATTCATCCAGACAAAAATAGCACATGGATTTCAGCTTAGTTTGACAAGACTGCAAAGCATTTCAGGTTACATAATACATTTTTGGCTTCATAGGAGTATCTGCTTTAGATATCATTTTACTATAAAAACAGAAGCAAATAAATCCTCATACAGCAAACCTTTGATGACAAAGTCAGTCTTTACTTAGGTATAAAAAGCTAATACAATTGGAGGGATAAAAAAAAAAAAAGTTAGTATTTTTAAGTGACTCTGCTTCTTTGATGCACACATCACCATGTCCCATGCTCTTCCGGCTGGTGGTCCACTATCAATTCCCCCCGGAAAAAATATTAGAAAAAGGAGGGGTGGGACTGGGGGCTGGAGGACTGCAAGAGCACATGAACTCAAGAAGTTAAGTTTTCTAAAATATCACGTTTAGGATTTCTCTGTCACCCCAGTGGCAGCACTTCACCAGACTGGGATATCCCTGGCTCACAGGAAACGCATGGTATAAAAGTCCCTCCCACAATCCACTCCTTGTCTTTTTGCGTTTCCTGTGGCTAGGAAGCATGGTGTACTGCTGACACACAGGGCTTACCTGCCATTGTGGCGTTGCCAGAGCAGTTCTCTCTCTCTCTCTCTCTCTCTGCTTTGATGCCTTCCCTTTTTTGTTGCAACATGTGTGCCAGGGAAGGGTCTTGTGACCAGGCTGGATTTGTATGGACTCTGGGTCCATTCTTGTGGCAGTAGGATGTTCCGGCGGCGTCCTCTGATGTTTCGCACGCTGGTGGAGTCAGTGTCTGTTCCCTTTGGCGTCCACGCGTCAGTGAGAGGAGGCGCGCGCGTTCCGAGTGGTGCGCATATCGGACGCGGCACGCCTGTTGGCTCGGCACGCACGTCTTCTTCCGGGTTGCGTGGCCGGGCATGTGATTCTCGCGTCTCGCGAGATCGCTCTTTAGGCCCGGGAAAACCTCTTCCGGTTTCGGACCCGGAAGAGTCTGGATTCCTCGCGTGTAACACGATTTCTTTGGATTGTGCCCAGGGTGAGTTGCTGCTTTGCAGGATACCAGTTGGAAAGTCTTCCGGTGAGTACCTCTACCTTTGGGTATGTGTACTAGATTTTGCTGCCACCATTTCTGTTGGGTATATTTTATTATCCCCCTTTCTGGTGTATCTATTCTATAGATATTTTCCTAACCATGGAGCCAAAGTCAGTGAGTGAAGGTCACCAACTGTGTGGAACTAGGTAAGCCCCAGGTAGGTGGTTCTAAAAGAGATGACTTCAAGGTTTCTTTCTTGGGTTCTAATTGCGTTTTTTGTATGTTTGTTTTTGTTTTGTTTTAGTGCCTCTGTCTCAGATAAATCTTCCAAGTCTTCTAAGAGAAAGAAGTCAGACAAAGAAGAAGAAGTGATTCTACTACCAGAAAGGTTAACTATGGATAAGTTAATGGGTTTAATTAAGTCAGTGGTCACTGAATCAGTGAAAGAAAGTAAGAAGAAGAAAGCTAAAACAAGACACTTGTGAGAGGTTTCTGATTCGGAACAGTCACAAGGGGGTAACTCAGTATCCTCGGAAGAGCTAGAGTTGGAATCAGATGAGGAGGAGGAAGAATCCGAATCCACTTTTGATCCCAGTATTGTAGCACCATTGATTTAAGGCAATCAGAGAGACATTTTCTCTAACGATGGAGGAACCGATTGCAGCCTTCCTCAGAGTGGAAGAAAGTGGAAAAAAGAGTAGATGTAGGTAACAGATTCTGTAAAAAATATCCTTTTCATACAGAGGATGCGGAAGCCTGGGAATCACCTCCAAAAGTCGATGCAGCAGTGATAAGATTAGCTAGGAGAACCACGTTACCAGTTGAGGATGCAGCTACCTTTAAAGATCCAATGGATAGAAGGGTAGATACCAACCTGAAAAAATCCTATATGGCGGCAGGGGCCGCTTGTAAACCCTCTATGGCATTAACCTCAACTTCCAGGGCCTTAAAAGTCTGGTTAGCAGATCTCCAACATGCAATTGACTCTAATGTTAGAAGGTCTAAGCTTTCAGGGATGGTTCAAGAGTGTATTTTTGCAACAGAGTTCATTTCTGAAGCATCAGTGGATTTAGTTAAGCTTTCAGCCAGGGCCATGGCTCTATCAGTAGCGGCTAGAAGGGCTCTATGGTTAAAGAACTGGTCAGCGGATGTCAATTCAAAGTCAAATCTTTGCCAGCTGCCGTTTGATGGGAAAATGTTGTTTGGGGAAAAACTCGATGATCTTATAAAGCGTTTTTCAGGAGGAAAAAGTGTATTTCTTCCGCAGGAAAGGAGATTTAAAAATGTTCGGACCGACAATTTTTCCCAGAGAGGTCGTGAGATATTTTTTCGTTCCTCTAGACAACCCAGAGGAAATAGAGATAACTTTCGTCAATCGAATTGGAGAGGAAGACAGGGAATGCAGTCCAATAGAAAGCCGGCGACCTCATTCCAAAGTTCATCTAACCAGCAATGACGGGGCGCAGGTTCCACCTTTGTGCATAGGAGGCAGATTAAAACATTTTGCACAGAGGTGGTCCGATTTCATTCCCGACTCTTGGGTAATAAGTTCTATCCAGGAGGGATACAAGATAGAATTTCGAAGAACGCCTCATTTTCATCAGTTTGTTCCGGCAAAGAAACCTCGGGATATTCAAGAAAAATATCCTGAGAAATAGAAAGAGATATTAATTATGTAGATCAATTAATATCTTTGGATGCGGTTCAAGAAGTTCCAAAACAACAAAGAAAGAAAGGTTTCTATTCCCCTCTATTTATGGTTCCGAAAGCCTCGGGAGAGTTAAGACCGGTATTAAACCTCAGAAGGTTAAACAAATTCTTAAAACTAAGAAGGTTCAAGATGGAATCATTGCAAACTATAATTCAGGTAATGAGCAAGAATGTCTGGATGGTAAGCATCGATCTAAAGGATGCTTATTTTCACGTTCCCATTCACCAAGATCATTGGAGGTTTCTGAGGTTTGTCGCCAACGATATTCACCTAGAATTCAAGTGTCTTCCTTTCGGTCTAAACCAATTCTCCAAGGGTATTTTTGAAAATTCTGGTATCCTTAATAGCCGAGATAAGGAAGCAAGGGATAAAAATTTTCCATTATCTAGACGACATACTAATAGTAGCAGAGACCAAGGAGTTAGCCGTTTTTCATACTTCCGAAGTAATAAACATCTTGACAAGCTTCGGGTGGGTTCTAAACAGAGAAAAGAGCCAGCTGACTCTTTCACAAGACACGGTATTTTTGGGAGCACTCTTTTCGACTGCAAGAAATTTGGTGTTATTACCAGAAGAAAAGGTAAATGTAGTAATTCAGAAGGTGTCAAACTTCCTAAAAACAAGAAGGATCACAGTAAGACATTGTATGGTAATATTAGGTCTAATGGCCTCTTGTATTCCGATGGTAGAATGGGCGAGATGGAATATGAGAAAGTTACAAAACCACCTGTTATCGTCGGTGAGAGATCCTCAACTCAACCTATCAAGGTTAATTTTAATTCCAGAAAGAATAAAGCAATCTCTAGTTTGGTGGACAATAGCAATTACTACGGATGCCTACGAGACTGGATGGGGCGCTCACTGTCAAAGAGAAGTTGCTCAAGGAAGCTGGAATTGTCGACAAAAACATTCTTCAAATGTTTTAGAGCTAAGAGCAGTTCAAAAAGCAGTACTATTCTTCGCTCAAAGACTAGTAGGAAAGCATATAAAAATTATTTCTGACAATGCTACAGTAGTAGCTTACATAAAGAAGCAAGGAGGAACAAGGAGCAGGTCCTTAATGAGGGAAGTATCTCCCATTATCGAATGGGCAGAAAGAAACTTGAAAAGCATTTCGGCAGTGTATCTGCCTGGTCCTCAGAACGAGTTAGCAGATTTCCTAAGCAGAAATTCGATTCATCCAGGAGAATGGAGTCTTCACGACGATTTGTTTCAGGCGATTTGCTGCAGGTGTGGGACTCCAAGAATAGATCTCATGGCCACGCCAAGCAACACAAAATGTCAGAAATTTTTTTCAAGAATACCGAACGTTCAAGCAGCAGGGACGGATGCTCTGGCTCAAGATTGGTCCGTAGGGCTCTTATATATCTTCCCTCTGATTCCGATGATCTGGAAGGTTCTCCAAAAAATAAAGGTGGAGGGAGCTTTAGTCCTAGCAATTATTCCTTTTTGGCCAAGGAGGCCTTGGTTCCCACTCCTGAACTCCCTTGCGGTAGAAAGGCCTTGGAAAATCCCAATTTTTCCAGGGTGGTTGAGTCAGGGGCCAGTAGAATATCAGGAGGACAACAGCCTGAATTTGATGGCCTGGAAATTGAAAGGAGTAGGTTATTGTCGCTAGGCTTGCAGGATCAAGTTGTTCAATTATTATTGAAATCAAGGAAAGGGTCCACCTCAAAACAGTACTACAGAGTTTGGGACCAATTTGTGATATTTGCCAGGGATTCTAATTTTAATCCCTTAGAGGCTAATTCTTCCTTAAAGGGCAACTATAGTGAAAAAAAAACTTTGTCTGTATACAATGTATAGATCACTTAGTATAAGCTGCCTCTGTGCGGCTTCGTTTCTTCACACTGGCAGAAGTTTGTACCAAGCTGTGTAGTCCCCCTCCCCTCTCTGTCTACTCCCCCTCAAGCAGTGACGGGCTGTATACAGAGTCCGAGCATTGTCAGTTGAAAGGACTTTAAATGAAGTGCTGACATCCTGTTGACCCCTCCCTTCCAGAGCTAGACTGCAAGCAATCAAAGTGTGGAATAAAGTAGCAATATGCTGAAGGGAGGGGCAGAGGGGGAGAGAGGAGGACAAGTGGTGCTGAGATTCTTTACAAGTAAGTTACTGAACTCTGCCTGTTCTCTAAGTTTGCTAATTGTTATTTACTTTTTACCTAAAGTTCATATCTCTCCCCCTGCTTAGCTGAGATCATAATCACTGAAGAGAGAGTCAGTGTAACAGCAGCTTGTAGTGAGACCTTCACAAACACAGTGACACTGCTTGTTGTCCTGTTACATTTCAGTTGCTTTAGTCTATATATTTCATAGATTGCACTGTGTGTCTTGTTTGGTATATAGTCTGTATTACTTTATTATATATACTGTATTAGTGTTCCATTTGAGTCACTGGTTTTGTATGTATATAAGATTTTTTTTGGGGGGAGGGGCTGTTTTATAGTGTGTTATGCTCATATTGCTGGGTTAATGGTTTATTGATTGTGTTTAGCACTACAGCATTTGACTATATGTTGCACATGGTACATATAGTGTGGGTGAGAGAGTGTGTGACAGTACTGCAGGGGAGCTTTGGATTGTGTGGGTGTGTGCCTTTGAGTGACAGATGAGGTGTAGCAGCTCCTACAAATCACAGCATATTCAAAGGCTTATATCTCGGGGACTATGTAGAATTTAAAGAAACTAAAGGTACCCTGGTGGATGGGATGACTTTTATAGGATACATTAGAAGAAATTAAAAAAAACAATTTTCTCACTATAATTGCCCTTTAATTGTAAAGTTTATTTTTTCAGGGTACAAAAAAGGATTGAGTAACAGCACTCTTAAGGGGCAAATCTCTGCTCTATCTGCAATTTTGGATAATCCCTGGGCCTTGGATCATCTGATTTCTCGGTTTTTCAGTGCTCTAGTTAGGATAAGACCTCCCTCGAAGAAAACATGTCCGGTTTGGAGCCTTCCTATGGTTCTTAAAGCATTGACTATATCTCCTTTTGGGCCCATAGAAAAAAGCTCAGACTGGATTCTTACACTTAAAACCGTTCTTCTGGTTGCCATCACGTCAGCATGTAGAGTGTCAGAGATGGCGGCATTTTCATCCAAACAACCAGACACGATCATTTTTCATGACAGAGTCAGGATTAAGCCTGATTTTGACTTTCTACCTAAAGTCATTTCTCCTTTTCATTTGAACATGGAAATCAATTTACCAGTTTTTTGTCCAGATCCCAAAACAAAGAAGGAACAAAAACTTCATTCTTTGGATTTGGTAAGACTTTTGACTCATTATTTAAAGACAACAGAGTCATGGAGGAAGTCAGAAAAACTCTTTGTGATTCCTAGAGGATTCAGAAAAGGGGATCTAAGAGAACTTTGGCTTCTTGGATCACTCAGGCTATAGCGAAAGCTTATCAAGTAAAAGGCGAGGCAGTTCCAGTTGGTCTTAAAGCTCACTCAACCAGAGCAGTATCTACCTCTTGGGCCCTTGATTCTAAGGTCTCCTTGGAGAACATTTGTGAAGCTGCTAAATGGTCATCTTGGAAGACCTTTATACGGCATTATCGCCTAGACGTCTCTGCAACCGATAAGACAAAGTTCGGTCGCAGGGTATTGGAGGCTGTGATTCAACAATAAAAAAAAAAAAAAAAGTAGGTGATCATTACCCTCCCTATGCTTAGCTTTGATATGTCCCAGTCTGGGTGCTGCCACTGGGGTGACAGAAAACACGAAATTGTTTACAACATACCGTAATTTCTGTTTCTTGTCACCTTCCATGGCAGCATTCACCAGAGGATTTCCCTCCCTTCTTTCAATTTGATTTTGTATTAATGTTTCTATAATTATGTTTCCTATGACAGCTTTATAATAAAGACAAGGAGTGGATTGTGGGAGGACTTTTATACCATGTGTTTCCTGTGAGCCAGGGATATCCCAGTCTGGTGAATGCTGCCATGGAAGGTGACAAGAAACAGAAATTACGGTATGTTGTAAACAATTTCGTGTTTTTGCATTGGCATACCTGATCTGCAAATGAAATTATCAAATTCAGAAATGAATCCAACGGCAGTGGAGGTAATGGGTAAATCCCTCTGTTCACGCCATGTAAGGCCCCTTTTTTCTCTTAGCCAATAAATGTTTCCTCCTCCCCTTACCTTTCATGTCTTTTCCTCCTGTTCCATCACAGGTCCGTAACATTGCTCCCCCTGATCAATATTTTTCCTGTTTGGGATCTCTCTCCTCTTCCCCCACTCAGAAGTCTGCCCCATCATGTGTGCATAAGGTGCAGATAGGAGCTTACAGTGGGCTCCACGAGTGTAAGCCGCTCAATACAAGAGCCCAGGGCTCGCTAATGATGTCACGGTCTGCACAGAACAGACACTGGTACACACGGCGGGAGGCTAGCTGCTTGTGGAAACCAGGTGTTCTTGCTTCTGCTTTCCTGCTACCTCAAAGAGCCGACCAGTTCTTTGTGTTCTGCTCCACGCTATTAAGTGACTGGCGGAAAAGCAAACTAAACGTTTTCTTTTCCTTTATGCAGTGTCTAATGAGTTCCTCCAAGAGATCTAAGTCTGCTTCCAGGGGGTGAGCATTTAAAGAAAGGTAGGTATTTTAACTGATGTGATTGAATTATCTTTTCTAACAAGACCTTACCTGTCTATCATTGTGCAGGTCTCCAGAGGCTTTCAGGAGCAAATCAAGTTACAGTGTGATATTTGATTCATCATTGGATCATATAATATTTAAAGTATCTAAAATAACTATGAAAAAAGTGACTACAGAGAAAACAGCCTCTTCAACAACTTCTGAAGAAGAGTTAGAAGAGGATGAAATCATATAAGAATCAACAAACGACAATGTGTATCCATCAAACCTAGATCATTTGATCCGGAAAATGAAAACAATGATTCCGAACACTTCTACTACTCAATACAAAGACCTGATGTTTTCAGAGGAAGTCGCTGAAAATGCATGTTTTTATGTGCATGAACATATCTTGGAGATAATCAAAAAAGAATGGCAAAACCCAGAAAAGAGATTTAATATCTCTCAAAACCCCTTTTCCAGGGAAGATGTCAAAAACTGGGACAAATCTTCCAAAGTTGATACACCCATAGCAGAGATGGCAAGAAAAGTCGCTCTAGCGACCAAAGACTGGGTATCTTTGAAAGATCTGATGGACAGAAAGGAGGAAGCTGCCCTCAAAAGAGCATATACAACTTCAGGGGCGGCTATCAGACCAGCAATTGCTATAACTAGCTTGGCCAGAGCGAACAAAATATGGATAAAAGATTTAAAAGATGCCATTAAAGGGCAAGTCCACCCCTAAGCTATAATTTTATATGTTATTGGCCATGATTCTTGCTTTAAAACATGCCAACCCCCATTAAAATCTGTTCAGCCAATTTGAAGATATACATTTTTACAGCATGCTTTTTGCAGACCAGGAGCATCTCTTCTGCTCTGACCTGAGGAAGAGAGTTGATCTCTCGAAAGCTTGTCTACTAAAATAAAAGTATCACAGTACTCTACTTTTTACTAAAAGTAATCCAAGCTCTCTGACGTCACCTCAAGCTGTGCCTTTTCTGTGCCTTCATCCTCCATTTGCGCCCCCCCCTCCACCATCTGGATCATCCTAGGTCCCCTTCCACCCTAGCATAAAATCCTTTTAGGATATGGGGTTTTGGGGGGGGAGAGTATTAGCAGTCTCACTGGGATAGATAGCCCAGGAGGAAAGAAGGGTGTAGATAGGCCAGTGGCGGGCGGAAAGGGGATTTTAAGCCAGTTCTAAATTTATACCCTTGGGAAATAAATGTAAAAAAAAATAAATCCGCGCCCTTGTGGCTGAATTCTGATGTAAAGAGGCAAATGGAAAGGAAGAAAAAGGCGTTAAAAACATTTAAAGAATAACTGTATTGTCTCAATGATTTTTTTTTTAATAATTGCTTTAAAAAGAGTAACGGTATGCAGCCCTCCCCATATATTTTTTTCCTGATTTTGAACTTCTCTCTGCCTTCAATTGGCCATGCTGTGAAGGGGGCATAATGATTCTGTCTGCCTCTAACTGTCATTCAAAGCTAGCATGCAAGAAAACATTCCTCCACCCATCCTTGATCAGTTTGATAATGTTTGATTATGTAGGCTGTATCTTAGCAACAAGACATTTCAAGTTTAACTGGCAGATGAGGAGGAGAGAGGTTGTAACAGAAATTCCCACCAGCCAATAACAAGTGTTATGTTAATCATGGCCCTGGGCCGTCTAGGAGGCGGGCTTTTAGCACTCATCTTTGCAGTGTGATATCTAAGAGAGGGCAGCACAGCTGTAAACATGAGTAAGTGATTTCAGCTGCTGGAAGTGTGGACATGAAATGGGGGTGATGTTGTTTTTCTTGATATTGTTGTCCTTTAAGGCAGAGGGAACGGAAAGGGCCTTTAGGGATTACAAAAACTGTAACAAGGAGTGTAAGAAAGCAATCAAACTAGCTAAAATTAATAATGAAGTTAGGATAGCTGAACAAAGCATCACTAAGCCTAAATTTTTTTTTGAAGTATATTAATAGTAAGAAGATGAGGACTGAGAATGTGGCACCATTAATTAATGGGGATAAGTTGGTTACGGAGGATGGCGATCAAGCAAATGTCTTGAATACCTTTTTTCCCTCTGTATACACTATAGAAGATCCAAGTACAGATATCATAGAGTATAGTAGCAATAATGGTATAAAAGATTTAAGTGCAATTTGGTTAACCGAGGAAGAACTAAATAAGGTTAATATTAATAAATTTTCTGGACCGGATAAAAAACATCCTCGGGTACTTAGGGAACTAAGTTCAGTTTTATCTAGGCCATTGTTTCTTATTTTTGCAGATTCCCTTATGTCCGGTGGTGTACCTCTGGATTGGAAAAAGGCTGATGTTATTCCAATATTCAAAAAGGGTAGTCGTTCACAGCCGGGTAATTACAGACCGGTAAGTTGGTGGGGAAGATCCTGGAAAGTTTAATAAGGGAACATGTTCCAGAGTATGTTTCAAGGACTGACATTATAAGTAGTAACCAGCATGGATTTAAGAGGAATAGATCTTGTCAAACTAACTTACTTGGCTTTTATGAGGAAGTAAGTAGAAATGTAGACTCTGGCATAGCAGTAGATGTAGTTTACTTGGATTTTGCAAAGGCTTTTGATACAGCCCCCCATAGGCGACTAATGTATAAGCTGAGGTCTGTTGGTCTGGGGAGTCACATTTGTACATGGATAAAAAATTGGTTAATGAATAGGATGCAGAGAGTGGTTGTAAATGGGGCTTCATCATTATTGACTAAAGTTTTAAGTGGGGTGCCCCACAGGGTTCTGTTTTGGGGCCGCTTCTATTTAATCTATTAATGATTTGGAAGTAGGAATTGTCAGCAAGTTTTCAGTGTTTGCTGACGACACAAAACTGTTGACCATTAAAAACTTCACAGGATGTGAAATCGTTGCAGGGGGATCTAGATAGATTGTCACATTGGGCTGCTAAGTGGCAGATGAGATTCAATGTTGAGAAATGTAAGGTGATGCATTTTGGACTTAAAAATCCTTGTGCTGCTTATACTATGAATGGCTCTTTGTTAAGTGAATCCCTGTTGGAAAGGGATCTTGGAGTTTTGGTGGATAACAAACTTAAAGGTAGCAAGCAGTGTCATGCGGCAACAGCCAGAGGCAGCATGGTATTGTCTTGTATAAAGAGAGGTATGGATTCAAGGGAGGAAAATGTTATTCTCCCTCTTTACAAAGCATTGGTAAGGTCTCATTTGGAATATGCAGTGCAATTTTGGAATCCTGCGTACAAAAATTTCATCATTGAAATAGAAAGTGTTCAGAGAAGGGCAACTAAATTAATAAGGGGATTGGGGGAGCTTAAATATAAAGAGAGACTGGAAAAGTTACAATTATGTACGCTGGAGAAAAGGCGCTTGCGTGGGGATATGATTACCCGTGTATAAATACATTAACGGGCCATACAATAAACTATCTGGGGCATTGTTCACCAATAGAACATGTCAGAGGACACAAGGACAACTCCTTAAGTCTTGAAGAAAAAAGGTTTATGCTTCAAGTTCGGAAAGGGTTTTTCACTGTGGGAACGGTAAAGCTATGGAAAGGTCTTCCAGTGGACGTTGTTATGGCAGGTTCATTGGTCAGTTTAAAAAAAAGCTGAATGAGTATCTGCAAAGAAGTAATGTTGCAATTTACTGGTATTGATTAATAAAGTAGAGTTGATCCAGGGAAATTTCTGATTGACACTTGGAGTCAGGAAGGAATTTTCCCCCCTTCATAAATTTGGTGGTTTTTTTTTGCCTTCCTCTGGATCAACAGTTAGGCAGGAAATGAAGATATTGCTAGATGGGTTGGACTGGATGGACACGTCTTTATTCAACCTCAAATACTATACTAATATGTCAGATGCCCCCTGCCCAGACCTAAACACTTATTTTTTTTAAAAAAAATAATCGTAACTATACTTCCAGACCATCATTCCCGTGACACTTTCCATGACGTTAGCCGCTTCTGTGCCAATCACAGACGCTGCTGACGTCATGGAAAGTTCAGTGGGAACGACGGGCAGTAAGTATAGTTCCGATTATTTTTTTAAAAAAAAAAACAATAACACGTTGTTTAGGTCTGGGCAGGGGGCATCTGTCATACCCTAAAAGGATTTTACGCTACGGTGGAGGGGGAAAGAGGATGTATCCAGATGGTGAGAGGGGGGCGCAAATGGAGGATGAAGGCACAGAAAAGGCGTGGCTTGAGGTGACGTCAGTTAGTATGTATCTTCAAATTGGCTAAACGAATTTTAATGTGGGTTGGATTTTATTCAAGCTAGAATCATGGCCAATAACATAAAATTATAGTTTTGGGGGTGGACTTGCCCATTAATAATGGAACACACAGAGACAACCTATTTCAAATGCTTCAGGATATTAAAGTCACTAATGAGTTCATTGCAAATTCCTTAATAGAATTAATCAAA
This sequence comes from Hymenochirus boettgeri, assembly GCA_019447015.1. NCBI lineage: Eukaryota > Metazoa > Chordata > Amphibia > Anura > Pipidae > Hymenochirus > Hymenochirus boettgeri. The sequence goes on from CM033473.1 coordinate 241,190,013, forward strand.
CTAAGGGCAAAGTCTATGGCACAAACTACAGTAGTACGACTCGCTTTATGGCTACGCCAATGGTAGGTTGACAACCAATCCAGAGAAGGTCTGACGAACTTACCATTTGGAGGTAATTTATTGTTTGATCCAGCATTAGATGAAGTCATTAATAGAAACTCAATTAAAAAAGCACTACCTTTTCCAAAGAGACAAGTAAGGAGTAGAGATGGCCGAACTTTCGAAAGCTCGAAAACAGACCTATTAAAGTCAGTGGGAGTCAAATAGTTCGAAAAGTTCTAATTAAATACAATTAAAATATCAATGGTAACTTAATGTAAATGGCTGTGGGACCTGGGAAATGGTCTGGGGAACATGTTCGAATATCCAGGACTTTCAGTTTTACTCTCACGCACGCTACTTTCGAGCTCTCGAACATTCGATAATTATCCCATGAATGACTCGAGAATTCGATGCTCACGTATAGGTATAATGGACATTTTACTCGCGGATTCGATGCTCGCGTATAGGTATAATAGACATTTTACTCGCATATTCGATTTCCTCGAACGGTCTAACATTCAATAATTATTGAAAGTCCAGGATAGTTCGAGAAGTCCGAGTCTGTTCGAACTTGAGTTAGAGTTCTAGTCCATCTCTAGTAAGGAGTATACCATCAACTTCAGAGATGTCGTGTGCGCAGTGAGATAATACAGACCAGGGAGATCTTTTCAACAAAAACAATGTTGGAACACAGAACAACCAAATTTATCATTGTTTCAAATAAAATAGAAGTTACAGAGGAAGAGGTAAACCATTATGACGGGGTTCCCTGTCACAGGGTAAGGCAACCTCTCCCAGTTTGTGACAGAATGGGAACAGTCCAAAACAGACAAATGGGTGAAACAAACTACAAAACAAGGATACGTCACAGAATTTCTTCAACTACTTTAAACAAAGTTCATAAAAATAAAAAGAAGTGGAACAAGAACAACGATCAAGAACATACTCCCCATTCTTTCTAAGGAGAAAAAAGGACAGGATTTAGAGCAGTATTGGATCTCCGATACGTAAATTCTTTCTTAACTTTAAAATAGTTCAAGATGGAATTATTGAAGAGTATTTGAAATCAGATAATTCGAAATCAATGGATGGTGAAAATAGATCTCAAAAGTGCATATCATCATATCCTCATACACAAGAAACATCGGAAGTACCTGAGATTCTATAGCTTAGGGAACCATTTCCAATACAGATGTCTCCGGTTCAGTCTGACTTCTTCTCCTTGGACTTTCACGAAAGTTTTAGTCCCGCTGATCGCACAACTCAGACTGAAGGGAATTCAGATTTCTTATCTAGATGACATTCTGATAGAAGCAGACAACAACCAACAATTTGCGCAACATCTACAAACCTCTCTGAGATTCCTAGAGAAGCGTGGATGGTTGATCAATACAAAGACATTTATTTTCACTCCTACACAGGAGATCCGATTCCTTGGGGCGGAAATCGATACTTTGAACCTAAAAATGTCACTCCTGACAGAATGACGGAGATATATCATGGAAGAGATCAAACAGATTACAATGTTCCTAATGCCAACAGCATTTATCGGTCAGAGAGTATTGGGAAAATAGGTATCCACAGTAGAGCTAGTACAATGGGCTCAATACCATTTGAGACCATTACAACTACAATATCTGAAACAATGGAAACCCCAGTCCAGGACACACAACAGGAAACTGAAGCTATTCTTCTAATGGTTACCAGAATAACTAGCAGCGGACATAAATGCTTTATCAAGGAGGTGAAATTTCCATCTAGCATACATATTTCTTTTAATTCCAAGAGTTCTCAGGAAAATACAGGAAAACCTAAGTTCAGTAATAATGATAACACCATGGTGGCTGAGAAGGCCTTGGTTCCCTTGGGTACAGTGACTATCAGTGAGAACTCCTCTAAAATACCCAATTTCTTGTTACAAGGGACAATAATCTATCCACAAGTGGGAAAACCCAACTTAGTGGCATGGAAATTGAAAACAGGCAATGAAGAATAGAGGTCTATTATCAGAACTAATACAAACCCTAATGCCTTCCCGTAAAACTTCCACATCAACATCATACTAATAAGACATGAGAAATTTTCCAAAAATGGTGCAAAGACAAGTCAAATGCAAAAGAACCTACCGTGGAAAATAGAATTACAGAAAAAAATTAAGCACTTAAGTGTCTGCAATATCAGCAGTAACCGATAAAAAATGGTTCCAAGAACCCTTAATAATAAGATTTTTCAAAGCAATCAATCCGCCATTGAAAAGTAGAGTGCCTCTCTGGGATCTACCTCTAGTACAAGAATCACCTTTCGAACCGATAGAAACGATAAACATCAAAAATTTTACGTTCCTAATTGCAATATCATCAGCAAGAAGGATTTCAGAACTAAGGGCTCTAAAAATATCACCACAAATTTTACAACGAAAAAGTAGTTTTAATACCGGATGATAACTTCCTTCCTAAAGTAGTCTCCGAATTCCACATAAATCAAGAAATAATCCTACCAATACTGGTGGAAAACAATTCGGCATCTACAAAAGGACCATCTTTTAGATGTAGGAAGATCCCTAAAATCATATCTGAACAATACCAAAAGTTTTTGAAATACCGACTCAATGTTTGTTCTATTTCATGGAAGGAAAAAAGGCCAATAACCATCTACTGCCACAATTTCAACATGGATCACAACAACAATTAGACAAGCGTACAATCTATCAGCAGTGGAACAACCCGATAAGGTAACAGCCCATTCGAACAGAGCAATGGCAACTTCCTGGCCCTTTGCAGCAAGATGCTCTCCATTAGAGATTTGCAAAGCAGCCACTTGGACTTCAATGTCCACGTTTGTAAAGCATTATAAACTTTGTTCAAAGTCGCTCAGACTCGAATTTGGTCTTAAAGTATTCGATTTATAAAAAATTAATAATTTGCATCCCAACCAAGATTTTCTTTTCCTGGTCCAGAACACAGCAGTGGAAAAAGTTCCCTCCCTAAAAATCATATTACTCTTAAATACTTTTCTTATAGAACAGTCGTCAAAGACATGAAAGGTAAGGGGAGGAGGAAACACCTGTCATGGGTGTGAACGGAGGGATTAACCCATTACAACCCACTGCCATGTTCCGGACCTGAAAAAGAAAATCTAGGTAAGTTAGAATTGATTTTCTAGTATTATGTAACACCCTTTACTTTTATGACCAAGAAGTTTTTAATTTATATAATGTCTGGTTCATATGAGGTGCACCCTGTTTACATACTGCATGAAAGGAAGGTCCATAGGAAGCATCACTAAGACCAGTACACTGTCAAAATAATTTGATTGACTTCCTCCCCCCCTTACTGACATGCCTAACAGTGTTAGCAAAAATGAAACAAACCTTTTGAAGTCTTGTGGGTTTCCTCTAGGCTTCTATGACTATCTCTTCAACTGCCAAGTCTTCTTATAGCACATTCCTCATCTCGAGCAACTCCTGATGGTGAACATGTGCACTGACTAATGTGATTGTTCAATAAGTGAAAGTTTGTTGGTTCTTTAATTGTTTCACTGTGTATTCACTTCAAAGATTCAAGATGTGACACATTACTAATAGCAGTACATTAGAAAAAGGCAGAGGAAACCTGCTTCTTGTCCAACCCATCTGCTCTTCACTTTCTATAGCTAAGAGAGGTGTAATGGAAAAAGAACAACTGGCTCGTTTTCCCCAGGGGTGCTGGACAAAAAAATAAGCTTGTACTGTAGTCACACTAAATAATTTAAAGGGGAACTGTGGTCCAAAAATGCAATTTATTTTCATTGTTTATTTTGCATAGTTTTGAAGATATTTACATTTTGTGTGTGATATGGCAGCAGCATCACCAGGTCCCCTGCACTTCCTGCTCTGAAACCATGTCAGTGGATGACTGTCAATCTGCCCTGTGTCTCCTCCTCCCTTTGTAGCCTCCCTCTTCTTGCAAGCCCCCCTGGTCCCTCCCACTCATGGACCCCATATCCCCTCCATTTGCAGGCCCCCTTGGCCCATTTCCTTACAGCCCCATGTGACCCCCCCCCTACAGTAAACTGTGTGAAAACAGCCTTTTCTGGCAGAGTGAGAACTGTGCCTGAAAAGGCTGATTTCACATAGTGGGAGAGTAGGGCTGTACATTCCCTTACCTTTTCTATGGGGATCTTGACACTGCAGGGAGGGGGAGGGACTTCCTGTCCTGTCACTGATGTCTGAAGCTGTGCTCGCTGGTGGCGAGGTGGAGGAGCAGCCTTAGTAATGTCACATGTCTGCCTCCCACCCACCAACTTTCTGGTCAGTAATGTCTTTATATCTTGCACTGTGGAGCATGTAGAGAGGTGGTTGATGGCTTGTTTTAAAGGTAGGAAACTGGCCTTTCATTAAATCAACTTGTTTGGAGACCACAGTTACCCTTTAAGAAAGGCTCTACAGCGGCTGCTTTGGTTTTGGAAAGCTAACTATGCACCAGCCGCATCCAGATTCAATATTGATTTTGAAAGGTGGGTTTATTCAAAACCGATCATTAACAACAACTGTTGTTGTCCTGTTGAAGGGAGATTGCACCCCCCCGAAACGTTGTTGTTGATGATCGGTTTTGAATAAACCCACCTTTCACTTGGAGTGCGACTCTACTCTTTATTGCTGATCTATTTGTGTTCCCTTGTGGGGAAACTGGACGTCTGTACCCACCAGGCTAGTGTGCATATGGACTTTTGTTGAATAGACTTTAATGCTACTTTTTTTTTTTTTTTTTTAGAAAGCCTATAAAACTACTATGGATCTTTTATTTTTTAAATATATAAGGGATAATGTGCCCCTTACAGTGTAATATAAGGATATTATGCCACAGAGGAGTTCCCTGACCATATAGAAGCACAAGGCCGTAGGCAGAGTGCTTTTATATAGGTCAGGGAACTCTGAGGTGGTGTAATGTCCTTATATTACACTGTAAGGGGCACATTATTTCTTATAATACATAAGTATCGGATTCCTTCACCCCATTGAAATTTATATTCTAGCCTTGTCCCTATTCCCACTTTAATTTAAACCCCCAAACTACCTTCTGTAACTTAAACCTAGTAGAAAGGAACATCCCAGCCCAGCATCTATGCAGTTAAACAAATATTTGTGGAGGAGGAGAGACACATTGTTATGAAGTGACAGGAAGCAGCTCCAGTCACTGTTCAGACATGAACACTGGAATGGGCGGAGTAGTGGGATATCAGAAATGAGTCACTTAGTGACATAGCTGAGTGATTTTTATAAGGATATATACCACTGCAGCTCCCATTATAAAATATCACACTTATGTATTATATAAGGAATAATACGCTACCTACAGTATAATATAAGGATATTACGCTACCGAGGAGTTCCATGACCATATAGAAGCACGAGGCTGCAGGCCGAGTGCTTTTATACAGGTCATGTAACTCCGAGGTGAAGTAAATCCATATATTACACTGTAGGTAGCATGTTATTTCTTATAATACATAAGGCCAGCCAAAAAAAATAACCTGCCTACTACCACTGTGTCTTCCCCTTCCTGTATTAGTCATTTATATAGGAATCCCTGTTTAATGTATAATGTATATTTAATAGTTAATTACTGTTCCTATTGAGAAGAGAAAGAAGGACCGAACATTGTCAAGAATAAACAGGGATTCCTATATAAATTAATAATACAGGGAGGGGGAGACAGTGGGAGGGGCAGTGGGAGACAGGAAGTCACTCAGTGATAATATATATTCTCGCCACTGCACCTTCCCATTGAAAATGCCTAGCCTTATGTATTATAGTACTATACTATATTTAAAAAAATCCATAGTAGTTTTATAGGTTTTTTTAAAAAAAAGTTAAAGGGAAACTGTGGTCTCTGAACAAGTTAGGCTTAAATAAAAACCTCCCTTTTAAATGAGCCCTGTCCTTCCCTGTCCCCCGGCCAAGACCATGCTTTCTTAATATTTAATGCTGGGAAAGAAAAAATGCAGGCAGAGATTGGTCACATAGTTCCAAACATGTGAAAGCGGTAAGTGTTCAGGAAGCTATATTGCCAATGAAAGGGCTTTTATTTAACCCTAAGGGCTAGGTCACACTAGAACGTTTCTCACATGCTTACAATTGCTTTTTTCAATCCTTTTGCGCATTAGAAACGCAAAGTAGTGCATGTCAATGTGGGTGGCCACAGTGCATGCACGGAGATTTTTTTGGGAGATGTTTTTGGAGCGCATGCAATCGCAACATTTTTAGGAATCACATGCGCTCCAATTTTGCAACATTGTGCGTATTGCAGCACCAGCACTGCCAGCTGGCGTATTGTGGCCTCAGCCTAACTTGTCCAGAGACCATAGTTGCTATTTAAAACAATACTTTTGTGTGCAAACAAACCATGATATTTGAATGTCTTCTTATAAGATTCTCTGAAAGATTATTTGTAAAAACAGTTTTCTTTGATCTATATAGAAACGTAGTATTTTAGGTTAAAATAAAGACGTGTCCATCTAGTCCAATGGAAATGTTGGATTGCACATAAAATTGGTCTATTGTATTGGTCACCTCAACACAGCACATCACGTGACTGTTACACACTTGCTTGTTTATCCTGACCTGAGTCTGAGTATAACATGACAAGCCTGTAAGAACTGTACTGCCCATAAAAAAGGAGCAGCTTAAAAGAGGAGTGAAGTAAACATAATTATACAGAGATGGGATAGTATACATCCACACAGTGTGCAACTAGAGACCAAATTAATTCAATACATACAAAAAATAGAAGCCTAGCGCACATCCAATTAATTTGCTTATATTTTACTTTACCATTGTATTGCGACTTAAAAAGCCTGCCCTTATCTTTAGATAAATTAAAGCAATTAGTTCAATAACCAAATTATTTTAAGCCCAGCAACCACTTCACGGTTTGCTTTATTCTGCTGGGTCCTAACTTTTAACCTTTTTTACTTAAGTAACTTTTCACCTTCCTAGGAGACGTAATTCTCAAACTTTGTCTTTATACCAGTACCTGCCTTTTATTAAATGAAAGTCCCTGCTGCTCCTTCGCTTGCTTTCTTGGGACTAACTCTCCAGCTTTCAGTACTTGAACACATGACCCACTATGGGTGGAGTACACATTTCCCAGAGGCTTGGTCAAACCCCTAAGCAACAAGCAATATATATACTGAGATGGGATAGTATACATCCACACAGAGTGCAACTAGAGACCAAATTAATTCAATACATACAATAAATAGAAGCCTAGCGCACATCCAATTAGTATAGTATAGTATTTGAGGTTGAATAAAGATATACGTCCATCCAGCCCAACCCATCTAGCAATATCCTCATTTCCTGCCTAACTGTTGATCCAGAGGAAGGCAAAAAAAACCCACCAAATTTATGAAGGGGGAAAAAATTCCTTCCTTCCGGACGGCAATCGGAAATTTCCCTGGATCAACTCTACTTTATGTATCAATACCAGTAACTTGTAACATTCCTTGTTTGCAGAAACTCATCCAGCTTTTTTTTGAAACTGACCAATGAACCTGCCATAACAACGTCCACTGGAAGACAGTTCCATAGCTTTACCGTTCTCACAGTGAAAAAACCTTCCCGAGCTTGAGGCCTAAACCTTTTTTCTTCAAGTCTTAAGGGATGTCCTCGTGTCCTTTGACATGTTCTATTGGTGAACAATGCCCCAGATAGTTTATTGTATGGCCCGTTAATGTATTTATACACGGTAATCATATCCCCACGCAAGCGCCTTTTCTCCAGCGTACATAATTGTAACTTTTCCAGTCTCTCTTCATATTCAAGCTCCCCCAATCCCCTTATTAATTTAGTTGCCCTTCTCTGAACCCTTTCCATTTCAAAGATGTCCTTTTTGTACACAGGATTCCAAAATTGCACTGCATATTCCAAATGAGGCCTTACCAATGCTTTGTAAAGAGGGAGAATTACATTTTCCTCCCTTGAATCCATACCTCTCTTTATACAAGACAATACCATGCTGGCTCTGGCTGTTGCCACCTGGCACTGCTTGCTACCTTTAAGTTTATTATCCACCAAAACTCCAGATCCCTTTCCAACAGGGATTCACTTAACACAGAGCCATTTATAGTATAAGTAGCACAAGGATTTTTTAGTCCAAAATGCATCACCTTACATTTATCAACATTGAATTTCATCTGCCACTTAGCAGCCCAATGTGACAATCTATCTAGATCCCCTTGCAACGATTGCACATCCTCTGAAGTTTTTAATGGTCGACAAAGTATCGTGTCGTCAGCAAACACAGAAACCTTGCTGACAATACCCACTTCCAAATCATTAATAAATAGATTAAATAGAAGCGGCCCCAACACAGAACCCTGTGGCACCCCACTTAGCACTTAGTCCATAATGATGAAGCCCCATTAACAACTACTCTCTGCATCCTATTCATTAACCAATTTTCTATCCATGTACAAATGTGACTCCCCAGACCAACAGATCTTAGCTTATTCATTAGTCGCCTATGGGGGACTGTATCAAAAGCCTTTGCAAAATCCAAGTAAACTACATCTACTGCTATACCAGAGTCTAAATTTCTACTTACTTCCTCATAAAAGCCAAGCAAGTTAGTTTGACAAGATCGATTCCTCCTAAATCCATGCTGGTTACTACTTATAATGTCAGTCCTTGAAACATACTCTAGAACATGTTCCCTTATTAAACTTTCCAGGATCTTCCCCACCACTGAAGTTAAACTTACAGGCCTGTAATTACCCGGCTGTGAACGACTACCCTTTTTGAATATTGGAATAACATCAGCCTTTTTCCAATCCAGAGGCACACCACCGGACATGAGGGAATCAGCAAAAATAAGAAACAATGGCCTAGATAAAACTGAACTTAGCTCCCTAAGTACCTGTGGATGTATTTTATCCGGTCCAGGAGATTTATTAATATTAACCTTATTTAGTTCTTTCTGTACCATATCCTCGGTTAACCAAAGTGAACTTGAATCTTGTATACCATTTTTGCTACTATACTCTATGATATCTGTACTTGGATCTTCTATAGTGTATACAGAGGAAAAAAAAATATTCAAGACATTTGCTTTATCGCTATCCTCCGTAACTAACTTATCCCCATTAATTAATGGTGCCACATTCTCAGTCCTCATCTTCTTACTATTAATATACTTAAAAAAATGTTTAGGCTTAGTGATGCTTTCTTCAGCTATCCTAACTTCATTATTAATTTTAGCTAGTTTGATTGCTTTCTTACACTCCTTGTTACAGTTTTTATAATCCCTAAAGGCCCTTTCCGTTCCCTCGGCCTTAAAGGTTTTAAATGCCTTTTTCTTCCTTACCATTTGCCTCTTTACATCAGAATTCCGCCACATGGGCGCGGATTTATTTTTTTTACATTTATGTCCCAAGGGTATAAATTTAGATGTGAACTGGCTTAAAATCCCCTTGAACACAGTCCACTTCTGTTCAGTACCTTTACCTGATAATACATTATCCCAGTTGACATTCTGAAGAGCTGCTTTTAACCTGGGAAAATTTGCTTTCCTGAAATTAAATGTCTTTGTTAACCCAGCGCACTTTTCCTTTCGATAACAAAGTCCAAATGCCACTATTTCATGGTCACTATTCCCTAAGCCTCCAGTTACCTTTATATCTATAATGCGCTCCACAATGTTAGATATTACCATATCCAACAGAGCTCCTTTTCTAGTGGGAACCTCAACCACCTGTGAGAGAAAATTATCCTGCAGCAAATTCAGGAACTCATCGCCTTTTTCTGTGATGGCAGTTCCACCACACCAATCAATGTCAGGGTAATTGAAGTCCCCTATAATGAGCACACTCCCCAAACTTGCAGCCCTTGCCAACTGCATATGAAGTTGACTCACCTCCTCTCTGCTAGCATTTGGCTGCTTATAGCAGACACCAACAATGACATTATCCCCTTTCCTGTTGCCTAATTCCACCCATATTGCCTCCACTTTATCATCCATATCACCAGTTATCTCTTTTTAAATTTGGCTTCAATTCTTTTTTAACATAAACACATACTCCTCCCCCTTTCCTTTTTTTTCTGTCCTGCCTAAACAAGGCATATCCTTCTATATTTACAGCCCAGTCGTGAGAACTGTTCAACCAAGTTTCTGCTATACCTATTACATCATACTTTTCATTCAATGTGATCATTTCCAATTCATTTTGTCAGTCAGGCTTCTCGCATTTGCAAACATACATTTTAGATTATGATCCTGTAATTTATTCGTACACTTTAATACACATTCCTCCCTATCCCCTATGCTAGCCCCACCCCCCTTTGCACCCACCACTGGCCTATCTACACCCTGCTTTCCTCCTGGACTATCTATCCCAGTGAGACTGCTAATACCCTCCCCCCCCAAACCTAGTTTAAAATTAATTTGCTTATATTTTACTTTGCCATTGTATTGCGACTGGTATAAAGACAAAGTTTGAGAATTACGTCTCCTAAGAAGGTGGAAAGTTACTTAAGTAAAAAAGGTTAAAAGTTAGGACCCAGCAGAATAAAGCAAACCGTGAAGTGGTCTTAAACCGTGAAGCTGGGATTAAAATAATTTGGCTAATTGCTTTAATTTATCTAAAGATAAGGGCAGGCTTTTTAAGTCGCAATACAATGGTAAAGTAAAATATAAGCAAATTAATTGGATATGCGCTAGGCTTCTATTTTTTGTATGTATTGAAGTAAACATAATGCCTCTTCATGCAACACTAGATTTACTAAGATGTGTACAGTACATACAGTATGGGTCTTATTCAAAAAGGGGTGTAATATTTTGCCTGAGCTGTTAATTTAGCTCAACCAATCAGATGAGACATCAGATGATAACATCTGATTGGTTGTTGCAGATTAAAGGGCATGTCCAACCTTAAAATAACTTTAATTATGTTCATCTACATCCAAAGATGCCCCTGAAGAGACTCTCCTGACCCGGTCTCTCACCCCTCTGCTCCTTCCTGGTGGCAGCTGTCAGTAAAGGTGCGACATGACAACACAACCAATTACCTGCCAGCTGCGACCAGAAAGCACCTTACTGCTGCTGTCCATGCTCAAAATGAGTTTGCAACAGCAGCAGGAGGCGGTACCCAGGTGAGAGGCCTGGTCATACAAGTCCCCATCTTTTAAACTTTTTAATAATGCAAAAATGGGGTTTGAGGGATACATGAACATAGGTGTAAAAAAGTTATTTTAAGGCTTGACATTCCCTTTAAGAACATTGGCAAAATTTTAGACCTATTATTGAATAAGGCTGTATGTTGTCATCTTGAGAAAAATGTAGCCAAGCCAAAATGTAATACTTTAATCAGTAGTACATATAGCTATGTACTACTGATTATGCATTTTGGATGAGGCCATCAAACTGATCACTTAGGATCATGTTTCTAAATGTGTACTAATAGTCATTACCAGTTAACATTGTCACCAGTAAACATTTAAAGGGCATCTATAGTGAAGTTTATACATTGCTCCAATCCAGACATAAACAAATGTTAATGTATTCTGCCTTATTCTTACCTTCCTCTGTGGCTCCGTGTTTGCACACTGCCCCCCTCCCCTTCTCCTCTGGTCATTACGCCGTTCAAGTAGTCCAGCTTTAAATTAAGCCCGTGAAACAAGCTGCTCCTGCGCATTAATCCCCCTACACATGACACATCACTCTAACCATTGTAAACCAAAAAAACGCCTTGGTATGTAAGCCTGTAGAAAGCAAGTATCTCTGTTGTTCTGGTTGATTAAGGAGAGACCAGAGTCCTGCCTTATCACTGCAGCCCGATCTCCCTTTCACAGGCAATTAATTGGTGAATGCTTGGGGAGGAGGGGGACTTCTCCTTCCCTTTACTTCTGTTTTTAACTCAAGCATTTGCAAAGCAGGAGTCATTGGGAGACTTGCTGTAAAACTTGCATGCTGTTAGGGGATTTGATTGATAGCTCAAGCAGGAGTGGTGTATTGAAATTTTGACTTGATCTTTTAACTTGTATCTCGGGACAGAGGAGGAAACTGAAGAAAATAAAGGTACTCTGGGGGTTGGGGGGGAATTATAGAACAAATACAAAGGGGACCAAATTACATTTTCCCACTATAGATGACCTTTAAAGGTTATAAACAGTCAATCATTTCTAAGAAATTCATAACAGTGGCTTAGCTATGATGCTTTGCAACACTGGTTTAAAATCTGCCTTTAGCCATCTCTATAAATGTATGTGTGTTCTCCCTGATCTTTTGGTTGGGGCAATCCTGGTTTCTGTTCGTTTCAGTATCAAGTGAGATAGAAAGTCCTTTAGATCAGGGGCTGATGTGAATGGATTAGATAAATCTAATGAATGGATTTAGTGCTATATAAGAAAAAAGATACATTGATACAATCAACTCTGCTTTAAAGGGTATCTACACTGAATTATTTTTTACATGGCCTAAAATTGGAAACTAAAATTCTTCATAACCATCTACGTACCATTACTGTAGATATATAATCTGAAGCACCTTACATTTTAGTGGTCTTTCTTATAAATTCTACTGCTGTGGGCAGTTTTGCTGAAACTGGAATGGTTAAAGGTGATGAGTGTGAATTACTTGATGGGAAATTTCTTTTCCCAATACTGCATCATAGTGATTACCGAGCATGATTGCGCTCACAGATATTATGGTCTAAAAAGGGGGGGGGGGGGGTTTGTAAGGAGGAATTAGAGTCTGAGCAAAACAAGCACTGGATTGAAGGCATGCAGCAACACACAAAAGTGAAAGTATACCTGATATAGGTGCACCACCGTGTTCTACCTGATATGTGTTACCAAAAATTATCTTTGGGTGGTGCTAGGGATCAAAAATACAATACTAAAATAAAAATCGGAAGATAGTCTTCCCAAGTACCCCTAAAAAGCACTCACACAATGCAGCAACACACAAACCTGTAACTGCTTCTTATATGTATTAAGTTATAGCTTCTTAATAAACACAATGAAAGTACCCAGGATAAGGTTCTCTGGCCTGAGTTTTCCTTGTAACTCCTTGCCCAGTGCATTACAGTTACAAAACCCGGATTTCCAGCTTGTGTTCAGAACCTGGCCAATGGGAACACGTACTTCAAGCAGTGAGCCTTCCCATTGTGGGACTGACAGTGCCAGGTCTTGTAACTTTAATGAACTGGTGCAGAATATACAAGGTAAACCCAGTGGATTTTGCAATATTGCACAAACAGGCAGCAATGTGCTATTTATGCACATTATCATCTGGTCCATTGTGGCCTCAGCTTAAAGGGTGCAATTTCTCAGTTTTGCAACATAAAATATTCCCTAATAAAGCAAGTTATTTTGTTGTTTTTTTTAAATTAATTTTCTTCCTTCTGCCAACTTCTAGCTGGATTCTCCTGATGTCTCTTTACCAGGTTCACCCAGCCAATCATTCCTGCAAGTCATAGCACAGTTATTTAAGGTCTGGTTGGACAGATTTATTAAAACCAATTCTATCTAAGCAGAAAACTATACATATATGACCATCTGCCTAAAACTGAAAGATAAAGCTCTTGTGTGTAGACCATAAAGCTGGGGGGCCCACATGTGGCTGCCCCTGAATGACATTAATACTAGACCTGTACCAAAAACATCTAAATATTAATAGTCTCAAGCTGGATAATAGATTTATTTTTTATTAAATTTATTTTATAAAAAAGATTGCAACTAATATTTTTTTTAATGAACCAGGTATTTTAATGCAACCTTTTTATGAAATCTAGTGAGAATTGAGTTAAACCCATTGGTCTGGCCCTTTACGACAATCCAAGTTTCTCATGCAGTCCCCTGTGAAATTTAGTTGCCCACCCCTAATTACACAGTTAATTATAAATTGAAAGGTCTATCAAATTCACAGGAAAAAGAAAGTAGCTGAGGGTCGCACTCCAAATCATCAAGAAATTTTTATTTCAAACCACACATATTCACGTCACCGACGTGAATATGTGTGGTTTGAAATAAAAATTTCTTGATGATTTGGAGTGCGACCCTCAGCTACTTTCTTTTTCCTGCAAAGCCACTGGTTCCTAAGGGTAGAACCTACAGAGGCGTCTGCACCTACAGTTGGGTAAGAGTGCACCTCCACCATTGTTTATCCTGCTTGATCTATCAAATTCACACCTCCATGCAAACCCCCAAATGACCGCAAATAAAGTACACCTTATACCACATTGGTAAATAAGTCTGTATTTAAACTTTCTAAATAATACATTTCTTATATGAAAAAGCAACACTTGACAATCAAAATAGCTTTCTTGGTGGAAATTGGTTTTTTCCTGGTGATATACGTACAACTTATCCAAAGTTCCAGCAAATAGGATTTAACACATTCACAGTAAACAATAAAACATTTTGAACAATTAACATACATCATATTAAGGAATACAATATAAAAGTCTATTTACATAAGCTTACATATTACATTTTATTCTTGCAGGAGCTGATTACAAAAATAAAACTTTTATATTCAACCTGTGTCCTAAACACAAGACCACAAATTCCTAATTAAGCCTTTTAAAAGGTAAATTATTTCATCTTGTAAGCCCATTTTTTTTTTTTAAAGCAAAATATATTGCAGCTCTGGGCTCAAGAAAGAGGCTGGAGATTTTTATGGTGCAACTAGAGCAATTGTGTTCAGATAAAGAGGTTGCAGAACAACAGTAGCTAAAGGGTACAGATTAGATACTAATATCTATTAGAAACTGAATTGAAAATACAAGGCTTTATGCACAGTTCTCCAACTCGTTCATATATCTAACCAACTGGTTGAATCTGAAATGCACATTAGTATGTAAATAGGTAAATTTACCACTAGATGGCACTCATATTGAGAATCTGTCCAAGACACAAGGATGTGCCAGATTGAGAAGTGTGCAGTAATTGAACTCCGTGGCTATTTTTTAAACAAATACAGTGTCTTTTATAATCTTTGTGTGTTTTTTTTAAAGGCAAACAAACAAGAGTCAAATAGCAGACACGCTGCTTGTACACAATGTTTCATACATGTTTTAATATTCTTGTTCTTCATTTGGTGCATTGCACATTTAAACAAGGTCCTATGTGCTGACAGTGCACTCGGACTGTGTTGACCTCTTAAGGCAGCGCAGACAGACACACATACACGTGTTTACAGACTATTGCTTAGGATAATCAAGCCTCACACTCAACATGCTAAAACCTTCCCCCAATAACCTAGTGAATTTTTAGGTTAAGAACATGATGTCCTCATATAAACAGTTTGTTAATTTCCACTATAAATAAAAATGGTGAATTGTCATGGTGTATATAATATACTGGCAACATATAATTTAAAGACATCCAATACCAAGAAATGTATTATATTGTAAGATATAGTCAACTGTGTACACAGAATATTTCTCCTGTGCCTGTTTGCACTGACCTATACACATGTACAGTCGTATTGATTTCTCATAGATACCAAAGTGAATACTATGAAGAATGCAGCATGGCAGTTCCAGCTGACAGGTATTAATGTAAAAATGCAAAAAGTATGTGCTTGCATGCTTTACTGTTTATATATTGTCTGAAAAATAAATGGAAATACCCTACTTAAATAATTATAACAAATAACTGAAGCAGATACACATCTAAAATAAAAATCGGGGAGATTCAATAAAAGTTCTTATCGTTAAAAATGGTGCTAATTTTGCCCCAACCAATCAAATCTTATTTAACATTTGAAAGCCAACATCTGATTGGTTGGGGAAAATTTAGCACCATTTTTAACAATAAGAACTTTTATTGAATAACCCTGAATGTGTTTACACATTACAGGAGAAGAATCCAATAAATAAATGTAAACATCACAACATCAGTTCAAATAAGGGTGATAATGTGTGCCATATGTATTAAGGAACCGATAAACATTAAAGGAGAACTATAGTGATTTTAAAGTGTTTTTTTTTTCAAAAAATGAAAGCAACACAAGGAAAACGGCTTCTACCAAATTCACGAGTGCTATCTTCAGCACTATCTTTAATGCAGGAAAGCCCAGGACACTAACCTGGCAGATGAAGATCCTCAACAAAACAATACTGGGAAGTAGGATTAATCAACCCTACATCCCTGCCCCAGGTGTGGGGGGTCCTTTGCATGTCAGGGTTGTGATCTTTCAGTAGGCATAAAAATGTTTTCATTTTATAATGGCACTTTTTCTGATGAAGGATCAATAAAGTGGAAATAGATCTACAGATGGAATGGTTTTTGCACTTTTTTTTTGCTTTAGTAATGATTTAAAAGTCCAACTGGTGGCATACACATAGGTTGTCTTCCTCTCCAGTGAGTTTGTTTTTTTGCATAAAGAAAAGGAACTGTATCCAAGTTTACAGGGCATGGCCACCCCCAAAACTATAATTTAACCTACTAATGGCCCCACTGTGTAGTGTAGAAAAATCCTTACCTTACATCCCTAATCCAAATGGTTCTCCTGTAAGGTCCCTCCAAAGTTCAAAAAAAGTGACCACCAGGAGCCTGGCCAAGTCCATATCGGACTCTGCCTTCTGTCTCTCCTCCGGGAGAAAAATGTCATGCGCACTGCAGCCCTCTCCCTCCCCCTAGTGTAAACCCCCTTTTCTGTAGTGTAGGGCTCCCTCTCCCAACCGCTATAATTATTTCAATAAAAATTTCCCCGATCATTTCTTACATTACCTCCCCCCGACGTTCAGTACAGCCAGAAGCCGCGTCTGTGATTGGTTGCCTCTCAGCCAATCACGGACGCGGCTGCTGGTCCGGCCCCCTGCTTGCAGTTTCATGCAAGCAGGGGGAAAGGACTGAACGTCGGAGGAGGGAGGCAAAGTAAGTAATAATTGGGGGAGTTTTGTGACATAACTACAGTGTTTGGGGTTGGGAGGCCTACACTACAGCAAAAATTTATAAATGGGGTGGACATGCCCTTTAATTTGATTAATGTTACAGGGTGCATGTGACTTGCGCTATATAGAAGACATCAGAGATTGCCATCTTATAGCACACCTAACAGAAGAGGCTACATGTCTACCAGGAAGTAAGCTAATCCTTTCAAGCAGAAGACCTTCATATTATGATGAATCGATTTATGGATCACTGTACTACTTAAATATTAAACTCCGGTTTCAGGCACCAAAAAACAAACAAAAAAAACATTATTATGATACTCTCCCTTTAAAATAAGGTATATAATTTTGTAATTGGCTGTAAACTCTCTTTATAAAGGGCATGTACACTGGATTTTTTTTTTTAATGGCCCATTACTGGAAACTATAATTCTTCCCAACTATCTCCGTGCCATTTTTTTTTTGATCTGTCTTTCATTTCTTTAGATATCTTATCTGAAGATAAGATGCTTCAGCTGTCAAGTGCCTTATAGCAAAATCCAGTACTTGCACACCGCAAAAGTTTTTTATAACAGGAAGGGTGACAGTTGGGAATTCCATCTCTCAGTGCTAGATCATAGTGATTACTGAGCATGTCCACTTAAAAAAAGGTCAGGTCTGAGGAAAGGTGGAGTCGGTTAAGAGAGGGAGGGGGGGGGGGAATAATGAACATGAGTGAAACATGTACTGTTTTGAAGGCATGCAGCAACACACACCTCAGAGTAATTGCTGCTTACAAGTATTTAATCATAGATTAAGAGGAGGCAAAGTCATTTTTTCAGTATACATACCCTTTAATTAAAGCTATGTGGGCTTTCCATTGTTTCAATTTTCTCCATACATTCCTTCTAAATGCTTGATCACTAATTTCATGATTAAAAGGTAGTTACATGGTTTCCAGCAATATAATAATCTGCTTAAAGTTAAAATTAAAGAAAAATATATGCTTTATATATATACACACTATGTAAATAAAATATGTTTCTGAAATATTTATAAAGGACAATTTAATTTTTCACTCCCCCAAAAAAACAAAAACTTCAGGTCCAATTTATCAAGAGTTTTTTTCCAGGAAAAAAAAATAATCATGCAGATATTTTAGTATGGAAAGAGTAGAATAATTTTCAAAGAAACTGAAATGAGAAAGTATTGGGGAGAAAAGAGGGTGTCACATTTTTGGGAAAGCAGCACTGTAACAGACACTTGGTGCACCTACATAGACTTGATTCTTTGTCGCTAGTTGGTCAGATAAAGTCTTGTAGCCCCTATTTCATTCCCCAGCTGCTGCTTTCTACTGTCAATGCCTTTCCCACAAACCAGTTCAACCATCATCTGAGTTGATTTCCTGAGACAGCTCCTCTGAGGAACTGTCTTTGTGGATTCTCCCATCACTCCTCATACTTTGGAAGGTTTTCTTAAATGCCACCATCATGGCATGAGCTAACTTTTTAGCTTCTATCTTGCTTTCACACTCAACCGCATGACAATCCATTTGGAAGCTCAGATCATCATTTATTTCTCGGTAAACCCAGGCAAAGATATTGGGGCTCACATTGTGATCTGCCGTACAATAGGCTATGCGTGCAACTTGGAAAGTGTCCATGTGGACGGTAGCTTCACCTTTGAGGTCTTGGTGATGTAGCCGTACCTGGAAAGGCCGAATTTCAAGGACAGCATTTGAGGGAAATACATCTTCACGGGCCAGGGTGTGTTTCTTCCACAACTCAATCACTGGCTGTTCAGTACATCCTGAAGGAAATTGAATTCCTTTTGTTGACACTTTCCCAAGGTACATGACCTAAAAAGCAATAAGAGCAATTGAGAACTTTGTTGAGATAGACAGCAAATGTAAATTTATTATTATTATAGATTTATATAGCGACAACGTCTTCCATGGCACTTTACAGTTGCATTAATATACATGAGGAAAACCTACATGTTACATACAAGGGTAGTGCAAGTAATATAAAGTGCAAATAATTTAAGTGCTGGTCCAGCAGCAATTTACAACAAAAACATTAAAAAGGAAGACATTCCCCTTTAAAAACTGGCTTTTCTAGCATTTATTGGACGAGTAGGAAAGATACTTTGTGTAAACATAACATTCCTTGTTGAAATTTTTACGTATGTAGAGATGCTGCCATATCACACACCTCAGCAGAACTACTCCTTATAGAGGTTGTCCCAAATGGTCAAAAAATGTAACGTTGTAACATTTTTCTGACAAACCAAAATAAAAACGTACAAATTTCTGCAAATCCAACTTAATATACCAACAGCTGTAATAACATTTGAATAGCCGACAGAAAACGTTATCTCAACAGAATATTATATCAAAGTCAGTAACCAAGTTTGTAAGACAGCGCAGTGGTTTCATTATGCATTCTATTTATCCATGCTAAGCAATGAGCCATAGATTTTTCAGAAATGAGTAAACTGTCCTTCTATCCAATATAAACAAATTTGGCAAGAATCAAGGTAATGACAACTTGAATTCCTCTGGTTTCCGCTTGAGCAATACAGTCATAGTGCAGTGAATGTTTAAGACTCCATTTGGTTCCAGGGAAGCAGGGCTGCACCATACAGGCTGCTAGTAATAAGACAGATATGCACACGTTACTCTGGCTACAGCACAAAACCAAGAGGCCCCAGACATTCCACTGATTGAGGGAATACAAGGGTCCTTATTTAACTCCAACTCACATCAGCTTAAAACACTAGTCTATTATTCTACTTTCTGAACTTAATTCTATTTAAAGACTCATCTGTAGCCACAGCTCTTTGTATACAATAAGAACTTTAAACCTTTTTACCTTTTGTGATCTAGATTTTAGTCCCATAATGTATTTCTATTAGAAATAATGTATTCGCTTAACAGCAGTAACAAAGGGCTCAGGACTGTTTTGGAAGATATCTTTAAACTGCAACAGTGAAGTTACACTGGATACTAGCTGCCAGAGAATGCTACCACTATGAAAGGTTTGGTATGGTTTTGATGTATTATATTGTGCACTGGTGGAATAATTCTCCTTTTTAAAAAATATAAATTACAGTAAAGATATAATTAACAAACACCCCCAAGTTATAGATTTAGTGATCTTTTAGGATAGATTCTTTAAAATATCAGAATCTTAGATATTTTAAAGGAATTGTACACTGGAAAAATTACTTTGCCTCATTTTAGTCTATAAATGAATACGGGTTAGCGCAGTCCCCTGTCAGACTATCTGTGAGAGTAAGCATGCTCAGTAATCCCTATGAGGCAGCATTGATATAAGGAATTTCCCACCATGCAGTTCATGCACCAATTGTCACAATTCCAGCTACAGCAAAACTATACATAACAAAGGTTTATGGCACTGAGGCACTTGATAGCTGAAATGTAAGATGTTTCAGACTGTATATCTAAAGAAATAGGGGACAGATAACAGAAAATGGTACAGTAATCGTGATAGTTGGGAACTAGTTTCCAGTAATGGGGAGGGAGAGATACAACCACCACTTAAGTTTTCTGTCTCTTAGTATGCATTTAGCATGCCATACACTGGGTCGATTTTATTGACAAATTTGATCAACCAAATCAAATTATCGTTTTCTTGATCGATCTCTTGAAGATATTGATTGGTTTATAGACAAAAAGCGATCAGGTCTAGGAGGATAATTTCCCCATCACACCATCTTCCAGACCACATGATCTATTTTAATTGGTTTTTCACCTGGGAAGAATCGATCAAATGCAGTTTGGCATCCATCAACCCATGTCCGGCCTTGCTTTATACACTTTATCACCACTATGTACAAGAGCTAAAGGCAATTAAAGGGCAATTATAGTGAGAATTTTTTTTTTTTTTTTTAATTCCTTCTAATGTATCCTATAAGTCATCCCAACCACCAGGGTTTCTTTAAATTCTTCATAGTCCCAGAGATATAAGCGTTTGAATATGCTGTGATTTGTAGGAGCTGCTATACCTCATCTGTCACTCAAAGGCACACACCCACACAATCCAAAGCTCCCATGCAGTACTGTCACACACTACCACACCCACACTTTAAGTACCATGTGCAACACATAGTCAAATGCTGTAGTACTTAACACAATCAATAAACCATTAACCCAGCAATATGAGCATAACACACTATAAAACAGCCCCTCCCCCCCCAAAAAAAAAATCCTATATACATACAAAACCAGTGACTCAAATGGAACACTAATACAGTATATATAATAGTACAGTAATAGACTATATACCAAACAAGACATACAGTGCAATCTATGAAATACATAGACTAAAGCAAATGAAATGTATCAGGATAACAAGCAGTGTCATTGTGTTTGTGAAGGTCTCACTATAGCTGCTGTTACACTGACTATCTCTTCAGTGATTATGATCTCGGCTAAGCAGGGGAAGAGATATGAACTTTAGGTACAACAATAAATAACAATTAGCAAACTTAGAGAACAGGCAGAGTTCAGTAACTTACTTGTAAAGAATCTCAGCCCCATTTGTCCTCCTCTCTACCCCTCCTTTCAGCACATTGCAACTTTCTCCCACACTTTGCTTGCTTGCAGTCTAGCTCTGGAAGGGAGGGGTCAACAGGATGTCAGCACTTCATTTTAAGTCCTTTCAACTGAGAATGCCCGGACTTTTCAAACAGCCCTTAACTGCTTGAGGGGGACTAGACAGAGGGGAGGGGGACTACACAGCTTGGTACAAACTTCTGCCAGTGTGAAGAAACGAAGCCACACAGCAACATGAAAGTAAGGCAGCTTATACTAAGTGATCTGTACATTGTATATAGACAAAGTTTTTTCCCCCACTATAGTTGCCCTTTAAAGGGCATGTCCACCCCCAAAACTATAATCCACCCAACTACTGGCCCCACCATGTAGTGTAGTTTAATCCTTACCTCACATCCCAGCTCCATAGGGTTCTCCTGTAGTCCCCCCCAAAGTCCCAAAAACTGCCCAACCAGGAGGCTAGCAGGTCCATATAGGACTCTGCCTCCTTCCTGGCCTCCGGGAGAAGTTTGGCATGCGTACTGCAGCCCTTCTCCCCCTCCCTCTCCCGATTCCCTCCCCCTAGTGTATAAGCATTAATATACAAGATTCCCCCTGGGCTCCCAGCCCCAACCGCTATATTTTTATCTTTAGAAAGCTCCCCAAACTTTACTTACCTCTCCTCTTTCCTCCGCCGAGGAGGGCCGGGAGCGCGGCGGAGAAAAGAGGGGAGGTAAGTAGAGTTTGGGGGGCTTTCTAAAGATAAAAATATAGCGGTTGGGGCTGGGAGACAAGGGGGATTCATATATCAAAACATTATTTTTAGGGTGGACATACCCTTTAAGGCTGCACATTTAGTTACAAACACAGAATCTTACAGTTTTAATTTACATATTACATAATCTGAATTTATCCAGACCATCACTTCTTGAGTAAATGTCCTTAAAGATGAACAGCAGATAAAGAATCAAACTAAATTATAGCCACATGAATTATTAATGATTGCCTTAAATTAACATCTTTATCTTTGAAGATACATGTCTAATATTACTAAACTTAATGCACACAACAAAATCTAAATCTAAAAATTTTCATTAGTTATTGTGATTCTTCATTATATCATGGACCTGGAGTACAAAGTCAAAAAGTACTAAAACCATTATTTATAGGCGCCTCTTCAGATTTTGTACCCAGTCTTATCTGCAAACCAATTCATACTTTGCTTAGAACCATAATTCATAGAAAAGAATCCAAGGATTCTTATTTAGGAAAGATCTGCTTTAGGTTATAGTACCTGGACATTAAAAGGATATAGGATTTTTGCTTCAGAGTTGACACATTGATTTAATAACGTACTAAATACAGATGAATGAATGTCTTCTTACATGACAATTGTGCAAGAAAATTTCCCCCCCACTTTCAATACAGATTATAAATATATAAAATACCAAAAATCCACATTTTATATCAATGGTACTCTACAATTAAATGCCTTTTGTTATTGTAAAAAACAAAAAAAAAAGACATTACGTCAGCTTCTATCACTCATCTCCTTTAGTAAATTCTTACAGGGAGATTCAATAAAACTTCTAATCGTTAAAAATGGTGTTAATTTTGCCCCAACCAATGAGATCATATTTAACATTTGAAAGCCAACATCTGATTGGTTGGGGCAAAATTAGCACCATTTTTGACAATAAGAACTTTTATTGAATCTCCATGTTAATGTACAAAGTCATTTTAATATTCATGGCCACAGCAAACAAACTAGGTCAAGTTTCCAGCACTGACGCAGTTACACACAGGACCATATATCTTGTTTGTTTAATATTACACCAAAATACTCTGTTCTAAAGAAACCAAAACATCTGCTGGGAGCTCCCACAGAGTCAAAATACTGGCCTAAACACTACATTCCAACATCTAGATGCACTCTTGTGCCTATTAACCCCACTGACTCTGTCCATTGTGATAGCAATTGTTAAAGTCTCCTCAACTAATTACCGCTCTTTCAGAATTTTGCAAACACAAACATCTAAAATGGGACACTGATTTAAGGTCAATGAAGAGGGAAATTAGTTTTTTGATAGCTGGTTGCCACGTTATTACAATAATGAGGCACTAATGCTGACCATATACTTGCCTGATGTTACCTTTTTTGGCGGTCAATCCAGCCTCAATGTCAGATTGATAGTAATGTTGGGATAGGAAGAGGACATTCCTGGACAGATATAACAAACATACCATAAGTTGCAAAGTAATCAGGCTAGGCAGTTTTAAGGAAAGTCGCAGGGCCTGCAGAGGTAGTTTTAATAAGTGTATGGGCAAATTTGTTAATTGTTAATTGTGTTGGATAATGATTGGATTGTGGAAAATAAAGTGAAATTAATAAGTGTATGGGCACTTTAGGCTGTATACAAATGGGCCAACCTTAGTTCGATATTCCCTTTAGACAGACTAAGATTAGTAAACCTGATTGGTAATCTTTCTGGTGGGTATTAAAGCAGTTCTGATGATATTTCAACGAATCATGGGGCCAGGCAATTGGGAGAATATTTCCATAACATTCAATCTATTTTGGCCTGATTTTGACAAGCACATTAAAAGCAAACAGATTGTTTATTCCATGAAGATACAAATCCATTCATATTATAGATGGAACACTGACAGACACATTGTGTCTGTCCCATTTTGTTTGAACTCCTCAGGGATGTGGAGGGGGTTATCTACATGGTAACCACAAACATTGAGCAAATGCAATCATATATACAGAAACCATAGTACAGAGCTTATGCTGGGTACATACAGCTAATTTAGTGGGGGGGGGGGGGGGGGATTATAGTTTTGGAGGTGGACATGCCCTTTAAAAGGAGAACTAAACCAAAAAATGTATAATCTGAAAGCATCCCTTCTAGAACACCAATAAACTGTAAATGACCAATACTGTAAATCCCATTAAAGTAAATGTAACCACCTAAAAAGCTGTACAAGATAACAGTGTATGTGCACTGCTTGGCCACACCTACTGACAGTCACATGGTCTCCTGCCCTGTAACAGGATTTTCTAGATTGTACTAGAAGGTTTGACCTGCAGTAAATTTGAACTGGGCATGTGTACAGAACATAATGGTCAGTGACCTAACTGTGTGACACTATGCTAGAAAATAAAACACAAACCCCATGTTAGAAAGGTAAATTTCCCAACAACCATATCAAAAATGAGGTCAGACACAGATTACTGCTTTTATATCAAGGTGTTCTGAGGCTTTAATTGTCCTTTAATGTTTGTATGGATGATGATATACCGCTATATTTACAGATTTATTACTTATGTACTAATGTTATATGTTTTTTCCATGTATAGGAGAGGGATGTGTTTTTGATATTTGTTTACTAGTTGTGATTGTTTGCCCTCAGGGGCTATCCACACTTTATTTGTATGAATGAAGGATATCTGAATTTAAAGGACAATAATAACAAAAAACAAACATCACCCCCATTACATGTCCACACTTCCAGCAGCTGAAATCACTTACTCACATTTACAGCCGTGCTGCCCTCCCTTAGATATCACACAAAGATGGGCGCTAAAAGCCCACCTCCTAGATGGCCCAGGGCCATGGTTAACATATCACTTGTCATTGGCTGGTAGGAATGTCTGTTACAACCTCTCTCCTCCTCCTCTGCCAGTCAAACAAACTTGAAATGTCCTGTTGCTAGGATACAGCCTACATAATCAAGCTGATCAAGGGTGGGTGGAGGAGTGTTTTCTCGAATGCTAGCTTTGAGTGACAGAGGCAAACAGAATGGTTACACACGTCGCCGCAAAGTGGGCGTGGCTTTGTGTGTGGGTGTGTTCTCTATTGTTAGGACACAAACATGTTGGGTGCAAGTGGTACAACACATTAGAAATCCCTACCATACTTTATGTACAATAAAATATGTTGGCCAAACTATTTGTAAGCCAGCCACCACGTCAAGATACATTCTTCCTTAAATATCCAACGTGTCTGGGTGGTGCAAACATTACTATTGATAAGGACAAAAGGTGTGTCAGAACCTTAACCGTAGCATTTCAGCCACACTCCAGGTTGTCATGGTTCTTTTTTAATCTGCTACTTTACATTGTCAAACACTCCCAACATAGGGTAACCCTTTAAGAGTGATATGTCATCAGAGTAACCAGTAGGGAACGCTGCTTTATGGATGGTAATGGGTGCACAACTTTCAAGTGCTGCCTGTAAGTAGGTGTGAGCTAAGAGTACATTGCTAATTTTGTATTTCAAAATAGTTATTTATACATTGGGAGATGAGTGGGAATGTGACCCTGGGGGATAAGTGGGAATGTGACCCTGGGGGATAAGTGGGAATGTGACCCTGGGGGATAAGTGGGTGGGTGACAGTGAGCTACTTTGAACACCACTTCTTTTCAGTTAGAAGCCAATCACACCTACTTCTTCCCCACCAGCTCCATTGGAAGACTCTCTCCCCAGTCCCTCTTACCCGCTTCCATATTTTAGCTGAAACTCCCAGTCCACAGCTGTTCCGGTGCAAGGGGCATGCATGGTAGGAGCTGTATCCTCTGGCTGCTGTCAGCAGTTGTGCACACAGGATGGGCCTCGAAGACAAGATAGGCCCCCACACATACTCTCCCTCACACACACTCTCCCTCAGTCTGGGAGATAGTGAGTTTGTTAGGTTACCTGTCCTACATGGTACAACGCAGTGCAGCCTGCGCTGTTTAAAGGGGGGATTCCGGAGGAAAATGCCGTCTTTTTTTTTTAACCTGGGGTGCCGCCATGATCAACTTTTTCAAGTTGCTTCATGGTAGGAGCGGTACTGGTACCATCAGGTTATTATCAATACTGCGTGTACCCAGCTTTAGTCTACAGCAGTGTTTCTCAACTAGGGCTCTGGGGACCCCTGGGCTAATTGTTGCTGATGGATCCTCAAAAGACAGCAAAAGAAATCGTACAGATCCACCCTTGTGATGAATTTAAGTGCATTATATGTTTCTAGATAAATTTAATGATTTGATATCTTTTATATTTGAATTATGTATTTTCATCATTTGATTAATAAGAAAGAAACTGATAAACATGACACATTTTTATGTATTGGTTTCTGAGGTTGAGGTCAGACTGGTCATTAAGAGTTTATATACCATTAAGATTCCTTTTTGCAAGAGATCAAAACTAAGGTTAAGTGCACATGTACAGCTGTGCCCGCAACCACCAATGCAACAGCTGGTCCCCCGATTATGGTACTTGTGTAGCCGTTTGGTCAGGCATCGTGGTGGTCCAACCCAGGACGACTTATCAATTAGCAGTGTCGGACCATAATAAGCAATTATCCTCCTGAACGACTCTTCATTGGTAGGCATGTTCACAAACCGCACATTTGCACCAGAATTTACTTCAAAAGAGTACATTCTAATGAGCATGTGTAAACATGCATAATCCGGTTTCACCTCACTTACTTAATTGCATTGCCCCAGCTTTTAAAAGCAAACAAAATGTGCTTAATGGTGCCTACTAAAAGAAAAATATACATACGCTTGACTACAGTCTTTTAAGAAAGTACTATCTGACATGAATTGTTCCAAATCACACGGCCTGATATTTTGTGCAGATCAACTTCCCTATAGTGATACAGCACGCAGCCACAGTACAGGAATATAAAACAAGCATTTGAAAATGGGAGAGGAGGAAAGAGCCAACAGGAGGTGTCTGCCAGGGAAGTATTGATTCACCTTTGAGGGATGCTAGGTACCTTTAGGGGAGAAGGGAAAAGTGGATTTAGTTTGATTAGTTATAAATTCTTTTTTTTGTAGAGTTTTTATGTTATGGGCCCTTTTTCAACTGTCTGGAACAACAGAATTAAGGATCCTAAGAGACAGAGATACCATATTAGCTATTTTTTTTTTTTTTTAGTGTGTAGTGCAGGGCACCTAATCCCACCCCCAACCGCCGATTTATTTTGCAAAAACATTCCCAGAAAGACCCTTACAAACCTTCTCTCCCCCGGCAGCAGAGAGGGGCGGGACCAGCAGCCATATCTGTGATTGGCTAACCAGCAGCCAATCATAGACACGGCTGGCGGCTATGCAGAACACCGGTGGAATGAAGCTCTGTAAGTATATTTCTGTAGGTTTTTTTGCAGAAGTAAAATCGTCGGTTGGGGGGTAGACTGGGGTGCCCTACACTATGAAAATTGTCTTTAAACAGGAGGGCACCCAACAACCAGACGGGAAAGGGGGGGTGATCCCCTGCGCGTGCCAGAAACCTCTCAGAGGACAATCAAGCACCAGGGACCTGATGACTCACTCAACTTTGAATAGACACTGCAGGAGAACCATCTGGAGCAGATGTAAGGTAAAGATTGCTTCAACACTACAGTGGGGCCAATAGTGGGTTTAATTTTAGTTTTGAGGGTGGATATACCCTTTTAGACTGGAAGAAAAGAAGAAGTTTAGCCTTCAAGTTCAGAAGGAGTTTTTTTACTGTGAGAACGGTAAAACTATGGAACGGTCTCCATTGAACGTGGTACAGGAAAAAAAAAAAAAAAGCTGGATGAGTTTCAAACAGGGAGATTCAATAAAAGTTCTTATCGTTTAAAATGGTGCTAATTTTGCCCCAACCAATCAGATCTTATTTAACATTTAAAAGCTAACATCTGATTCATTGGGGCAAAATTAGCACCATTTTTAACGATAAGAACTTTTATTGAATAACCCTGAAAGAATGTTGCAGGTTACTGGTATTTTTTTGCCTTCCTCTGGATCAACCATTAGGCAGTAAATGTGGGTATTGCCAAGCAGGTTGGACCGGATGGATGTATCTTTATGAAGCCTTAAATACTATCTCATTTCTATTTCATGGACCTATTTTTCCTTGTGGTTTATTAATTACCTGTTTACTATACTACCCGAGAACAATTCATTAGTGATTCTATCACAGTGTTTCATGCTTCAGAAGAGTCAATACTCCAACTAATGAGGAAAATGGACTGAAACGGCAATAGATAAACTGCTTATGCGGTGATTCATGGTTCAATAAAGCAATAGGCTACAAAATGGATTCATCAAATGTAAAAAAATAATGGAACTTCCAGGGGTGCCACAATGGACAGTTGGGGCACACCAGGGAATCTGATACCTAACATTTCATATCTCTATAACTTATGATTACTACATCTCTTTTACTCAGATTGTTTATTAAAATGAATTTTACTGTCCCTTTGGCTCTGTATTTAAATTGTAGCAGCTTTCTCTGTTTTTTCTTGGTGAATGGGCTGTGGGCCCTCTAGGGGATTCCCCTGTAACCTTGTGGGCCATTCTGACAAAGACACCCGCCCCCCCTCAATTTATTAACCCAATTATTCAACCCCCAATGCTGTAAAGGGTTTTAGGGAATTCAGTGTACATTTGTAATTGTGTTCAGAATGAAATCTTACAAGGACTTTGTAAAGAACCGAACGCAACTAAAATGACATTAATTGTTTTGTAATACAGAATTAAATGGTTTTTTTGTGATTTCTTCATTGACAATTATTCAACCCCTACCACTCTTAAGAACAGAGGTTCATTCAAGTGTTTTCGATCAGGTATTGAAAACAACTGTGGATGTCATCGAGCAGCAATCAAGCATAATAAGCACCAATTAGGCAGATTTAAAATGACTGTGATACTTAGCTTCTTCTAGACATTTACTGGTGTGTTTACAAACATGGTGAAGTCAAGAGAATGGTCCAGGAAGACAAGAGAAGTGGTGATTTCTCTTCACAGGAAGGGCAAAGGCTATAAGAAGATTGCAAAGATTTAACATAAACATATCAAGAGACACCATAGGAAGCATCATTCGCAAATTCAAGGCAAAGGGCACTGTTGAAACGCTACCTGGTCGTGGCAGAAAGAAGATGCTGACTTCGACTGCTGTGCGCCACCTGAAGTGCAAAGTGAAGAAAAATCCCAGTGTGACTGCTGAGGAACTGAAAAAAGATTTGTCAGATGCGGGTACTGAAGTTTCAGCTCAGACAATAAGGTGCACACTGCGTAATAAGGGCCTCCATGCCAGAACTCCCAGGCGCACCCCCTTGCTGTCTCCAAAGAATAAGAAAAAAGTCGACTGCAGTATGCCAAAAGTCATGTGGACAAACCACAAAAGTGTTCTGTGGATCAACGCTATGTTTGGAGGAGGAAGAACAAGGCCTATGAAGAAAAGAACACCTTGCCTAATGTAAAGCATGGCGGGGGGTCAATCATGCTTTGGGGCTGTTTTGCTTCTGCAGGTACAGGGAAGCTTCAGCGTGTGCAAGGTACCATGAATTCTCATCAGTACCAGGAGATATTGGAAAAAACCTGTGATGCAATCCATCACAAACCTGAGGCTTGGGAGTAGTTGGACCTTTCAACAGGACAATGATCCCAAGCATACCTCCAAGTCCACTAGAACATGGCTGCAGATTAAAGGCTGGAACATTTTGGAGTGGCCATAACAGTCACCAGACTAAAATCTGATTGAGAACCTCTGGTGGGACTTAATCCATCATCCATCAGGAATAACTTGAGATCCCATATTGTATAATAAATAATTAATAATTTAGTAAGTCTTATATAAGTTGCTGTAAAGATGCCAGAGGATCCAGGAGGCACCTACATATCAAGTTGAACAATAGGTTTGCAGTCTCTGTGCATTTTCTAATGTGTGCGGTACATGTACAGGGAGAGTAATGATTTATTTAGTCCAGGAAGCAAATGCAAATAACCAGACCAAGACGTAGGATTTTTCTGCTAATTGAATTAAATAATTTATGAGTAGTGGGCAGACACTAGTGCAAATTGCCTAATATAACACAATATATATTGTTAGAAGAGACCACATTTCGGAATCTTCACATGGTATCTACGTACAAAAGAAAACAAGGGTGGTTTATGCCACAATAACAAAAACACATGCCATACAGATAATGTCCTTGAGACATGCACACATCTCATGTCTTTGGTTTGGGATGTTACCCCTTTATTTGGTGACAAAGATGTTACAGTTCAAAACACTGTGGTGTAGTATTAAAGGATTATTTCTTCAATTAATGTTAAAGGGATCCCTTTCTATATTTTTAGTGCTGCCAGGAACCTGATCCTTTTTGCTCTCAGTGCTCCCTGTCACTAGATCTCTTCATGTCCTGTTTAGCTCACTTCTAGTTAGTATGCATGTCTCCCCTCTATGTATCCACCCCTTTCCAAAATCGAGTCACAGCTAGAGTGTGAAGCATGTGCAGTGGAGGTGATCTGTGCCCCACTACAGCCATTAGCATTTATCCAGTGATTTTGTGTTAGTGAAAATAAAACTGCTTTGCAATAGGAAGGTAAGCAGCACTGGGAGCTGTAATAACTGCTTGAATAAAGTAAGCTTTTCTTTTAGCTGTAGGAGTTTAAAGGTGAGAAGGCAAAAATAGTATCTACAAGGGCACTGGTAAATCTGGACATACAAAGGTGCACCATCCACCAAATCTTAATATTAGAACAACAATGGAGATATATTAGGGAGTAGCAAATACATATTGAAGCAATATACAAGACTAAAAAGAATAAAAAGAATCCCTATCCATTAAAAACACTTCCCTAATGTAACCCATAATAGTACAGTTTTAATAAACTTGATATACCAGTATATCTGAATTGGGTAACTCTCAAGCCTTACATAGTAGCATATTACAGCTGTATATGCATCCGTGAGAGCACCTAATATAGTAATAATTCAAAATTCTGAGGTAGCAAAAAATCAGTCTTATAGAGGTCAGTATAAATACAATAATACAGTGTAGAGACAAATATAGAACAATGTCTAGATACTAACACACATATTAAATAACAGTGTGGCAGATCAACAGTAAGGCCTCAGAGCAAGACAAAAGTAATGATACTACACCGGATTGTAGAGGGTACATCTGGGAAGCAGATTAAAAATTCATAGCTGGACGCGTATCGTCTTACGCAAGACTTTGTCAGCAGTAAATTTACAAAAGTTCTTCATGTCTTATATAACCCCAAACTATCCTGCGTTTGGGGGGGTGCCTTCATGGCGTCGCATGGGAGTTGCATCATAAGAAAGCGGCTCAATAGTCAGTGGATTAGACACCGCCCAATTACGAATATTCAATGAAGCGTCTATTGCCAGATACGTAAGTGGGAATTATGAATATTATGAATATGTAAATTTTTCAAACACGTAGATGGAAACTTATAAGTGTTACAAATATGCTAACATGTTACATATGTGCGCTAGACCAATATAAAAGTGTCCCTTTGACACACAGATTGCCAAGATCTAAATAGATCTCTTTGAAGTTTGAAGGTGTGCGGGGGGCTTTGTAATCGATTTATTTTGGTACAGTGCTACATTGGGACTTAAGTAACAGACAGCAGTTAACTGTAGGGTTGGGTGTTATCTGCACAGAAAGCTCACAAAGAAACAGAAAAGGCTTATTCCTTTTCCTGATCTTAATGCTGAATCAATTAGCCACACAGTGACAGAGAAATAAGCTTTACTTTTATAGAATGGATAGTTTTACATGTAGTGTGCCAGAGGGAGGGGCTGGGTGATTGACAGTTATTTACTGATTACCTGTGTCCCGCCCTATTTAAAAAGTAAAATTCCCAGAGCTAATAAAACAGGAGAAAGGAAGGTCAGAGAAGGGGGGGAAAAAAGCAGATTTAAGATTGGTGGTAATTAATCCTAATTACTGTGCGATTAGTTAAAAAATTGATTTCCCACAGTTTACATGTCCTTTAAAGAAGCGGAGAACAAAGCTCTTCAACTTACCCGCACGCTACTTTGCTGAATCACCTGCTATATAGCCCTCATGCGCAGGGGTTGGACACGCCTTTCCCAAACAAAAGACAAAGTGCATCTCTACTGTTTTTGCATCGACTAATGAGGGGGAAAGACAAAGAACAGTGGAGCATATTTCTCAATTGGTATTTGACTGCACTGAATA
The DNA here is from genome assembly GCA_019447015.1 of Hymenochirus boettgeri. Taxonomy (NCBI): domain Eukaryota; kingdom Metazoa; phylum Chordata; class Amphibia; order Anura; family Pipidae; genus Hymenochirus; species Hymenochirus boettgeri. Next base: position 241,222,468 of record CM033473.1, read on the forward strand.
AATGTGCAAAATAGATCAGAAGATCATAAAGATCTAAATCAGTAAACTATAAATTGGCCATTAGGTAGGGATGTTAAGCAAATGCGCTTACTATCTTATCTTTGTAGATGGCCTGCAACTCAATGTGGATCACTTTCATTTTGTGACAAGCTGCAGTCTGTTCATAATATTTTATAGGGCTTTAAAATAGGGAAATTTGTGGTCTTTCACTATAAAAGTAGATGTGCTTACAGTCTTCTTTGAAAATGTTTCACCATTTGCTTTTTTATTAAAGTTAATGGAAAATTATACTGGTCTGCACTTGGATAGGAACAGGCAGGTTAGCTTTGTGTATAAGAAGCGCTAAATGCTTCATCTTTAAGTCCTTACAGAGTAATGGGGTCCATACACACACCAATCCCTGTCACACAATTTGAGACATTCCAATAGTGTACAATCATTGGACCGTGTATGGCTGTGCCTTCAAAATCTGATTTATTTTCATATGAATTGCTTACCTATCGGAAACGTCATTTCCAATCGTACAATGCCTGAATTGTGCAGTTGTATTAGTGCATGTATGGGCCCCTTAACTTGGTAGCTGTAGCATGATTTGTGCCAGGAGATGGATGAGCTAATGAGCTCCCAGCAATTTAACTGTAAACTTGCAATATTTCATTAAAAATGTATTGGGTAATAATAAACTCTCTGATAGAATGCTGCTATAAGATGGTCTATTACTGGAATTCTAAAACTATGGCCCCCAAGATGTTTGTAAACTACAAATCCCAACATTTCCCTGGCTTCCCTCTGGAGCGCTGCGAGTTGTAGTTTTCAAAACTTCCGGAGGTCCATGCCTTACTTTAAGTCCATGTGGTATGAACTTAATATTTGCCTGTTTTTACTATGGCCTGAAACAGTAAGTACCTTGCATCCAGTGTGAGGTCGAGTTTTCATTAGTGGTGTTGTGGTGCAGAGTTCAATATCTTCTGGCTCATGGAAGATGACAGTTGGAAGCGGTTCTTTACGAAGTGTTAAGACATTCAGCTTGGATTTTAACATGGTCTGGAAGTGCTAAAAAAAAAAGGGGGGGGGGGGGAGACGACGACACAATATATAAATTGGAAAGAAAAAGAAAACCTGTAGCACTCAAAATGTAATATATACACAAACATTATTTAAAAACAATGTAAGACTGATCATTTTAAACCCAAACCAGTTTATTTACACAGAGTTCCAAGTCCAGTCTGTGCTAAAGCAAAACTTTAAAATCAACTAAAATATTGCTTAGGAAAACATGTTTTAATTCAAGTACTCTGAATATACAAATAAAAGCAAGAGAGAATGCAGTATGTGCTTGCGACACAGCAGCATAAAGCACTTCCAATAAACATTTCCTGGGAACACAATCAGGATTTAGTAAGCCATTCTCCACATAGCACAAAATAACTCCTGCTCTCTGCCCTTTGTCTCGGTACAAACACAAAATCCATCCACATTATTTTTGGGTGCTTCCATTTATATTACAACATTTTTACTTTACTGCATGATTCTGCATTTCCATATCTTCCAGGGCATGTTTTTCCCATTACCAGGAGGAGGCTGAATCCAACAGTTAGACCCCCTGTTCCTGGAACTTAGCAGGACATGTGCATTAATCCAGGAGAATGTAAAAAAGGCACGGTACTTGCCAAATATAATGCAGACTTTGCGTAAGATATTTGGCATCTGGTAACAATAAGAAGAAGCAGTACAGCTTCCTGCCCAGTCAGTTTATTAATGTGTTTGTGTTTTATGCTGAAACACATCTAAAAAATGTACTGGCTCTGTACTAAACTTTTAAATAGAAAAGAAAAAAAAATATGAGCAAGTTATCTCTTTATTTTTATTACTTAACGATCTATCAGGGAGATTCAATAAGTTCTAAGCGTTTAAAACGGTGCTAATTTTGCCCCGACCAATAAGATATTATTTGACATTTGAAATAACTTATTTAATCTCCCTGATTGTGTGCGAATAATTCCAGATACAAACTTTTGACATCCATAATACTCGAGTATAAGCCGAGGTTTTCAGTCTTTAAAATTAGCCTGAAATCCCGACCTCGGCTTATACTCGGGTCAAGTAAATCATTGTGGAATCTCCGGCTGCCGATCGTCATGTACAAGCTAACATCAGAAGCATGTGTTCCGCCGGGCACTCCGTGCTGATCTGCAGGATGACGTCCATACGCAGCGCCTGTCTCACTTACTGCCCGGCGCCGAGTAGTGATGTCACTACTCGGCGCCGGGTAGTAAGTGAGACAGTCTTCGCGTATGGACGTCATCCTGCAGATCAGCGCAAAGTGCCAGGCGGAACACTTGCTTCTGATGTTAGCTTGTACATGACGATCGGCAGCCAGAGATTCCACAATGATTTACTTGACCCGAGTGAGTACTTACCGGTAACTCTTACACAAATAGTAAATACATGGCTTGTAAAAGGAAACTCTGGTTAACTCCTCTGCTTTACCCACACTGCAGTGCTTTTCACAAGGCATTTTCTGTCTACAACAGATGTTAAACACTTAGGATTTGCCATTTCCCTGGGCATTATGGGTTAAAAGAAAATTGAATCTCGGATTGATTGTGTCACTTCTATTTGAAGTACAGTATTAAAAGGCAGTAGTGGTCATAATTTCAACCCCTCGGCTTATACTCGAGTCAATCATGTTTTATTACTTTTTGAGGTAAAAATGGGTACCTCGGCTTATACTCGAGTATATACGGTAGTCACTTTTTCTTTTAACAAATAAGCAACTGCCCTCCTCTATTATATGAATCCAATAATAAATAGATCCTCACAGAAACAATATTGGTTGGTAGGAATTACCAGTCCTATATCCCTGTACCAAGTACCTTTCATTTTAACAGGTTTTTTTCTTTTTTAAATTACACACTATAGTTCTCCTTTAAGGACCACCCAAATCCCGAGACTCACCTATGTACCCCAGTCCCTGATAGGACCAAACTTTATGTGCATTTGTTTTACAATTACACAAAAGTATTACAATGGTTATTGGAGGGCTGGACAAATCCCAGCCATAAGGAAATAAATGGGACTACAAATTCATTAAAAAGTGAGAAAACATGGTTCTCCTGGTGGGACCAACACCTCATACACACATACGCTGATCATGGGATGAACAGCCGCTTTGGACGATAATCAAACGTGTAGCAATTTGGTTCAGCATCGTTCATCAATCTGCTTGGCGGATAAATGAACTATGCCCTACAGAAAAGCTATACATGCGAGATTACCGGGCGGTATGGACGTTCGTCACTCAGGACCGTATTGTAAATGTGCATGAGGTTCTTGCAAACAGCTCTTATTAGGCTTAAACATATGGCATGTTTGAGACTTAACAAGAGATTGCACGATTTACAGACATGTTTGAACGTCTTAGTCCATTTCAATCACAATTATGACCGACATCGGAAAGCTTGCAGCCAGCGAACTTATTATTATATGAAGTATATCTATAATAAAAACTCGAGGACTGAGAATGCGGGACCATTAAATAATGGGGCTTAAATTGTTATAGAGGATATAATGTGCAAAACTTTTTTCCTGCTGTAGCAGGTACTGTAATAATATGAAGGGTATAAATGAGGAATATTCACTCTGGCTGACAGATGATATGGTAAATAGACAATTAGGCAAAGTTAATATTAATAAAGCCCCAGGACTGGATGGAATACACCCACAGATCTTAAGGCTGAGGCCACACTTACACGTTTTTCATGCGATTTCGCTTTAGATTGCGCATGCGATTTTAAATAACAGAAGTTGGGGAAACGCAAAAATTCCTGCTATTTCTGATGCACATCCGATTCCATGTGCGCTTGTTAATTGCAGTGTGACCTCAGCCTAAGAGAGCTTAGTCGGTTAACTATAGACCTGTAAGCTTTGTGCTGGAAACTGTTACGGGATCATATGCTTGACTCCACAACTGATCTTATTAGTATTAGTCAGCATGGATTTCTGAGAAAATCAATTGTGTTAGACAAATTTAGATTCTGCCAGATTCTGGCATAGCAGTGGATGTAGTATACTTGTATTTTTCTAAAGCTTTATATACAGTGCTAAATAGGCGACTAATGTATAAATTGAGGAATGTTGGCCTAGAAAAAAACATTTGTACCTGGACAGAAAATTGGTTGTTGGATCGTAAACAAAGTATAGGTCATCTGGGCTAAAGTGGAGTGCCTCAGGGTTCTGTACTGGGGCCACTTTTTAATCTGTTTATAAATTACTTAGAAGGGGGCATTGAGAGCAAGGTCTCGGTCTTTGCCGATGACACTAAACTATGCAGGGCTTTGGAAACCTCAAACGATGGGTAACTACTGCAAGTAGGCCTAGTTTGATTATCAAAATGGTCATCAGTTTGGGAGATTAAATGTTGATAAATGTTAGGTCATGCATTTAGGGTTTAACAATCCTTGTGCCACCTACACCATAAATAACTCTGCAGTAAGTGAATCGCTAATGGAAAAATATTTGGGTGTTTTAGTAGATTACTGACTTGGCTGCAGCTAACAATACCAGACAGCCATGGATAGAGCTAGCAAGATATTGTCTTATATAAAGAGGGGAATAGATTCAAGAGAAAAAAAACATTATACTCCCTCTTTACAAGGCACTGGTAAGGCCTCATTTGGAATATGCGGTGCAGTTTTGGAATCCCATATACAAAAGCGACATCTTGAAAATGGAAGCAGTTCAGAGAAGGGCAACTAAAATAATAAAGGGAATGGAGGGGCTTGAATATTCAGGCAGATTAGACAAGTTATGGCTGTTTACATGGGGATATGATCACCTTATACAAATATATTAATATGTTTATGTTGTATATGTAATGTTTATGTTGGAGAAGCAATGATTGCATCACTTCATACAAATAGATTAATGGGCCATATAAGAAACTCTATGGTACATTGTTCACCAATAGGTCATATCAGAGGACACATGGACATCCTTTAAGATTCATCTTCAGGTTAGGAAAGGTTTCTTTACAGTGAGAACGGTGAAACTGTCTTCTACAGATCTGGAATGGCAAGTTTACCGAATAACTTCAAAAGTGGGTTAGATAAGTTTTCTTTTTCTCTGCCTTTCTCTGGATCAACTGCTAGGTAAGGTTAAAGAGTAGGTTGTAAAGGTTGGACTAGATGGATGGATGTCTTTTTTTTTTTTTTTAAACTTGTTTTTATTCAGCATCGTTTTCGGCAATGTGACAGTTTACATACATTGTACATAATCTATTCAATAAACAGTGTTATCCATCAGTTATTGTCTTTGTTTTCTTTTTTTTTTTTTTATACATTGCATATAATAATTCCAACTTTTTAACTGTTAACTGGGGGAAATTAGAGACATGTTTTGTGTTATTCATATTGTGATTAAATCTTCAAACTATACCTGGTTATCCCTGAGATTTCCTCTCCCACCTCCACCGCCCATTCTCAAGTGATATACAGTTGCTAAAGCTTCACTCAAATCTGTGGAGTCCCTAGAAATTCAAACCACATACCCCATATTCTATTAAATTTATCTGAATTCCCTTGGTCCAGGTATATAACTCTATTGAACGCCAAAGAGTCCGTCACCAGGTTTTCCCATTGTTTAACACTTAATACATTGGAGTTCATCCAGTTCAGTACTAACACCTTCCTTGCATAGAATAAGGTTTCTTTTAAAAAGGTGATATGGTATCTGGCCCAATTATCATCTAATTTAAGACTCAGTAGACAAATTGCTGGGTCTGTTGGGATGAGTTGTTGTGTTATTTCTGATAGTTTGTTTATAATTTGGTTCCAGTATACTTGTACTGCTGGGCATGTCCACACCATGTGCCAGAAATCTGCAGGGGATGTTCGGCATCTGGGGCATTCAGGGGAGTTTCTGGGGGATATTCTTGACATACGTTGGGGTGTCAGGTATGTCTGGTGAAGAATATTAAACTGGATCAGTTTATTATTTGCTGATTTAGTGGCCTGTGTGTGGGAGCGAGCTATTTCATCCCATGATTCCTCTGTAACATCTTGCATATACCTGGACCATTTGGAGAGGATTGATGTCTTAGCTACTCTGGAACTATACATCGTCAGGTACATATAAATCTGGGAAACCAATCTTTTTTCACCTTTATTTCTCATAAGTTGTATTATTGGGTGTGGGTTCATCTGTATATGTGTGGATCCAAATTCTCCTCTTACACAATGTCGTAGCTGCCAGTATCTGAACAAAAATGAGTTTGGCAATTGCAGTTTAGATTGTAGATATTCAAATGAGACAAACTCATCCTTGTATATTATTTGTGAGAAGTATCGGACACCTTTTCTCTCCCACATTCCGGCTCCTGTAAATGTGGACAGTTCCTTGTATCTAGGATTATACCATAGTGGTGATTCTTCTGAGGGGTTTTGTATTTGGAGTAATTTATTTATTTCCTGCCAGATTTTATATTGCTGTATGTGCAACGGAGTACCTCCCCCAATTATGTGATATGTTGGGGAGTCTAGGAAGGTTATTGGGAGTGAGGTGAGATAGGACTGCAGAAGCCCCTCAGCATCATACATTGTTGGTGGTGGTGTATCCTGCGGGTCTGGGGGGGTATTACCCATGCTATAAAATATTTAAGTTGTCCGGCCAAGTAGTAGTGGAAAAAGTTGGGCAGGGCTAGGCCAGCTTGCTGTTTGGGTAATTGTAATATTTTGAGTCGGACTCTAGTCCTGCCAGATGCCCAGAGAAAGGATAATATGATGCTGTCCAGTTGTTTGAAAAATTGTTTGGGTATATATACCATACTGTGTTGTAGTATATACAGAATTTTGGGGAGTAATATAATTTTAATTAAGGTTATTTTCCCCCATAGATTGATAGGGAATTGTTTCCAGCTTTGTGTCTTCAGTTTTGCTATTTCCAGTAGAGGGAGGACATTGTGCTGCATGAATTCTTGAGGTGATTTTGTGATGATGATACCTAGGTACTTGAAGTGTGTAACTATTGGAACTAATTCTTTAAACATCATAGGAACATCTAAGTTCTCGTCTAATGGGAAAATACATGACTTGTCCCAATTGATGTAAAGTCCAGAGAGGGGACCAAATTCGGCAATTGATTTGTATGTTTCTCGTAAGGATTCATTGGGGTCTGCCAGGTACAGTATTAGATCATCTGCGTACATGCTCAACAGTGAAGTTTGGTTTTTTAGTTGTAGTCCATGTATGTTTTGATTATTTCTTAGTATCAGGGCCAGTGGTTCTATTGCTATTGCAAATAAGTATGGGGACAGGGGGCATCCCTGTCTCGTGCCTCTGGCTAATGTGAAATATGTAGATGATTTGCCATTGGCTCGAATTGCAGCTTGAGGGTGGGCATATAGTAGCTTAACCCATTTTATATATTGGGGGCCGAATCCAAATCTTTGGAGGCATTCCCATATATATGGCCATTCTATAGAATCGAATGCTCTCCTGGCGTCTAATGACAGTAATAAACAGGTTCCGGAATTGTCGTGGTTAACTAAACAATTTATCAAGGTTTTCCGTATGTTTATGGAGGTGGACTTCCCGGGGATGAATCCCGTCTGGTCCGGGTGGATGATTTTTGTGATTACACTTTGTATTCTGGTTGCTAATATTTTAGCTAATATTTTGTAATCTATATTTAATAGGGATATTGGTCTATATGATCCGCAATCTATGGGTTTTTTTCCGGGTTTAGGGATGAGGATGATATGAGCATCGTACATAGATGGTGGAAGCCTGTTTTTATCAAAGGCATTTGTATTCCCTGTATCTCTTGTATGTCTCAATCGAGATCCCGTCTGGGCCTGGTGATTTCCCTGTTGCCATTGATTCCATAGCCTCTGTTATTTCACCTGGGGAGATCCCTTCCTCCAGTTTGCCCCTATCTTGGTCGAGCAACCTGGGAAAGGGAATCCCATCCATGTATTCGGCTAGTTGTTGGGTGGTGGCGCAATACTGAGATTGGTATTTGTAGAAGTTGGTAAATGTGTCTAATATTTCTTTTGAGTCTATTACTTGAGTTCCCTCGGGTGTTTTAATCTCTAGTATGGTGTTTTGGTCTAGTGGGCCGTGGGCTAATCTGGCCAGCAACTTCGCTGATTGGTTCCCTTGTATGAAGTATTTTTGTTTTTTGAAGAAGTTTTGTCTATTTATTTTTTCTGTCATTAGGTTATTATATTCTGTCTGTGCTATCTGCCATGAAGCCTGATTTTGTGGTGTTGGGGCGTTAATATATGTGTCTTCTGCCTCTAGTACCGTTTTGGTTAGGAGATTTTCCTTGTCGGTGGTTCGTTTTTTTATTTGTTTAATTTCGGTGTTCAAATAGTCTCTTAGAATTATTTTAAAGGTTTCCCATTGTGTTTCAATGGTTATTGTGTCATTATTTAAAGAGAGGTAGTGGTCTAGTTTATCCTCTATTGTACCAGGTGAGGGCACAATTGTGAGCCAGAATGGGTGTATTCTCCTCACTCTATTTACTACGGGGGGTTCGTTGTTCTTGATTTTTAGTGATAGTGGGGAATGATCAGATATTCCTTGTGTGTTGGGTGATTGTGTCTATTTCGTTGACTATGTTTTTACTTACAAATATATAGTCTATTCTAGAAAGCGTGTTGTGTGAGGCTGATTTGCATGTGTATGACTTCTTATTTGGGTTTTTGAATCGCCATATATCTATCCACTGTATTTCTGCAATATATTGTGATAATGTTGTTTGTTTGTTTGTTGTGGGGGGGAACCTATCCAATGTTCCATTCATTATGTTATTGAAATCTCCTACACAAATTATCTTTGCTTGTGGGAACTGTAGTGTGAACTTCACAGCATTTTTGAGTGGGTTCAGTGTAGCGGGGGGTGGGTCATATATATTTAGTATAACGTACTGTATTCTGTTCACCTCTATTGCTAAACAAACATATTTCCCATTCTTGTCAGTCTGAAACTTAATTATTTTGTGGTTCAAGGATCTAGAGATGAGCACTGAAACTCCTCTGGAATAAGCGGAGTGTGTACTATGTATAGACTTAATTATCCACGCCCTTTTTAGGTAACTTAGTGTTGCAGGTAATAAATGTGTTTCTTGGAGGCATATTATATTTACGTGGAGTGATCTAATTAGGGAGAATACAGCGAGTCTCTTTTTGGGCTCGTTTAAGCCTCTTACATTCCATGATACTATATTAATTTGTGTGCCCATCTATAGATACTCCACCACGATTAACATATTACATTTGTCACACATTTAGTAAAGATTGACATGTTTATGCATATATTGATTTCTGTTGAACATTTCATAGCCCAGATATTGTAATACAATAGAGAAGGAAAAAAGAAAAAAAAAGGGGGGGAGATTTTAGGGGAAGGGGCCCAGTGGTTGGGGATAGGACTCTGTTATGGGTTGGTTCTTGTGGTTTGTTTCCCAATTTATGGTCAACTTCCATAGCCACGATGTGGTAGTTGTATGCGATCTATACCTATTATTAGGGCATTCCTTAGTTCAGATAAGGAGTTGAGGTATGGGTTGGTATTCTTTCCAGGGTCTAACACCCAGTTTCGTGTTTGAATATTTTCTCTCTCAGTGTATTTTATTGCCATTACACTTGTCCAGGACATTTCTTTGTATATAGCATATTATCGATATGTCTCTATTCAGGGTAAAGAATGTAGGGAAGGGGATCCCGGGATTGGGGTTGGGGAAGTTAAAATTCTTAGTAGTAAACCTGACCTCTAACATAGAGGTTATAACAATCAACTTATAACATTTCCATAGATTGTATATATCACCTATTGGTGGTAGAAGTTGGGGGGATGCACTTATTGTGCAGTTTTTACAGAGCTTTCTGGACCTACCCTGTTTGAGCATACAGTTATCAGAGTTATTACCCATATATACAATTATCCAGAGTATATCCAGTATCATTAAAGCAATACGACAGGTCGACCTGTCTAATACAAACATATAACATTTTGGAGTAAACTCCCGCACAATTCAGAATACAAATGGACCGCACGGTTGACCTTTCATGTGAGGTTGGTAAATCCAGTTTTACACTCTCCGTTTATGGAGTGGTGGAGTGTTTAGGATGGGTCTGACTGTTAACCATGTACATAGTATTTATTTGGAATCCAGCCAGTCCGCGGCTGATTTAGGATTTTCAAAGAACTTAGTCGAGCCATTCACTTCCACTCTGAGTTTTGCTGGGTACATCATACTGTACTTTAACCCTGCGTGCTGTAGCCGTTTTTTAACTTCTGTGAATGTGGCCCTTCTTTTTTGTAAGTCAATTGAGAAGTCCGGAAAGACTTTAATAACTGTGTTTTCATATTTTATATCTCCGCTGGTGCGTATTAGTTTTAGGATTGTGTCTCTGTCCTTTGCGTTTAAGAGGCGAGCCACTATGGGTCTGGCTCGTTCGCCAGGGGCTGGGGGTCTTCTGGGGACCCTATGGGCCCTTTCTATAGCGAATGAGCACGTCAACTGTTGTGTGCCAAGTGAGTTTTTTATCCAGTTTTCCAGGAAAGTCGTTGGGTCTGGGCCCTCACTATATTCGGGAAATCCGATAAATCTGAGGTTTTGCCTTCGTGACCTGTTCTCAAGGTCATCGATTTTTTGTGGTGCCATATTTAATTCTTGGGTTAGTTGGGAGATATTTTGTCCCATAGGTGTAACAGTGTCCTCCACATTGGAGATTCTCTGCTCTGTGTCTCCCACCCGTTGCCTCAGTCTCTGCATGTCTTGCCTAAGCAGTGAAAGGTCAGATCTCACCTCTTCTAGGAGTCCGGTAAGTGATCGCTTGGTTTCCTGTATTGCGGCCAGGACCTCGCTTTGTTCTTTCTGTGCAGGTTGTTGTGTTGGGGTCTCCTCTCCCCTTTTGCTCATGGCTGCTGCTGGAGGCTCCGAGTTGTGGGACGGGGAGGCCTCCGCCGATTCGTCAGAGGAAGTCGGAGAATGCGCGCGAATCTGTTCCTCAGTCTCGGCGTGCCAGGCAAACTTTTGCAATTTCCTTGCTGCTAACGCTGCTTTTTGAGCTTTCGACCTTGTCATCTGTGCTGTGCAGCCTGGATTGTCCAGGATTAGTTTGTGGGTCCGTTTGTTTCAGGTATTAGCCTCGGATAATATTGTTTGTGCGGGAGCTCTGCTGTCTTGCGACTTACTCCATCGTGCTCTTGCTCCGCCCCCCCGATGGATGTCTTTATATAACCTCAATTACTATGTTACTATTACCACAGATATTTCAGCTCATCAATCAAAATACAGAAATATAGGTCAGCCAGCCACTGACCTATATCTGCTTGTGTGTACCTAGCACAAGTAAGAAAGGTGAGAGGAGCACCCTAATTATATAAATAATTTGTTAATCTCGCACGTAGTGCACACCTCTCACGTTTTTTCCTATAGCTTTACCAGGGTAAAGGACTGATTTAACAAATATCACTGGCAAATTTCCAAGGAGTGTGCCTGGGCACAACTGTATTAGTGTAGCTATGCAACAAAAATTCACACCCCAATGATCAGTTATCTATTGATGCTGGACACCCCTTTCAAATTATTAGGTAGGCATCAACAGATGCAAAAATATCTGCTTGTGTGTACCCAACCTAGCATGGCAAATTCAGTTTCTTACTCACACTTACAAATAGAATAAATTAATATTGGAAATTAATACCACATATTAAAGAGCAACGTCAGAATAATTAATATTAAGGCATACTCTGAAGCCCTCTACAGAGCTTCACAGTAGCCAATTAATTCAAAAGAAGATAAACGTCGACAACATTTTTCTAACTTGGTAAAACAAACAGCAAAACATCCATAACACCTCATTTATCAACCATCCGAAAATCCTACCACCCCATGAAACATAAATTAGCCGAGCTAGAAGTATGAATGTGGAATTTTCCTACTGAGAATATTTGCCTTTGCCCATAGACATCAGCAGCGTTTAGGGAATTGCCTAGTCAACAGGACATTTTACGAACCCTCTCCCAGTTGTTTCTCAAACATAATGACAAGATAACTAGTTACTGTGCATCCCTTTTGTCTGTTAGAATGAGTGAAAATGTAATCATCGTAACTTTTAAAAGGGTATGTCCATCCCCAAACTAAATTTTGATATGTTGCAGTGAATTGCTATAAACCTCAACCTCACAAGTTGTATAGCACTCTCTGCAGTCCCCAAATGTACTTACCAGCTTTCGTTCCCCCAACCCCTTCTGCTTAACTCCTGTGCCTTTTCTGTGCAGCGGAAGTTAATAAGGAGGGGCTCCACCAATCAATGGATATTATAAAGAATGTATAGTACAAAGACTGTCCACATAAAATACATTTCTAGTAACTTTTAATTGGCTCTTGAATGTTTCCATGTTGTGCAAATCAGTACTGGAAAAATCCCCAATAAGTCTTTCATGCCAAATTTGTATAGTTTTTCTAGGTTTAAAAAAAAAAAATTTTTACTTAAAACCCAGGAACTACTAAGTAATATATCACTTACCCTTCTAAGTAATTTCATTGCAGAAATACAGCATTAAAGGGGAACTGTTTAATGAAAGGCCAGTTTCCTACCTTTAAAACGAGCCATCAACCACCTCTCTACGTGCTCCACAGCCCAAGATATAAAGAAATGACTGACCAGAAAGTTAATGGGTGGGAGGCTGACATGTGACATTCCTAAGGCTTCTCCTGCATAGTGCCGCCGGCAGCCTCAGACTCCCTCAGTGTGTGAGGGAGACAGGAAGTCCCTCCTCCTCTCTGCTGTGTGAAGGACCTGCAGCTGCAGAGAAGGTAAGGGAATCTATAGCCCTTCTCTCTCACTATGTGAAAACAGAGTTCTCACTCTGCCTGAAAAGGCTGTCTCCACAGAGTTTTCGGGGTGGGGGGTAGGGGGGGGTATCAGAGTGGCCCACAGCACCTGTGAGTGGGCGGGGCTTAAGCACCCGAAAGTGGGCAGGGCCACATGGGGCTGTAAGTGAATGGGCCAAGGGGGGCCTGCAACTGGAGGGACATGGGGCCCATGAGTGGGAGGGACCAGGGGGGATGCAAAGGGGAGGAGACACAGGACAGATTGACTGACAGTTTCAGAGCAGGAAGTGCAGGGGACCCAGTGATGCTGCTGCCATATCACACACAAAAATGTAAATATCTTCAAAACTATGCAAAATAAACAATGGAAATAAATTGCAAAAAATTCTCAGGAGAGAAATTCCTATCAATTTACCTAAAGTCATTTTTTAACAGTTCCTCGTTAAAGATATTTCTCCCTGTTCACTAATCTCTGATGTCTGCCCCCTACCCAAATTTATGGCCAGAGCTTAAAAGAACTGGAGTTCATTAATTTTAAAGATGTGCGCTATAAAATACAATGTTAGAATCTCAGTGACTACATCCATGCTATTTTCATTAACTTTTATTATTTACAAGAATGTACTGACACTATTGAATGACAATGGTAACAATACTTTTCTGTTTGTAAAGATAAGGCCTTGGACAGGCCATGCATAATGTTAAGGTAAATGCCAAGGGCTTGCATTTAGTGGGTGCCATATTTAACACAACTATGAAGACAGATCAAAGCTTACCATGCCAGTGCATGGCTGCAGATTTCCATAGAAATCAGTTCCCTTTATAACCCTTTGTCACATGGTAAACAGACCACCCATCAACAAATTCAAGAGCACAAAAAAAAAAAAAAAAAAAAAAAAAAAAGGTGCAAGGATAATGGCACACACTGAACAAACTGAATAGACAAAAGTGATCCTGTTCATCCCGGGAATGTAGCCAGTAACTCCTCTTCTACGAATATCTGCTCTTAGTAGTGAATAACATTTGCTTTTAGACAGTGTGGTGGTAGTTGGCTCTATTTCTTTAAAATAATGAACAGTAAAATAACTACACACAATGCAGCATTTAAAATATCAGGATGGTACCTTAACAAGGATAATGTCCATTTTCATTATGGTTTATGGTTCCCAACTACAAATTCCCACAAAAGAACTTTCTGCTTGAAAGTCAAAGCCGTTGTTACTTTCACAGCAAATGAAAGATCCTGAGCATTGCACAAGGACATTTTTGTTTTTTATTTATTTAAAAGTAATGTTGCAAAAAAACATTTCTTAAAAGGGCATGTCCACCCCATTTTCTAAAATTTGCCCAATAGTAGCTATCCCTCCGCCAGCCCCAACCACCATAAAAGATTTTACTGGAACTCTCCCGATCTTTACTTACCTTACCTCTTTCCTGCGGCGTACTGTACCGGCCTTCTGCTTGCAGGGGACGGGACCTTCAGCCGCGTCCGTGATTGTCTCCAGCCAATTATGGACGCAGCTGCCGGCTGCACAGTACACCGGGGGAGAGAGGTAAGGTAAGTTAAGTTTGGGGGAGTTACAGTAAAATCTTTTATGGCGGTTGGGGCTGGTGAAAGGAAAGCTAATATTGGGGGTTTAACACTAGGGGGAGGGATTGCAAAACGGGAGGGGGAGGCCTGCAGTGCGCAGGGCAAAAATTTCCCGGAGGAGAGGCAGGAGGGAGAGTCCTATATGGACTCTGCTATCCTCCTGGTGGACAGTTTTTGGGACTTTGGGGGGGGGGGGGATTCCAGGAGAACCATTTGGAGCTGGGATGTAAGGTAAGAATTTTATTGACGAATTCTGGATATGGAGTCGCACACCTTGATGAATTCAAGTGTTTATTCAAAACCACACATCAATACAACGTTTCGGGGGAACGTGCCCCCTTCCTCAGGTGATCACCCGAAACGTTGTATTGATGTGTGGTTTTGAATAAACACTTGAATTCATCAAGGTGTGAGACTCCATATCCAGAATTCGTTGATACTTACCTTCCTGGGAAGATCACAGGAGGTCAGCACCCATCTTAGTTTGTGTGCATAAGTAACTTTTGCTTCAGTTGTTCATAAGGATTTTATTGCACTACATAGTGGGGCCAGTAGTGGGGAGGATTATAGGTTTGGGGGTGGACATGCCCTAAACAATTAAACAAGGTTAGGAAAAAGAAACCGCTGATTAACCAAGTGAAATAAGAATTAAATACATTTTGATTTTTCAAAAACATAACAGAATGTTTCCTTGTTGCAAGTATCTGTCCATTTACTTTTTTGTTTTCAAAAAGGGTATATGGTACTGGCAAAACAATAGTTTCTCAAGTTGCATTTAACAAAATTTCAAATTGCCTCATAGTGTGATCATGTTAAATAGAAAAGGCCAATGTCTAAGGCTAGGTACACATGTATCAATATTGCTGTGTTCTGTTAATTCGGCCCAAAATATTGGTGGTTCTTTTTTGGACAAAAGAATACAATTAAACAGGCAAATGTAAGGTTTCGTATATAGTTCATAGGTAGGAACACTCACTTAAGTATTTAAATAATACTCATTTATTAGGGTGCTGAAAACAAAAAAATGCCAAATACACACAATGTTTCAGGGGGTTTCAGCCCCCTTCTTCAGGTGGCGACTAGTCTTATACTAGGGTATAAATTACCTGTCTCATGGCGAGGGAATACATTGGAACCGCTCATTTAACAACTGCTTCCTGGTTCTATTTCACTATAGTGCACATGCATGACAATGCGCGCTATAGTTAAACTAGTTAAAAAAAGGAAATGGTCGGGCATCCTTTGTTCCTGGGTGCATAGAAATTGATTGAAGAACGGGAGAGAAGGCATAGCTCCTTAACCTCACAATCTAATCAATGCATTAAAGAGTAAGCAGGCTACTCCACGGTAAATCAAGGCTGTGACAAGTGATGTTACAGCCAATAACTGACAGCTGTTTCACTTTCTTCCTCCTCTGCACATGCTCAAGCTTATCAAATTTAATTGCGAAGAGGGAGGAGGCAGAACCTTTGCCTGAAACGAATAGAACTTATTAAATATCTGGTTACAAATGCATGTAATAAACTTGGAAAAATAGTTGGGGATGCAGGAACTGACAAGTCACTAGTTTATTTGTTTGATGGGTGAAAAAAAATAGAAATAACCAGCCCAATAACCAAATAATATTAAAGGACAACTATACTCTCCTTACCCACTGATTGTTAGTACCCAGGGTGAGGACCTAAATTGCCAGGTCCTCACCACTAGATTTACCTTCTATCTTCTGGAATACTTTAAGTGCAACTGTGGTCTCAAAACAAGTTAGGGTTAAATGAAAGCCTGCAGCATTTCTTTTAAAATGAGCTGAAAATCACATCTCTGACTGGAGTATGTGAGACATTAATTAGGGTGAATGTTCAAACTTTCTGCTTCTAGTAGGTTATGTGACATCATCTGACCTCTGCACCCGCCCATCCGCCCCGGGGAGAAGCATGCTCAGTTAAGACTTAATGTTGGGGAAATCAGGAAGTACCTGGGGAAAAAAAATCTCAGTTGAGAAGGGGAGCCTATTAATGCAGGCTGAGGCTGGTCACATTACTACAAGCTAGTCACATGGCTGAAGACAGGAAGTGTTAAAGCAGGAAATAATATTGCTGAACCTTTCCAAACAATAACTTTTTTTTTTGTTGTTTGTTTTTTTAAAGGGACAGTTCAGTGGAAATTATCAATATTTGTTAAACTGTTAGTTTGTGTAATGCCTTCTTAGTTATTCTACATATTTTCTTCCATTTTGAAAAATCAGTTGATTTCATACCCTTTGCTGTTCCCTGCTGTTGACATTAATGAGCTGCCATTTCAGGTTCTAACGGTCCATCTTCTTCCCAGGATGCACCACATTCTTGGAATGTTCCTAACAGTAATTTCTACTGATTGGCTGTTGGATGGATCAAACATGCTCAGATCTCTACTGAGCAACTGAATCAACCCAGGCGATGGGTCAAGGGCAAAACCATAACAGTCTCTACTAGGGGTCCTGCAAACAGGAAGTCAGTATTTCAGTTGCATTTATTTATACACAGACAAAATGCTGAATTGGCAGATTAAGGTCATTAGGATGGGAAAATACTGCTCTTTTTTCTGAAAAGCATATGTATTTGCACTGAACTTCCCCTTTAAATACATCAAGTAAGATTTGGTGCAGTATAGTTTTTAAGTAAGGTATCTCTGAATAAAACTAATTAATATTGCTTACCTTAAAGGGGTTGGTTGTTTTCAACCTTGCTAGAATTATTTAGAAGTCATTTACCCTCTCAGGATGATAAATATTACTTCAAAATAAAAAACATGGTTTTTGCAATGCTTTACCTACTGCATCTATGCAAATGCAAGGGTATCCAAGTCCAGCACAAAGACTGTACCATATTATAGTAAATTAAGGTTTGGGCTTGTATATTCAGGCATCCTTCCAGCCCTCAGACTTGTAACATACTCCAATGTAATATAATTCCAGGGGTTCAAAATGTAGCCACAGTTATTAGAAATACGCCCTTTTGTAAAATCAGATGATATTAATTTTCTTACATTGCTCCCATTCAAAATCATCCTAACATCACACACACAAAAAAAAAAAATAGTACTAAATATATTTTGTAAAACTACATTCCTCACAGTATTGTTCCATCTGCATGTTCGGTCTCCTTGTGGCAGTAAACACTACATTTAATGTTTGACCAGAGGCATTTTAACACTGTTTTAACACCATGTAGAAGTGTACCATTTATCATTTAAAACACTGGATGCTGTGTTCCTACACTTTGAATGCCCATTAATGAATACACCAAGTAAACATCAACAAAAAGAGTCAACAATGCATGTAGCATGTCGACAAAGAGGGGCACTGACCAGCACTGATATCATGAAAAAAGCTTACGGAGGTTTCTATAATATTAGCAGAAGCAGGATTGGAGTCACCCTATCATTACAGTGCATTGCCTGGTCCTTAGCAACATCTCACGTATCACGGACATGTGCTTCAGCTGCAGACTGAATCTGGATGGAATTAAAAGTGGGCATCCAGGCTTTGCTTAGAGCTATTGCACATGCCCATGGGTGACTGGAGATAAAAGATAGTGCTGCAGAGAAAGAAAATCAACATTGCAGCAGAGGAAAAAGGGAAAAATCGCAAATGCATAGAAATCACACGCAGCGTATCCCTGCCCTAAATCTTCTTTAATGCTGGTTCAAAACCAGTGAAGACATTAGACACGCCTACACTAATTGTAACAGGAACTCTCAGACAACCTGGCTTGTGTCAAAGAGGTTTGGTTCTGCCTTAACCACAATGCCAAAATGTTTCTATTGTGCATACTGTAGGTTTGCCAATGTATGTCATAGGATTTGAACTCTACTCCAAACAAGAAAGTACAACAAGGCTTTACTACTGTAAAATATGGCAAAACCAAATGAGCACCGAGTGATGAAAACTCTTTATTGCATTGAATGTGCACCAAGTTGAAATTCTTATGGTACTAAAAGCATTTAACTATGCTCACGTCAGATGGGCAGCACAGTGGCTCAGTGGTAAGCACTGATGCCCTGCAATGCTGAAGTCCTTGGTTTGACATAAATCTGCAAGGAGTTTTTATGTTTTCCCTGTGCTTGCATGGGTTTCCTCTAGGTATTAGAATGTACAGTATGTGTGAATTAAAGGGCTAAGATTGTAAGCTCTTCTTAGCAGGGCCAGATACAAATGTATCAATGTAATTGTAAAATGGCACAGAATAGGTTGACGCTATATAAATCCACAATAATGACAATAATAAATTATACAACCACTTCGGCCAGCAATCAAACATGTATAGCTGCAACCCCAGACTTTTTTTTATATGCACTGCAGGACACATTAATGCATACATTTACCATTAATAACACAAGTGTTTTCATTTTAGATTTCAGTTCAATGCAAAGGCACAGAAACACACAACATGCTGTTCTGCTGTACATTCTGCTTAACAATAGACTACCATGTAAACATGTTTAAACATGCTCAAAGATTACAGTAGACTATTCTGGAATATACTTTGAGTTGCAATTTAGTAACTACGTTGCAATATTTGGTTAGTTTTGGTATATTGCCCTATAAGGGCATCTTCCCATAAGCTAAATCTTAGAATTAGGGAGTGGGCAGAGCCAGAGTACACATTGAACTCTACTTTGAGGTAAAGACCTATTGCTACGCAGCACTTACAAAACTAAAATTCCGCAATGCCGTTATCAATTTGCAGTCCACAAATAGAACAATGTTTTATACTCCCTTTCCCCCACACCACCCCCAAATCCTGAGACTGGTATATTTACTAACCTCCCCATGGTCCCTGAAGCCTAGAAAACGTACCTTTTCCCTCCATCTGTGCGAGATGCCAGATTTCTTCTGGTTTGCAGAAGTCAGTTAAGGCCAATAACTGACCCAGCATTTGGCTGCGCCTTCCAAATCCTTAGAGATTACAGATTAAGCGAGGACTGGGAAAGTGGAATGGTAGGTTTACTGGACTTCAGAAATATTATTCTATGGTGGGCATGACCTTTAAGGGGCATCTGCAGCCTTTATACATTTTATGATATTATGTAAGTTACTCCTGCGTCACCCCAACCACTGTATTAGTTTGTAAAAAAAAAAAAAAAGGGGGGGGGGATTTAAAACTCTACTTAGATGCTTTCATTCCCCCAACACTCTGGGGCATAAAGCAGTTGGGGGTGGGCAGGGGTAACTTACATAATATCAAAAGCTTTTTACGCTAGGTGAAACAGCAGCAACAGATTGATGAGGGGGGGGCTCCCCTGCACATCACGCTACATTCCGAAGGCGACAGAAGAGGCAGAAACCTTTGGACAGGACCTTTGAGGCCAGTAATGGGCTAAATTTTAGTTTGGGGGGTGGACATGCCCTTTAACTAAATAAGTATATGATTAGGTGTGCTGGGCTCCTTCCAAAAACATTTGGCCCTATAAAAATTAGTGTAAACCCACGATACACTGATATTTCATTAGGAGGCGTGGATATAATTTT
This sequence comes from Hymenochirus boettgeri, assembly GCA_019447015.1. Taxonomy (NCBI): domain Eukaryota; kingdom Metazoa; phylum Chordata; class Amphibia; order Anura; family Pipidae; genus Hymenochirus; species Hymenochirus boettgeri. The sequence goes on from CM033473.1 coordinate 241,242,411, forward strand.
ACCAAGTGAGGGATATTGCATCCCCCCCCCTCCCCCAGGTTTTAGCTCGTCATCCTAGTTCCACTAGAATTGGTTTGTGGGTTGTCATTTAAAGGGCATGTCCATCCCAAAAAATAATTTAAGACTAATTACCCCCCAAAACCTAAGATACATTTTTACCGTACCTTATTGACAATAAAGGTTAACTTACGCACTCCTCCTTTCATAAAGGAGTCTTGATTTTGCTGGGTGCTGCTATGGTGCCAAGGCCACTGGCTTCCATATACAAATTTATGTATAAAATATATATTTATTCCTAACCCTAATTTACAAAATGGGACTCCAGAATTAGACAATTGTAACTTTCATAAATCACCTTTTATTTAGGTTTTTCTAAAAACTGAAACATCCCTTTAAAGTTAAATAAAACTTTTCAGCTTCAGAACACACAACCTGTTTACTTATAACCAGTGAATAAAATGTTTAAATTCCCCTTAAAAGGAGAACTAGTCTATATAGATTTTGTTTAAAACAGTTAAAATGAAAAGTACCTGGGGCAGGGAGGTAAGGTTGGTAATTCACACTACCCAAGCCAATCAGATTTTTGCCGGAAATGAGGACTTAAAGATGGAAAATTTCCTGCCTGGCCCTATCTTTGTTTTTCCGATAAACCACTTGATATTGTTGAGCTGGGCAATCAGGAAAAATGTATTGATGTTCTGAGCGATTCGATTGAATTTGCTGAAACGCTCAGAATATCAATACCGCGTATGGGGACATCATACTGCTAAATAGGTGCATCTTTTTAAATTAACCTAGGAAGAGAGGAGTTGTACCTTGATTTATTCCCTGTAATTTGGGAAGGGGAGAGGTAGTGTAATACTTACCACAAGACAAGAAAAAGTAAAATATTTTACTTTTTCTTAGGTGCATAGTTGGCTAAAAAAACTAGGGGTATATTGTAATTAATATTAATAAGAATTTCTGGTCTAAAAATAAGGCAACTTCAAGTACAATATATTCTTTGTTTTGTTAAATAAATTTCAAAATCGACATTGTGTGTTGTCATTATTTTCACTCGTTTGTGTTACATAAATGAAAAAGGTTACATTTTTAGTTTATAACATTACAATGTTAAAACAGAATAAAAATAAAAATGTTTTAAACAAATTTAATCTTGCGAGTCGGATGGTCCGGGGTAGTGGTGGATTTTTCTTTTTGGTAGCATACATTGTCTTGCAGGTACAATGTTATATACTTCATTACAGAGTCAATATTAATTTGAATATTTTATTATTGAGTACACTTCCCATGTCAGTGTTTTAATTATAATAAACGTTTGGTTGTGGTTTACCAACATGAGTTATGGACCAAAAACAATTAGTTTAAAATTCACTCACCCTCAGCCAGCCTCCAGTCTCACACCATCTTTTAAGGTATGTATTGGAATTTGTGAGAGTCATTTTCGGTTCCCAGAAAGACCAAGTTTTGGTCCAATTTCTGAGGTTGTTTTGAAGTGTGGCAGCTAAGTATTCATTGGGGTAGATCCACCATATTTTTTGGATAAGATCTGTTCTAGACAATGTTTTTTTTATTAAATAAACCTTAGCTACTCCTTACAGCTAATAGAACAAACAAGCTTCGAGAGAAAGGAAAACTGCTTCCTATGTGAAATTACACATGAAAACATCAACATGGGAGCATAATCATAAACACAAAATAACCTTTATGCAGATAACCTTCATTTCACCTACCCTGACCTAATCCTTAAAGGTCAAAACCACAAAAACCCTATGTTCAACTAAACTGTGCCCTGCATGGCAGCTTGCCATCACAAATAAAATAGAACTAAAAGGAAAAAAAGAAAAAAAAAAATCTTTTCACCTAAACCCAGTCCACTTCCTCCCATTAGCATTACAGTTGACTACTTTCCTTTATAAAACGGTCTTCCCAAGTTACAGGTCATTCTGGGCTTGTCAACTCTTTAAAACAAAAACACAAAACATGCTTACCTATGAAATACATCACTTCTACTGCACAAGATGCCTATAGAAGTGAAAGGACTAAACTAACCAAATGAAAACCTTCCTACTCATTGCAATGTGAGGTTATGAAATCTATTTTACTTACCAAAAACCCCATGTCTCCAGCACCCAGGCTCCATTATCAATTATCAATAATTGAGCGAGGTTATACCGGTAGTACAGGACTTCTCGTACCTGGCTTTATTTTGGCAACCAATGACACACTAAATTCTAAAAGTAATTAAGTTTAAGTTTAGTTCTCCTTTAAGTTGTGTGGTTTTTTTGTAGAGGAATCCAAGGTCTGTAATAGGAAGTGCAGTGGAACAGAAGTTTATAAAAAGTCACTTGACTACATAACGGACCAATATTTATATGGAAATATTCCATTGCAACTCATTAAAATTCCAGAGTATTATGTATTATAACTACAGTACAATCATAATGCTACATTGCTTGCAACTCATTAAAAACAGTGATAACACTATTCCAAGTGATGATAACCGTTGGTATATCAAGACGAGTCATTAGTATCTCAAAAGCACCGTTCGTGGCGAGTTTTCACTAGCGGTTCCAGATGTTTGCCGCTACCGGCAACACTCAGAAACCATTAGCGACAACGCTATACGAACGGTGCACAGCCGTTCATCTGAAACTAGCCTTATCGCCATCACATTTAGTCTGCCACTGAGACCCAAGCTTCAGAATGAAACTTACAAGCAGAAAGTGATCAGAACAATAAGAGAACCAATTTACAGTGAAATGTTTCTAAATTATGATAGTCACTATATAGTTTATAATTTGTGGAAAAGGGTTCTAATATTATCAGATCATAAGATATATAACTGTATTTAAACTGTTCTTAGAAATATGTATAGAGACTCAAAATACCCTATGCATACCGTAGATTTTAACCATATGCTTTACATTACTGCTATTTTTTTATTTTTTTTTTTTAAACGGACATGTTAATTCTCAGTACTCTGTAAAAGAATTAACAGTCATGTGCATAAATAAGATTTAAACATTCACAACACTTTTCACTACAGAAAGCAAATTAGCATTTCTCTTTTTTTATTGGTAGGATGTGACCAGAATATCCTATACTGTTTCCAACAGGATTGCACAGAAACTGCTAATTAGGCTGCAACTCTCTCCAAAACATTGCTATGTTTTGTCTGTTCTTGATAAAATAAAATTATGTTTTTGTCATTTTTGAATTTTATATTTTTTTCATTTCAATTGGTTATGGAAGTAAATTTGGAAAAGTAAGTTTAATAGGGTCATTCAAACCTTAAACTACACAATAAATTATATATTTATGGAGCATTAAAAAAATTGGATACACTTACAAATGTTTATGGACTAGCTATAGCTGGAGTTCCTGGCATGTTGGGAGACTGAAAGTCCAGACTTGCTGACCATTGACATATACATCACAGCTGCTAACAATGATGTAACCAGCAGTGAATTATTAAAATATAGTAGTGAAGTTTTTATCTAAAATCAAGCAGTAAACCGATTTGTAGTAGCATATGCAACATTAACAAGCCATAATAACGTCAAAACTAGTGTGCTGTGTGGGGCGAGATTAAATCTTCATAAACCTGCATTACCAAGAGAAAAAAAAACAAACTAAAAATACAAGTAAAAGATTTAGATAATGTTCAATGGGGCAATATAACTGCCCATTAAAAACAAGATTTTTGAACACGTCAATTCAGATAAAATAGTATGCAAAATAAATATTACAGCCTAATAAGCTTATACTTCATTTATATAATGGCTTGCATGTAACTTAAGATAAATAAACCTTTGCAAAAAAATCCCCAGAAAGATACTTACAGTCCCTCATTCCCATGGCGCTCTGTTCCCGGAAGCAGCAGAGAGGGGCAGGACTGGCCACTGTGTCTGTGATTGACTAGCCAGCAGACAATCACAGACACGGCCACCAGTGCTGGCTATGCACACAGCTGGGGGAACAAAAGTTCTGGAATTATCTTTCTAGGGCTTTTTACAAAAGAAAATTAGTGGTTGGGGGTGGGCTGGGGTGTCCTACACACAGTATAAAAATTTTATAGGTAGGGGATGCAGCATACAGAGAAGATCCGGAAGGAGGGAGGGATGGGGGCTTCCCTGTGCGTGCCAGAAACCTCTCCGAGGACAAGGAAGTAGCAGGGACCAGATGACTCACAGACAGTGCCTACTCTTCACTTTTTTCAACTTTAAATGGTTTTAGAATTCATAAGGCTCTTATATTTTACTTTCAATGGGGAGGTGCAGTGGTGAGAATCCTTATTACAGTCACTCAGGTGAGTCACTGAGTGACTGTAATAAGAATTTTCGCCACTACCCCTCCCACCCTTCCTCCATTTACAAGTGAAATATATAGAAAAGAAGCTGCACACCCTAGGCACTAGCATGTGCCACTGGTTGATTTCCTGGTAATGCTGGTCACCTGAATGTTCTGCCACGTCCTTAGTGAAGTAAATTGAAAGAATAGTGACCACACACAGCCAATCGGTGAAAAGGGTCCTGAACCCATTTATTGAAAGTGTAACAACAAAATTAGGTTTTGGGGGGCCTAGCCACCCTTCATTATTACACTTTCAATAAATGGGTTAAGGACCCTTTTCACCGATTGGCTGTGTGCGGTCACTATTCTTCCATTTACAAGTGAAGCTGATTTCCGGGATATAAATGTTAACATGCCATGTGCCATTTTGTATTGAAATGTAAAGGTACTGACCAGGTTACACTAGGTCCTCTCCCCCTCCCATGCGGATCCGGTCACTGATTGAACTACATGGAAGATAAGGAGCACAGTGGCGCATTCCAATGAGTCATAAATTGACTCGGCTGGCATCTGGACACTGCTCCTTATCTTCCGTGTTGTTCAATCACTGACAGGATCCGGATGGGAGGGGGGAGGACCTAGTGTAACCTGGTCAGTACCTTAACATTTCAATACAAAATGGCACAGTTAACACTTTATATCCAGGGAGGTGGGGGTAGATACAGGAAGGTGGGAGGTAGATACAGGAAATATCTACAGGAGAGATGTAGATGAGGGAGTTGGTTGGTTGTGTGCTGCCTGTGCCTTTTTTTTTTTTTTTTTTTTTTTTTAGGCATTATGTGCCTTATGCATTATATGGAATAATACGCTAACTACACAAAATTATACTGTTGGTTGGTTATTATGATTTTTTTCTTGTAATCTCTCCAGAGTTTTCTGAAAGATTTAAAGCTACTTGAGAACTGCCAAAAAGGTCTCTCTGTGAGATTGTGTAAATTTATCTGGCAGTGCGTCCGGCCCGCCATCTGGAGAAAATTTTCCATCAAGAAAATAGAAGTCAGGGCTCCAGCTAAACAGGACAAGACGACTTTAGTCTCTTGAGACTTTCCTAAAACGTGTCACTCGGAAGAGCAAAATGAGACCCCTATTCAAATTTCCAGATTGCACAAGCAATCAAGTTAACAGCATTCCATAGGGAAGAAAGAACACATAACTTCAACAAAGTTGGGATGAAGTCTACCAAACTTTATGTGGCTTGGTTCCAGACCACTGCTGTACAAAAGTATATTTATCTTACAATAGTAACTGGGTTGGGGCGTTTTTAACCACATTCATTATACTCCAGTGAGAGAAGGCCCATCACATCTCATTGAAATGTATAAAAGCAAAATTCAGTACTAAGGGTCACGTACATCCAAAACACTTGACCCAGTTACCAAAGGTATGCTTAATGTAAACGTTGACAGCTGACAGCCCACAGCCCACAGCAAGCTATTTAATGCAACAAAGACAACGGAAATAAGGAGTCAAGACATTGAATGTTTCTACAATTTGATTACTGGTTATGGCTCACAAGACATGGTCAATTAAAATTCTTTTTAGTAGGAAGTGATCAATTTGCAGACCTACCGTAGTGGCACAGCTAAACAGCATTTGGGAGGCAAAATCTCCATATTATTCATACTAATGAAATAACATCCAAAGGTATAAAAGATCTATACAAAATGCAGTGCAGCATGGGATAATCTTAGCAATATTTTTTAAAGGGTATCTCCACCCTAAAATAAACTTTTTCTATAGTGTAGGGACCCCCCTCCCAATCCTAAACACCATGTTTAAATGTTAAAAAGTGCCCAGAAACTTACTTACCAAGCTTCGTTCCCTCGGTCTCTGCCTCTAAATGCTACTTCTTGGAACAGAGAGTGAAACGGAGAGTGAACCAATCACAAACGTCGCTGCCAGCTATTGTTAGCCAAGGGAATGAAGCTTAGCAAAAAGGTTTCTGGGAACTTTTTTAACATGGCGATTGAGAGGGTGTCCCCTACACTACAGAGAAAGTCATTTTATCAAAAGCATTTACGGCAGCGCTGGTGGATAAGGATGGAGGGGTGGTGGTGGTGGAAGAAAGCTCCACAGCGCAGCAAGTTCTCCAGAAGGTGAGGGAAAGGGCAGAAATAGATTACATACAGGAAGGCTCCTACTATTCACTTTTCTGAACTTTGAATAAGCATTGCAGGACAACCATATGGAGCTGAGGGGAAAGGTAAGGATTTTTTAACACTACACAGTGGAGCCAACAGTGGGTTAAATTTTAGTTTTGGAGGTGGACATGCCCTTTAATGGGGAACTATGGTCTCTACAAGTTCCCTCTATGGAAAAGATCTCTCTCATACCTTTCAAACAAGCCTTGAATGGTGTATTGTACTATAGGCTTTTAAAGTTTCACTTCCTACTCTGCATTTTAAATTTTCTGCCACAACTCACAGCGCACTTCATTTTACAAATAGCAACTGCTTTGCAATGTTTCAGTTTTCTCCAGGATAAGGAGAATCCAAAATGTTGCAATACTGCTGTTGTCTAAAATGAAGTGTACCATGAGTTGTAACAGCAATGTATATTTCCTGCATTCACCAGCAATTGTCTGCACCAGAATTAAGCTTCTTTTGAGAGTCAATAAAGAAGTTGAATAGACTCCATCTTAATGAAAGTAATCTGCAATACAAAATAAAAAAAACTGTTTGAGTGACCATTTGCATCTTTTAAGAGTTAAACTGAACATCTCCAGGCAGCTGAAGCAGCTTTAAGAAAATGCTGGCACCGGCCATTCTTTTCTCATTCAACACACATTTACACGCACACCAGTTCAGACAGCATGTGATGTTTCTCTTCCTAAAACCGAGCAACATCTGGAGCCAGCTACTCCATCCAAATAGAATATTTTCACTAGGTTATTTTACAAGAATTGTGCTATTACTAGCTAGATGCCCCATGTCCCAAGATAAATGAGTAATAAGAACTGTCCAAACTTTTATTTGGCCACACACAGCTACAAAAGTTACATATATGAGAATGAATAGCTCTTATTTCTGCAGATCATTTAAGGAAAATGATACTTGTATACAAACGTTTTTCTTTTAATTCACGTTTTGGCATTTGTTATCTAACTGTAAGAACATCGTGTTCTCAAGAATGACTTATTTTCAACTTATTTGCAAGAAAATACAGATACATTTGTAATCATTTTGCACGGAAGCTGCCATATTGCTAAGATTCTGTCTGTCATTTTTTAAACATCTATGCTGTGTGTACCTTAATTTCCGTTTTCACTTGCTATTGCAGATCACTGAATAAAAGGTTGCCACCTCTCATGGGGCTGCCAGCCTTCTACATTACCCATTTCTACCTCAGGCAGACATGAACCCATGTATGTATGTATGTATGATCAGGAGAGCTCACAGCCGCAACAGGAGTAATGTCCTCCTTCCACCCTGGAAATTATTCAAGTCATTTTCATAAACTTGTTTTGGGTACTGCACTTGTCCTTTAACTACTGAAAGTTTTCCCAATGATGTGTATACAGTGAAAATGAACTATCCCATGGCTGACAGATCTGAAAAATCACCATTGATTTCTAAAGCCTAGTACACATGAGCGATGCACGCAACTGACAAGAGTAGCCAAAGAATGATAGTTCAAACTGACAATTGCACAAGTATGGCTACCCAATTCGGTGCCATTTGTTGATCAGGCAGATCAGACCACTAACAATGCCCAACAGAGTGTACCAAGCTTAAAAGGCTGCTGTAGATTTACAATCACAAAAAAAAAAAAAGAAAAATGAACAATTCAATAGAAGTTCTTATTGTTAAAAATGGTGCTAATTTTGCCCCATCCAATCAGATGTTAGCTGTCAAGTGTTAAAGGGCATCTATAGTGGGAAAATGAACTTTTTTCTCTTTCCATGTGTTCTATAATTTCCCACAACCCCCAGAGTGTCTTCACTTTTTTCAGATTCCCTCTCTGTCCTGAGATACACCAGTTAGAAAGATACGTGATTGTATTCCTCTACTCCTACTTGGATTGTCAATCAAATCCCTGTGATGTGATCCCCCTCCCTGCTCTGTAATAAACAGAGATAAGAGCATTAGCAGGGGGAGAGAGGTAGCTTTGATGGCAGATATAAGGCTGCACTTGACCCCCCTTCTTAATAGCTTTCACGAATTGATGATGGGTCACAAAGTGAGAGATTGTAAACTGTACTGATCTCCTTCTTCTGTGTCTCCAGGACAGCTTGCTTTCTATTGGCCACTGTGCGTGGGTGTGTTTTTCAGGATGTTGAACTTTTAACTCCTACTGCACATAAGCTTGTCGGTTAGCCGGAGTTGAGACATGGAGGAGGTAACAGAGGGGAGGGGTAAGGGGGGAGTGCTGCACACTGATCTGACACCATGGTTAAACAGAGTCACTAACATAGATAGGATTAAGGCAGCACAGAGTACATGAATTTAACTTTGCAAAGGGGCAATGTGTTTTTTTCACTATAGATGCCCCTTAAATAACATCTGATTGGTTGTGCCAAAATTAGCACCATTTTTAATGATAAGAACTTTTATTGAATCTCCCCGAGTCACTGTGCTTTAGGATCCCATATACCCCCTGTGGTTGTGTTAGACACCTGCTCACAGTTAAATGTTAAAACCACAAAGGTTTTGTTTTTGCATTTTTAAGTATACAAAGCACAATGCAATATACAATTACATATAACAGTGTTGTAGGTTATAATAAATAATGCACCCCCAACTGTAAATTAAAGGGATATTAGAAGTCACCTTGGAGTTCCATGCCCTGTATAAAAGGTACTCTGCCTGCGGCCTCGTGCTTTTATATGGTCACAGAACTCCTCTGTGACTTCTAATATCCTTATAAATTTACAGTTGGGTTGCATTATCCACTATACCTACATTTGGGGATGCAGCACTGTACAATAAAAAAATATAAAATGTCATTCAAGAGGGACGAAGATATAAATACTTCAGTACGTAATTATATATATTAGTGCTTGAACCTTGCCACAAGAAGAAAGGATTTCCCTGCCCCGTAGCATTTACAATCTAGTTAGGAGAGTAAAAGGTAGCCATACATCTATGAGATATTACTTACCCGACCGAGGGCTCACGCGATGTTCCTTCGATCCTGCCGGAACCGTTTCTCCCGATCGTATATTTGACAGACAAGCGATCGCAAAATCCCATTCATTTTGCAATCGCACATCGGTCGAATGTAAGACCGGGAGAAGCGGTTCCGGCAGGATCGAAGGAACATCGTGTGAGCCATCGGTCGGGTAAGTAATATCTCATAGATGTATGGCTACCTTTACAGAGATACAAAGGGAAAATGTAGAAGTGCATTATTGAGACTTATGCAGTGCAGTTTAAAACAATAATTTACTGTGCTAGTTACCAAATAGGCAGGATCTAAGGATAGATTTAAACCTGCTGTTTGAGGTTTCTTGATGAAGAGTGAAGGGAATAGAATTCCAGAGGATGGAAACTACAAGAGAGAAAGGTATACGGCGAGAGGAAGCAGTATAAGTGGGGAGACAGACAATTATCATCATTAGAACACTATTATTCATATTGAAGACATGACTAAAAGTTTGCTTTAATTTCTGCCATTTGCACTGGGCTCAACAAAGGTTCTAAAACAAAAACTTTTGTTAAGAGGTTTTAGAAATAAATTGCTGGAAAAACCAATCTTCGCAGCATCATCTGATATATGGTCCACTGAATGTATTTGTATTATGGACTGATTTGTTTCCAATTGGACAGCGCTGCCATCACTGAACAGATACCCAACACCCACACACCAGCAGGGAGATTCAATAAAAGTTCTTCAGGGTTATTCAATAAAAGTTCTTATTGTTTAAAATGGTGCTAACTTTGCCCCAAACAATCAGATGTTAGCTTTCAAATGTTAAATAAAATCTGATTGGTTGGGGCAAAATTAGCAGCATTTTAAACGATAAGAATGTTTATTGGATAACCCTGTTTATCATTTAACATGGTGCTAATCAGATCTTATTTAACATTTGAAAGCCAACATTTGATTGGTTAGGGCAAAATTAACAGTAAGAACTTTTATTAAATAACCCCACTGGAATCCTAAATATTAAATTATCCTTTTTCATCATGTAAACACTTATATAAATATAAATGTAGATCTGACCTCTTTTAGTAACCATGACTGATGTCACCTCAGCTTTCTTTAAAATGGTTATCCTAGCATTTAGGATCCCTGCTGGGTGGGAGGCAAGGTGACATTAACATGGCATGAGACTTTAGCTCTACTTAATTACTCTAAAGCTCCGATTGCCGATTAAATCCCTAGCAACCTTAAAGGCAGTTGGTTACACACACACCAATGCAAATATGTGGAATGCTCCTACAAACCACAACAATGTGTACCAAAATGTGAGAGGCTAAAGTAAGCTCATTTCATAGCTAGATAGTAATATTTCACACAAGCAATTATACTTCTTTGATTGGGTAAATGTGTATTCATCAAACACAAATTATGTAAAGTATGCTAAGAATCTCAGCGGCAGTGATGCAGGCACATTGTTTTTGACATTTACGGTACTATTAAAGACAGGGCTGTTAGATTGAGGACAGATTAGGAATAATGTATGTACTGTCATTATGTATGTGTTAGTGGGGGAATAATGTGCGTGCAGAGATGTTAGCAAAAAATTCAGACCATTCCTTGCCAACCTAAAAATAAATAATTAAAAGTAATTTAGGAGACCATAGAGGATACATTAAAACCTTAAATTGGCTAAAATGTTCCCTTTGTTGGATTTAACTTTGATTTGCCAAATTATCCACGGCAACTGCTAAAGTGCAAGACCACCACTCATGAAAAATTATATATACGTAAATCAACCCAAAACTGCAATAGTTAGAAAGATGAGGGATGAGAGCCTTACCTGAAATGCTGCCTGATATTCTATTACCTCTCTTTCTACTTCCTGGTTCTTCCAGGCAGCTTCCAGCAATGGATCTATCAGTCGACATTTTAGCAAATGACTGGGGGGTGAGTTACCTATACATTATTTTTCCATTTGATAGATGAACATACCCTTTAAATATAAAAAAAAAAATCTACAAAGATTCAGTATTCAGTTCTTCATTTTTCAAACCACTATCGCATTTCCCTTTAAAAATGCCACAAGTATGCATTTAACATTAACTCCACATCTACTTTAAAATCAATAAAGATTACAAGAATTAGTAGTCACGCAAAAATAAAAATAATGTTTATTTTGTAAATGTCCAATCCATGCATGATCTAACAAACCAGTTACTTTCAAAGAAGAAAAGCTAATGTTATACATACACGATCCAGTAGTACAACGATTAGAAATTATGTTTCCCTAATATATTTCTGCTTTCAGAGTAGAGAGATACAGCAATCTGTTAATCGGCAATTATAGAATTCAAGCAGGACCATTATACTTTAGTTCTCCTTTAAGAAATAGTTCACTCACAAAGTGAACCTGTTTACATTAATTGAAGAACGTGAGGTATAGGAGCCATGTCTTACCTCCTGTTCTACAATTAATGTTACAGGAACGAAGAATCTAAGCTTACCCACAAGCATGCTCCACCACAGACTCCTCTGACAGTTCCTGGCTGGTTTTGGCATAAACTATAACCCAGGGATCCTCAAACTATGGCTTTCCAGATGTTTGAAAACTACAACCTCCCCTCTGTAGTTGAGGAATGCTTGGAGTTGTGGATTTCAAACATCTGGAGATCCATAGTTTGAGGATCCCCGCTATAACCCATTGCCGGGTATGTTTTGATTCTTTATTCCTGGTCAGAAGAGTCTAACCTATGCTTTAATATCCATATCTGCAGCACTGTGTACAGTGTTAAGCCAATGGATGCATAGAAGTGAGCCAAGGCAACAGTATTCATCCATTTTGAGAAAGCATATAAGATAGTATATGTAACAGTCTAATATTCTGCTTTGTCTCCTAGGGCACTAGTCACCAGAAGTCCATACCAGCTGGGCATGCACATCCCCATTTGATACAAGGAGGAGTTGTAAAGCAAGCAACTTTGAAGGGTAACAGGTCCAAAACTGACATTAGGTAAATTGTCAGGAATTGCTTTCCTGGGTATTTTTGCAATTTACTTTCATTATTTTTTTGCACAGTTTTGAAGATATTTACATTTTTAGGTGTGATATGGTAGCAGCATCACCAGATCCCCTGCACTTCCAGCTCTGAAACCATGTGACAGTCACTCTTCTCTGTCTCCTCCTACTCATGGGCCCCCATGGCCCCTCCCATTGAAACCCCTTGTGGCTCCTCCTTCAGTTACTGTAACTCTTTCTCTTCCTGCTTTCTTCTGCACTGAGCATGTGACAACTGCAGATTAGAAGAAGAAACTAATATTTATGACTCACAACATCCCACCCAAGTTTCTGAGCAGTGATTTCTTCATATTGTGGGCCGTTCAGCATGTAGAGTGGCGAGGCACATTTGTACACAGATAGAAAATTGGTTAATGAATAGGATGCAGAGAGTAGTTGTTAATGGGGCTTCATCATTATGGTGCCACAGATTTCTGTCTTGGGGCCGCTTCTATTTAATCTATTTATTATGTATTGGAAGTAGGTATTGTCAGCAGGTTTCTGTGTTTGCTGACACACAAAACTGTTGACCATTAAAAACTAGAAAAAAATCTAGAAGATTGTCACATTGAGCTGCTAAGTGGCAGATGAGATTCAATGTTGATAAATGTAAGGTTAAGAGACACAAAGTAAGTGTGTACCGCTGCACGAACTGGAACACACCACACAGTCGGAGCACCGTAGTAAAATAACTATTTATTAATAAAGGTGAACAGCTTGACGCGTTTCGGACCTAGCTGGTCCTTAATCATAAGCCCTATGATTAAGGACCAGCTAGGTCCGAAACGCGTCAAGCTGTTTCACCTTTATTAATAAATAGTTATTTTACTACGGTGCTCCGACTGTGTGGTGTGTTCCAGTTCGTGCAGCGGTACCACTTACTTTGTGTCTCTTCAGCTGTTGATACGGACTAGCGACGGGTCCGGGGCTGTCTTGCACCTGGACCACCCAGACTTGGTGAGTCACATGCGGTATTAGATTGTGATTTGGGTTTTTATGTGCACACTTGGATATACCCTGGGAGATACGTGAGGAACACGTTTTTCGCTGTAGCGAAGGGTTCGGGGCGGCATGCACCCGACCACTCCTCTTGATAAGTAAGTGTATGATACACTTTATACTTAACCAGTCAGGATCGTATACGGAGTTTGCAAGGGGGTGCAGCACCTGTTTCCTTTATTTATCCGTTTAATGATAAATGTAAGGTGATGCATTTTGGACTTAACACAGAGCCATTAATAGTATAAGCAGCACAAGGATTTTTAAGTGAATCCCTGTTGGAAAGGGATCTTGGAGTTTTGGTGGATAACAAACTTAAAGGTAGCAAGCAGTGCCAGGCGGCAACAGTCAGAGCCAGCATGGTATGTGTTGTTATAAAGAGAGGTATGGATTCAAGGGAGGAAAATATTATTCTCCCTCTTTACAAAGCATTGGTAAGGCCTCATTTGGAATATGCAGTGCAATTTTGGAATCCTATGTAAAAAAGGGCATCTTGAAAATGGAAAGGGTTCAGAGAAGGGCAACTAAATTAATAAGGGGATTGGGGAAGCCTGAATATGAAGAGAGACTGGAAAAGTTACAATTATGTACGACGCTGGAGAAAAGGAGCTTGCGTGGGGACATGATTACTGTGTATAAATACATTAACAGGCCATACAATAAACTATCTGGGGCATTGTTCACCAATAGAACATGTCAGAGGACACGTGACCATCCCTTAAGACTTGAAGAAAAAAGGTTTAGGCTCCAAGTTCGGAAAGTGTGTTTCACTGTGAGAACGGTAAAGCTGTCAGTTTCAAAAAAAAGCTGGATGAGTTTCTGCAAACAAGGAATATTGCAAGTTACTGGTATTGATACATAAAGTAGAGTTGATCCAGGGAAATTCCGATTGCCACTGGAGTCAGGAAGGAATTTTTCCCCCCTTCATAATTTGGTGGGGTTTTGCCTTCCACTGGATCAACAGTTAGGCAGGAAATGGGATATTGCTAGATGGGTCGGACTGGATGGACATATGTCTTTATTCAACCTCAAATACTATACCCATAATGCACCGCTTTCATTATTATTAAAGTACTCATTTTAATGGTAGGAACCTGGTCTTTCATTTAAAATCAACTTGTTTGCAGACCACAGTTCCATTTTAAAGACATTTATTTAGTGCCACATGAGTATTTTACACAAGTTAAATCTGTTGCCCATTTTTTCAAATGAGATGTGTAGGGCTATTCACATGAAGACGAAGAATAAATACACATCCCAATGCAAATATTACTGAAATAGTCTCTACAGTTAAGATGTACAACCCCAAAAACTGAGTACACTTTTACAGTAGATTTAAAAATAAATAAATAAATAGACTTCTGAAAACTGCAGGGAAAATGAGCTTATCCTAATTAACATTACTTGTGCATTGCTGCTAATTATTAAATGTGCAGTCCCCACATATTTAATAGGCATAGTGAGTTTCTTACAATGCTACAATTGGGAAGCATTAAAGGGCATGTCCACCCCCAAAACTATAATCCCCCCAACTACTGACTGGCCCCACCAGTAGTGTAGTTTAATCCTTACCTCACATCCCGCTCCATAGGTCTCCTGTAGTCCCCCCCCAAGTCCCAAAAAATGACTACCAGGAGGCTAGCAGAGTCCATATAGGACACTGCCTGCTAGCTGGCCTCAGGTAGATTTTTGCCATGCGACTGCAGCCCTTCTCCCCCCTCCCTCCCCCTCCCTCTCCCTCCCGTTCTACTATCCCTCCCCCTAGCTCAAATCCCCCTTAATATTGTGCTCCCCCATGTCTCCCAGCCCCAACCGCATATTTTTTTTTTTTAGAAAGCTCCCCAAACTCTTACTTACCTCTCCTCTTCCTCCGGGCGAACTGAGCTGCCGGCAGCCGCGTCTGTGATTGGCTGCCGCTCAGCCAATCACAGACGCGGCTGCCGGTCCCGCCCCTCTGCTTGCATTTCCTTGCAAGCAGAGGGCCGGGAGCGCGGCGGAGGATCGAGGGGAGGTAAGTAGAGTTTGGGGGGCTTTCTAAAAAAAAAATTATAGCGGTTGGGGCTGGGAGCCCAGGGGGGACCATATATTAAAACATTTTTTCCAGGGTGGACATAGCCTTTAAACTCAGGCTAAGGCTCCACTGCAATGTACAAGAAAAGCACTGTGCGTTTTGCCACACGCTTGTGTCCACAATTTTTTATTGCTAAAAAAATGCGTGGCCTGTTGATTTGTGTCCACTTTTTTATGCGCTACCATAGTTTTTTTATTGAGTGTGATTTTGACACAAACAGGCCAAAATCACGGCAGTGGTGTTACGATCAATATGGCCACCTACATTGACATGCACTGCCATGCGTTTCTTACGCACTGATTGCAAAATGTCACTGTAAACTAGCCCTTAGCCACTATAAGTGGCTAATAGGATGAAGTCAGTAATTCAACTCAGCTGCAGAATGCATCTCAAGAGCCACAAGTTTGACACCTGTGTCATTGTGTACTGTACCATAATGTAATGACCAAATCTAGGTTCCTATTTCACCTTTCAGGAGTCACAGTTCCTGTTCTCTTCTTCTCTTATCCTAGGACAGGGGAGATAAGCAGCAGGTCCCCAGGTATTGCAATGCAGTGATAATTTGCATGGAATGGGTTCCATCAAGTTGCTGCTTATCCCATTCACTAACCACATGGCAGCTCAGACACCCTAATACTACTGGCTACAAACTGCATAGAATGGGACAATGTAAAAAAACAACAACAGGGGACCAATCAGAAAGACTTTACCATGCACCCCATCTCTCTCATTACCATACCTGCTGTATACATGGATATGACATTGTGCATCCAAAGGCTGGCTCAGTTTATCAACTAAGACTTCAAAAACTACAACTCCCGGCAACCCAGGGGTGGCAGTTTTACCTCATTGGACGGGATGCCGGTTGGCCCATTCAACAGCTCCATCCCCAGAGTGTGGAAACAATCAATGCCCCAGACAGCTCCTGTCTCCCAGCATTCCATAGGGTCCCACCACTTACCTGCAGCCTTTCGCTCGCCGGCTGCCACATTTCCCTGTCAGGTCTCAACGCAGCGTCTGCCACTTGTTCCACCTTCCAGGTAGGGCGAAGTTTAAGGCTGGGAACGCTAGAACAGCCGACCGAACTCTGTCCCTTCAGCTCCCCGTTATTTCTCTTATCCCAGGTTCGCGTTCAGCTCCCAGACAACGTGGGTGTGGCCTACCAGACTGGCAGTCCGTATTCGCAAAAGTAGGAAAGGGGGGAGGGAGCTTCAGTGGGCACGCCCACCGACCCAGTGTGTCCAATCAGACATCCGTGCTCTTAAAATAAATTGCGCCAACTACGCAATGGGAGTGAAAAATGTTAGTCCACGCCCCTCCCTTTACTCGCTTACGTGAAGCGCGCTCTAGAGATGCAGTAGTAGAACTGAAAATAAGGAACTAACTAGTACGTCTGCAATCCTTTCTATGCTGGTTGGTTTATTTAGGGGCCTGAAACTGGGGAGGGGAGCGGCCTGGAGTGCGAATAGATTGGCTGAACCCACAACTCAGTAATTCACAGGAGCCAATATTCTAGCATTATAATCAGTGCTTTGTGATGTCAGTGTTGTATATATTATGGCCACAGTTACGTAATATTCTTATATTTTACAAGAAAGGGGTGCATTGTTCACCATGTATTGAAGGCTAATAGTGAGTTTGACTGTTCTTTTCTGTTGTGGATCTAAACACTATACAGCGATGTCGTACCTTGACACTCCATATGGTTGTAAAACTACAACTCTGCTAACAAGGCATTCTGGGAGTTGTAGTTTCTGAAACAAATGGAGTGCCAAGTTTGACATCACTGTATAGTGTTTAGATCCACATCAACAGAAAAGAAAATTTGTATTGGCAAGTGTGCCACGGTCTAAAACAGTTTGAGAACTACTGTTCTAATTAACATGAAGACTAATGGAAGAGGTGGTGACTAATGGAAGAGGTGGTTGGGGGGATTTGACTTGGGAAGGGGCACTAAGGGAGACTTGCTTAGGCCACCAAAATGGTCAGAACCGGCCCTGCTACCTTCAAACTTTCACCTTTAAATTTGTAGACTATTGAGAAATACATTGCTGCTAAGATCGGGTTCACTTCATTATCCTCCACTGCAGCTCTTTACCGTGTTGTTTGTATACATGTAACTATTAAAGGGGTAATGTTAGAAGGTATTAAATTACCATTGGTTGTTAACCAACAATAACAATTACAGTGTGTGTGGCCCCCAAACTAATGATCCCTATACAGGTTATAGGAAGATCAATCGAGTAGGTGTCAAATGGCAAATTCAAGACAGATTACAATGGAATCTGCTGTAAATTTGCAACAAAAGAACATATGTATGGCTACCCTCTGGAATCATTCACACCAAGAACGGACAAAGATGCAACTTAAATATTTATTTGCATTAAGTGACGTTTTAATACCTCTTTGTATCCGTTGCTGACCGTTTGCATGTGTGTTATTCAGGTCCAGATTTACTATTAGGCACAGTAGGCACGCGCCTAGGGGTGCCTGTGGCTGGAGGAGTGGCTGTCAATCTCCCCTTCACCCCTATATAGTCTATTTTCGGCTCAAAAAAAGAGAAAATGGTGTGGTTTTGGGGTGTTGTGTAGGTTTAGGGGTAGGGTTAAGGGCACCAGGCTTTTTGTGCCTACAGGATCCAGGGGTGTAAATCCGCCCCTGGTGTTATTATCCGTTTTCGTCACTTCCGGGGAGTTTCAGGAGAGAGAGGTAGCAGAAAGAGTGTTGGAGAGAGATCGAGTGATTTTCTTGTGAAAAAATTTAGCGGCTCCCTGTGCACCCAGGTTGTTCCCTCAACAAGCCCTACCATGGCCCTTACCAGGCCCACCTGAAGCTCCATGGGGGTTCGCAAAAAATTGCGTCCAGGCCACTTGCGGCCCATAGGTTGGGTATCACTGATCTAGACAGTCATTGGCTTTCTATCATGTAGTGTCTCTGTAGTTTTCCTGTACAGTAACAGTGAGTCCATTTATAATTTGATTAAATTAAGTTGATTAGAGAGAATAAGGAGTATTATTAATGTGATTTATCATAATTAAGTTTCAAAGCTGTGTAGAGATGAAGCTACATAGTGGGTAAATAGCTTTACAGTTACCATTTGACTTTCACATAGAATAATATGACATTAAATCTCTAGTCCTGTCATGAAAATTTGCAGGAATAACAAGAACCACATTTTGGGAGATTTATATGTGGGGTAGGGGGTGGCCTAATTATTCTTAAATTCTTAAACTCCTTTGTTTATCATAAGGAATCATAAAGCTATATAAACATTCAGTAGCAGGAATCCAGAAAACCTGAAAGGAAATATTTTTCTTTACGGATGTTTTTTTATATTATTTGAGTACCTGATAATAATCTTCTTTTCCTGTGGAGCAATTCTTTTCTACGTAGGACTACGTGGTAAAGCCTGGGCTTAATGGACCAAAACCCTTTTTCAATTTAAACTGCTAGGGAGAAGGAAACCTTGAAAATACACTTTACAAATGTGGTCGTACAAAAACTTAAATTCCCATACAGATGTGTGATGACAAAAAGACATTTTGGGCACCAATTATCTGTGTTAAGCCGCTTAGTCGGGTGTTGTTCTTTGATCCACCGGGAGCAGACATTCTTTCGTGTACTTAACTTTAGTCATTTTTTACCACTAAAATAATTAAAAGATTGAGCAGTTATTAATGAAATGACAGTTCTTATTAACATGTGCTACTAGATATCAGTATATTGATAGGGGGCACAGCTAACACATTCCCATTTTGGTACCATACATTTATTTTACCCACTGTAACCCTGTGGGTTTGAAAGATTGTTTGTCCTTTTGTAGAATGTGTAAGGTATTTTTAGGATTAAACACAAAGGATATTTTATTACATATAAAAGAATGTAACTCTGTTCAGGTATGTGGTTGCCTTCATTTCCATTCCCTCTCATGTTGTTTTGTTTTTCCAGCCAACTTTGGCTTTACTTGTGATGACTACATTTGTATAAAGGTACGGTTGCAGAATCCCAATCAAACCAAGATATGCAATATGGTCTACAAAAACAAGCACAAACAAGAAAGGATTCCGCCGCACCTCCCTCTACCGGTTTGTTAGTTCCGCAACAAAGTCAGGCAAATATCTTTACTTAAAATTCGTCATTTTATTAAATCCTTTTAAAACCTAGCTTGCCTGCCAGGGAATAGGTATGAGAAATGGTCTAACGCGTTTCTGACTTCGTTGCAGAACTAACAAACCGGTGGAGGGAGGTGTGGCGGAATCCTTTCTTGTTTGTGCTTGTTTTCCCAGGCAGAGAAGGGACGCTCTGATCCGCGAGCACACCCGACTGGTGCTTAGAGAAAGTGCAAGGTACGGAGGTGGATCACAATCGGGAGGGACGTGAGCCGCCATACTAGCATTTACACGTGGTCTACAAAAAGAACAGCATTTTTCTTTACATTTATAAAATAAATGTACACAAATTTTATTTCAAAATGTTTAGTGTAAATCAATTACTTTAAAGGGCATGTCCACCCCGAAACTAACATTTAACCTACTACTGACCCCACTGTATATATAGTGTTAAAGTAATCCGTCTTTACCTTACATCTCTGCTCCTTATGGTTCTCCTGCAGTGCTTGTTCAAAGTTTAGAAAAGTGACGAGTAGGAGCTGTCTGTGTGTCACCCGGTCCCTGTTTCTTCCTTGTCCTCAGTAAGGACTCAGGCATGCGCAGGAACACCCCCCCCCCCATCCAGATCCATCTTTGCTGCTGGGTGCCCTACCTATAAAAAAGTTTTTCTGTAGTGTAGCCCACCCTAGCCAAATGTAAGTACATTTCTGTTTCTTTTTTAACAAAACGAACATGGTGTTTAGGGGTGGGCTAGGGTGCTCTACACTACAGAAAACCTTTTTTTTCTGGGTAAAGATACCCAGGGGGTAAGCAGTGTGTAAATTGGCCAGTGGTGGGTAGAAATGGGGGGTGGGGCTAGCATAGAGGATAGGGAGGCATGTGTATTTAAGAGTATTAAGAGTATAAATAAATTACAGGATCATAATCTAAAATGTATGTTTGCAAATGCAATAAGCTTGGCTGACAAAATGGGAGAATTGGAGATAGTGGCGTTGACTGAAAAGTATGATGTAATAGGTATAGCAGAAACATGGTTAAACAATTTTTACTACTGGGAAGTACATTTAGAAGGATACTCCTTGTTTAGACAGGATAGAGAAAATAGGCAAGGGGGAGGAGTATGTATTTATTTTAAAGGGTATCTGGTACGTAGTCTGACAGGTCCCGATGGACTCGGTGCATAGAGTCTGTCGGGACATGTCAGAGGACCTACCGTTCTTCAATAAAACTTAATTCCCCAAATCTGTTAATATGAGTGGAAATATTAACAGGAATTATAAAAACTGTAACAAGGATTGTAAGAAAAAAATTAAGCTAGCTAAAATTAATAATTAAGTTAGGATAGCTGAAAAAGCATTGCTAACAAAAACAAGTATATTAATAGTAATATTTGAAGTAGTACGTAATAAAATGAAGACTGAAAATGTGGCCCTATTAATTTATGGGTATAAGTTAATTATGGAGGATGGCGATAAAGCAAATGTCTATAACAATTTTCCCCTCTCTATACACTATAGAATATCCAAGTACAGATATCATAGTGTATAGTACCAATAATGGTGTAAAATATACTAATGCACTTTTGTTAACCAAGGATATGGTTCAGAAACAACTAAATAAGGTTAATATTAATAAATCCCCCTGGACTGGATAAAATAGATCCTCAGGTCCTTGGAGTACGAAGTTCAGTTTTATCTAGGCCATTGTTTTTAATTTTTGCAGATTCACTCATGTCTGGAAGTGAGCCTCTGGATTGGAAAAAAGCTGATGTAATTCCAATATTCAAAAAGGTACAGGATGATGAATGCACTCACTTGTGAAACTTCAACTTAATTGTGACATTGGTATGTCATGGTTTGGTATGTTACTATGTATAACATAGTAACAGTAATTGAGGTTAAATAAAGACATACGTCCTTCAAGTCCAACCTATTCACTTTTTTTCCCTTTTTAACCCTTCCTAACAGTTGATCCTGAGGAAGGCAAAATAAAAAACAGCTAAAAGGGGGGGGGAATTCTTTCCTGACTCCAAATGGCAATCGCAAAGAATCCCTGGATCAACCAGATCTACGGTAAATGCATTAATACCAGTAATTCTCAATATTTTTTAGTTTTAGAAACTTATCCAGGCCATTTTTAAAGCTATTCAATGAACTTGCCATTACCACATCTGCTGGGAGACAGTTCCACAGTTTCACCGTTCTCACTGTAAAGAAACCTTTCCTAACCTGAAGATGAAAATTCTTTTCTTCCAACCTTAAAGAATATCCACGAGTCCTCTGATATGACCTATTAGTGAACAATGCACCAGAGAGTTTATTGTATGGCCCATTAATATATTTGTATAAGGTTATCATATCCCCACGCAAAAGTCGCTTCTCCAATGTAAACAGCCCTAACTTGTCTAATCTGCCTGCATAGTAAAGCCCCTTCATTCCCTTTATTATTTTAGTTGCCCTTCTCTGAACTGCTTCCATTTCCAAGATGTCCCTTTTGTATATGGGATTCCAAAACTGCACTGCATATTCCAAATGAGACCTTACCAGTGCCTTGTAAAAAGGGAGAATAATATTTTTCTCTCTTGAATCCATTCCCCTCTTTATACAAGACAATATCTTGCTAGCTCTAGCCGTGGCTGTCTGGCATTGTTTGCTATCTTTTTCCAGAACCCCTAAATCTTTTTCCATTACAGATTCACTTAACACAGAGTTATTTATGGTATAGGTGGCACAGGGATTATTAAATCCCAAATGCATCACCTTACATTTATCAACATTGAATCTCATCTGCCATTCTGCTATCCATTTTGATAATCTATCTAGGTCAGCTTGCAGCACTTGCACATCATTTGAAGTTTCCAAAGCTCTGCATAGTTTAGTTTCATCAGCAAACACAGATACCTTAAAGAAGCGGCCCCAGTACAGAACCACCACTCTCTGTTTGCGATCCAATAACCAATTATCTATCCAAGAACAAATGTGCACAATGTTTTGGTGTTACCCCCTTTCTCATTATGCACCTGAGGAAGTGGGTAACCCACTAAACATTGTACACATACCAATATCACAAAAAAGTTTTAAGTTTCACAAGTGAGTGAGTTATTCGTATTATATCTTGTATGATTGAAATTTTCTGCTAGTGGTTAAGCAGCTTAGAGGAACCAGCACCACTCAAAGATTCCACTAACAAGGTGTGCAAGGAGAAACTGACTTAAGATACAATATTCAAAAAGGGTTGTCGTTCACAGATACTGAAAAGTTTGATACGGGAACATATTCTAGAGTATGTTTCAAGGACTGACCTTATAAGAAATAATCAACATTGATTTAGGAGGAATAGATCTTGTCAAACTAATTTGCTTGACTTTTTTGAGCAAGTCAGTTGGAATTTAGTCTCTGGCATAGCTGTAAATGTAGTTTACTTGGATTTTGCTAAGGCTTTTGATACAGTCCCCCATAGACGACTAATGTATAAGCTAAGGTCTGTTAGGTTGGGGTGGCACATTTATACATGGATAGAAAGTTGGTTGATGGATGGGATGCAGAGAGTAGTTGTTAATGGGGCTTCATCAATATGGACTAAAGTTGCAAGTGGGGTGCCATAGGGTTCTGTGCTGGGGCCACATCTATTTAATCTGTTTATTAATGATTTGGAGTTGGGTATTGTCAGCAAGGTTTGTGTTTGCTGACTACACAAAACTTTGTTGATCCTTAAAACTTTAGACAATGTGCAATTTTTATAGGGGGATCTAGAGAGATTGCCACATTGGGCTGCTAAGATGAGATTCAATGTTGATAAATGTAAGGTGATGCTTATACTATAAATGGCTCTGTGTTAAGTGAATCCCTGTTGGAAAAGGATCTTGGAGTTTTGATGGATAACAAACTTAAAGGTAGCAAGCAGTGCCAGGCGGCAACAGCCAGAGCCAGCATGGTATTGTCTTGTATAAAGTGAGATATGGATTCAAGGGAGGAAAATGTTATTCTCCCTCTTTACAAAACATTGGTAAGGCCTCATTTGGAATATGCAGTGCAAATTTGGAATCTTGTGTACAAAAATTTCATCTTTGAAATGGAAAGGGTTCAGAGAATGGCAATTAAATTAATAAAAGGATTGGGGGAGCTTGAATATGGAGACTGGAAAAGTTACAATTATGTACGCTGGAGAACAGGTGCTTGCGTGGGGATATGATTACTGTGTATAAATACATTAACGGGCCATTCAATAAAGTATCTGGGGCATTGTTCACCAATAGAATATGTCAGAGGACACACGGACATGACTTAAGACTTGAAGAAAAGAAGTTTAGTCTTTTTATCACTGTGAGAATGGTAAAACTTTGGTACGGTCTTCCATTGAACGTGGTTGTGATAGGTTCATTGGATAGTTTCAAAAGAATGCTGGATGGGTTTCTGAAAACAAGGAATGTTACAAGTTACTGGTATTGATACATAAAGTAGAGTTGATCCAGGGATTTTTCCCATTGCCATTTGGAGTCAGGAAGGATTTTTTCCTCCTTCATAATTCTAGTGGGGGGGGTTTTTGCCTTCCTCTGGATCAACAGTTAGGCAGGAATGTGGGTATTGCCGAGTAGGTTGAACTGGATGGACACGTCTTTATTTAACCTCAAATACTATACTATACTCATGTGTCCAAAATTAAAGGAGATACTTTTGCCAAAAAACGGGGTCACTCTATATATAATCAAACTTCACAATGGTGTGAAATGTGTTTGTTTTTTTTCGATTTCTCTTTGATGTGTACTTCATAATAATTATGTGCAATAAACTATGGGGCATCTTTAATAAGAGATGATACATTTTGACTGTTATTCTGCAGCAGCTTATCAGATGTTATCATGTTTTCTAACTGTAGTGTGCCAGTAAAAAATATCATATGAATAGTAGCTGCTGACTAAAGCTTAATACACATATGCGATCGCGGGTGCCGAGCCGCGCCATACGATGTGGTTGCATGTATGGACACTGTCGCCCAAACTGGCAGGGCAGATCTTCAACCAAGCGGCCGACAAAGTGCCCATACACGGCAAGATTATAGGCCAGAAACAACTGTGCGTATGAGCCTTAACAGTATGAGAACATTTGGACATCTCAATAAACAAGTCTGTATGTTCTTTATTGTAACATCTGATTTCAACCAGTAGATTAAGTCCCATTTTTTCTCTTAAACAGTAATTCTCAATTTTTAAATTAACCATGCCAGGCATTTATTTAAATGCTGGAAGGTACATATTATAATGAATGGGCAGCTTTCCTTTACTTTAATCTCAGTGGGTGCCCTGGTATCCAAAGGTTGATCATATAACTTTATTCTTGTTGATATATTTATACAAAGTGATCATATGTTAATCTAATCTGATTAGGTTACCTTCCTAGATGTGAATTCCTATTCCTTTAAATAAATGAAGCTGTGTACACACAATAAAAGAGAAGATTAAGCTACACACCGTTCTCCATAGTGTTCTCCATATATAAATCTGACAGAATCGTCCCTTAATCGTTAAAGTGTGTTCCCGGCTTTCTTTGGACCCGGTCTAGTTCCATTATTTGATCTTTTATAGTGTCTTTTTGGTGTCCAAAACTGTGCAGATTCTTTTTCCTATTGTATTTTCTTTTCTTTTTGGCAGATTGAATTTTTACCATCATCATGTTTTCCTTTTGTTTGCTGCTACTGTTTTTTTCGTATTTTTCGTACAGACGGTTCCTACTACAACATTCCCCAGCCGGGTCAGGTTTGCGATTGTAATTATTATTGATATTACAAACTACTATCAATCACAATATAATCGGCCAGGCGGTTGTTAAAATATTGCTGAAATGTTGAAAGTTAAGTTTGCAGTGTATGGCCAACTTTAGTGCCTGTTCCAACTCCCTGTTGGGACATGATTTTCTAATCATTCATGTCTTTTATGATCTTTCATAATACCATTTATTTAATAATATTAGTTTACCATATAAAGGCGTGGTATCGTTTTTAGTGATACTGTCCCTTTAATAGTTGGTTTAACGATCGTTAATTTACGAATGTTATTGTAAATCTACTATAACATGAATGTAGATTTACGCTCCCCATAGACTACCATTGCAGTATTTTACTATCGCATGGTATTTTACGACTACATAAATGTACGATTGCGGTCATACATTATCGTTTATAAATATGGCCCAATGCACTGTCCTGCTACTGTGCACCTAGACAAAAGATAGGGCCACCCTAATTGGCTTTTTTTGGCTGTAATTGTGAAACAAGTATTCTGGTAAGGTAGGAGCGCCATCTGTTGGCCAAATAAATCATAGCAACTACAAAAATCTCCACAGAACACTCACTGTTATAATGCACTATATATGATATATACAGTATAACATAACACCTAAATGGGTCTCTAGGAGACAAAACTGTTACAAAATATTGTTATATATTATAACATTCCTGAAGTGTTGCTCACCTCTGCATCCTTTCCCAGGTCCGCTCGTTACTCTGCCCCTCGTCACTGTAATTCAGTTCAACTCTTTTGCGTGATCACCTTTTCTAAATGCAGAAAAGCAGCAGCCAGCAGATGGCACGCCACCAGCAAAGTCAATGTAATTACACTTTCAAACCCACTTCCCCTCCATACTTTGACTTTGCTGGTGGTGCACCAACTGCTGGCTGCTGCTTTCCTGCATTTAGAAGAGGTGATCACGAGAAAGAGGTGAACTGAATTACAGTGCCGGGTAGGAGGGAGAAACAAGTGAACCAGGGATTTGGATGCATATAAAGTGAGGAACAAAGTTTGTGTCTCTGGTGTGTGTGTGACAGTTTGTATCGGTGTGTATATGTGTATATGGAGGGGGAAAGTGACAGTTTAGAATCATGAATCACCATTTTCCAATATAATGGCATAATATAGATAATAATGTACTGCCTACTATAAATTATATGGCTATCAGATGTCACGTCTGAGTTCCGTGCCCTTTATGGTTTATATGGTCACGGAACTCCTCTGTAACATCTAATATCTTTAGAATTTACAGTATGGGCTGCATTATCTACTATATTATGCCATTATATTGGAAAGTGGCAATTCAAGATTAATTTTAAGAAAATCTTTTAATGGCAACAAATGTGATGACGGCAGCTAAAAAAAAGTCGTTTGATAACATTTATTTCGAATATTTGGAGATTCCAAGAAGAGAGCTGAAAAAAGACCAGGTAATAAAATGCCTACTACATATAAATAAGAATACTGGACAATGCATAGCACAAGCTAATGAGCAGAAACAACAGCGAGAATGTCAGCATTATTAAAAAGAAGCCTTGCTTACTCACAATATAGAAAAACCCTTGCCATATTCAGAAAAAAAAGCTTACTCTAGTTCTAATTTGCTTCCTAGAATTTTAACAAGTACCTGTTTTACCTACACCATAGAAAGATGAACAAGGACACTGAATCTAGAACAGCTTCTAAAAATCAATGCAGGATTATTGTTTGCAAACCATGCAGAGAATAAAGCGAACAAAAATATAATGGATTCTGGTTAGAAAGATTTGACCACTGACTGCATTTTGTTTCTTCACAACACAACATTGTAGACTCCTAATATTCCTATAAACGGATAATGTATGTATTATATGTGCCCTCTATGTCTATGCAAAAAGCCTAGGTGCAGGACTGACAGTAATTTGAGATGATGTGATTTTACTAAGAAAACAGATCATTGTTCCAAAATAGTCTAACCCATTTGCTGTCAGGGGCTCTGTGGCCCCTATGGAGCAGTAAACAGGTTATTCAATATGAGTGATGCTGTGCCTTATAGGTTTTATAGAGATGATGAATTCTGCAGTGGAGAAACTCATCTCAGATTTCTATACTTTTCTTAGAAACAGTTAGTCTGTTTAGTAATTCATCCTTTTGAAAGATGATTCCGTAAATCTCCAGAAGCTAAATGCGGGATAAGGGAGATTACAAATCCTTTGTTTTGATCAGTGTAACAAGAGGCTTATCATCAGGACTGTAATCCTCATATGATACAGGAGTTGCATCGTACATGGCGGGTCGAGACTTTTTACCAAACCTAGGAGAAAGATAAAGATAAAGTCAAATGTGAATCACAATTGATGCTTCTAATGTGAGTATGAAATCAATATCATCCAGCACTAACTAATCCATGTGCAACTACTTTCCTTGCTAAGAAACCTTTTTTCACTTTTGAGTAACAACCACAGTTTTTTGTTAATGTGGCAGATATTAAAACATTAAACATATTACATACAAATTAACTATGCTCACACTAGAATATTATTCTATTATTAGAATACTATTGGCAAACATGAGAGAAAATCACTTGAGTAATTAGTTAGTAATTAGATTTCTTTTATTTAATAAAGGGAGAAAAGCCAAGAGCTATAGAGTTTAAGGGCATGTCCACACCCTAAACAAAAAATTGACTGTTTGCAAAACACTCCCCAAAACCTAGACCTCGCTAGGTTTAAAGGAGAACTAAACCCAAATTTTTCCACTCCAGAATCTGAACATATATCCTCCAAAAACACCAATAAACTGTAAAATAGCAATACAGTAAAAAGCATTAAAGTAAATGTTACCACTTGAAGAACTGGATGAAATAACTGTGTGTATGTACAGTGACTGGCCACACCCCTAATCTCAGTCACATGCTACATTGCCTATTCTATCCTGTAAAAGGATTGGCTAGAGGCTACTAGTGGATGTGACCAACTGTAACAAGTTCTTGCAGTATCTTAGGACTGAGCATGTGTAAAGAACATTATGGTCAGTGACCACACTGTGCGATACTGGAACACTGGTAAATAAGACACAAACCCGATGTTAGAAAGTTCAATTTCTCAACAACCATATTAAATTGAGATGTGAGACACTGATTACTGCTTTTACAACGAGATCTGCCTTCTAAATCAATGTTGTTCTGAGGCTTTAGTTGCCCTTTAAACTTGGGACATACTTACCATCCCTCTTCCCTCGCTGTTTTCTGTTTGTCTCCTGTGCCTTTTCCGTGCACGGAAGCAAGCAGAAGGTGCTGGACTAGCTTCCGCAACGGTGATTGGTTGAAATGCAATGTTTTGTGGGTGTTGTGCCAACAGTCAAATTTTTGTTTGGGGTGCGGACATGACTTTTAATACTGTATGTAGTATGGCCACTAACAGGAAAGAACATGGAAGTAACTTAATATATGAATAATAATATGCC
Organism: Hymenochirus boettgeri; assembly: GCA_019447015.1. Classification (NCBI taxonomy): domain Eukaryota; kingdom Metazoa; phylum Chordata; class Amphibia; order Anura; family Pipidae; genus Hymenochirus; species Hymenochirus boettgeri. The sequence goes on from CM033473.1 coordinate 241,271,311, forward strand.
AAATGTGTTTAGTGTCTAAAGAGCATTTACAATGGCACATAAGATATATTCAGACTTAAATCCAATTTCAACAATCCAAGTAATAATGCAGCTACTGTATAAAAAAATACCATGTTTGTAGTTCAGCTATATTATCCACTACTATCTAAATCTAATAATTTAAGCATGGTATGCACCATGCAATATTTTGGCCCAATCGACCAATAGTTCAGTGTATTGGTCGATCTGTCCAAAATTATTGCATGGTATTTTGGACACTACTGTCTGTTCATCTGAATCGGACGAACACACGATTGGACATGTCCAAAAACTACGGTCAATCGTGTGGTCCTCTATCAACCACACTCTCGGCCATGGCAAACTGACAGCCACTATGGTCATCAGGAGGAAATATTGTATGGTGTGTACCATGCTTTAGTCTGATTACAATATTCACACTAAAAGTGATCTTTTGTCCAACATGCCTGCATGCTTGCTGCCAGCAATATTGTTCCTATGATTTAGAACTTATGTAAGGAACAAACTATGTGAACTTATAACCTGGTAGGTAGTGAGACACTGTTATCATTTAGGCCATTCAACCCATAAGCACACTCTTTCCAACCAGTCACAGGCACAAGTATATAGGAGCCAGTCAGTCACATCATCTAGAGGCAAGCTAACAAAACTGTGATGGAGTGGGATCTGGCAGTTTTATTGCTAAGCTACAACAGATTTTAGATACAATGCTAAACATGTATAATGTAAAAAAAAAAAAAGTGAACAGAAACAGTAAAAAAGAAGATGGGGGTTGGAAAAAGTCAATGGGACATTTTCCGCCAAGACTAGCTATAACCAGCTTAACTCTTTTGTTTGCACTTCTGTCCTTTTTTTCTGTTTATAAAGCTGGTACACATCAGCAAATTTTTCATTTGCGTATATCGCACGGCCTGCCAGGACGAATAATTACCGCCATAAAAGTATCTGTAGTTGACACTTTGCCACAACCATAGGGAACTGCTGATTGCCTGTGAATTTCCGACATAACTTTATCGGTGGCTGTCTTAAGGTGGGTACACACAGTACCAATCATTCAAAGATGGCAGACAGAATCTGCTAGATTTTGTCTGTCGCCTTTGAAAGATGTGACTGCACACAGTCACAAGCATTCTCCCTATATAAAATATAGGGAGATCTTTCGTGAACGCCACACACCCTACGATAGTAGACGACCCCATATACTTTAGTACAGGGGGCCAACCGCTTCCGAGGTAATTTTTTAATTTTGTTTAGTTTCTGATGCTGACGTGGAACTGTCGTTTCGACACTACACACTTTAACGATAAAGGGACAATCCCATTGGTACTGACGGGATTGTACCTTTATTGGGAATGTGTGTACCCAGCTTTAGTGTTTTAGAGGGATGGGTTTTTATCTAAGTAATGAATGTATGCAGTGCTTATCTCTGGCACATATAAGGTAATCACTACACATGAGCATCTTCCTCTTGTTAGATTCCCATCTAACTTTCTAACAGAATAAACCCATATGTTCAATCAATGTCAACAGGAATGTTAAGTTGAAAAGTGTAAGGATGGGTACACACGGAAGGACTATTTGTTACAAGTGAGTGCTCGACTGGGACAAATGTCCGTCGGTCACGGCAAATTTTCTCCACGGCCAAATTTACGTACGATCGATCGCAAGTTTACCGACACGTCCGATTGAACGTTCGTCCAATCTGGATGAATGAACGATCGAGGTCAGTTGCGGCCGGCCGCCACGACCGAGGGACATTTGTCCCGGCCGCATGCTCGCTCGTGACAAATAGTCCCTCCGTGTGTACCCCGCCTTACACTTTTCAACTTTACATTCCTGTTGACACTGATTGAACATATGGGTTTATTCAGTAAGAAAGTTAGATGGGAAGTTGTAGAACAAACCATGCCATGAATCGGTCATTCGGCAGAAAATATCTGCTGGAGTGTACCCAGCCTTATTCACCCATCTGAACACAATCAATGCCAATGTTTCGGACAAGACTTTGCCCTTTCTCAAGCTTTTCTAACTAAATAAAAATACAAAAATGTGAAATGGTTTCCACATGATAATTCTAAATGTATTATTTTTTAGGTATCCACAGATCAGATTGGTTGCCTACAAGGCTTCATGTAAGCAATCCTGTAAACTAAACATAGTTGGGCTTATTTAAGAGGTTTAACATGTTATTAAATGTTTGCTAACAAGTAGACCATAAAAAAAATATATCATCTGATGGGTTGCTTCAAATTAACAACAAGGGTAAATGTTTGCAGCTCTTAATAAATAAGCCTGAGTACATACTATAATCACATCAGAATACTCATTTTCATCAAGTTTTAGACTAACCTTGCATGTCGAATTGATGCAATTGCACTGCTGAATTCACTATCAATGCTTCTACAGTTGTAGAATTCCTCATATGCAGGCCGGGAAGATCCCTGGTACTCAATGCGGCTGATTCTGCAAATGCCCACTATAAGGATAATTAGCATGAGTACAAAGGCCACACACAGTGCTCCAATGATAATATAAAGTGAGTGTCGAGGCATATTAGTAAGGCTTTCTGCCATATGTCCAGTTTTCCATTGTAGATCTGTACCAAGAGAAAAGGATTTTATTTTGTATCGCTAATGAGTTAAACAGTTCAAATACATGTGCTTAATGAGCTAACATCTGTATTTTATCCTTTCACCTGTCTGTATAGACAGAATATCAACAGACAAACAGACATCTACAATGTGATAGGTTATACTCACGAATTTCACAGTTGGCTCCAACCCAGCCATGAGGACAGTGACAAGTATATCCATTGGGCTGATCTACACAGGTGCTGGCATGGTGGCATGGGTTGCTGTCACACTCATTAACATCAGTTTCACATTCATCTCCTGCAACAGAGAAAATACTTATTCTAGTCAATCAAGAAGCATTATGTGTTGGTATCAGCAAAGTCAAAGGGTATGAAGATAAACTGTATAAATCAAACAGTGGGAAATGATCTAGCTAATAATACCAATATTAAAAGGCTCATACACATGTGCGATCGCGGGGTCCAACCGCATGATGTGTATGCACGGCCGTTTTGCCCAACAATTGTGCTGTGTATGGGCTCTGTCGGCCGTTCAGTCGGGGGGCTCGTTGATCCGCCTGGATTGGGCAACAAGCCCTGATATCAGACGACTATCAGAAACGGCTGTGCATACACATTGTGTATCGCACGTGTGTATGCACCATAAATGAGGGATTCTCTTATATCTTAATGTTATTGTAGCTGATTATTTATAGAGAGGGTTAATATTATAGGCTACATGTAATAATTCTGAATTGTGAAAGTCAGTCGGATGACTAACGAAACGTCTTCAAGTCCAATTGAACTAAATGAATACTGCAGATATACTATAACCTGGATGAATGAGAGCTTTCACAAGTACATGTAATAAGCAACCAAAGCTCTCCACAGAGATAAACAAGTTAAATAACTCAGGCAGTTATTCTTCTCTGTGCCATTATAATTATAATACCCACAAGCAGCACTGAAATTTAATTTTTTTTATTGATCACAACTATATTGCAGTACATTCTATGGAATTCTAGAGACCTGTGACCTGGAACAATCATTACTCGATCTTCAGTAACATTTCATCTTCTGCTCTAGCTTCATGGATATTGCACTGTATTTAATATTCCTTAATCCTAGAAACTCTTGTGCTTTCACAGATGTCTTTTAGTAAGCAAAAGTGAATTAACTACTGAATATTAGGGAACATCTCCTGATGTAATGCTCTTTAGATTCTCTTTTCAGAAAGAATCCTTTCTTTCACCTCATCTCTTCAGTTTGCTGCACTGACCTAAATTTATCCCCTTGTGTCTACAAATGTTTCTAAGAATCCTAAATTGCCATTCAGTTCTCACAAACCAACCTTTCCGTACAACCAAACCCATACAAAGCCCTTCTGCTCGCCTAGAATTATGTCCTTGTCTCTTTACACCAGAGAACATCACTCAGAAGGTTTAACTCCGAAGGAATCAAGTAAGTTAAGGCTAGAGCTCACCTTCTGATAAGCAAATAAGGGGAAGAAACTTTTGGGTAATTTCCATGTTACTATAGTAGCCCTAAAGGAAATTCTATACCTTCTATTAGGCTTGAAAGGGACAGTTCAGTGGAAATTATCATTATATTTTAAATTGTTAGTTTGTATTATGCATACTTAATTATTCCACATACTGTATTCTCTCCCATTTTGAAAAATCAGTTGATTTCATACCCTTTGCTGTTCCCTGCTGTTGACATTAGTGAGCTGACATTTCAGGTTCTAACGGTCCTTCTTCTTCCCAGGATGCACCACATCCTAGGAATGTTCCTAACAGTAATTTCTACTGATTGGCTGTTGGGTGGGTCAAACATGCTCAGATCTCTACTGAGCAACTGAACAACCCAGACGCTGGGTCAAGGGCAAAACCATAACAGTCTCTATTAGGGGTCCTGCAAACAGGAAGTTAGTATTTCAGTTGCATTTATTTATACACAGATAAAATGCCAAATGGGCAGGTTAAGGTCATTGGGATGAACAAATACTGCTCTTTTTTCTGAAAACCATATGCAATTGCACTGAACTTCCCCTTTAACAACATTCAAGGAGCTAAGTGTAGAACCAGCGACCCACTTGCCAGTTTCTGATATATCATAATTCTTAAAGCACCAATGGTTGTAACAGAATAAGTAGATATGTGCTTTATTTTCTCACAGTTTTTTCTGTGACAACCAGTATAGTGCACAAATGCAACACTGCCTTTGGTTCTGTTTAACATGAATTATTACCAGACATGTCGACCTCCCTGTATGTTCCATGCATATTTACCTATAAAGCCAGGAGCACATGTGCATGTGGCATTCATTCCTTCACTTTCACATGTCCCTCCATTCTGGCAGCTGGTGTTCACACATGGGTCCCTATACAGCTCACAATGAAGTCCTGGAAGCAGAAGAATGGAGAAGATTTTAAGTACCAATATGCAAACACAAGTTAATTACTGGGACAGAGGCCAACATAACTGCAGTACAGGTACAGTAAATAACAGATTTGTCAGTAACGTACACCTGTCTGTCTGTCTAAGGGTGTTCTAGAGAGAGACTGGAGCATACATTCAGATTGTTTTACTTTTTGTAAGTCGACTTATTAGAAATTGTGTTGTTTGGTGCCTGCTGGGTACCTCCCAGAAAGAAGTGTTTTCAGGGTGGGAATGTCCGTACACTTGGGTGTATTTTTTATCGCTACCCCAGTTTTAACCCCTAAAACAGAGCTGTGCATCTTTCATGTCTGTGTGTATAAATCTACCTATAAATATACAGACCTAGCCACACATTAACATACCATCTAAAATCCTTTCAAACAGGTGGGTTTTTGGATATTTACAGTGCAGAGTGTGTTGTAATTGCTACAGCTAAGGAGCACATCTAATGAGTATGTGCAAACAAAACATTTTTAAGATGTGGCTAGTATTATATAGAAATATTGAAGGGTGTGTTAAAACACACATATTAAGAACCACCAGGTTTAACATTAAATCTGAGATAAGGGTGCTCAAGCTAGATTCTAGAAGCTTTATAAAGGCCCTCCGAAAATAGAAAAAATTTGTGTTGAATGACATTTATTTTAAGTTGTCATTAAGACAAGAACTTGCTATAAATACATGTTTGCTCTGTCCCCCTTGTTTTTCAACCAGTGCCAGTCTGTTTGCTTGTCCTTTACCATATCTCTGCATAAATCTGCATAACTAGAAACAAGGATCAAACACAAACTACAGACACTTATCTTGCTTTTTATGTCACTTCTCACGCTGTGTTTTACTTCAAAGGCAAAAAACAGTGTCACACATTAGAAGGTATCATTATTCCTCAGGGAGACGTAAATGCAAATGACACCCTAATTATTATTTGGTCTTATCTACCATTAAATAGACACAGAAATATTCATCACACAATATTTGTTTTTTCTTACCAGTGTACATCACATTATCAATTTAAAAGTAGTCTTTGAGTATTTTTATCAATTTAGATAACCCTCACTATTATTTAGATACTTTTGCTGGGTACACAAAGTACTGATAAAAGGCCTGTCCTGTTGGATCTGAACTATTGCCGTGAGACATGAGTTTGTGAGGAAAAATTCATGGCCGCACTGGCCACCTGAACAATTTACCTACATTAAGTGCTGTGTGTAGACATTTTTATAGCAGCTGATAGACATCATCCAAGGGAATTTGTCTATCATCTGCTATACATCGGCTGAATGTACCCAGCTACATGTCAGCAGAATCAACTACATGCAAAGATTTTGGCTACAACCCACATTTTGTAGCCTGTCTGTATCCATTTTTAGGTTCATACACACGTGCAATCGCTGGGGCTGACATGCAATGCGTGATGTGTATTAATGTGCTTTTCTGCCAACAATCATGCAGTGTATTGGGGCTTTATCGCCTGTTCGGTTGGCCCTCATTAACAGATCTGCCCAGCATTACAAAGTCCATACATGGCATGATCGTTGGACACGCGGGTCGGCCCCCACAAACACATGTGTAGAAACCTTTAGGAAAGAAAGTAATACATTGTTTAAATCAGCAAGTATCTGTGTTTTAAGTCAGGAAAAAATGTATTTGATCCTAAAGATTCCCTTTAAGGATTGTCCCCAGTATGAGAGCGACAGAATTTACTTAAAAATGCTATTTTCAAGGAAAACTAAACCCATTTTTGTAAGTATATTCCATCTGTTTCTATTATTCACAGAGAGGTGAGAACGCTTATTCCCCCCTCCCTGTGAATAATAGGATGCCCAGGGGACACTGGAACTTACCTTACCGCTCTCTACTCGCACGCTGCTTCTGCGCTGACAGCCTCGCTTTCCGACCAAGCATCTATCTTAGGCACATGCACGCCAATATGCCAAGATAGGCGCTTGGTCAGGACAGTGCGGCTGTCATTGCAGAAGCAGCTGCAAGTGGAACGGCGGTAAGGTAAGTTCCAGTGTCCCCCGGGCATTCTATTATTCACAGGGAGGGGGGAATAAGTGTTCTCACCTCCCTATTAATAATAGAAACAGATGGAATATACTTACAAAAATGCGTTTAGTGTTTAGTGATTAGCAAGAAAACTGAAGATTTTTCCATATTTCTTCACACTGCTTAGTCTGTTTACCTTCATACTCTGCAGGGCACACGCATTTATACCCATTTACAAGATCTCTGCAGGTTGCTCCATTTTGACACGGTGTAGACAGACATTCATTGTATTCTTCTTCACAGTATAGCCCATGGTAGCCTGTAGTACATTAAAATAACAACAAAAGTTGCCAATAGATGTTGTAGAAGTAAAATATTTAAAAACAATAGAGGTTTGCATATATATATATATATAACAGTCTTAAAAGAGTATCAGGTCTTTCAGTAAGGTCTTTCATGGTGCATCAGTAGCAACGTTTCGGCTTTTGTCTATTGGAATTCGTCCAGCTTTCGTAAGCTTGACAAAGGCCAATCGGTAAAGGCTTATATAAATACATTTATATTTTTACGGAGATTGCATTGAGTTTTTAGGAGCAACTAATTAGGCGGGGCTATATAACACTATTACAAGGTCTATATGTATGTGTAATTATCACTATTTAATTAAAATCACCATAACAAATAACACTATACAAAGTATAGTACTACTACCTACTACTGAATTACAAAAAAATGATATACAATTAATAACGTATACTTACTTTCCTGGACACCCCTAAGTTTGAATGGAAAACTCAAAATGGTTGGAACAATGGAAGTGGAATTTTACTAACATCCAATGAGGTTCTGATCTTACACTGTTAGCAAATAAAAAAATTCTCTTAGGCATTGTATGTAACAAGATAGGAAGTGTAAGGAAGTTCCTGTATTACACCCAATTATGAGCTGTTTGTAAAACGTGACAGTCTTAGCCAATTAGAAAATTCTTCATTCTCACATTTACTCCCCTCCTCCCTCAACATAGAAAGTAATGAGACAATCCAGATTCTGTTTGCTAGACAGGAAGTGATATCTGTATGTGATAAAATGACTTTGCATGTCTACCCAGCATTCTTAGAGAAATGGACAGTTTTTCCCTTTTTTCCAATATTAATATATTAATAACATGCAGCTGTAAAGTACCATCTGTTATAAGAAGGATGTATTTCATTTTTTGGGGAGTTTTTAGCTCTCTCCATAATCTCTCTCCATAATCTTTATAGTCAATTACTAATTTGTGCTGTCCTAACCACATAGTGATTGTAAATTTGGAACTTGCTGTGGTAAATACTAATAAGTACACTCATAGCATGTTTATCTGGATCCTGCGTAGGGTCTCAGGTTCCCAGATGGTGCTGTAAGGTTTGAACAGCATCCTGCCACATGTATGGGATTTTGGAGCAGCCGCCCCAGGGGACCTATGTATGTGTCAGATGTGAGTGGGTTGCCCATTTGGAATCTGAGGTCCAGAATCTAAAGGGGAAACTTGCAGCATTGCAGGGCTTGGCAAACCTGGGGGAAATGCAGGTACTGGCGGGGGCCAGTAAACTGAAGGGTGGAGATCGGGCAGATAAGGTGGTAAAGGGAAATAGATTTGTAAGGGTCACCAGGGGAAGTAGGGGACAGAAGGATAGGGACGCTTCTTCCCAGCTGGTCGATCCCAACAGATTTGCTGTGTTAGGCGAAGATGTGGAGGACGATGGCTCAGAAGCAGCATGTATGGAGTGGGCCTTTCCCTTGAGCACCCAGGGGACGGCCATCTCCAATACAAAGGAGGGAGAACTGGGGGCTAGGAAGGATAGGCAGGTGGTAGTGGTAGGGGACTCCATTATTAGAAGGGTAGATAGGGTAATCTGTCGCCAAGACCCTGCATGCCGAACAGTGTGTTATCTGCCTGGTGCTAGGGTTCGACATGTGGTGGATCGTGTAGACAGATTATTGGGTGGGGCTGGGAGTGACCCAGCGGTCTTGGTTCACATTGGTGCCATTGACAAAGTTAGAGGTGGAGGTGAGGTCCTTAAAAATGATTTCCGAGAATTAGGGGCCAAGTTAAAAGCAAGGACCTCAAGGGTAGTGATTTCAGAAATACTACCGCAGCCACGTGCTACGCTAGGGAGGCAACGGGAGCTCAGGAGTATAAATGTGTGGCTAAGGGAGTGGTGTAAGGAGATGGGGTTTGGGTTTTTAAAGAACTGGGCTGACTTTTCTGTTGGCTACAGGCTCTTTAGTAGAGACGGATTGCACCTCAATGGTGATGGTGCAGCTGTTTTGGGGGAGAAGATGGCTAGGGGGTTGGAGGAGATTTTAAACTAGGTATGGGGGGGAGGGTATGTTGAACTACACAGGGGTAGATAGAGAAGTTAGGGATCAGGGGGCTATTAACACAACGGAGGATGGAGAAGGGGGAGGGGGGAGCATAGAGGATAAGGAGGCATGTACGACCATGTATGGAAGTAAATCAATTGATAATCTAAAATGTATGTTTACAAATGCAAGAAGTCTGGCTGGAAAAACCGGGGAACTTGAAATAATATCTTTAAAGGAAAGGTATGATGTGATTGGTATAGCAGAATCATGGCTAAATGATTCACACGACTGGACAGTAAATATTGAAGGATACTCCTTATTTAGACATGACAGAGTTAATAAGAAAGGAGGAGGAGTATGTATGTATGTTAAACAGGAATTGAAGCCAAATTTAAAAGATGGAATAGATGGGGGAGTAAACGATACGGCAGAAACAATATGGGTGGAACTGTGTACAGAAAGCAAGAAGGTAGGGAAATTAATTGTTGGAGTATGTTATAAGCCGCCAAATGCCGGGGAGGAGGTGGAAATGAATCTACATATGCAGTTGGCGAAGGCTGCTGGTATGGGGCATGTTCTGGTTATGGGGGATTTTAACTACCCTGACATAGATTGGAGTAAGGGAACTGCCAGCACCTCAAAAGGTATAAAGTTCTTAAATTTCCTATATGAGCATTTTCTTTCACAGATGGTAGAAGTTCCTACTAGACAGAATGCGTTGTTGGATCTGGTGATATCTAATAACCCTGAGCTCATTTTGGAGATGAAGGTAATGGGAAGCTTAGGGAATAGTGACTATGATATAGTGTCATTTAATATAGGTTGCAAAAAACTAAAGTGCACTGGGTTAACAAAAACTTTTAACTTTAGGAAAGCTAATTTTATGCTGTTAAAGGAATCACTCCTGCTCATAGACTGGGGGGAATTGTTTCTAGGTAAAGATACAGAGCAGATGTGGACCACTTTTAAAGGGATATTAAACTATTACATTTCTAAATCGGTACCTTTAGGGAACAAGTGTAAAAAAATTAGGTCCTCTCCTGCATGGCTTAATGCTCAGGTAAAAAGGGAAATGGAAAAAAAGAAAAAGGCTTTTAAAATTTTGAAAACAGAGGGAACAGAACAGGCTTACAGGGAGTACAAAAGCTGTAATAAAGAGTGCAAGAAAGCAATTAAACTAGCTAAAATAGAAAATGAAATACGGATTGCCGAGAACAAAGCAAGTCCAACCGCAAAATGTTTTTTGAGAATATAAATGGTAAAAAGATGAGGACTGAGAATGTGGGACCATTAAATAATGGGGCTGAGGTGGTTGTAGAGGATGCTGAAAAGGCTAATCTGCTAAACCGTTTTTTTACATCGGTTTTTACTGTTGAAAATCCTTGTCCTTACAGTAGGGATTGTAATAAAATGCAGGGAAGAAATGAAGAGTATTCACATTGGCTAACAGAGGATATGGTACGGAAACAATTAGACAAAGTTAATAGCAATAAAGCCCCAGGACCAGATGAATTGCATACTCGGATTTTAAAAGAGCTTAGTTCAGTTCTATATAGACCACTGTTTCTCATCTTTTCAGAATAACTTTGGTCTGGGGATGTGCCGCTGGATTGGAAAAAAGCCAATGTAATACCAATATTCAAAAAAGGTAGTCGTTCACAACCTGGTAACTATAGACCTGTAAGCCTAACATCAGTGGTAGGGAAGGTGCTGGAAACTTGGTTACGGGATCATATCCTTGACTTTGTCTCAAGAGCTCATCTTATTAGTAGTAGTCAGCATGGATTTATGAGAAATAGATCATGCCAGACAAATTTAATTGGTTTTTAGGAAGAAGCAAGTAAGAAGTTAGATTCAGGCACAGCATTGGATGTGGTATATTTGGATTTTGCGAAAGCTTTTGATACTGTGCCACATAGGCGACTAATGTATAAACTGAGGACTGTTGGCCTTGAAGAAAACATTTGTTCATGGATAGAGAACTGGTTATTGGATCGCAAACAGAGAGTGGTGGTTAATGGAGCTACATCTATGTGGGTTAAAGTTCTAAGCGGAGTGCCTCAGGGTTCTATACTGGGGCCGCTTCTGTTTAATCTGTTTATAAATGACTTAGAAGGGGGCATTGAGAGCAAGGTCTCAGTGTTTGCTGATGGCACTAAACTATGCAGAGCTTTGGAAACTTCAAGTGATGTGCAAGTGCTGCAAGCAGACCTAGATAGATTATCAAAATGGGCAGCAGAATGCCAGATGAGATCAATGTTGATAAATGTAAGGCGATGCATTTGGGATTTAATAATCCCTGTGCCACCTACACCATAAATAAACTCTGTGTTGAGTGCATCTGTAATGGAAAGATTTGGGGGTTGGGTGATAACAGACTTAGCATAGCCAATGCCAGGTAGCAACGGCTAGAGCTAGCAAGATATGTCTGTATAAAGAGAGGTATAGATTTAAAAGAGAAAAATATTATTCTCCCCTTTACAAGGCACTGGTAAGGCCTCATTTGGAATATTCGGTGCAGTTTTGGAATCCCATATACAAAAGGGACATTGGAATTGAGGCAGTTCAGAGAAGGGAACTAAATAATAAGAGGAATGGAGGGGCTTGAATATGCCAGCAGATTAGACAAGTTAGGGCTGTTTACATTGGAGAAACGACGTTTGCTTGGGGACATGATAACCTTATACAAATATATTAATGGGTCATACAATGAACTCTTTGGTGCATTGTTTACTAATAGGTCATATCAGAGGACTCGTGGACATCCTTTAAGGTTGGAAGAAAAGAAGTTTCATCTTCAGGTTAGGAAAGGTTTCTTTACAGTGAGAACGGTGAAACTGTGGAACTGTCTTCCAGCAGTAATGGCAAGTTCATTGAATAACTTTAAAAAAGGCCTGGATAAGTTCCTAAAACTAAATAATATTGAGAATTACTGGTATTAATGAATATAGATCTGGTTGATCTAGGGATACTTTCCGATTGCCGTTTGGAGTCAGGAAGGAATTTTTTCCCCCTTTTTAGCTGGGTATTTTTGCCTTCCTCTGGATCAACTGTTAGGAAGGGTTAATAAAAAAAAATAAAAAAAAGAGGGTGGATAGGTTGGACTTGATGGACGTATGTCTTTATTCAACCTTAATTACTATGTTACTATTTTACTATGAACTGCCCATTGTGACAGAATTGCCTGGGTCTATTCTCAGACCTGCAGGTTTATTCCATTGACATTCTATGGATTATAGCTGTCAGATAGGTGGTTGGATGTGTGACTCCTACTGCCTGAAGTGACCTGAATAATCCTTCCCTAAACCAATAGTGTAATTGCTATGGGTCTAAGGGAAGGGCAGATGAATCACTTGCATATTCAAACCCATGGGTAGGAATTGATAAGCACTGGCTTTTAATGTCTGTATGTCAGTAAAATGGCTTTATTTTAGGATGTATGAAAACTAAATTTTCCAGCATTCCGTGCAGCCAGGGAATGCTTAGCCAATGGACATAAGGAAGAAACTTACTGCTAACAGAGAATGCTGGGAGTTGTAGTTTTCAAAACATGTGAAAGGTCCAAAGTTCAATACCCCTGCTCTATACCATTAGGCTGTATTACATCTAGATACATGCCTTACTTAAAGGACATTAAGAAAAAACTTACTACAAACAGAGAATGCTGGGAGTTGTAGTTTTCAAACATGTGGAAGTTCCCAAGTTCAACACCCCTGCCCTATACCATTAGGCTGTATTACATCTGGACACATGCCTTACTTAAAGGACATTAAGAATAAACTTACTACAAACAGAGGATGCTGGGATTTTTTTGTTTTCAAACATGTGAAAGGTCACAAGTTCAACACCCCTGCTCAATAACATTAGAATGAATTGCAGTCTAGACACTTAGCTCTTAGCTACATGCAATAAATTAGATACTTTGCATTCACGGCACGAACCTTTAGACTTTATAGATTATAACTGCCAGGTAGGTGGTATTTGGAAGTGAGTGCAAATATGGTAAAGTTTATGAAAGGGAGATTCAATCAGAGGCACAAGCTCTCTGGGCAAATCTCCCATACGGGATTTACCAGAGTGTTTAATACTTACGTGTAAAGAGGCACGCAACCTCTGGTAAATTACTTTGAAACGGCTGCACGAGTGCCTCTTCTGGTACTCGCGCTGCTGCCGCAAAGCCGGCATTAACGTTGCGCCAACCAATCAACCCATATAATGCTTCCCTAATCCCTAGTCTAATATCTATGGATGTAAGGGAAGGGCAGATGAATCACTTGTATGTTCAAACCCTTGGGTAGGAAGCGCTAAAGCATGACCGTGGGCTTTTAATGTCTGTAAGTCAGGAAAATGTCTTTATTCCAGAATGTATGAAAACTAAGTTTTCCAGAATTCTGTGCAGTTAGGGAATGCTGGGAGTTGTAGTTTTAAACATGTGAAACGTTCATTAAGAAGACACTAACTGCAAAACAGAATGCTGGGATTTGTAGTTTTCAAAACATGTGAAAGGTCACAAGCTTAGGCTGTATTAGATCTAGACAGATGCCTTAGCTACGGGGTATTAAGAAAAAACTTACTGCAAACAGAGAATGCTGGGAATTGTGGTTTTCAAACACGTAAAAGGTCACAAGTTAAACACGCCTGCTCTATACGATTAGGCTGTATTATACCTAGACACATGCCTTTGCCACAGGCAATAAATAAGATACTTTGCATGTCCCCACCCATTTCTTTAAGTGAGAAATATGTGTTTATATGTTAGATTATTAAGGCAATGCTATTATAATAACATGATTCTATGAGGTACCTTCTGTTATAAGAAGGCTCTATTTCATTTTATACTCTGTGTGGAGCTTTTAGCTCCTCTATCCACACCTCTCCCTAACATGTATATTCAATCAGTATCCTGTGCTCCCAATTGCTAACCCCATAGGTTAGTTAAACTTGTTGTGGTAAATACTAATAAATATGAACCTTGCATGTTATAGGATTTAAGGTGGCTATACATATATCCGATTTTACTTATCCAACCAAGTGCTCATGCAATATTAGTTTGATCTTGCCAGAACCACCTTTCCCATTCTTCAATGCAACAGACAGGTGGTTCTTGCATGATCGGTCTAATGTCACGGGAGAACTCGTCGGGAAAGTAAAATCGGATATATGTATGGGCTGCTTTTGATTGCCCAAAGGTGCTGTTTAGATTGCCTGGGTCAGTTCTCAGACCTGCAGGTTTATTCCACATAGACCCTCTATATTCTAGCTGGCAGGTAGTATAGGTAAGGGAGGATATATGTCTGTGTTTGTTCATTTAATATGATGCGATTATTTGTTTTTTTTTTAGGACCTTCAGACTAATTTTAATATTGCCCCCCTGGATGTTTTCTGATGGTTCCTGTGCACTGCAACTACACATAGCAAAACATACACACATGATTTCCATTGTGCACCAACGGGCACACTTTTGCTAGTACTATATAAAATATGGCAGTGCAAAGTGCATAATTGTAAAAACACTAAAAACAAGGTTAAAATTGCCGATATTAATAAATACATATAATTTCACAAGCTCACAAGGAGGATAAAAAAGATACAATGTTACCAATGTTCTAATCAAAATGTCAAATAAGTACAGCGTATTTAATAGAAGAAACCATGTTACAGATATTGTAAAACCCTATTGTAAAGAGTAAACAGTTACTGCAAGGGGGAAGGTAAAAGATATAACGAGCTGACAGAACAAGTTTTAAGTAGTAAGGAGATATAGCTATATTGATAACTCCTAATATACAAAGCCATCATGGGGACAACAGAACTGAAATTAATACTAAAGTTTCCATAGTCATATCCCTCAGATAAAGCATAATAGAGATAGCTGTTCGTTTAATCCCATCGGGACAAGTGTATTGAGTTGCCTTATCCACCATGCTTCTTTCTGCAACAACATACGATCTCTAGTATATCTCTCTAGTATTAATTTCAGTCCTGTTGTCCCCATGATGGCTTTGAATATTAGGAGTTATCAATATAGCTATTTCTCCTTACTACTTAAAACTTGTTGTCAGCTTGCTATAACTTTTACCTTCCCCCTTGCAGTAACTGTTGATTAACTCTTTACAATAGGGTTTTACAAAATTGTTACATGGTTTCTTCTATTATATATGCTGTAACTATTTGACATTTTGATCAACATTGGTAACATCGTATCTTTTATCCTCCTTGTCAAGGTTTAGTGAGCTTGTGAAATTATATATGTATTTATTAATATCGGCAATTTTAACCTTGTTTTTAGTGTTTTTACAATTATGCACTTTGCACTGACATATTTTATATATTAGTATTATTATTTTGAAGATATTAAGATACACTAAAGGGTTATTACTAATGTGGGGGGATTCTTTGATGTTTAATCAGATGTGACGAAATTTTATGGGTGTGTGTTATGTTATTTAAAGCCCAGTGTTGCACAGGTGTGGTTATCCAGATGACGGCCACTAAGATGGCCGAAACATGTTGATCGTTTCCACTTAAATAAAAACGTTTAAGAAATCCAGTTGAGTGCACAGTCCTACCTTCTTATATATATATCTCCATAGGAGATTGCATTGAGTTTGTAGGAGCTACCAATGTGGTGGGGGGTATAGGATATTACACATAGCAAAGGTGTATATGTATGTGTGTACTATCTCACTATTACCATTTAAATGACCATCAGTAAATGTATATAAAATTTAGCACTGACTTATATTAGGTACAACACAAAATATACAAAAAACATAAACTTACTTACAGAGCTGGGATCCCTATTTTAAAATGGAATGGTCAAATGGCAGCTTAAACCACACCCCTGTGTCTGCTCCATGTGAAAGGAAGTGTAATCCAAAAAAAGTTTCTGTCTGCTGCACAGGATGTGATGTGTATTGTAATGGACATATACACCAAGGCTCCTTTATATACCACCTCCAGCAAGCAGGTGGTGTCAGTGAGTAACAAGAGACAAGACATCCCTGCTCTCTATGGCTAGGAGGAGAGAAAGTGAAAGTAGATTGTGGTGTGTGCTTGGGAGTGATATTGACTCACTGCAACACAAGATCCTGTGCATAAGATCCTATTACCACCTGTTGGGAGGACAGATTACTGGACAGACAAGTTACCTTATTGGATACAAACTCTGACATAACAGATAAGTGTACACCAACTTACAAGGACACACAATATACAGGCATGATTAATATTCAAAGTGGTGCACCATAGATTGGGACTATTCCTTTACTGCACATGTTGTGTTTTGTTATTAAATCATTGTAATACTTACTGTTAAATGTAATTAAAACTGGTTTGTATTGTTTAAAGAATGTAAGTGCACTGCCTGCTTTGTGCCAGACCACCAGAGTAACCCACTGGTGCTGCTACCCATAATCATTAGTTCAAAATGTACAAAGGCACCCGCTGTTGGCTCATTAGCCAGACAAGTTGGTAGGTGCAGTCCTCTCAGCCCCCTACTCCCAGGGCTTCAATATCCAAGCAAAGCAAAGAGTAGAGGAGCACACTACTTCAGTGAATATTTCTTTATTTGTGCAAAAACAACAGCATACGTTTCGGGACTCTAGGCCCCTTCCTCAGGTATATACCTGAGGAAGGGGCCTAGAGTCCCAAAACGTTGTATGCTGTTGTTTTTGCACAAATAAAGAAATATTCACTGAAGTAGTGTGCTCCTCTACTCTTTGCCTTACCCATAATCATTCCATAAAGCAGTGATCTAGTACAAATTTAGTGGCAGCGGTGCTGGTAATACCATTTATTCTCCCTGTTTTCTCTGTATATTTGTTCTTTGTATTAAGCTATGAAGGCTGCTACTGATAGTATTGATTTAAATCCTCCTGGCTCTACCAGGCCCAATTGCCAAATCTATTTTTAAACCTGATCCATTTGATAGGGAGTGGACTGATTGGCTAGAACAATTTGAATTGGCAGCCACTATTAATGGTTGGGATGAAGGTGCTCGCTTGCAAGTCCTTAGCCTTTTGCTTAGTGGTAAAGCCAGGCAGGTATACCAAGGATTTACTGTAATACTGAAATAAAAAGCAGTTATCAGTTATTAAAAATTGCTCTAAAGCTATTTTTTTTCAATTAGATCTGTATAAAAGAGTATATAAAGGATAAATTCATTTCTTTAGGTAAACTGAGAATGAGAAATGTTTGTTTATATGTTAGATTATTAGGGCAATGCTATTATAATAACATGATGCTGTGAGGTGCCTTCTGTTATAATATATGAGGTACCATCACCACTTGCTGTGGTGAATACTAATAAGTATTATCCTAGCATGTTTAGTTTCAACCAAACAGTGTGGCAGGATTGCCTGGGTCTACTCTCAGACCTGCAGGATTATCCTATTTGGTTCCTCTGGAAGCTGGTGACTAACTGAATAACAGTTTAAAATATACCTGTGTAAAGATTTTATATCCACAAAACATACACACACATAATTTCAATTGTGCACCAACGGGCACACTTTTGCTAGTATATATATATATATATATATATATATATATATATATATAGGATCCTGATGACGGCTGAGGAAGGAGGCTGAAACGCGTTGAACGCTTCACTATTAAACTTGAAATTCTATGTTAAGACCCATGAGTGCTCCAAGATTCTTCTAAATGTTATATGGCTCCTTTGGATTTGGCACCTGGGCAATACAGATGGGTTACGTGAGTGCTGCTGACAACCTATATATATATATATATATATTATATGAGCTACTGCAAAAAAGCAAAATTGCAATTATCCCTCAACGGTAATCATCTCTATACCTTAAAGGGCATCTCCACCCTCCATAGACACTTATTATCTATATTGTAAGCCAGGCCCTCCCATACCCAACCGCTAAGTTAGAAGTTTAAAACTCAATTCCAAACTCTACTTACAGCTCCTGGTTCCAGCTCACTCTGGTCCGGCTCCCCTGCTTGTTGGAAATACAAGCAGGGGGCTGGACCGGCAGCCGCGGCTGTGATTGGCTGAGAGGCAGCCACTCACAGCCGTGGCTGCCAGCAATGGAGAAGATGCTGGAAAGAGGATCAGTAAGTACAGCCTGGAATCGATTTTTAAACTTCTAAATTAGCCATTGGGGGTATATAGATAAAGGTTTTAATGAAAGGTGAAGAGAGGCAAGAGAGGGATCAGAAGGGGGGGGGCCTCCTCTGAGCATGTCACCATCCCTCCCGGAGGCAGAGACACAAGAGGCAGAGACATTTGGACAGGAAGACAGCCACTACTCTTCAGTTTCCTGGACTTTGGACATGGACTACAGGGGAACCAGCAGGGCCAGTAGTGGGTTAAATTTTAGTTTTGGGGGTGGACATGCCCATTAAAGGAGAACTAAACTTACACTTTTTTATCCTAATGCTGAAGCATCCTGTGAAGTGTACTGCGTACACTTATCTGGGTGTTTCCTGATAAATTGAATTATGGTTGCAGACCCTAAAGGTTCCTGCACACCTGGCGATGTGCACCCGAGCGCCGACCCCAACGAATGGCCGAAACGGCCGATAGTCGTGCATGTGTATGCGCTCAGTCGGGGGTCGTTCGGCGATCTGCTAGGCGGATCGCCGAACAACCCCCAACCGAGCGCATACACGTGCAAGTGTGTTCATCAGCGCGGGTGTTCGTCGGAATCAGGGGGCGGTTGGGGGGCAGCGCTCAGGTGCACATCTTAGGTGTGTACGAACCTTTAGTCCCCACAGGTTATTTTCCTAAATCACCCAGCATCCACAGCAAAGGGAGAGGTGAGACACAGCTTTTTGTATCTTTG
The DNA here is from genome assembly GCA_019447015.1 of Hymenochirus boettgeri. Taxonomy (NCBI): domain Eukaryota; kingdom Metazoa; phylum Chordata; class Amphibia; order Anura; family Pipidae; genus Hymenochirus; species Hymenochirus boettgeri. Next base: position 241,290,495 of record CM033473.1, read on the forward strand.
TTAGTGTGCTCCTTCTATTGATGCAATGTTGTCTGGAGGCTTTAGTTCCCCTTTAAGGCTGAGGCCACACTATGAAGGACAGCAGCGCTCATGAAAACTGCGTTACTGTCCAGATTGCAGCACGCTAGTGTGGCCATCCACAGGACATGCATTGTGCTGCAAATCTCACTTGCTAACAGATGCGTGAAAAAATTGTGCTGGTGTGGCCTAGCCCTTACTATAAAAGGCTTTATACAAAATATATGTGCAAACTGTATCCTACAGAAAACATATTTCATTCAAGTGTCACCAAAAAAATTATCTATTATATGTTTTATTGTACTGCCAAAATAAATGTAAAAAAATGCTGTAAAGGAATGGCTTGTGTACAGAAATGTCATTGGTGTCCTGTCTTTTTTATTCACTAGATGGCAAATGTTTATATTTGCGGTCTATATCCACTGTATTTCGTAATCATGTATCCCTAGTCTTTGTTAACATATAGCTACAAATTGCTTTATATTCAGCAATCCAAAGAGTCAGTTCTGCTTCATATGTTACAATTCGATTACTGGAAAGACAAATGCCACAGATAAAGGGTTTTTTCCTCCACAAATTTTGCAGTCTAACGCTAATGTCTGGAACAAATATCAGGCGCGCACATGCTTAATATTCATCTCACAAGTGAAACCGTTAGACAAGCACAAAGGTTCTATTCCAGAATGTGGCAAATAGTGAAATCCCCCACACCACTAGCCAACAATAAAAAAATTAATTGATATTACACCATTAAAACAAATGCTGCAATCTGCTCTTCAAGCTTGGATTTACAGTAGAGTCTGCTTGAGTTTACAGTACAATGTTTTCTTAGATTTACAGTGCTTTCTTCCAGCACATTTGCAAACATGGGACTTTGTGGACTAGTCCCACTATGCATGTCTCAATCTGCCTTTCTATCTTCGTCTGATCCTATGTGGACAATTTGTGGACAACTTCTGCAAGAAGTTGCAGAAAAGCATAGACAATTTACTACTAATGCATTTTCTGGTGCATTTTACCTACAATCCTGTTGGGAAAAAAATGCAAACACGGAAAAATATACAAACAAAAAAATGCATTCAAATGCAAATGCATTTAATGCAACTCTAAAGCGCCACTGAAGATGTTGGCACTATATCAATCCACAACAATAATAATAATTTGAGGACAAACCATGCATCTCAAGCACAGTTTTCTTGCCTTAAAGCCATGCAAACCCAAGGAATAGCAGTGGCTGCATGGGTTTCAAAAAATACACCAGTTGGTGTTAGTGATCGATATTGTTATTGTAGCAGATCTGCACAAGTATAATTCAGAATTCACTGGGGTTGTGGTAGTACATCCCAGAGAAGGCTGGTTCCAGGAGTAAAAGCACCTCTGTCCATAAATCTCCCCCACTGTGTTCATCTGTGCTGTGCACAAAGTTACTTTTAAAAATACCAGCATGTTGGCAACTCAATCCCTACTCACCTCTAAGGTAATGACTACAGCTTTTTCCATGAGGCACAAAAGGGTTAGAAGAGAAATGGCACTATTCAATAAGTTCATTATTAGGTTTTTTTTCTGGTTGTTTATGCAAATGTTCCCTATTAGGCAGTGTACAAACCAGCCCATAGTCTCTTCAGATAGAGCACTGGTTGGTAAAATTGGTAGCCTGTCTTATGGGAATTAAAGTGGTACTGTTAATATTTGCGTGTGACTACTCATGTGTCCCTTTAAGAACCAAAATGGCTTATATTTTATGATCATGAGCATGTACAAGGTTCAGCTTTGTAATGGTATAATTACAATTTGGCTTCTGTACAGTATCTTCTTTCTATAATCTGTATTGTCTTACGGACAGAAAGCATCCTACCAGCAACTGAAACTGAAAACCATAATTATCATCAAGTATTTATATAGTACCAAGACGTTAAACAGCTCTTTGCAGTAATGGTACAGATTAGTCTGGAGAGAATGGTTTATTATTAATTACGGGGGGCTTTATAGAGTCGGATGATCCTTTTATGCCTTTGCACTGCATATTTCAAATGAGGCCTTACCAATGCTTTGTAAAGAGGGAGAATAATATTTTTCTCCCTTGAGTCCATACTCCTTTATACAAGACAATACCATGCTGGCTCTAGCTGTTGCTGCCTGGCACTGCTTGCTACCTTTAAGTTTGTTATCCACCAAAACTCAAAGATTTCCTTTCCAACAGAGATTCACTTAACACAGGGCCATTTATAGTCACTTAACACAGAGCCATTAATAGTATAAGCAGCACAAGGATTTTTAAATCCAAAATGCATCACCTTACATTTATCAACATTGAATCTCATCTGCCACTTAGCAGCCCAATGTGACAGTATCTAGATCCGCCGCAACTCATCTGGAGTTTTTATGTCAGCAAAGTTTAGTGTTGTCTGCAAACAGAGACCTTGCTAACAATACCCACTTCCAAATCATTAAAACGGAATAAATAGAAGCGGCCCCAACCACAGAAAACCCTGGGGACCCCACTTAGCACTTTAGTCCATATTGACAAAGCCCCATTAACAACTCACTGCATCCTATACATCAACCAATTTTCTATCCATGTACAAATTAATAAAATAAATCCAATCAGAAAAATATCTGCCTGTGTATGTAAAGCTTTAGAACAAAGCCTCAAAAACAATAATTGCTGATAACTGCTGATAAAGGGGCAATGCTGTCAGAATCGCCCCTTTATCGTTACTGTGTGTACTCAGTTTGTTTAGTACTGGTTGATGCAGTAGATAGAAGTCTAAAGTCAATGTGATTGATATTAATGTATAGTTCCAAGCTGATCCAGGGATTAGTCTGATTACTAGTCAGGAAGTGTTTTAGTTTGTATGGGTTTTTTGCCTTCCTGTGGATCAACTGCTAAATTATTATTCATCATAGTTAGTGTTCAAGAATTGAAGTTGATTAATGTTTTTCTTTTTTTAACATTGACAACTATGTAACCATGTAAAAGGGAACAGAAATATGTTATTAAATGAAGAATAAGGCAAATTGAGAATACTAGAGATATTACAAAGGATGACTGTGTGTATAGGAGTACAGGATGCACCATTGGTTAATTAGATAGCAGTCTTCTTAAATTAATTGCCATTAACAGGACTGTGATGATTGCAAATTGATTGTATTCAAACTGCATATATTATTAATGTGTGTTTTGCATTTTAATGGATCTGGCAAACATGAGAAAGAGCATCTATTCAATAATAGTATAATAACATTCATGATTAGCCACCCCATTAAAGTCAATGAAGCAGATAATCTATTTTTAATTAAACCTGACTACATTGTGATCATCTGGTTCTATTGGCAATGGGGTTACAGATACCCTGTAAATTCAAATTCATTCATTTTACTTAAAAATATGACTGGGAACTGCTGAATTCTCTTATTCATAGACATCAGTGGCAAAATCACAATCTCCAAAAGCACTATGGTAACTAAGGCACAGGTATGTCATTGTAAAGGTTACTGACTATTCCAGTCAGGCTTTTATAGCAATCTATTCTTTCTACCTTGGGTATATGTTGTTCTACTGATCAGGATTCTGGTGAGCATAATCTGATTGATTATAATGTGAGGAAATTGTAACATGTACTGGCATGTACCGGTCCTGATGAATTTTTAACTATCAACATGCAGCTTTCCAATTGATTGCCTGCAATTCACAGGTTGTAATAATTTGTCTACCTTCAGATATGCTTGGTCTGTTTCCTGCTTTGTAAAACTCACATAGCTAATACTTTATGGGTCTTACCGTACATTGACACCCAGGTGTCCTTGGTTGGAATCTGTGTATTTCTGCAATTATTTCAATTTAACATTTAACTGACACTGCTGGAAAGACAAGCAGCATATCATATTTGTAATCAATGTTACGGAGCTCATAGAATTATTTAAGCTGTATATGTCAAACCGTAAAAGAATACAGAGCACATACAGATAATTGCCAGAAAACACATATAGCATCTGAGAATACAATATCTGCAGCCAAGACTCATCAGATATAATGGCACTATAATTAGTAGCCCAATCAGGACATTAATGGGAACTGCTTACCCCAAGCTCTTTCAGTTTCAATGCAATTAGAGGACTTACATTATAAATGAAGACATCTGTATACACAGCTTAATGGAACAGCAACCATGGTGAATTTGTAAGGTGAGTTATATTTATGTCACAGCAAATATTTTTTCCTTTCAATGTTATCTAAACATGTAACATTTTTCTGAAGTAAATAAAGTTGAAAAAATTCAAACTAGAAGCACATCCTCAGCCAAAATCTTAAGGGCAGCAAACCCTATCCAGACTCTCAACCTTGACCCTTCCCAAAGGAAGTCTGGACTTCATCCTGGCTTTAAATTGGTTGGTGATCCCTTTTCTGTTCTGCTAGGTAACTAATGATGAAGTTTATAACCATTGTTTTCAGAGGGGTTAATAATCTGGAACCTGACTGGACAGTGTGTTAAGTGTATGCATACATGTTTTCAAACAGACGCTGGCTATATGACCCATTATGTATGATTTGAATAAAGTTCCCTGCAGTGAACATTTATTGGCAAAACCATTAGTGCAAGGATCCCTATTTTCTCTATTAAAAATATAGATACTGTTCAAATATTTCTAAGTAAGTACAAAAGGTCAGAGCTACTGATGGTAAAAGCAGAAGACTTGTTTTTGAAAGAAATATCAGACAGAAATTTTAATGCTTTTGGCTTCCTACTGTCCTATTCAGAATGAGTTCCCTTAGAAGTCTTTCTTTTCTCAAACTTTATGGGGGATGGGGCGGTAGGGGCCTGGTAAGGGAGAAGTATTTAGTTTATTGCAGTGTTTTAATATAATTTTATATTTGCTAGACAATAATTAGCAAATAATTAGCATAATTAGCAAATACTTATGCAAGGTGCATAAAAAACTCCAAAAAGGATGAAAAAGCTAACAAGTAGGTAATGCAGGTTACATTGGTGGGAGGAGTCTCAAGGCTCAACAGGCCATCCTATTAAAGGATGCTATACTATAGATTCATCCTGACATGAATGCAATTATTTCATGGTCACTATACTCATGCAGTAACTGACAGCTCTCCAGCTCTGCACACCTCTTCACTTACATATGCTTGTCTATGTTAGAGATGGGAGAAGTGTCGATGACACAGGCAGAGGGGAGAGTTGGAGAGCAGTCAGTTACTGCATGAGTATAGCTACCCTGAAATAATTGCATCTACTGTATATCAGGATAAATCTAGAAATAAAATATATATACAGATAATTTTCTAGCACATGTTTATTCTTTCAGGCAGGTCCATGGGATACAAATTAGGAATTCAACTGTAAGAATGGAGAAGCACATACTTATATATATTACTTATATAAATAATTTATGGGCATATTACTTATACCGTAAATACTATAAGTATATATGTATATTACTACATTATTATTACAGCAGTAAGTATATTGAGATTACATCTTTTATGACTGTACCACATTTCCTGTTAATGTAGTTAGCAGCTTGTGAGGTACAATGGAAATCTGGGGTGCATTGACATTACTTGTATTGCATGTGGTATTGTATGAATGTTAATACCTGTTAGATCCTATTGAGACCCAGGAGGATTTGCTGGTATTAGCTCTTTACAAAGCATTTGTAAAGCCTCATTTGGAATATGCGGTGCAGTTTTGGAATCCCATATACAAAAGGGGCATTAAGAAAAGGGCAACTAAAAAAATAAGGGGAATGAAGGGGCTAGATTTTGCAGGCAGATTAGACTAGGACTATTTACACTGGAGAAGCAATGATTAAGCAGGGATAAGATCACTTTATACAAATATATTAATGGGCCATATAATAAATTTTCTAGTGCATTGTTCACTAATAGGTCATATCAGAGGACTTGTGGACATCCTTTAGAAGAAATAACTAGTAAAGGTTTCTTTAAAATGAGAACAGATCTGGTAATGGCAAGTACATTAAATAGCTTTAAAGAGAATGTCCACCTTCCTTCAGTCATGGCCGTCATAGTGACCTCACAGACAATGGCTGACGGTCGTTACAGAACAAGGCTTTATTTCTGCTATGCACGCACATAAACAGCTCGGAACAGCAGCAGAGGAGGTATGTTCCAAAAATAAGACAAACTGGGTACCTGCTAGGTGTCCTCACCCTGTTGGCCACCTCACTGCAACACGAATAATTCACTAAAGAGGGATTCCCCCTTTTAAAGCAAAGTAACAACTGGACAGTCCTATTTTCTTCCTCGCAGAGGAGGTATGGCCCGCCAGCGAGAGATCAGGGTTTTGTAAGTAGATTATCTCTGTCTAAGAAAAACAAAAATGGGATTGGGGGGTGGGCTTGCTCTTTATAAGTGGTCTTGATAAGTTTCTAAAACTAAAAAATATTGAGAACTACTGGTGTTCAACCTCAATGACTATGTTACTATGTTGCATGTGTATGCCCAGTTTAAGCAGGGGATTAAATAAACTAGTCTACTGCAAAATGGGGAATTAGGACCAGAAAAATTCAACAAATGTAATTCACCTGTTTTGTTGTTGCTTTGTTTCCATTGACAGTATTAAAGGATAACTATACTCACCTCCACCTCATTCCACCAGGTAGTCAGTAGTACCCAGGGTGAAGACATAAACCGCCAGGTCCTCACTCCTGGGTTTGCTTTCTATATTGCAGTACTTACTTAAAGTTTCCTTCATGACTCCGACTCCACTTCTGACTTTGTGATCCCGGCTAATGAGAAGACGTTAAATGGAGGACGGAGCCACGAAGGAGACTTTAAGTAAGTATTGCAGAAGATAAAAAGCAAACCCAGCAGCGAGGACCTTGTAGTTTAGGTCCTCACCCTTGGTACAGGGTGGATTTATACATTTCTCTCCCCTAGGCCAGCTAACTTGTACTTCCTGTGCCGCCCCCTACCTCTGTCAGTGACACTCACTTTTCCCACTGCAAAATAACAAATCAACTTTGATAGTGACTATTGTGCATGCACAGGTGAGGGTGAGTCCTTGCTCTGGTCCTGTTAGTGTTAATTGCTCAGTTAGCAGTGGTAAGAGAGGTTAGAAGGATATGCCACCCAACTAAAACATTGATTTTAAATTAGATAAAGTAAAATATTTGGTATAGTTGTTCTTTAAGTTTTTGTTCATTTAATACATGTTGTATGTGCTTAGAGGAAGGAAGCACATTACAGTAGCACTGCACTAGCAAACTAATATAGCAAATATTAATCCAGACCAAAATCTGTACCTTTTCCTTTAACAACATGAGAGGTCGCATACTCACACAGAGCAGCGGCTGGCCCAGAAGACCGACACAGACACCACTTGCAGACTTCCTAGCCTGCTTCTTCTTGCCTTTTTTTAAAAAAAAACTGTATGGACACTTTTGTTTAGCCAAGATGCGCACACAAAGAAGGTGGCTGTGAGAGAGACCTGCCGCTCTGAACAAATCAGTGATTGCGGCTCTCTTCAAAGTGCACAGAAACCGTTAAGGCTCTGCTATGTTCTGACTAATGTGCGTTGTGTAAATTTATTGTGGGGATGCAATGTTGCCTAACTTGACCATTTTTAAAATGTATCTATTTATTTTCCGCCCATGGTGGCTGTGCCGTCCTAGGCCGTGACCTAGTGGGATATCCGGCCCTGCCTAGGTTCTAATCATCGGTGGACAGTGGGTAAGATGAGCTTAGTTGTCCTTTAACATACCAGACCAGGGTATAACATGGGAAAAAAATAGACCTTGCAGTCAGCAGTGAATGTATTTGACACTTGTTTCTTTTACTCCTACTTTCCAAAGAAAAAGAAGTGTGAAGCCCTGACAGAAGGCAGCCAATGCACAAGCACTGCTGCACACACCCCTTCACTCACACACATTACTCACACAAGCCAACGTTTATTTATGTGATTCATGTGACAGCAATTTAATCAAAAATACTAGGACAGGGAGCCTGGTGCATTTTATTAACACATTTTTCCTCTAACCCTTTCCTAGCAAGAACATTTGCTCAACAATCTACAAAATGTTTTGATACATTTTAACATTACTAAATGCTTTAAAGACTAGGAAAATAGCAATAAAGCAATAAATTCCAACCTTTTATAATTCTAGTTTAAAGGGCATGTCCATCCCTCTCACATAACCTTACCATATATTTAACTTCCCCACCCCTGAAAACCCCAACATCACAAACCTTGATTACCTCCACAGCATTTCCGAAACAGTGGCAACATACCTGCAAAAAGGACATCAGCGCGCAGTGTATTAAGAACACCGGAGCGGGTTAGGTTAGCTAGGTTAGCAAAGTCTGGGGTTTTGGGGTTGGGGAATGTAAGAAAAACATTATTTGAAAGGGATGGACTTCCTCTTAAACGAATAGTTCACTCATTTAGGCTGAGGCCACACTGCAACGCACAGGAATCACGCACCAAATCGCGAGCGTTATCGCACGCGATTGTATGCGCTTTTCGTTTGCGTTTTGCGCATGTGGTTTTGCCATTTCGCGTTATGGAAACGCTGCGTTAACGCACCACAAATGGTGAACGCATGCGTTACCAAAACGCGAATGGACGCGCAATCGCATGCACATCGGAAATCGCGGGAATTTAAGCGTTCCCGCGATTTCCATTTTAGCGAAAATCGCGGGCACAATCGCAAGCTCGAATCGCGTGCGCAAACGCGCGAAAAACAGGAGATACAGGACATCCCGCTCAACTACGACCGATAGGAGCAGGGTATCCTCAGTGGCGGCTTCAGCACGGGAAGTCATCAGTGCGAACTCAGCACGACAAGGAGAGCAGCAACAACAAGAACCCCCGGTGGAGCAGAGACCACTCATGAGCGGCACCCCTGCAACTGTCGTCGGTGGTGAGTACTCTTGTGCAGGGGCATGGGGAAAAAGTGGGGGAAGTGAAGGTGGGGAGTTGGTGCAAGTGCTGAAGACACTGATGGGGAAGATAGATACCGCGGTGAGTCCAGCCCCAGGGGGGGTCACAGGACCCCCGTCTGCGTTGGAAGCTCCTTCAGCAGAGGCATTGAAGGAGACATATTTTTGCGGGGTTAGCCCGCTGGGGGTACACTTAACGAACGAAGGAAAAAATATGGAAGAACGACTATGTGGACATATGGTCGCTCTTAACCACAGATATGGTGACGGTCGAAAAGGAGGTGGCTAAGACCGAAAAAGGGGAGAAAAAATATAAGGTAGCGAAAACCTTTGGCAATTGGCTACAAGCCTTTTGTGTTTTGGGCGGGGTGATCAGGCAAAAAGCCCCTCAGAGATGAGCTGGGATATCAAGGCAACGGATTCCTGGCTTAGAATAATGTTGGCACAAAGGGCGCCAACAGGATCCCCTCTGGGACAAGGGGGCCTGTCAGGCCAAGGTAGCTTTCAATCAGCAGGGGCGAGGAAGACGGGCCCTTGTTGGCTCTTCAATGAAGGGAATTGTAAATTTGGGGCAGCGTGCAGATTTCGCCACAAATTCTCCTTTTGTGGCGGGGGAGGCTACTCAGCGGCCAAGTGTTTTAAAAAATCCCGCCTCTCCGGTAAACGAATTAGTGGTGGTAGAACGGCGGACGCCGGTGAACGTGGCGGCAATGGAGCCATGGCTAAGGGCCTATTCGGAGAGGGCAGCGGCAGGCATAATCAGGGAAGGGTTTAAGGTAGGTTTTAAGATCCCGTTTGAATTTTCCCAGTTTCCCTGGTTAGATACCCTACCACCTGGCTTCGCGGTGAGTCCAGCCCCAGGGGGGGTCACAGGGCCCCCGCCTGCGTTGGAAGCTCCTTCAGCAGAGGCATTGAAGGAGACATATTTTTGCGGGGTTAGCCCGCTGGGGGTACACTTAACAAACAAAGTTAAGGAAAAAATATGGAAGAATGACTATGTGGACATATGGTCGCTCTTAACAACAGATATGGTGACGGTCGAAACAGAGGTGGCTAAAACCGGAAAAGGGGAGAAAAAATATAAGGTAGCGAAAACCTTTGGGAATTGGCTACAAGCCTTTTGTGTTTTGGGCGGGGTGATCGGGCAAAAAGCCCCTCAGAAGTGTCCACAATTGTTTGTCTACCTCGACATGATATTTGGGGTTTACAAAACCCATGGGGGGGTGGCGTGGCGCAATATGACGAGGATTTCAGGAGGAGGCTAGCGGTTAGACCAGAGATGACCTGGGATATCAAGGCAACGGATTCCTGGCTTAGAATAATGTTGGCACAAAGGGCGCCAACAGGATCCCCTCTGGGACAAGGGGGCCTGTCAGGCCAATGTAGCTTTCAATCAGCAGGGGCGAGGAAGACTGGCCCTTGTTGGCTCTTCAACGAAGGGAATTGTAAATTTGGGGCAGCGTGCAGATTTCGCCACAAATTCTCCTTTTGTGGCGGGGGAGGCCACTTAGCGGCCAAGTGTTTTAAAAAATCCCGCCCCTCCGGTAAACAAATTAGTGGTGGTAGAACGGCGGACGCCGGTGAACGTGGCGGCAATGGAGCCATGGCTAAGGGCCTATTCGGAGAGGGCAGCGGCAGGCATAATCAGGGAGGGGTTTAAGGTAGGTTTTACGATCCCGTTTGAATTTTCCCAGTTTCCCTGGTTTGCAAAAAATTTAAAATCAGTTTTAGAGGCCCCGGAGATAATAAGAAAGAAAGTCCAGGTAGAGGTTGAGCTCGGTCATCTAGCTGGCCCATTCAACGAGCTTCCCTTTCACAATCTGAGGATTTCCCCTTTGGGGTTAGTTCCAAAGAAAGAGTCAGGGAAGTATCGCTTAATACATCATCTATCCTATCCAAAAGGGAGCTCAGTGAACGATGGCATTAGCAAAGAGGAGGCCTCAGTGTCATATGTATCATTCGACAGGGCGACACACCTGGTAAGGAAAGCTGGGGTGGGTGCACTTCTAGCTAAAGCAGATATTGAATCTGCGTTTCGCCTGCTCCCAATCCACCCCGAGTGCTTTCACTCGATGGTATTACTATGTTAGATGTCTACCGATGGGCTGTGCCATATCATGCTCACTATTCGAGGTGTTTAGCTCATTCTTAGAATGGGCTATAGCATACGAGACGAGCTCCACGAATATTATACATTACCTGGATGACTTCTTATTTGTAGGTCCGGGGTAACTCAGTTCAATGCAGTTTCTTGTTAAATTCATTTCGTTTTTTGATGAAGAAATTTGGGGTTTCCCTGTCATTAGAAAAAACGGTTGGCCCAACTACTGTCCTCTCATTCCTGGGGATTGAGATAGACTAAGTAAGAATGGAATTTAGGCTCCCCGCAGAGAAGGTACGGTAAAAGATATTTTGGATGCGATTTCTGTGTTTATTCAGGTTAAGAAAGTGACTTTGAGACAGCTACAGTCAGTTCTGGGTTCACTGAATTTCACATGCAGGATCATGCCCATGGGTAGGGTGTTTTCTAGGAGGTTGTCTTTAGCCTCCCGGGGTGTCCCGTCCCCTCATCATCACATCCGCATTACTAAGGCGTTAAGGGAAGACCTGAGGGTATGGCAGAGGTACTTAATGAACTACAATGGTAGGGCATGCTTACAGGAAGAGGAAGTAACTAACGAGGAGTTACAGCTGTTCATGGACGCAGCAGGGTCGGTGGGTTTTGGGGCTATATTTGGAAGAGTTTGGTGTGCAGATAGCTGGCCATCCAGCTGGAAAGAAGGCGAACACTGTAGGAATCTCACTCTCTTGGAGTTGTTTCCCATAGTAGTGGCGGTCGAGCTGTGGGGACAACATATGAGAAACAAAAAGATCCGTTTCTGGACGGACAACGAGAGTGTAGTTTACGCAATTAACAACCTTACTAGCTCTTCCTACCCAGTCCTATCATCGTTACGGCATTTAGTGCTCAGGTGTCTCGAGGGGAATATTTCATTTAGAGCAAGGCATATACCAGGTGTATGTAATGTTGTGGCGGATGCTCTATCTCGTTTTCAGTGGGAGGACAACTGAGGAAGTGCAGTGCAGTGCAGTGAAGAATGCTCTGATTTGTATGTGGGGGAGACCAAACAACAACTGCATCAACGTATGGCCCAGCACAGAAGAGCCAATTCATCGGGTCAGGACTCAGCCGTGTACCTGCATCTTAAGGATAAAGGACATACCTTTGAAGATTGTAATGTTAACATATTGGCAAAGGAACGTGACTGGTTCAGGAGAGGTGTTAAGGAGGCCATTTATGTGAAAATAAAGAAACCAAGCCTAAATAGAGGTGGGGGGGTTCGACACCATCTGTCTGCCATGTACAATGCTGTTTTGACACCTTACTCTGGGCGTTCCTATAACACCTCTTAGCCACTATCTAATCACGCCCTTAACACTTGGCTGTGATATGCTAATTGGGATTTTCCAGGGTACATAATTGCCACAGATTCTTGTACAAGTCATTCTGAATTGAGAAAGCCAGTCGGATGACTAGCGAAACGTCTTCAAGAACTAAACTTCAAGTTCAGTTGATCTAATTGAATACAACAGATATACCATGGCCTGGATGAATGAGAACCTTCACAAGCACAGTAAGGCTTGGTCTGAATGGTCGGGCTTTATAAAAGGGAGGGATGTAATCAGTAACCCCAATGATAGATTGGAGGTCTCTTTGGACTTTCTCGAACATTTACATTCGTCCGGATAGTCCGGTTTAATGGCTCAGAGAAGGATGGGAGGTGTGTCTTTCTTTTTCAAGTTGTTAGGTTGGAAAGACGTCTCAAAAGATTTTATTATCAGGGCGATTCTTAAAAGTTGGAAAAAACAGCATGTGTCATCAGAGTCCAGACCGCCAATCACCTTCAATCTGCTGATCAAGTTGATAGGGACCTTACCTGATATATGTAACTCCCATTTTGAGTCTTTGCTATTTGAGACTGGTTTCGCGCTGGCTTTTTTCGGGGCCATGAGGGTGGGGGAACTTGTGTCCGCCAGTTCTAGGAAGCCTGGCGGCCTGATAGCTGAGGATTTATTTATCTCGCAGTCAGTTATTAGAGTCAGGATTAAGCACTCCAAGACAGACGTATTTGGTCAGGTCCGTTGGTTTTCTATCTTTCCACTTCAGTCAACATGGTGCCCAGCTCAAGCTATAAATAGATTTGCTTCTGTTAGGCCCCCAGCGTTTTCTTTCCTATCACATCAAGACGGTCTTCCTTTAACGCGATTTCAATTTGAGGCCGTCTTGAAGAAGGCATTAGGTAACCTGGGTCTTAAGCCCAAAGAATTTGGAACGCACTCTTTTCGGATAGGTACGGCAACAGAAGCCTTTTCCTTCTGTTTACATCCACCCGGAATTGGTTATTGACTGAATTTTTCTTTCAGATGTACAGCAACCATCGGTCTGGTTGGTCGGCCACTCATATCTGTTTTGGGCGGCACAGAAGGCTGAGGTGCGACCTGGCGGAACAAACCTTGGATTTCAGATGGCAACTCTCCATTGGAAGGGGATTCGGGGCTTGTCATGGTGGCAGGTCCTTATGGAGGTGGTCCAGATCAGCAAAGCGGGCCCCGGACCCACGATCCTGGTTATCCATGCAGCCGGGAATGACCTCTGCCGTAATCGTTTGTCGGATCTATTGTTTTTAATGAAGGCAGACTTGCTAAGGTTCAGGGCGTTTTTTAAAGAGTTAATCTTGGTATGGTCAGAGGTAGTTCCCAGGGTTTAATGGCAAGGGGCTAGGGATGTGGGTTCAGTGGAAAAGGCCAGGAGAGTGTTGAATACCAGGATTTCTAGGTTTGTCAGGTCGCAAGGAGGTGTGGTAGTCTGACACCGACAGCTGGAAGGGGACAATAGGGCACTTATGTGCCAGGATGGAGTCCATCTTAACGACATAGGTTTAGACATCTTCCTATCTGGGCTCCAAGATGGAATTGAACAGGCGTTATACTTGTTGGGTGGCGGTCGAAGTTCCGTGTAGGCCTACAGCAACTCCTGGTGGCGGTGTCATCCTTGCAATGGTTATGGTGTTGAGCCGTTACATGCCCTCTGGGGACCCAGAGGCGTGGCATTTAGCTTTGGCTACGGCTGGGGGTAGTCATTGGATCACGAGGCAAGGATGTACACTTTAAGATTGGCAATGTGTGAACACATGTTGTAAATGTGTTAATAAAGCTGTAGCCAAATTTATTCACCCAACTCTTGTGTCCGCCTGGTTAATTCTATTAGGCTTAAGTTTTAACATACTAAGCAGGCATGGTAATCCCAAGTGAGGTCTGGAAGCACCGGCGCAAGCACCGGCGCATGTTAGGGGGCGGGGCGACTGACCTTGGGCGGGGGGTGGTCCCTCCAGGCATGCTGGGAGTTGTAGGCATCGTGGTCTGCCTGTTTCTCCCTCTTCTCGCAGGTCTGGCGCTTCCGTGATGACGTCATCGGCAGGTGCAGAAGCGGATTGGCTGCGCCGGATCTCGCGAGAGGCGTGATGTTGACATCACGGATGACGTCACCGGCCGTATAAGAGGCGGTCATGCGGTCGGAGCCGGCGCCATTTTGAGAATTGCTAGGAAGAACAGAGAGGTCTCCTCCCTCCCTCCCTAAAGTTATGTTATTATGTTATTAGAATAAAGAAATATGTTGGAGTCACAGCGGGGCGGTGTCATCCTTGCAATGGTTATGGTGTTGAGCTGTTACATGCCCTCTGGGGACCCAGAGGCGTGGCATTTAGCTTTGGCTACGGCTGGGGGTGGTCATTGGATCACGAGGCAAGGATGTACACTTTAAGATTGGCAATGTGTGAACACATGTTGTAAATGTGTTAATAAAGCTGTGGCCAAATTTATTCACCCAACTCTTGTGTCCGCCTGGTTAATTCTATTAGGCTTAAGTTTTAACATACTAAGCAGGCATGGTAATCCCAAGTGAGGTCTGCTTGTCAGGAAAGTGTGTAGTGACTTGGCAAGAATGGGTTAACTATTGGTATTAGTTCTTGCAAAGGACCAATAAAAATACCATTCCACCCTGGAACAGTCCTATTGTTTATATAACGATTAGTGAAGCATGGAATCAGATCTTCTTTTCCAGACAATGTGGGTCCGAACCGTGTATCTTTAATTCTCTTCAGCTAGGTATCTGGTGGGTACTTAAGAGGTCATTTTAAGGACAACCATACATGTAAAATAAATGTAATTCGGTATTGGAATATGTAAGACAGAAACCAATATTATACTTGTGAATGGAAAAATAGGCCCATCAAAATGATACCCAACATGGAGCCCTTATTCCCTTGCCAAGGCGAGTTATTAATATCTTGGGAAATATGGATTACACACAGGTCGTGTTTGGTATTTGAGGAATTGGTAATTAATACTGGAGAGGAATATGTGGTCAATATCCCAATACAATGTACATATCTACATTTATATGGAATCTGTCTAACTGAGGGGGAATGAATGCTTTTGGCTAGTCGTAAATCTGGACATTCCTAGACACTCCCACTCATGTATAGCCAGGAGGGGGGTGGTTCATCAAATGGTTTAAAATCCTTGTAGCCCTATAACTTTGTTCATACTGAGGGGATATGCTAAAACCGTGTGTATGGACCCGATGTTTCTTCCAACCCCGGGATACAGGACTTCTTCTAGTGAGTAGGGTCTGTGAATATTTTTATCCTTTTTATTTTATATAAATGTTGTACGTATTGTATGTCATTTTATTATAACACCATTTTCTTTTATTTTTGTATTATATGCACTTTCCACCTTTTGGAATATTAAATCTAAAATTTAATAATAATGCTCTAAAAGAACTCAGTTAGCCTCTGATAAGTTTTTATGTTTATATAAGTTGAATGAAATGTATTGCAGTGTAAATGCTAATTAAGTCTGTGACTGCTTGTGAAGGACTGATTCTAATTAACCAGTTAGTTGCTGGAGTGAATGGTGTAGTGTTAACCATTTAGCTGCCAGGGCAGGGGTGTGCATAGTCAGTGAGAGCCAAGAGTGTTTTGGGGGCATCTTTAAGGCCATAACTTAAAGTGGTGGCAGTGAGTACTGATTGATTGGTCAGATCACTTGCCCAGCAAACTGGCGTTCGTGACAGCTCCCCTGGTTGTTATGCCCCTGATTGTTATATACTGCTCTGTACTTGTGTACAGTGTTGTGTGCATATATATTGCTCTTTACTGATAATGTACAGATATACTATTATATAGTGTAATGTACAGATCTACTGCTGTATAGTGCAATTCACAGATCTACAGTTATATAGTGTAATGTAAAGATATACTAGTACCTAGTGTACTGTACAGATATACTGGTACATAGCTTAATGCACAGATCTACTGTTATATAGTGTATGTCTAATGTATGTACCAGTCACTGTGGGCAAAGTTATATACACCAGTCACACTGTGGGCAAACTTGTATGTACCAGTCTCTGCTTGTGGACACTCTGTTGGGCATTTATATTACCACCCTCCATGTGGTATATATAGGTCTAGCTTCCCAACTACTGTTAGGTCAGTCCTCCAGTTTCCCAGCTACTGTTAGTGCCCCAGGCGCCCTCCCACCTAGTGCCCCCCCCCCACCAAAAAAAACAAACTTGGCTTGTCAAGCTACAGCTGGGTTTCCTCCTTCTGACGCCATCTACTGTGACTGTTCTTTATATAGTTAAGTCAACACTGTCTGGTAAACTGGAAGGCTTATCTAATAGTGTCTGGTGCACTGGAGGATTGACCTAACAGTATCTATTGAACTGGAATGCTTACCTAACAGTGGCTGGTATACTGGAGGGCTGACCTACCAGTCTCTGATGAACTGGAGTGCTGACCTAACAGCAGTTGGTGTACTGGAGGACTGGCCTAACAGTAACTGGTAACAATGTCTGCTGAGCTGAAGGACTGACTTAGCAATGTCTGCTGAACTGGGAGGCTGAACTAACAGTGGCTGCTGAACTTGAGGGCTGCCCTAACATTGTCTGGCAAACTGGAGGGCTTACCTAACAGTGGCTACTGAACTGACAGACTGAACTAACAGTGTCTGCTGAACTGGAGGACTGAAGTAACATTGTCTGCTGAACTGGAGGGCTGACCTAACAGTGTTTGCTGAACTGGATTGCTTACCTAACAGTGCCTCCTGAACTGTAGGGGTGACCTTACAATGTCTGCGGAACTGGAGGGCTGAAAGGTTTAGCAGCCACTGCTAAGTAAACACTGGCTGGTGAACCGAAGGGCTGACCTAACAGCGTCTGGTGAACTGGAAGGTTTACCTAACAGTGGCTGGTGAACTGGAGGCCTGACCTACCAGTGTCTGAACTGAAAAGCTGAATTAACAGTGGCTGGTGTACTGGAGGGCTGACCTAACAGTGGCTAGTAACAATGTCTGCTGAACTGGAGGGCTAACCTACCCATGTCTGGTAAACTGGAGGGCTAACCTTAAAGTGTCTAGTGAACTGAAGGGCTGATCTTACAGTGTCTGCTGTACTGAAAGTCTGACCTAACAGTGTCTGCTGTACTGGAGGGCTGATCTAACAGTGTCTGTTTAACTGAAGGACTGAACTAACAGTGTCTGATGTACTGGAGGGCTGAACTTAAAGTTGAACTGGAGTCATTGTATGTTGTTTTACATTTTTGGCTATATCTTTCATCCAGGCTGTGTTTATTTTCTTAGTCACTGTTTTGGAAAACAGTCACCAACCGATAATCTGAAATATTAAAAATTGATTATTATTATGCTAGGAAAGGATTAGCTGGAAGGTGTTGGAAAAGCAGAAAAATTTGCTTCTTTCTATAAATAAATATTAGATAAAAGATGAACGAGAGCAGATACATATTGATTTAGTTCGAAATTATGTTTTTTATTTATTTGGATACGAATGAGAAACACAAGCATGCAGGGAAAATGTATGCAAAATGTGTTTCCCTACGGTTTACCGTTTTAATGTAGCCTTAAGGCGGATCAACGTACGATCAAGCGCCCATACACAGGCGAATCTCATCCAGAACGCTCAGTAATCTGTCAACCCTCGGGTGAAAAAAAATAGCGTAAACAGAATTTAAGGCCTTGTGTACACCATGCGAATTTATATGCGTGCTGCAATGATTTTTTTTTTCAGTATGCATAACCTGTTTCTTAATGGAAGATGTACATTAGCTATAGTTAGTTATGGTATTTGAGATTGAATAAAGACATAAGTCCATCCAGTCCAACCTACTCTGCAATACTCACATTTCCTGCCTTACAGATGATCAGATGATCCTGAGGAAGGCAAGAAAACAGTATGAAGGAAGGAAATGGGGTAGATCCCTTCTTGACTCCCAGTGGCAATAGAAACTCATCCAGCTATTTATGAAACTATCCAATGAATCTGCAATGACCACATCTAATAGAAGACAGTTCCAGAGTTTTACCGTGCAAGTGGACAGAGAGTAGGAATTTGTTTGATTGCAACTTACCAGGTATGCATAAACATTTGTAGCTTGTCCCAATACTGCGGCAGATACCGTGAGCGCATGGGCTAAGGGCACAGAAATCTACCAATTGACCACAGGTTGCTCCTGTATAACCCGGACTGCAACGGCAGGAATACGAGAGGCCAGTAGAAGAACAACTCCCATTATTGAGGCATGGAGAAAATGAACAAGGATCTACTTTCTCTTCACAGAAAGAACCCAGGAATCCTAGCAACAAAGAAATGTTTGACAGATAATGAAGGAAACATTTGCCCCATATAATTACTCATTCACTCCACTAGTTTTAAGCTTTTTCTTGAGACTTATTTTAACCATACTTTAAATTTTAAATTTAAAAGACTATCCAGTGGGAAGAAGAACTTCTTGCAAACTGTATCTTCCAATTGGTTAGGCCCAGGGCCAAAAGAGGGGCATAGCAACATCACAATAGTTCTCCTTTAATACTAACGAAACCTAACAAGCTATTTTGAGTTAGGATCTTAAATGCAAATCCCTGACTACAGAATACACTTACACATACTATAAATACATTGCATCATGCATAGAGCTTTATCATTATCCCAGGAGACTAAAGGGCCTTTCCCCCAAACTATATTACTGGACAATATGGAAAAAAGTATTAAATGATGGTGAAAAAATGCCAAATGTAGTCTTAATACTAGCATACTAGTATTTACTAATACTAAAGGTGCTCATACACTATATCTTACATGCCAATGTTCCCACGCATCCTGGATAACTACCCAACCCAATAACGTTTTAATTGTAAATCATTTTCCACTGGGCAAGGTCACAGGAACATTGGCAGATAAGAACCGCTGGGGTAGTAGACGTTACAGATGGAATGACAAATAAGTGTAAAGTCTAACAAATGTATGGCCACCTTATGCTTGTGAAGGTTCTCATTAATCCAGGTCATGGTATATCTGCTGTATTCAGGTCGATCAACTGGACTTAAAAGTTTAGTTCTAATCAGACTGGCTTTCTCAATTCAGAATGACTTGTACAAGAATCTGTTGGCAATTAAGTACCCTGGAAAGTCACAATTAGCTTATTACCATATGTAGCAGGGGTCTCAGAGAAATTAAGATGAATTTTCAAAAACACCGTATCCCTGTCTGCTTTAAACCAAACAACACACTGAGGCAGCAATTGGCACATCTACCTAAACAAAAGAAAAGCGACATCATACACGCGGTGCAGTGAAGAGTGCTCTGATTTGTATGTGGGGGAGACCAAATAGCAATTGCACCAACATATGGCCCAACACAGAAGAGACAATTCCTTGGGTCATGTTGTGTACCTGCATCTTAAGGAAAAAGGACATACCTTTGAAGATTGTAATGTCAACATCTTGGCAAAGGAACATGATTGGTTCAAAAGAGGTGTCAAGGAGGCCATTTATGTGTAAATAAAGAAACCAAGCCCGAATAGAGGTGGGGGGGTTTGGAACCAACTGTCTGCCATGTTCAATGCTGTTTTGACACCTTAGCACAAGCAAGAAAAAGTAGTGAGGTACACACTATTCCAGTGAATTTCTCTTTATTAATGAATCACAAAAAAACAACATTTCAGGGATTGCATTGTCCCCTTCATCAGGTTTTGACACCTTACCCTGGGCAGTTTCGATAGCACCTCTTAGCCTCAATGCATCCCCACCTTGCATTCAGATGGTCCCTAACACCTGGCTGTCATATGCTAATTGGGACTTTCCAGGGTACTTAATTGCCAGCAGAATCTTGTACAAGTCATTCTGAATTGAGAAAGCCAGTCGGATGACTAGCGAAATGTCTTCAAGAACTAGTATCTAACTGAATACAACATATATGGCCACCTTAAGCCTATTCATTGATAACCTTATAACTATATTTTCTCTGTATGCAATTTGTCCCTGCATAGCTGATTTGGTGTAGTCCCCATTACACTAAGATATTTAATACTTCTATGATTGAAACCAAACTATTTGTGCACATGAGACTGGTCTACTTTTGATCAAAGGCTTATACACGGTCATGTCATCTTCATTCATTTCCATGGTTATATTTGGAAAGGAAGCATTCCAACAAAAAGCTAATTAAGGTCTACACTTACCTTCAGGACAATGGCAGCTGAATCCACTCAGACTGCTTGTGCAGGTGGCTCCATTTCTGCATGGTTGTGGTGAGCAGTGATCCACAAGTGCCTCACAGTGTTCACCAGTGTAACCTGAATCAGAAATATAATAAATATAATCTTTGGGTTAATGGTTGCTATGTCTTTAGTACAGCCACTGGATACCAATTTGTAGAAGTTATAGGGACAATCACTGTAAATTTGCAGCAATAAAAAATAGTAGGTTTCAATGATGAACATTTTCAATCATGCTCCTTAGTATTAGTAGAGTAAAGGTAAACACACATATTCTTTTGATTGATGTGCCATGGGTTAGTGTGACTTTAACAATGCAACTGTGGGAGCTCTGGAAAAAAAGAAGTGCACGAAATTGCAAAAGCCAATGGACTGACCCAACTGGGGCTCTTTTGCATGACTTCTTAAAAAATTGCCAGTGATAAAGTCATGCAAAGAGTTTCAATGCAATTGTGACAGAGAGGTTGAAAGGATCAAGATAATTGAGACTTTTATTGATTTATCTTAGATTGACAGTCGATCATTTTAAATTTAATTGAAATGTAAACGGAACACACATAAATTGATGTAAATATGGCTAGCTTGAGTAACATACCAGGCAGGCAAGTGCAGGTAGCATTTTCCCCATTATGTCTCTGCAGAACATCAGTACAAGAGGCATTGTTCCGACAGGGGCTGAAATGGCAGGCGTCAAACTCCTCACAGTAGGAACCAATGTAACCAGCTTCACAATGACAGGAATATGTGTCCTGCAAGAAAACAAAGATGTTAAATGTCCATTGTAATGGTCAACTATACATGATGAAAAGAAATAAAGATTTAAGTCCCATAAGTCTATATTGGGCTATGCATTGATATAATGGAGCTGCACCCAGGCCAGTGATCAATTTTATGTAAGAGAGAGAGGAGAGAGAAAGGAGAGAGAAAGATAGAGAATGATTCTATTGCTATGTCAAACAGTGTTTTTAGCTCATTGGACACATGTTGCACTTTGTAAATCTAAATTATTTTATCATTTTACAGATTACAATTTGGCCACAGGAGGCACTGTTTCACTCTTCTGCTATTAAAGAGACATAATAGGCCACAATGATAACAAGCAATCAATAATCCACTGCTCAGTGTATGGCTTTATTTTCCTCCAACTGAGCATCTACCCAAGTGCACAATTAATAATCCAACTTCATATAGTAATGTGTTAGAGGTAGAGAAGGCAAGGTGCAGCATATACTGCCCAAATTGCTTTTTATTCCATGTTAAACCGACATGTGCAGTATTTCCTGCACCTTCGCCTTCTTTACTTCTAACACAATACTATTTGATGCACTGATAACAAACACTAGTTCAGTATGTTCAATATTGTTCTGTAGATTAATACTAAACAGAGATTCTATAAAAGTTTTTATCGTTTAAAATGATGCTAATTTTGCACCAACCAATCAGATCTTATTTAATATTTGAAAGCTAACATCTGATTGGTTGGGGCAAAATTAGCACCATTTTAATCATTAAGAACTTTTATTGAATAACCCTGAATAAATTTTATCCCAGGACTGATATCAGGTACAGGATGTAACTGTTGGGATGGCCCAGTGATTGAAGGTAACCCAGTCATCTATGCAGAACTGTAATGATGGTCGATAGACAGTGAAGAACTGCTACATCATCCTGCAAAACTACAATTCGCAGTATCCTTGTGTGCTGTATACAATTAGCCTTGCTTTCTCACTTCAGACCAGGGATGTCTAACCCATTGCTCTGTATGTTTGAAAATAAAATGGTTGTAGCCGTATTAGTCCTGTAACATATACTAAAAGATGAGTACTGTAGGATAAGGTGATCCCTTTTGTTTGGATTTCCGATCATTGCCCTTGGAAAAAGGTCTGTGCGTGTATAGCTAGCTTTAGGTGAATCAGTGGCTCAAAGTAGCACTAAGATACTAAGATAATCTCTAATGCTCCTTGTCTGCTTTGGGCAGTATATGATCTGCAAAAACAAAAAAAGGAGCACACAGCTCCGAAACATGTTGCTGAATACACAATAAAGTATTTTGCAGATCATATACTGCCGGAGGCTCCTCTACAAGCCTAGCACAATCTCAAAAGCGGTGTGGGTAGCCTGCATCTATTTGTTGATCCCTGTCTGATTCTGCCTCCCTGCAATTATATGGCATTGAGTTTGGATCTCCCATGATCCCATATGCTAAAGTAGAGATACACCGAATAGCAGTGCATGAACACCATAAACTGTCCTGATTAAGTACCCTACCAACTGCTGCAATAAACACCTACCTGGCATGTCTAACAGAAGATTTTAGGGGAGATGCAATATCCTGCGCTAACGTGAAAAAAGGGCAAAGCCATGCTACCTGATGTACTATTAAGGGTAGCATGGGTTTAACAGTAATTTTAAGCTGGGTATACACCATCAAATAATTTGGCCCAACCGACTGTCATTTCAGTGTATCAGGTGGGCGGGTTGAAATATTGGATGGTTTCTTTGGCCAGACGCAACAGACGTTTGTCTGAAGGAATGACCAAATGCGTTGGAAAACCACAACCGATGTCGTCCACTATTGTCGGTCGCAGCAAACTGACGTATGCAGCTACTCTTGCCATGACTGACAGGTCTTTGTCCTGGCCGACCAATTGGAAGAGCCGAATGGTCGGTGGGGACGAAGGATTGGAAGGTTTTTACCCAGATTTACGGTGCCTGCTCACTTTCTGTAGTTTTTGTAAAAAAGGCAATAAGTTAAAAGTTACATTTTGCTAAGTATGTATCTCCCTGTTTGATTTATAATATATATGTCTTTTGATTACCATTCTGTGCTGGACTTGCTGCCATAGGGTCAACCGTTGAGATCTGTGTCTCAATTACCCTAAATAACCTGAAATCTATCAGCATTGAGGTGGGATGCTGCATTCTCTGGTAATTCTCTCTATTACAGTTCTCAGTAGAAAGTATAATCCTGGCTTGGCAGCACCATGTACAAATAACAAGATTACTGATAACACATGGTGATACGGAGCCAGCAGGAAGCTGGTATTAGGCACAGCAAGATTAATCCCTACTTTCTGTATCATATTAAACTGGTGTCATTTATAAACAGCTTTGGGGATTCATTTCCAGCAGCTTCTTTATAGCTGCACAGCCACCAAGCAAGTTTATCTGTGGAAATGCTAAGGCTATGGCCCCACTAGAACGCACAAAATTGCGCACGCAATCGTTATCACACGATTGCGTGCACGATTCTTGTGCGTGTTTCGTTTGCGCATGCAATTTTGCAGTTTTCTGTTAACGCACCAAAAATGGTAAACGCATGCGTTGCCAAAACGCAAACGCATGCGCAATCACATAGGAAATCGCGTGGGATTATTGCGTTTCCGCAATTTCCATTATTACCAAATCGCATGCGCTATCGCGAGCGCAAAAACATGTAAGTGGGGCCTAGCCCTAAAGGATAACCTATAGGAAGCTGACATTTACTGCATTGGCACATGTAGCATTTTAATTACTGCGTTATTATTTCTCTAAGGTAAAATGCAGAGATCACATTAGCCATTTATCTGTATGTATCCTCTATATTTATTTCTCTACACAATTAATAATGCATTTATTTCTATGTTTTGCACCCCCTTGTATGACTTTTTGTATTATAATATTGTACAGTCCTGTGCCCCTAAAAGGAGCTATATAAATAAAAATATACAATACACACACAGTGAAAACACCACTGTCTGGTATACAATACCATTCAGATATTCCCAATAGGGATAGAAACTTTTTATATTTCTCAGACCCACATTTGAACAGTTCAATGCTTTTCATCTAAATGCTGCCGAACACAGTGATACCAATTCCATGTTGCCAGGCATTACTAACACTAATGTTATGTTTAAAAATAACTACACTGCAAGTAATTCACGTTATCAGAAAGTCAAGTGTCAACACATTATTATTGTGTTTGGAGTTTATGTAATAGGTGGATAGTTTGCTATAAACCTGTTCTAGTAAGGTTAGAGTAATAGAGGAACTAGTTGCTCTATAAAAAATGTATCCTGCTCTTACCTAGAAGAGCTGTAACCCTCCCAGGTGTGCAGCTCTCATTGGGAAAGGTGAGACTTGTTTTAGTTGGTGCACCAGTGAAAACATAGAAAGACAGCACTCTGCTGTTGTAAAAAAAATAAAAATCCACAAGAAGCCACAAGAAGCCAGCCCTCCGGTTCAAATAGTGACTGTTAAGTCAGCCCTCCTATTTAGTTTAGGCTAGTCTAACAGTGGCTGGAGGGCTGAACTAAGTGACCAGCCAGCGTTAAGTCATCCCTCCATTTCAACAGTCAGTGTTAAAGTGGGTACACACACTAACGGTAAAGGTACGTTACCATGGCCTTTATCGTTAGTGTGTGTAGCACCTCGCAATCATTTGGAAATGGGCAAAAATTTCCCTCGGCCACGGTTGTAAAGGGAGTCAGCCGCGGATGAGGAAAATTTAAATCCTGAGCGTTCTCCCTATGCTTTCTTCTTGCAGAATCTGTCTGTCATTTTTTGAAAAAATCTTTCAAGTTTGTATCCAGTTTAAAGGGTATGTCCACCCTAAAAATCATATTTTAATATATGATAGATTGGCTGAGAAGCAGGCAATCACAGGCGCGGTTAACGCGGTTGGGTATCTATCATATATTTAAAGAATTTTACGCTAGGTGGAAGGACAAGCAAGGATGGATCCGGATGGAGTTCCTGTTTAGGCGCTCTGAGGGAGGATGAAGGCTGCGTGGGAACGGATAAGGCATGGACTTGAGGTGATGTAAGAAAGCTTGGATATACACTGAGATGCCCATGGTCTGCAAAAAGAAGGTAGTAAAAACATATGTATCTTAAAATTGGCTGAATAATGGCCAATAACATGTTAAATTATGGTTGTGGGGGTGGACATTCCCTTTAAGTCAGCCCACCTCAACAAGCCACAACCACTTTTTTATAGAAGCTGCTTTAAAAAGTTTGTCTCAGGTTCCAAAAGGTCTAGAATCACCTCTGAACCATTAGTCAACATTTTAATTTTAGAGCTTCATTCCCTTTCTGCTGTTCTAGACCAATAAAAATGATAAAATGTAAAATGTTTCCATACAAATCCATGTAGTGTGTTAAATGGATCTGCTGATACTCGCACTTTGCCGATTTCTGACTTTTTTCCGATTTTTCAAAACCATAAAATTTGCTATTTGGGGGGCACAGGCAGTTTACAATTAGTGGGAGATTTTGCATATCCAGGATTTGTTTGTGTCAAAGGAGCAAACAAACAAGCAATTGGAAATATATATAGAAACAGGCAATTATTGCTGAAACTGCCTGCATCCAATCACCAGCCAATTTTTACTAGTCTAGCGCAATGAAAACCATGAATGGAAACACGACTTGTTGCTATGGGTTACTAAACTAAGTTGTGCTTTGTTTGTGCTTACAGCAATAAAAAGCCCAGCAAAAAATCCCTTGCATATGAAATCTTACATGATGACCTGTTTTGTTAGTTTTAATTTATATCTATGATATTTTCTTTTAATTTCATATTTTAAAACCAAAACACACATCTGTTGCGTTCCTCTGCTAGAACAGTGGTAAACACGCCACTCAATATCCAGTCATGGATGAATTATCAAGCAGAGCTGTGTATAGATTTGGCAGGACCCAGGACTTATATAAAATAATACAAGCCACTCCAGCCCCCAGCCAATTCCAAACTCCAATGCCAAATCCTTGCTAAATCTTATGTTTAAATCATAGGAAAACAACTTGCGATCAGAGTTTATAATTAGCTGTTTGGAAAGCAGGACATGCTGAAAAGAGACTTAAAGGGTATCTCCACTCAAAATGTATACTTACCCTTTTTCAGTTTAATTGAAGTATGGTAGTAAAGGAGCTATGGGGCATTTTATAAAGGAACGATGTTAGCGCAAAAAAATTACCGCCGCACATCGCGGCCGCGAAATAGCGCTATCGCCGTATTTATAACGGCGGCGCTATTCCCGCGATACTTATCGCGCCGCGATGTGCTGCGGTAATTTTAAGCCCCTTCGCGGCGATACTAATAGTATCGCCGCGAAGGGACTTAAAATCCCTTCCCGACGCCGCTCTAAGGGGGCGGGGCACACGCCCACACCCCCCGCGGCGGCAGCGGCGACCACCCGCCGCCCCACTTCCCAGCAGCCCCTCCCAACCCGTTCCCCGTTCGCGGCAATCTCGGAACGGGAGGCTAGAAGGGGCTGCCGGGAAGGCCGCAGCAGGTGGTCGCGACCACCCGCCGCGCACCCCCTCCCCGGCAACCCCTCCAAGCCCCCCCCCCGGCCGCTCCGGGGAGGGGACGGGAGGGAGCCGCTGGGGGGGGTGGAGGCTCCCTCCAGCGGGGCCCTGAGAAGGGCCTTTTGGGGCTTAGGGGTCCCGCAGCTCGAACCGGGACCCCCCTCCCCGGCCCTTACAAGGCCCTTGCGGCACTGACAAGTGCCTTTGGCGGGGGTCCCGCAGCTGAACCGGGACCCCCAGTGCGGCTCTTAAAAGAGCCCTTGGGCGACGTCTTCTTTCTTCCAGTCCCGGCGACACCAGCTCCGCCGAGGCGCCGACCCCCGAGAGGTACCCCGGCGGCCGCCAGGGGTACCCCCGGCGGGCGCCGGCGACCTCAACGAGGCCGAGTTTGCCGGCGTCTTGATCCGACGCGACGTCTTCGGGCTGGCGACACCAACCCCACTCAGGTCGCCGTATGCCAGGCAGACTCACTGCGGCCGCCAGTGAGCCCGCTGGCACCGCGCGCCTCAGCGGAGCCATGTTGCCCAGCCGCTTCTTTCTTCTTCTTTCAGCCATCTACTGCATGGCATCTGAGTTCCGCGGCGGAAAGCTCCTCTTTATATAGGTTTGCAGAAATCCATAATCCGTTTCTGATTGGTCAATTTTTAATACTTGCTTTACATTAACCAATCATTTCAGGAAAGTTCTGAAATCTGATTGTTAATGTAAGCAAGTATTAAAAATTGACCAATCAGAAACGGTTATGGTTTCTGCAAACCTATATAAGAGAGAGCTTTCCGCCGCGGAACTCAGATGCCATCGCAGTAGATGGCTGAGAAGAAGAAAGAAGCGGCTGGCAACATCGGCTCCGCTGAGGCCGGCGGTGCCAGCGGCTCACTGGCGGCCGCAGTGTCTGCCTGGCATCGGCGACCTGAGTGGGGTTGGTGTCGCCAGCCCGAAGACGTCGCGTCGGATCAAGACGCCGGCAACTCGGCCTCGTTGAGGTCGCCGGCGCCCGCCGGGGTACCCCTGGCGGCCGCAGGGGTACCTCTCGGGGGTCGGCGGCCTCGGCGGAGCTGGTGTCGCCGGGACTGGAAGAAAGAAGACGTCGCCCAAGGGCTCTTTTAAGACCGCACTGGGGGTCCCGGTTCAGCTGCGGGACCCCCGCCAAGGCACTTGTCAGTGCCGCAAGGGCCCTTGTAAGGGCCGGGGAGGGGGTCCCGGTTCGAGCTGCGGGACCCCCTAAGCCCCAAAAGCCCTTCTCAGGGCCCCGCTGGAGGGAGCCTCCACCCCCCCGCGCTCCCTCCCGTCCCCTCCCCGGGAGCGGCCGGGGCGGGGGCTTGGAGGGGTTGCCGGGGAGGGGGTGCGCGGCGGGTGGTCCGACCACCTGCTGCGGCCCCTTCCCGGCAGCCCCTTCTAGCCTCCGTTCCGAGATTGCCGCGAACGGGAACGGGTTGGGAGGGGCTCGGGATGGTGGCGGCGGCGGCGGCGGCGGGTGGTCGCCGCTGCCGCCGCGGGGGGGTGTGGGCGGGGTGGGCGTGTCCTCCGGGGCGGGTGCGACCACCCGCCGCGGTTTGCCTGCCCATCCCCTTCCTCGGTAGGTTATATCGGCTGACTTCGCCACCTTCAAGGTGGCGAAGTAAAACAGCCGATACTAGCCGAGCGAAACCAGTACCGCCGCTTTATAAATAGAAGCGGCGGTACCGGGTAAGTATCGGCGCGAAAGGTTAACGCTTCGTTAACTTTTCGCGGCCGTTTTCGGGGCTTTATAAATCGCGGTAAACGCGATTCATGCGTTAATGGCCGCGAAAACGGCCGCGAAAAGTTAACGAACCTTTATAAATATGCCCCTATGTCTTACCCATGTTTGCACTCCTCCGCTGTTCCTCTGAACACGCCCTTTCATTGTAAGCGTATAGAGTGCAAGGGAGCGTTGGGACCTGTCAGATGAACAGCAGGGGAGCACTATTGCGGGTAAGTTCTGTGTTCGTTCCTGTCTTCTGGCTGTTTAATTGAATAAATGGAGTAAGACATTTTAACATCCATTCTTCAATTAAACTGATAAAAGTATAAATTATGAGTGGAGATACCCTTTAACACTGCTTGAACAGACGTAACTACCACAGGGGTCCCTGGGAACTAGGGGGCCACAACTTCTTTTCCCACCACAGATACAGCCCCACCCCAGACAACTGCCGTGGATGAATTTGTGAGGGGGAAACCATTTTAGTTTCTAGTTAAACCACTGATTGCTTGAATCCTCTGCATTTATACAAGGTGTCTCTGCATTAGATTATATGTTATATTGAGAACCAGATTTTACATCTAATTTTTAAAGGGTGAGCTGTCAGCCCAATTCATGCAATAAATAAACATGTTTGCTTCTTGGTTAATGTAGCTAAAGCTATGTAATGAAGATGTTGCCATGGAATCTAGGCACTGTCAATCTCCAGCCTTGGTTAAACCTTATATATAAATCATTACAGAACTTTATCGCTTTGCTGTATGGCATAAGGTTCTATTAGTAACATTTCAGTCAAAGGCTTACATAGTTTTAAAATACCATAAACAAGAGGAGTCCAATATGGCAATGATTAACACCTTTTTTGGCAAATATTTCCCAGCACTTGAACAGCAAGTACAACACAGCAGGATCCTTGTCAGACGGATGAACATTTCTTATAACTCATACAGCGTACAAATGCACATCCGCATTACAGAACTGGGTGTTAAATAAAGGGCGTTGTAATACAGAGCGCAATGTTATAAATATGGACCATTGTTGCTAGGCTAATAACTGTGCTAATAACAGAGTGCTTTGTTTGGAACATTAACAGGCCACTAAAGCAGCCTACATAGAACTGAACCTTTATTACCAAGGACAGGGATTTTAAAAAAAGGCTAAAGGCCCATTCACACCTTAAATAATTATTGTCTGAAACCCCTCAAATGAAAAAAGTCTAACCTGAAATGCTGCCTAAGTTAGCAGCTGCCATTCATGGATGTAACAGATGACATCACAGCCAATGACCAATAGCTAGTCCCCTAGCTGCCTCCTCTGACAATGTAAAAGCTTGTAAAAAAGCTTGGATACCATGATATGGAAGCAGGAACCCTTTTGGATGGGGAGAGCATAATTTTTCTTCATAACAGATTAGCCATACATCTCTCAGCTTTATAACTATTGTAGTTTTGTTTTGTCTCATTTTTTAATGGCTGTGCAGACACTTAATCTGATTTTGTGCACTGCATAGAGTATTACATTCACCCAGATATTTTGTGTGTGCACTATTTTAACCTGTGTACGCAGGCCTTTTGAGTTGTGTGTGGAAGGAGGAGTGCACATTTTACCAGAGTGAACACTGGTAATGGGGCAACTGTACATGCAGGGTTGTAAAACAAAAGTCTCAGCATAGGTAGTGTGTTGAAAGTTTCAGTTTACTTTAGGAAAAATATATTTTTGCCATACAGACACAACGATAAATAAACTCTTTTTAATTCAGTCATCTACTCACCTCTGTACTTTTTGTAATGCACTTTCCTTTCCCATGGCATTGCAGCAACTCTGCTAATCCTCCCTCTGGCACACAATCGGTGATCTTTACCAACACAGTGAGCCGTAAAGCAACTATAGACTTACTAACAGAGTCATTGACAAACCCTAAGAATAGAACAGAATTCAGACTTAGAATTTAATATGTTTTAGAATTCCCCAAACCCCCATAAAAGAGAAAAGCTATGACCAGGCTAATCAGGTCTATCATTCTGTCAGAGCTCCACTGTGCAAACACCAGGCACCAAAATTAGCTGCTGTGAAAAATAGAAAGTGGTTCTGTGACAAACGATTGCAATCCTGGGTTCCGACCGCAGTGATACATCTTACTGGTAACCCAGCATGCACCTTACTCACTAACATAACTTATACATGTGTGGCACAAAAGCAATAGCCAGGTTCCCACAGTATCCATGCAGGATGGGCATATTGCTCTTACGTGTGGCTGTACCATGTAGTGCACGGATTAGTGCACATACGCTGTGGTGCAAATACATGTGACGATTTATTATGCTACACTCTTGTTGCACTTAATAAATGGGTTCAGGACCATTTTTCACTACTTGTGTGAACCATTTGTATACTTATTGCATCTAAGATGTGGCAGGATGTCCGGTCACCAGCACCACACTGAAAATATTCTGGCACATGCTAGTGCCCAGGGTGTGCAGTTATCTCTTCAACCTCAGGGGCAAGGGCAGCATTTCCAAGATAAGGATTTCTCTTGTGTCAAGCTCAGTGTATCACCAACATTTTAGCCACACCCTCTTTTAAAGGCCACTCCCATGTTAAAGTATACAGTATACTATTCATCATACTCTCCTTGCCCCTAGACTTTTTGTGCATGAATAATGCTCCTGATTATTTTAAATTATAAGGATATCAGAAGTCACCAAAGAATTCCACTACCATATTAAAGTATAATGAATAATAGTATAAACAATATTGCCATATAAATCCATGTACTTTCTGTCCTTGAATACATATTTACTATGTATAAGACCAGTGGTTAGTACTGTGGTTATAGCTGTACTACAGGGGTTAATTGATATGACTGATAAAGGAGCACACATCTCCAAAAATAAATGGCACACTTGTGCATGCAATTATAGTTTTTTGCAGTTATAATTCTGCCTGTGGCCTTCCTTACATGACGCTATAAGGACAATAACCATGAAGATGGCAAATTCCCTGTTGTGCTACTGTATGTGGTCTCTGTCCCCAAACAAGTACCGTAATACTTTTCATGTCTGCATCTTAGCTACCAATGTTTTAAATTTCCTTTCCAGACTGACATTCCTTACACTGTCCCAGAACTGTGGATAACCTTTAACCAGGACAATGGGGGTATCCTGTGCAACTGTAATTCTCCCCTTAAAATCACCCATGCCCTGCTGTTATATGCCCATTCAGCACTACAATTTCTACCAACAAATATGGCTATGCAGTATGCATATAAAAGTATATGTCAGACTTTCTTTGTTTTTTCAAAATTCCCCACAATAAGCCAGGCTCATTTACAGGATGATATTTCAGTATATCCACTAATGAACCCCCAGGGCTTTTCTGACAACCATAAAGCAGTTATTTTGGTTTATTTGAGGGCTGCACAGCTGCTAACTCAATATTTTGAACAGTTTACTAGGGAATCTGAAATATCAGTTTATTTTTTTCTTTAGTGTCTATTAGCCATTGATTACTGGTGTATTTATGAGGCCAATTATTTGTTAATACAATCTATAAATATATGTGTATATGATGCTATGTTAAAGGGTATCTCCACTGGTAAACTCCCCTTTTTTCTATTCAGTTTTAATGAAGAACGGGAGGTAAAGGAGCTGTGACTTACCTCCCGTTCTTCAATAAACCTTCTTCAGGAGCCAAGAATGAAAGGGAAGGAACATACCAATCTCTCATTCCTCCGCCGCTTTATCCTGACGGACCCTGTACTCTATGCCCGTGCGCATCGCATTTGCGCATAGACTACTTAGTCCAGAGATACCCTTTAAAGGGCATGTCCACCCCAAAATTTAACTTTTGATATGTGGTAGGGCATGCTCCCCCAGCCCCAACCGCATTAATATAATTGTTAGAAAGTCCCCCGATTCTTACTTACCTGCCCTCTCTCCTCCGCTGCAGTGTTCAGGCCCTCTGCTTGCATGGAATTGAAAGCAGGGGGCGGGACCGGCAGCTGCGTCCGTGATTGGCTGAGAGGCAGGGAGGGCTGCACTGAGCATGCCTCAAACCTTGATGAGGTTGAGGAAGTCTCAGGCACAGCATGAGTCACACACTGCTCCTACACAACAGTTTCCTGGACTTTGGAGGGGCACAGCAGGGGAACTATTTTGAGCAGGAATGTAAGGTAAGGATTGTTTTAAACTACTTGATGTGGCCAGTAAGGAGTTAAATTTTAGTTTTGGGGGTGGACATGCCCTTTAAGTAATAAGATAAAGTAATCTGCGGTTGCAGAGTTGGTAAAAGGAATTGGCTTCCTCCATGTGGTTAAACAGAGTTTGCAGTAACCTATGATTGGCTTTGTGAATGTACCATCACTGTAATAAATAACACAACCTGTCTGTATATCTTTTTACATTTTATAGTATGTTATTTTACTCACCAATAAAATAATTGTTTCCAAGACCTAACAGTTCTTCTGGAAGCACAAGACCTCCTGGTGCCTGAAGGAGTGTAACACTTCTCCCATCTATGAGAGAGCAGAGCTTGAATCCGCCAGATGTTACTTTCCACAGTAGAATCAAGGAGGCAGTTGGATCCTGAGTGATCCTTACAACACAGAGAAAAAAGAATTAGCTCATTCTAACACAGTATGGTAGACAAAGAGTTAACAAACATTGCCACAAATCTGCAGAATCTCTGTGGAGTTGCAAGAAAAGTGACCTATTTTAGTTATACGGAGTTCAGTATGAATTGTTTTAATGTAGTTCCCTCAGGGAACTAACTATATAGACACAAGGAACTCAAAGAAAAGGGAAGGTAAAGACCATGTTACACCAACAAAAAATGGAAAATTCCTTCTTTTTATTGTACTGTTTTCCCGTTTGATCTAATGTTTGGACAAAGATTATGTTGTGTAAATATTTACTTTCTTTTCTTTTTATTTATATTTCTGTAAAAGCAAAAAAAATACCCAAAATACTCTCAACCCAAATGTTGCCTAAGAGGGGCAGGAAAGAGAGAAATTACAGTAAAAGACAGAAAGGGGGGATTATTAAACAAGAAGGAATAAATTATAAAGTAAAAGAAAAAGGAAAGAGAGAAAAAAAGGAAAGAGAGAAATTACAGTAAAAGACAGAAAGGGGGGATTATTAAACGAGAAGGAATAAATTATAAAGTAAAAGAAAAAGGATAGCAACGGCCAGGAAAAAAATAAAAATTGCATGTAGTGTGCTATTCCACCAATTTATATTTTAGTAGTTACTGATACTGGGCATAGATAGAAAGCAATAGAACCTTAATATAAACCCCAGTCTAATAACCCCACAGAAACCAATCCACCAAGTATTGATTATAATTATTAGCAAATGTCTCATAGGGTATTATCAACTCTGGCCAAAATTAACCCAAGTTAACAAACCCCAAATAATGTTCTTAAACTAGTCATATGTGGACATTTTCCCAGGAGATTGTATATACCCAGTGGTAAATAATAGAGATGTGGGAATGCTAGACAAGCCTTTTTGTACTTTGTATGGGTATTGGATCTTTGATGCAGCTACTGAAATGTACCTATCTCTTTACTAGTAATTTTAACAAGACCCACAATACAGGCTGATGGGAAATTCCTACCCAAAATAGCAATTATATGATGTACAGTCATGTGAAAATTAGTAATTTGGTAAACATACAATGGCAATAGTTCAGTATTTCTGCCTGTGTAAGGTACCAATAAAGTGAAAGATACAGTTGTGTTTTATGTGGTATTTGTAATTTTGTCAAGACAGGGAAGGTTCTGGCCATTTTGGTGCCCTAAGCAATTCTGTCCTAGTAGTAAACCTTGCAGGTGAACAGGGGCCAACCAACTTAAAGAATCAGAGTAAGTGTACTGAACAGTGCTAGAATAATCAAGCTTAAGGTCATTACCCTCAGTAAAGACCAGAGCACTGATTGTTAGTTCTTCTGCATGTAATATAGAGCCTAGACCAGAGAGCACAGTGATATTGGTTATACAAATACCCCAGTACAGACCTGTGCAATGATTGCTAGCTCGTGGGCATGATCTTTACAATGTAGTATGGTAAATACGGAGCTGAAATGCATGGCTGCAAGTCTTTTAAGGTAGATAGGTAATCATTCTGTGTTTAGCTTTGTTTGCTCAACACATTTATCTGAATTGAATCGCTCACTTCACAATTGGTTAGCGTGACTTTAACCCCTAAGCTGCAGGGACTCAGCCACACCGCAAGATTGGTGGTCGGGCCACCAGCTGAATGTGTGTATGAAGCAAAGATACGTGCGACCAGCTTTTTAAAGGTCCAGTGCCCAATCAGCTGGTTAAAAAGAGCTGATCACAGGCTCTACATTGTGCAGAATTAGGATTTCCAATCATGTATGAATACAAAGTGTCAATAAAAGATGAAAACTACACGAAACTTAATATTCAACAGTGTATTACTCTCTGGATCCTTTTCCTAAAAAACAAAAAATTTTCCCCCCCAAGCTGTTGGCCTAGGTCACTTATTCCTAGAAATGGCCCTGATGCCAGATGTCTACATTTGCTTACTTCCCACTTCAGCTGTTTATTTATTGTGGCCTCTTCTTTCACACTTGCCTCCCAGATGTACCAGCTGTTATAACATTGCCTACTTCAGATGGGCATGTAGAAACACTGTCAGCATATAATTATTATTCTGTATACATTTACGCAGAATGGCCTTTTTCTATACTTATTCATTGGACGGTTATTTTTATTTTTTCATTTCAGACAAAAGCCTTTAATTTTCAAATCCAATAATTAGATGACTGTACATAATAACATAAGCATCTGTTTTAGATCAAAATAAAAAATACCAGGCTATTATCCACTTAAAAAATAAACAGGCCTTAAACGTAAAACAGCATGGTGGGGCATGACTAGATCTGTGCATTGAACAAGTAAATATTTTCAGATACAGAGTGCAGTCTATATACTGTACAACAAAAGGAGGAATTTGCATGTTGCCTATTTAAATCCTTTAAATAATTTTAGCAATAGAACTAGGTTTGCCATCCTACTGGTATTTTGCTGACCTGGACAGTAAACAAAGTTAGATAAAAACATTACTTACAGTATTTTGTTTTAAAGGCTCCAACACCATGCCCCAGTCTCACCTATGTCCTGTCTCATTAAAATGGTATTTTTTTGGGCAGGTGACAACCCAAGTACAACAGGTCTCAGACCAGGTACTTACTTTACAGATGTGTTTTCAGCCACTTCAAATGATACCAGCCTCCCTCCAGAAGAAGTGTTAGAGCTGGCATTACCGCATGCAATGTCTGGAATTATCTGCAGTGGGCAAAAGATTGTAAGAATCAATTCAGAGTCACTGATTAATGCTTTATCTTATCCACAAAACTTAGCATCAGTATAGTGGTCCTTTAAACATTGTAATTGAGCTTGGTGTATTTTATGGCTCTTCTAACCAAGCCCATTTAAACTCATTGCGGTTTACCCAAACATGACATGAAATCAGGTAAACCATGGGTACTCAACCCGATGCAGAACTTCAGGTCAAATCTCATTCCCAATAAATTTAGGCGATCACTCGATTTACCAACAGATGACTGCAAAAAGGTCAGATCTCCTCCCCAATTAACTTAGGTGATCACTCGATTCACCACCAGATGGCAGGTACTAGCAAAAGTGTGCCTGTTGGTGCAGAGTGGAAATTATGTGTGGTGCTATGTGTAGTTGCAGTGCTCACAGGAACCATCAGAAAACATCCAGGGGGGCCCAAATAAAATTAGCTTGAAGGTCCTAAAAAAGGCCCAAACATTTGCATCATATTACATGAACAAACACACATATACCACACATTTTACCTGCTAGCTAGAATATAGAGGGTCTAAGTGGAATGAACCTGCAGGTATGGGATCAGTCCCAGGCAATTTAAGACCCTATACAGTACCCAGATTAACATGCTATGTTCATTAGTATTTACCACAGCAAGTTCCCGATTTACAGTCACTATGGGGTTAGGATTTGGGAGCACAGGATACTGATTAAATATATATGTTAGGGGAGGTGTGGATAGAGGAGCTAAAAGCTCCTCACAGTGTATAACAAGAAATAGAGCCTTCTTATAACAGAAGGTACCTCAAAGCCTCATGTTATTATAATAGCATTGCCCTAATAATGTAACATATAAACACATATTTCTCACTTAAAGAAATGGGTGGGGGCATGCAAATTATCTAAATGTAGTTTTCATACATCCTAGAATAAAGCCATTTTCCTGACTTACAGACATTAGGAGCCCACGGTCATGCTTTAGCGATTCCTACCCAAGGGTTTGACCATGCAAGTGATTCATCTGCCCTTCCCTTACATCCATAGCTATAACACTATTGGATTAGGCAAACATTATATGGGTCACTTAAGGCAGTAGCAGAGTGATTTACTGAGGAGCCCTGCGGCTATGCAGCGCTCCTCTCAGCCCTTAACATTCCACTAACTGATTTACGGTCAGTTAGCGTGATGTTAAGGCCCTCTTTGCGGCGGCAGCACAAGTACCGGAAGAAGCACTCGCGCGGGCCGTTGCAAAATGATTTACCAGAGTTTGTGCGGCTCTTTAAACGTAAGTAAAGCTAATAGCTGGTGTTAAATACTTATGTGCAGGTGAGATTCACCCAGAGTCCCACTGCCTCTGGTAAATCCCGTACGGGAAATTTGCCCAGAGAGCTTGCGTCTCTGGGTGAATCTCCCTGTTAGAGTCATAAACCTTACCATATTTGCCCTGACTTCCAAAAACCACCTACCTGGCAGTTATAATTCATGAAGTCTAAGGCTGGATACACACCAGCAACCAACCCATCCTGCCGTGGATCAGTCGGCCGGAAATATTTAATTGTGTGGGTTGGCCAGCCGCGACCGAGTTCGTTCGCCCGTATCAGACAAACGTGTCCGCTGGTAAATCATAGCCTATCGTGCAGTTCCCTATGGGACCGAATGATCGGTCAGTTGCGCACAATGCTGACCACGGTCACTATTGCCGCGACCAACAGCCATTTGACGTGGCAGAGCTCTCGCTCAATGCAGGCACTTAGTAAGGACAAATGATAGTGTCAAGTGAATCTAGCCTAAGTGGTATTAACCTGCTGATCTGAGACATGCAAAGTCATTTTATCATATACAGACATCACTTCATGTCTTGCAAACAGAAACTGGATTGTCTCATTGCTTTGTATGGAGAGGGGAGGGGGGAGTAAATGCGAGTCTGAAGAATTTTCTAATTGGCTAAGTCTGTCACATGTTTTACAAACAGCACATAATTGGGTGTGATACAGGAAATTCCTTACACTTCCTGTCTTGTCATGTACAATGTCTAAGAGAATGTTTTGATTTACTAACAGTGTAAGATCAGAACCTCAATGGATGTTAGTAAAATTCCACTTAAAATAAAAATAAAAATAGGTGTGGCTAAACCTACCATTTTCAGTTTTCCATTCAAACTTAGGGGTCTCCAGTTAGGTAAGAATACTTTATTAATTGTATATCATTTGTTTTGTAACTCAGTAGTAGGTAGTAGTACTATACACTGTATAGTGTTATTTGTTATGGTGATTTTAATTAAATAGTGATAATTACACACATACATATAGACCTTTCCTATGTTTAATAGTGTTATATACCCCCTAATTACTTGCTCCTAAAAACTCAATGCAATCTCCATAAAAATATAAATTTATTGATATAATATAAGGGATATGGATCATGCATCTGGATTTTTAGCAACAATTTGTGTTTTTTACAGCAAGTGAAACACAATCAATGGGTTTTCAGTCCACTCGGGACTGAGTCAGGATCCTGACGATGGTCCCGAGTGGACTGAAACTCGTTAATTGTGTTTTGCTTGCTATAATAAACAGGAATTGTTGCTAAAAATCCAGATGAGTGCTTCATCTTCGTTGTTACTGTATTCTCCATGTTCCTTATGGCACCCGGGTAGACAACTATGGAAGTGAGAGTGCAGCCATTCTGATCATATGTTTATATATAGCCATGACTGAGCAGTCCTACTTTCCCTTTCAATTAGTTAAAAAAAATCGGCTTTGACAGGTGGGGCATTAGTGTAAGCGGCTGTCGTTATCAGCCCCTGCCTTCTTTTTTCATGCAGCATACACAGTACCGGTGAAAGTAAAGGTCGGCCAATACCAACAGCCATGCACGTTACAACCCCACCTGTCAAAGCCTATGGCTGCTCTTACCATTTACAAGGACTGCACTATCTTACCTGCCTTATACAAAAAAAGAATGTTAAACTATTGGTATAGATTCCCTTTAAAATCTATATAGAATCTGGTCAGGTCAGGTGGTCTCTTTGAAACATTACATTAGGAGAAAACCCTTTAAAAGCAACTCTTAAATACTTCCACAGAATGGCATCTTGTAGGACTAAATCAAGGAATCCCCCCCCCCCCCCCCCAGTATTTGTCTGTTTACAACACTTTATAAAAGGTTGCCATGACCACCTCATCCATTCAGTAACGGTCAATGGTCAAATTCAACAAGGTAATTAGTAGTCAAAACTTGTAGTACCTGGCCTTTATCAGCAGTCCTGCAGCACACATATGAATCACTGTGTAGCAATTAAATTTCATAGACACCCAGAATAGAATAGAAAAGTTAAAGCTGCAGCACTTTGAAACAAGTTTATTGATATATAGTGCGTGTGTATATCTGCAACAGAAAACTGTCATCTTAACAATCAACTTGTGAGCAGTGTGTTGTGATAGTTCAAGTTATTTTTTTAATTTATGCTGTCATTTTAAGTAAGTTTTACCATCTGGTATTGTTTTTATCTTGCTAATTAATCATAATAAATGCCTTCTAGTGTTATGACAACCATTTTATCCTATACCATTGGAATAGGCTGAAATCAGAATGATTTCAAAATATACAAATATACAACTTATACAAACTATATAAACTTACTTACAGAACTGAGATTACTATTTTAATATGGGATATTAAAAATGGGAGCTTAAACTACACTCCTGTAAATGCTAAGGTGACTCCATGTGAATACTGAAAGGAAGTGTGCCATTTGCAAAACATGTGACAGTCTTAGACAATCAAAAAAACTTTCTGTATACTACACAGGAAGTGATGTGTATGTAGGAAAGAGGATATAAAGGATGATACTTTGCATGTAGCTGGGAGGGAGAAATATGTGTTTATATGTTAGATTATTAGGGCAATGCTATTATAATAACATGAGACTGTGAACCTTCTGTTATAAGAAGATTTTATTTCATTTTATACACTGTGGGGAGCTTTTAACGCCCACATCACCTTAGCCTATAAAGCTAATCAGTATCCTGTGCTCCCAAGTCCTAACCCCATACCAACCCCATATCAACTGTAAATCTGGAACTTACTGTCATGAATACTAATTAGTACAAACATGTTAATCTGGATCCTGTTTAGAGTCTCAGGCCACCCAATGGTGCTGTTTTGTTTGCATCACACATTGTGGCAGGGTTACCACCCAAACAGAGACCATAGAACATAAAATAAAAGGAACTTTTTTAGACACTGGTAAGGGGGAGAACTATAAAAATGTATCTATGGGAAGGTATATAGTATAAATAATGTTAGAGATTTTGTTTGATTTCCAAATAAACTACATTTACTAAAACTTGGCAATACTGACTGCTGTGATTGGATGTTGGTGGAATAATAATGTACTGCAAACTGTCAAAACCAGTATGTGCCGGACCCCCTTATTGATTGGCAACATAGAGCATATAACTGCTAAGTGGCACTGGATCTCCAGCTCCACTGGTAAACTTTAACACTTGCAGTGCATGCCTTACCATCAATTAAATACCATGGTGGAAGCTGAATTTGCAGGGCTTGTTCTTCTCAATTAGGGAAGACCCAGGGGTGAGGACATATTATTTTAGGTCCTTACCCTGGTAATATCACAGAGAAAGTGGGGGGGAGAAAAGTTTGCTAGTGTATATTTTGTATGTGTTTTACATGAATGTATATGTACTAGAATGCTGGTCATTTCTCACCTGTACTTCATCCCATCTGAGAGTTTTAACCTTCTGTCCCACCCGAGGTCTCCAAGTTGGTAGTTCTAGTGCTGCTGGCGAATGAGACACTTCGATTTTGGGCTCAGTGGTTGAATGACTGAGTTCTATATTCTGTTGAGTAATGGTTTCTGAAAAATCTATAGGGGCATGTTCACATCGAGCCCCAGTGTGCCCTTCATTGCAGATACACAGGTAACCATCGCCAAGGATGCTGCAGTTTCCATGGTTACATGGGTTCTCACTACAAGGGTCTGTAACAAACTAGGAGAAAGAGAGAGAGATGGACAAAGACTTAGATTGTCTAATTCTACATGTGCATGTACACATACGGCATATATATATATAGATATATATATATATATATATATATACATATTATTCTTGATTGCTAGAGGACATGATGAGTAGCTATGTATCAGAATAAAGAATCTAACTTTACATAATCACATCCCATTATATCATTAGCAGCAGAAAACTATAATTTCTTACAGCTGCAGACAGCCATACACAGCATTATAGCAATAAATGAAAGGCACAAGACAAAGGATAATAGGACTACAGAGATAAGACTAGAGTACTCCTGTAACTGGCCAGAGAGAATATTTTAAAGGAGACTGGAAGTAGTGAAGGCATAGGGACAGACTGTGAATAATGTATTGTACAGGATATAGCACATGGTAGGTGCACAGCCAACCACAATTCTGCTTATCCTAATCTGAAAAGGTTAAACCAAAAAAAACACAGAACATTTATATGCAAAGGATGGTCCAGGACTGGTCCCTACAAACAGTCTGGACATAAAACATCAAGCTAAAACTAAAAATAACATATTATTGTTATTAATAATATATTAATAATATAATTGATTAGATTTCCAGTTTACTACATAGATATTCACTTGTAGTATTCTAGCTGTTGCCAAACTGCAAATCTCTACATGCACAATACATATACATAGAGTGCAACTAGTGACCCAAGATATAATACATACAAACAAAATTATCAGCTCATTTATAATGTGTCAAATCCTGTACAACAAAGCTTTTGTGTTCAGCCATGTTCTAGTTAGTGATGGTAATTTTAAGGCTATAAATATTTCAGTCCGACTGATAGTTCAGTGTATGGGTCGATCGGGTCAAAATTATTGCATGGATTTTCGGGCGTGTCTGACCGACCGTTCGTGCGAAAGGAAAATCGGACATGGTGGAAAACCACCTCCGATTGTGCAGTCCTCTATGAATTGCAGAAAACTGTCGGCCGCGGCCACTGTAAGCCAAACGCTTGGTCAGGAGGAAAAGTTGCTGGTGTTTATCAGCCATTAGGACTGATTGCAAGATAAAGCAAACTCTTTGTCTATGGCCACATTTACAGTACAAAGGGTGCAGCAACAATTAACTGCAGCAAGCTTCCAAAGGTAGAAAGTTCTTCCATAACAAAGCAATGTCCATTTTCAATCATCATAGACAAGCAACTCATAGATCCTGTTAAGGTTTTCACACACATCGTGGACCGCAGAATCCAGATAAGCCTACATGGGCCATTGCAGTGTGTTTAAAAGAAATGGAAAATACTGCCTAGTCCTCTAGAGAAAGAAGACTTTATGAGAACATTTGTTATCCTGTAGATCTCGGCTCCTTCTTTCCCAGTGTAATGTGCCTCCTCTCCAATATATCACCTCTTTTAATCACTAGTACAAATTGAGTCATTAGTCTCTCCTCCTCCATGTAGGCACAATGGGTTTCCTTTTTTTCTGTAAAAAATAACTTTCATCTTCTCTTTCCCTCATTCTTTATCCTCCAACATTTTCTGTTCTCCCCACTTAAAGGCACATTAAAATGCTGTGCGCTTGTGTGTGCTTTTGCCATCCACTTTCCCGCTTGTATCCGCTTTTACCAGCATTTGCACTTTGGTTTCCCAGGATATTATTGGTAAAAAGAAATTCGCATGTCATATTGATTGTGTTCGCTTTTCTATGCTCTTCCATAAAAACTTATTAAGTGCGATTTTGACAAAAAACAAAAATGGTTATGTTTTACATTTTTATTTCGCAACGCAGTGCAGAGTGGGGCCTATGTCCCGCAATTTACTTTCTAAATAAAATGTTATGCAGATTGCAAACCCCAAACGGTATGTAAACCTGCAGCAAAAATGCGGCTAGATTTTTAATGATTTAATTTTCAATCATCGATTCAATGTAATATCTGTTTAAGCTGCAATATTACCACCTGACATTCCAGAGATTGTTGGCTGGCACATTGCATAATGGGTAGCCAGGAATACACAATGGGACTTATTTAATAAGAGGTGCAAAATTTAGCCTGTGCTGGGTTCACACCAAGGTTCCAGCCTACTGATTATGCTGTGTACCGATACACAAAAATATTGTATGGTGTATAGATGCGACTATAGAGTGACTGATCTCCCTATAGGGCCAACAATAGGTCACAGTGAATTGTCGGCCGTGGTTACTTTTTCTGAGACCATGTGTACCCAGCTTGAATCTGCAACAACCAATAAGATGTTACTGATTGTTTTCTAACAGTAACCAATCAGATGTTACCTTTTTACTGGTTATGGAGACCAGTAAAAAGGTAACATCTGATTGGTTGCTGCAAATAAACAGCACTGGTACATTTTTGACCCTCACATTAAATAGGCCTATTTAAGTTTTCATTCTGTCTATATTTGATCCCTGTATTCACATATTCTTTATTTTCGTATAATTTTCGGTAAGTGAATGAGACTCCACAAGGAAATGCAATACAGAGTTTAATAATGCTTCTTTTTCCAGAAATGGTAGTATTCCCTTGTAAAAAGCTGAATGCATAATACAGGCTAGATACCGTATATACTCGAGTATAAGCCGACTCGAGTAAGCCGAGGCACCCATTTTTGCCTCAAAAATTAGAAAAATGATTGACCCGAGTATAAGCCGAGGGCTGGGGGGACAGTATGCCATGCAGACACCCACATTACCTTTTTACTATAGGTGGTTGGAAACTACAACTCCCAGCATCCAAGCATGCTGGGAGTTGTAGTTTCCAAACATCTACAGTGAAGAGGTATTAGGGTGGGGGACAGTATGCCATACAGTAACCCTAATACCTTTCCACTGGTAGATGTTTGGAAACTACAACTCCAGCATTTTGGATGCTGGGAGTTGTAGTTTCCAACCACCTATAGTAAAAAGGTATTGGGGTTACTGTATGGCATACTGCCCCACCCTAATACCTTTCCACTGTAGATGTTTGGAAACTACAACTCCCAGCATGCTTGGTTGCTGGGAGTTGTAGTTTCCAACCACCTATAGTAAAAAGAAAATGTGGGGTGTCTGCATGGCATACTGTCCCCCCAGCCCTCCCCCCAGTACCCCCAGCCCTCCCCCCCAGCCCCCCCAGCTCACTTACCGACCTGGTCTTCAGTCTTCCTCTCTCTGCAATCCAGAAGCAGCCGCGAGTCCGGCGGCAGTTCCCATTACTGCTTCGCGGCTGCGCGATGACGTCATCCCACCAGCGTGCGTGATGACGTCATCGCGCAACCGCGAAGAACTACTGGAACTGCCGGCCGGACTCGCGGCGGCCTTGATTGAAGGTAAGTTGCTACTGACTCGAGTATAAGCCGAGTCAAGGTTTTTAGGTTAATTTTTAAACCTAAAAACCTCGGCTTATACTCGAGTATATACGGTAATAAAAGGCCATCTTTATTTATTTTTAAAGCTTGGGATATGTGCTTTCGAGCCCAACTATAAGTGCAGCTAATGCACTGTTCAAATGGCCAGGTAACTGCTCCCTGCTTAATCCATGGCCTAGGCCAAGGGTATAAGGGTCCAAATGGATCACCCATGTCCAGTGATGCAGGAGACCTTCACTCCAGTAGGCACCAGGGAGTTTTTAAAGAGAGTCCAGCTTGGGAAATCTGGAGGCCTAAAGACTATTCCAAGAGAAATGTTAGTGCAATGCGTTATGGGATCCATTACCCTTTACTTATGTCCCTAGCCAGTAGACCGTATGATCTTGTCAGTAGACCTTGAAGACCCTTCCAAATGTCCCCCCTTGCTAGTAAATAAGAATAAATAAAAATGAATAGTGGTAAAATCAAGCA
Organism: Hymenochirus boettgeri; assembly: GCA_019447015.1. Lineage (NCBI taxonomy): Eukaryota > Metazoa > Chordata > Amphibia > Anura > Pipidae > Hymenochirus > Hymenochirus boettgeri. Next base: position 241,335,253 of record CM033473.1, read on the forward strand.
GCATGCCAACCGTACTAAGAGACAAAACTTTCTTATAGGGTGAAGGACAGGGTACAGAATGTTTTCTTTAATTACTTATATTTATTAAAAGCCCGGGGGTTGGTGCTTTCATGCCCAACACCACAGTGTACACACAAGTGCTTGTGTGGTGGTCTTCCCCTCTTGATCATCCAACCCAAACAGAACCTATGAAGAGGGTATCCATAGGACCTCCCTTTGCCAGGAGGCTTCGGAAAGGCCCTCCTATACTACCCTCCCCGTCGACCTGCCACCAGGAAGTCTCAAGGAAAGGCTTGATTGGAAGAGCTGGAGGTCCTAAAAAGGACCCAACCTGTCCCGCCACATACATGTACAAACAAAACAAATAACAATTAAGTGGGGAATAAGTGCTATAATGTGAATAAATAAGGTTGCCAATTAATCACGGCATATTCATCTAGGGAATGGCTCCAGTAAAACCATGTGCCCTTTGTGGACAGAAGTGCACAAGGGAGGTTTGGTCTTCCATGCACTTACTGCTTAAGGCTTGGATCATATTATGTAGTGTGCAGACTTATTATCTTCAGAATGGGGAGATCACCCCCACCAACAGAGGGAGAGCCTCTGTTCTGAGAAGGAAAGATACTACACTTGACCTTAGCCAAAGGCTACTAAGCAATGTTATCTTTAAACATAATTCATGTAAGGACTTATATATTGTTACCTAATACTAAATATTTAAAAAAAGGGGGGGGCATCACAAATTGATCAATTAGGTTAGGGAGAGTTTTATCTAGAGCTCCCTTTGTCATTCTAAAAATAACAATCAAGGCAGCCATGGCAAGTGCCTGAAAAATGAAGGACAGTAAACAGTTGAAGGGCAAAAGAAGATTGTAATTTAAACCAAAATATAATCTGGTTCAAGATCAAGAGACTCTGCACATTATTCATTGATTCTCAGTGTCTGCCAACTTTGTACTTTCTTGGTGACTCCTAACAATAGTTAGAATTTCCACCACTGTAATTTCCCAATTAACCCGCGCTGAGTTAAATAGAGCATTCTGCTTGCAGATACTTTTTATCTGTCAGTATTTCCTTAGTGGTAACAAAATTAATGTCAATTTCTTTAATGAATTTAGCAATTATTTACACATTGTTTTCATTTCATCTTGGCAATGCAATTTCCAAGGTTTTTTTATGCCTTGAATTATACGGTATTTTTATATACCGGATAAGAAACATGTCCCAATAGAGAAATCTAAACCCACATGTAGAAGATGTAGAATGCACAAGATTAAAGGTACCCTTTAACGTACCCATATGGAAATTGAAAATAAATGTAAAGCATCACACATGCAGAGGTCATTGATTCCTTTTTATTGTTTCCTATTTTCTTTCCCCTTACCCCATAATTATCTCTATCGTCATCTGCTCATTATCTTCCTTCTCCTACTATCCTTCTTTTGCCTTGACACAGTAAGAAAGAATGCAATTGCAGTCTTGTTCTTACAAACATCTAAATAGGGTTTTTTGTATGTCTCCCAATGGAACATAAAAAGGGTCAGAAAGAGATTTGTTGTTACATCAAGTTTAAAATATTTTCCCTTTTTGGGGAAAACATTTTATAACACTTTTTTTCTTTGTAAACTATTACTAATATTTCTGTATTACTTCCCAGTTTAATGTCTTAATGAACACCACGCCAAATTAAACAGTGTTATCAGTGTATTTGTAATTATCAATGCCAAATTTATTTACTGTTGTTATTTTTCTACCTTTACTCAGGACAGATGCTCAGTAGGAAAAAAATACTTAAAGCAAGAGAGTCAGCCTTTCATTAACAAGGAATTAAGCAAAGGCTTTCAGGCTACAAATGGCAAGTACTATAGCGTTAAGCCTGATACAAACATTAGATTTAGACAATAACACTATGTGTGTGACAGCTCACGTTGGTGTAGTTACTTGATCTGGCAGGACAGATCACAAACAATGCTGATGGGAGTAGCTACACATATATGATTATCGCCCTTTAAAGTTTCATTGATCGCTTTGTGTGACAGTATCGTATGAAGTATCAGACGGTAATGAAAGCAAGAATATGGTGCAAGAATGTGGTGACTAAACTAATTACAATTGGCCATATTATAAACCATTTCCTTTCATTGATCTATAGAGATACATCAGGATATAATGCAGGAATAAAACTATATAATTTACATGAAGACATTTGTGCGCTGGGCTTTTCTGCAATGTGATTTGCGTTTGCTGATTTTGCTACTTCCAAGCTTTCTGTGCCTCTCTTTCTATGTAGCATTTCTTGGCAGAGATAAACACATCTTATTTACTTCTTCAGTCTCTTCAGTTTATCTTCATCATTTATCTATCGATCTATTTTTACCCCTAATGAACTGGCACAGCCCAAACCCTTGAGGCACATGCACAGGTACGATTGTGCAGCTGCAAACGCTAAATGGCAGTACTAACATGTGAACAGGCTTTAGTAGTTTAAAACTGTAACCTGTGATAATAAGAAGAAATGACAGAACAGATTGTAAATGTAATTGTAAACAATAGATATTTGCCCACAGACTATAGCTATAGAGGGGAGCTATGTCATTTTTTTTTTTAACATACGTTATAAGGTAAAACCCTGTGTGATGCTTCAAGCAATTTAGAAGAAATTGGATTATTGACTTTAAAAGGAATAGAATAATCCTTGTAACTATATGCATCCATACTGCAAACACTCTAAAGGCATCATGTCCTATCCTAAAAACGAATGAACCTGCCAATAAGACAGTCTCACATTGTCAGTGTCAAACACCCTCCTCCTCCTCGTTCCTGGAGATGAAACCTCCTTTATTCTAATCTTAGTGGATGCCTGTGTGTCCTTAGGGAAGAGCTGTATGTGAACAAGTATCTGGAGAGTTTATTAAATCATTTCACCCAGCGAATGCCTTTTATCTGTTGTAATTAAAACTTAGCTAGCTAACATATCATGGCTGAGTTCCATTATTCCCCATATTAATTTAGTTGCCTTTATCGTTCTAGTTTTATAATACACTTCCTGTATACTGGATTCCAAAAATAAACTGCATATTCTAGATAATATTTGTATTACTTAAACACTGCTCTTTATACTGGATCTTGCTGGAACTTATACAAACAAGTCTCTTATGTATATTCCCTATCCTGCAGGGATGGGCACATATATACTTGTTAAACACTACACTGTATAAACAGAACACTTGTTAAATACCAACAGTACAGTGGTTTGCAAAAGTATTCAGCCCCTTGAAGTTTTCCACATTTTGTCACATTACTGCCACAAACAATCAATTTTATTGGAATTTTACGTGAAAGACTAATACAAAGTGGTGTACACGTGAGAAGTGGAACGAAAATCATACATGATTCCAAACATTTTTAACAAATCAATAACTGCAAAGTGGGGTGTGCGTAATTATTCGGCCCCCTGAGTCCATACTTTGTAGAACCACCTTTTGCTGCAATTACAGCTGCCAGTCTTTTAGGGTATGTCTCTACCAGCTTTGCACATCTAGAGACTGAAATCCTTGCCCATTCTACTTTGTAAAACAGCTCCAGCTCAGTCAGATTAGCTGGACAGCATTTGTGAACAGCAGTTTTCAGATCTTGCCACAGATTCTCGATTGGATTTAGATCTGGACTTTGACTGGGCCATGCTAACACATGGATATGTTTAGTTTTAAACCATTCCATTGTTGCCCTGGCTTTATGTTTAGGGTCGTTGTCCTGCTGGAAGGTGAACCTCCGCTCCTGTCTCAAGTCTTTTTCTGACTCCAAGAGGTTTTCTTCCAAGATTGCCCTGTATTTGGCTCCATCCATCTTCCCATCAACTCTGACCAGCTTCCCTGTCCCTGCACCCCCAGAGCATGATGCTGCCTCCACCATATTTGACAGTGGGGATGGTGTGTTCTGAGTGATGTGCAGTGTTAGTTTTTTGCCACACATAGCGTTTTGCATTTTGGCCAAAAAGTTCCATTTTGGTCTCATCTGACCAGAGCACCTTCTTCCACATGTTTGCTGTGTCCCCCACATGGCTTGTGGCAAACTGCAAACGAGACTTCCTATGCTTTTCTGTTAACAATGGCTTTCTTCTTGCCACTCTTCCATAAAGTGCAATTTTGTGCAGTGCACAACTAATAGATTCCCCCACCTGAGCTGTAGATCTCTGCAGCTCGTCCAGAGTCACCATGGGCCTCTTGACTTCATTTCTGATCAGCGCTCTCCTTGTTCGGCCTGTGAGTTTAGGTGGATGGCCTTGTCTTGGTAGGTTTACAGTTGTGCCATATTCCATCCATTTCTGAATGATCACTTGAACAGTGCTCCGTGGGATGTTCAAGGCTTTGGAAATCTTTTTGTAGCCTAAGCCTGCTTTCAATTTCTCAATAACTTTATCCCTGACCTGTCTGGTGTGTTCTTTGGACTTCATGGTGTTGTTGCTCCCAAGATTCTCTTAGACAACCTCTGAGGCCGTCACAAAGCAGCTGTATTTGTACTGACATTAGATTACACACAGGTGCACTCTATTTAGTCATTAGCACTCATCAGGCAATGTCTATGGGCAACTGACTGCACTCAGATCAAAGGGGGCTGAATAATTACGCACACCCCACTTTGCAGTTATTGATTTGTTAAAAATGTTTGGAATCCTGTATGATTTTCGTTCCACTTCTCCACTTTTATTGGTCTTTCACGTGGAATTCCAATAAAATTGATTCATGTTTGTGGCAGTGACAAAAATGTGGGGCCGAATACTTGCAAACCACTGTATATGCCATGGTTGATAAATAGTGTTGGAAATCGCCCTGTATTATTTAATATTTGTGGTATTTACCAATTACAGGTATTTATTAACCACAAAATATTTTATACCTCAAATGCATCATCATATATCTAAACATGTAGATGTGAATTGCAACAATGTTTTCACTGTTTAAATGAATTTATGTTGTAATACACAAACACTGTTGTTTTTATTTTATAACAAATGTACTGCACACCATATCCAAATGAACACTTTGGTGCATATTTATAAAAGTATACATTTTTCGCCTAGTTAATAACAGCGAACATCGCAGCGAAAACAACGCTTTTTGGGACTTCTTTTCGTGGTATTTATAAAAAAGCGGGGGAAAAAGAAAAACGCGAACAGGCGAAAAGTATCGCAGCGAAAACTTAACATGTCTACAAGATGACTGCATTGCGAAAACCATTAGACATAGCCAAACAAAAGTAGCTCCTCCCCACTCATTTTCTCTAGCCACAATGATAAGCTTAAGCTGCTTGTTTAAATAGTGTTTGTTATCAATCAAACTTTATTGTTCCTGTTTTTTAATTATGTGAAATTTGTAGCAAAAGAAGTGAAAACCACATCCAATCATTGTTACCGGCTAGCCAGCTGTTCAACATTTTAGCAAAAATTTACCAAAAATTGGGAGAATACAGAGAAAGAAAAATAATAAAGATGACAACACGCCTATTAACAACGTAAACGCGCATTTGAAAGGCAAACGGACAGAATGAGTTGTTTTAACACTACCAAAAAGCAGAGCATGAAGCACATACCCTGAATGCTAACAATTGGCCTCGCATTGTAAATGCAAAAATGAGCCTACATTGCAACCGCTAAAAAGCCCCAAGAAAAAAGGGGGTGTGGGTGCTTTCATGTGAAAGACAAAATAGCAGACCTAATTTAAATTCCAAGCTAAAAATGTGATGAAAAAGGAAAAAGAAATGTTACTTCACATTAAGTCATTGTGGAAAGTATACTAAAATTGAGCGAAAAATAAAAATCTACACCTTCACAGATGTGTCCAAAAAAACATGTTAAAATAGTAGTAAGATCATTTGTATGAATGTGTTGTAATTTTTGGGTGCATTAAAAATCATGAAAAACTCCAAAATATCAACAGACATGGTAAAAAGACTCAAGCTCGTGATAATATTCCGCTCCATTTAAAACACACTTTTCGCTTTTTATAAATCGCATTATGCCTTTTCGCTCAAATTACCATTGTGATGTATGGCGAAGTATGGCGAAAAGGGTTTTAGCGATAGGTCGCGGAAACATTTTCGCCACTCGTTAACACCACCTTTTTAAATCGTGTTAACTGGCTTCTTGGTGAAAAACCATCCGGAAAGCGAAAAGTTATCGCGACTTTTCCCTCGTTTATAAATATGCCCCTTTGTTTTCTTGGGATTGCATTTGGTTTATGGATGAATAGATTTATAACAGGCAGCATATTTTATATTTGAACTTGTTAAAAGTGTGTTATTTTCACTTGCCCTTTCAAACAACATACAATACAGAAAAGCTATACAGCACCATCTCCTGGTTGAAGATGTAAAGCCACCAGATATGTTTAACTGTGTGTTAAGAGCCCTAGGAGATGTTTCAGGCGATTAGAGGAATTCCAGAAATCAGTAATACCTCCTTAAACCTGCTATAAACTGGTTTGGTTCCTAGCTGATTTTTTTTTTATCTTTAGTTATTACAAACAAACTCCATTTATATCCTTTCTTGCCTGGCGCCATATTCGTTTCAGCATAAGAGAATGCAGTAATCCAACCAAATCAAGGAAATCCTCTATTAACCCTGCCATTGTAACAAACAGATTCCTATCCCTTCATATCACAATGCCTATAATCTCCTTGAGAATCTTATATGCTGACCCAGTTTTTCCCTGTAATGTTTAAAAAAGTGCAGCATACAAAGTAAAAACAATACAATTTAATAAAATATTACATGCACTTTCATGCACTCAACCTCATTACTTCATTACTATCAAACTTCCAAGGCATTGATTAGAATTCTGCATCAACCTCACTACACAATATAGTGGATAATGTACCCCCTATAGGGATATAAGTCACTGAGGAGTTACATGATAATCTAAAAGCACAACACGTTCATGTTACATAATTATGAGGCACCCCCACCTTAATCCCTACCAGTTGTAAAAAGGCTCATGTGGCAGACCCCCATTTGTGCCCAAACTCCATATAGCTTAAGATCGAACCCCCTGTCCCTCATTTCTTGCAAGCTTGTAGTGGCACATAAAACCCAACCCCTAATCCTTCACAAGGGCGGCCTGTTTTCATATCGGTTTATAGTATTTGAGGTTGAATAAAGACATACGTCCATCCAGTCCAACCCATCTAGCAATATCCTCATTTCCTGCCTAACTGTTGATCCAGAGGAAGGCTAAAAAAAACCACCAAATTTATGAAGGGGGGGAAAAATTCCTTCCTGACTCCAAGTGGCAATCGGAAATTTCCCTGGATCAACTCTACTTTATGTATCAATACCAGTAACTTGTAACATTCCTTGTTTGCAGAAACTCATCCAGCTTTTTTTTTTAAACTGACCAATGAACCTGCCATAACAACGTCCACTGGAAGACAGTTCCATAGCCTTACCGTTCTCACAGTGAAAAACCCTTCCCAACTTGAAGCCTAAATCTTTTTTCTTTCAAGTTAAGGTGGTCCTTGTTCCTCTGACATGTTTATGGTGAACATGCCCCAAATAGTTTATTGTATGGCCCGTTAATGTATTTATACACAGTAATCATATACCCACGCAAGCGCCTCTCCAGCGTACATAATTGTAAATTTTCGTCTCTCTTCAATTCAAGCTCCCCCAATCCCCTTATTAATTTAGTTGCCCCTCTCTGAACCCTTCCATTTTAAAGATGTCCTTTTGCAAACAGGATTCCAAAATTGACTGCATATTCCAAATGAGGCCTTACCAATGTTGTAAAGAGGGAGAATTACATTTTACTCCCTTGAATCCATACCTCTCTTTATACAAGACTATACCATGCTGGCTCTGGCTGTTGCTGCCTGGCACTGCTACCTTAAGTTTGTTATCCACCAAAACTCCAAGATCCCTTTCCAACAGGGATTCACTTACCACAGAGCCATTTATAGTATAATGAGGGCACAAGGATTTTTAAGTCCAAAATGCAAGTATTTATCAACATTGAATTTCATCTGCCACTTAGCAGCCCAATGTGACAATCTATCTAGATCCCCCTGCAACGATTGCACATCCTCTGAAGTTTTTAATGGTCGACAAAGTTTTGTGTCGTCAGCAAACACAGAAACCTTGCTGACAATACCCACTTCCAAATAATTAATAAATAGATTAAATAGAAGCGGCCCCAACACAGAACCCTGTGGCACCCCACTTAACACTTTAGTCCATAATGATGAAGCCCCATTTACAACTACTCTCTGCATCCTATTCATTAACCAATTTTCTATCCATGTACAAATGTGACTCCCCAGCTTATACATTAATCGCCTATGGGGGACTGTATCAAAAGCCTTTGCAAAATCCAAGTAAACTACATCTACTGCTATGCCAGAGTCTAAATTTCTACTTACTTCCTCATAAAAGCCAAGCAAGTTAGTTTGACAAGATCTATTCCTCCTAAATCCATGCTGGTTACTAGTTATAATGTCAGTCCTTGAAACATACTCTATAACATGTTCCCTTATTAAACTTTCCAGGATCTTCCCCACCACTGAAGTTAAACTTACAGGCCTGTAATTACCCGGCTGTGAACGACTACCCTTTTTGAATATTGGAATAAGATCAGCGTTTTTCCAATCCAGAGGCACACCTCCGAACATGAGGGAATCTGCAAAAATAAGAAACAATGGCCTAGATAAAACTGAACTTAGCTCCCTAAGTACACGTGGATGTATTTTATCCGGTCCAGGAGATTTATTAATATTAACCTTATTTAGTTCTTACTGTACCATATCCTCTGTTAACCAAAGTGCACTTGAATCTTTTATACCATTATTGCTACTATACTCTATGATATCTGTACTTGGATCTTCTACAGTGTATACAGAGGGTTAAAACATAAATCACAGTGCTCCAATATCCTCTAAAATCAATCTCTAAGCCAGATATCTCTAAGATATCTGTATATCAATCTCTAAGACATATCAATCTCTAAGACATGTAACCGTGCATATGTATATTATCTGACTTACATTGTCAGTATGGTGACCCGGGTGCGAGCCTGCCCCGGGTCCGTCACTGAAAATACAGCACTTGTCTCCCAACACTATCTGGTTCGGATACACACAGATAACCACGGGTTAAACTTACCCTAGTGGGTCTGTGGTCCGGGTGCTGCATGCCCCAGACCCGTCGCTACTGGTCCTCTGTAACACTCTACTAACCGACCACGAGGAGCTTCGGCGCACACCGGAATACAAGACATCTGCGACTCTTCAATTCAACAAACTTTATTCACACCAGTGACATAGCAAACAAGGAACTTCCGTAGCCTTACGCGATTCGAGCGTAACCTCCTCTCTTAGTCATAGGCTGAAAGGAACTGACGTACTCAGTGAAGTGCTTATATACCCACACAGCATAATCCAAAATGTTAACCCTTCATTATACAATATCCATATATGTGCAACATAATCCATAGTTAAAAACATTGTTTTGTATAACTTTTCAAACACTTCTACATAAATATTATTTGTGCAATATTCTACCCTATATTATACAAAGTCCTCCTATACCAAACAGAAAAAAATATTAATAAAACATAATAGCTATTATATACAATAATAATGTAATACATAGTTATTTAAATAAATTCTATGTATATATAAAAGTGCTATATGTGTAAATACACTATATATATATTAATTTGCTATATTTTATATGAAAATACTGTGTATATATCCTGGATTCCAAAATAAACTCATATCTAGATAATATTTGTATTACTAAACACTGCTCTTTATACTGGATCTTGCTGGAACTTATACAAACAAGTCTCTTATGTATTTCCCTATCCTGCAGGGATGGCACATATATACTTTTAACACTACACGTATAAACAGAACACTTGTTAAATACCACCAGTACAGTGGTTTGCAAAAGTATTCAGCCCCTTGAAGTTTTCCACATTTTGTCACATTACTGCCACAAACATCAATTTTATTGGAATTTTACGTGAAAGACTAATACAAAGTGGTGTACACGTGAGAAGTGGAACGAAAATCATACATGATTCCAAACATTTTTAACAAATCAATAACTGCAAAGTGGGGTGTGCGTAATTATTCGGCCCCTGAGTCCATACTTTGTAGAACCACCTTTGCGCAATTACAGCTCCAGTCTTTTAGGGTATGTCTCTACCACTTTGCACATCTAGAACTGAAATCCTTGCCCATTCTACTTTGTAAAACAGCTCCAGCTCAGTCAGATTGCTGGACAGCATTTGTAACAGCAGTTTTCAGATCTTGCCACAGATTCTCGATTGGATTTAGACTGGACTTTGACTGGGCCATGCTAACACATGGATATGTTTAGTTTTAAACCATTCCATTGTTGCCCTGGCTTTATTTTTAGGGTCGTTGTCCTGCTGGAAGGTGAACCTCCGCTCCGTCTCAAGTCTTTTTCGGACCTCCAAGAGGTTTTCTTCCAAGATTGCCCTGTATTTGGCTCCATCCATCTTCCCATCAACTCTGACCAGCTCCCTGTCCCTGCACCCCCAGAGCATGATGCTCTGCCTCCACCATATTTGACAGTGGGGATGGTGTGTTCTGAGTGATGTGCAGTGTTAGTTTTTTGCCACACATAGCGTTTTGCATTTTGGCCAAAAAGTTCCATTTTGGTCTCATCTGACCAGAGCACCTTCTTCCACATGTTTGCTGTGCCCCCACATGGCTTGTGGCAAACTGCAAACGAGACTTCCTATGCTTTTCTGTTACAATGGCTTTCTTCTTGCCACTCTTCCATAAAGTGCATTTTGTGCAGTGCACAACTAATAGATTCCCCCACCTGAGCTGTAGATCTCTGCAGCTCGTCCAGAGTCACCATGGGCCTCTTGACTTCATTTCTGATCAGCGCTCTCCTTGTTCGGCCTGTGAGTTTAGGTGGATGGCCTTGTCTTGGTAGGTTTACAGTTGTGCCATATTCCATCCATTTCTGAATGATCACTTGAACAGTGCTCGTGGGATGTTCAAGCTTTGGAAATCTTTTTGTAGCCTAAGCCTGCTTTCAATTTCTCAATAACTTTATCCCTGACCTTCTGGGTTGCTTTGGACTCTTGGTGTTGTTGCTCCCAAGATTCTCTTAGACAACCTCTGAGGCCGTCACAAGCAGCTGTATTTGTACTGACATTAGATTACACACATGGCACTCTATTTAGTCATTAGCACTCATCGGCAATGTCTATGGGCAACTGACTGCACTCAGATCAAAGGGGGCTGAATAATTACGCACACCCCACTTTGCAGTTATTGATTTGTAAAAATGTTTGGAATCCTGTATATTTTCGTTCCACTTCTCCACTTTTATTGGTCTTTCACGTGGAATTCCAATAAAATTGATTCTGTTTGTGGCAGTGACAAAAATGTGGGGCCGAATACTTGCAAACCACTGTATATGCCATGGTTGATAAATAGTGTGGAAATCGCCCTGTATATTTAATATTTGTGGTATTTACCAATTACAGGTATTTATTACCCACAAAAATTTTAACCTCAAATGCTCATCATATATCAAACATGTAGATGTGAATTGCAACAAATGTTTTCACTGTTTAAATGAATTTATGTTGTAATACACAAACACTGTTGTTTTTATTTTAACAAATGTACTGCACACCATATCCAAATGAACACTTTGGTGCATATTTATAAAAGTATACATTTTTCGCCTAGTTAATAACAGCGAACATCGCAGCGAAAACAACGCTTTTTGGGACTTCTTTTCGTGGTATTTATAAAAGCGGGGGAAAAGAAAAACGCGAACAGGCGAAAAGTATCGCAGCGAAAACTTAACATGTCTACAAGATGACTGCATTGCGAAAACCATTAGACATGCCAAACAAAAGTAGCTCCTCCCCCACTCATTTTCTCTAGCCACAGATTAGCTTAAGCTGCTTGTTTAAATAGTGTTTGTTATCAATCAAACTTTATTGTTCCTTTTTTTTAATTATGTGAAATTTGTAGCAAAGAAGTGAAAACCACATCCAATCATTGTTACCGGCTAGCCAGCTGTTCAACATTTTAGCAAAAATTTACCAAAAATTGGAGAATACAGAGAAAAAAAATAATAAAGATGACAACACGCCTATTAACAACGTAAACGCGCATTTGAAAGGCAACGGACAGAATGAGTTGTTTTAACACTACCAAAAACCAGAGCATGAAGCACATACCCTGAATGCTAACAATTGCCCTCGCATTGTAAATGCAAAATAGCCTACATTGCAACCGCTAAAAAGCCCCAAGAAAAAAGGGTGTGGGTGCTTTCATGTGAAAGACAAAATAGCAGACCTAATTTAAATTCCAAGCTAAAATGTGATGAAAAAGGAAAAAGAAATGTTACTCTCACTTAAGTCATTGTGGAAAGTTACTAAAATTGAGCGAAAAATAAAAATCTACACCTTCACAGATGTCCAAAAAAACATGTTAAAATAGTAGTAAGATCATTTGTATGAATGTGTTGTAATTTTTGGGTGCATTAAAAATCATGAAAAACTCCAAAATACAACAGACATGGTAAAAAGACTCAAGCTCGTGATAATATTCCGCTCCATTTAAAACACACTTTTCGCTTTTTATAAATCGCATTATGCCTTTTCGCTCAAATTACCATTGTGATGTATGGCGAAGTATGGCGAAAAGGGTTTTAGCGATGGTCCGGAAACATTTTCGCCACTCGTTAACACCACCTTTTTAAATCGTGTTAACTGCTTCTTGGTGAAAAACCATCCGAAAGCGAAAAGTTATCGCGACTTTTCCCTCGTTTATAATATGCCCCTTTGTTTTCTTGGGATTGCATTTGGTTTATGGATGAATAGATTTATAACAGGCAGCATATTTTATATTTGAACTTGTTAAATGTGTGTTATTTTCACTTGCCCTTTCAACCATACAATACAGAAAAGCTATACAGCACCATCTCCTGGTTGAAGATGTAAAGCCACCAGATATGTTTAACTGTGTGTTAAGAGCCCTAGGAGATGTTTCAGCGATTAAGGAATTCCAGAAATCATAATACCTCCTTAAACCTGCTATAAACTGGTTTGGTTCCTAGCTGATTTTTTTTTATCTTTAGTTATTACAAACAAACTCCATTTTATCCTTTCTTGCCTGGCGCCATATTCGTTTCAATCATAAGAGAATGCAGTATCCACCCAAATCAAGGAAATCCTCTATTAACCCTGCCATTGTAACAAACAGATTCCTATCCCTTCATATCACAATGCCTATAACTCCTTGAGAATCTTATATGCTGACCCAGTTTTTCCCTGTAATGTTTAAAAAAGTGCAGCATACAAAGTAAAAACAATACAATTTAATAAAATATTACATGCACTTTCATGCACTCAACCTCATTACTTCATTACTATCAAACTTCCAAGGCATTGATTAGAATTCTGCATCAACCTCACTACACAATATAGTGGATAATGTACCCCCTTAGGGATATAAGTCACTGAGGAGTTACATGATAATCTAAAAGCAAACACGTTCATGTTACATAATTATGAGGCACCCCCCACCTTAATCCCTACCAGTTGTAAAAAGGCTCATGTGGCAGACCCCCATTTGTGCCCAAACTCCATATAGCTTAAGATCGAACCCCCTGTCCCTCATTTCTTGCAAGCTTGTAGTGGCACATAAAACCCAACCCCTAATCCTTCACAAGGGCGGCCTGTTTTCATATCGGTTTTTAGTATTTGAGGTTGAATAAAGACATACGTCCATCCAGTCCAACCCATCTAGCAATATCCTCATTTCCTGCCTAACTGTTGTCCAGAGGAAGGCTAAAAAACACCAAAATTTATGAAGGGGGGGAAAAATTCCTTCCTGACTCCAAGTGGCAATCGGAAATTTCCCTGGATCAACTCTACTTTATGTATCAATACCAGTAACTGTAACATTCCTTGTTTGCAGAAACTCATCCACTTTTTTTTTTAAACTGCCAATGAACCTGCCATAACAACGTCCACTGGAAGACAGTTCCATAGCCTTACCGTTCTCACATGAAAACCCTTCCCAACTTGAAGCCTAAATCTTTTTTCTTCAAGTCTTAAGGGATGTCCTTGTGTCCTCTGACATGTTCTATTGTGAACAATGCCCCAAATAGTTTATTGTATGGCCCGTTAATGTATTTATACACAGTAATCATATACCCACGCAAGCGCCTCTCCAGCGTACATTGTAATTTTTCAGTCTCTCTTCATATTCAGCTCCCCCAATCCCCTTATTAATTTAGTTGCCCCTCTGAACCCTTTCCATTTTAAAGATGTCCTTTTGCAAACAGGATTCCAAAATTGCACTGCATATTCCAAATGAGGCCTTACCAATGCTTTGTAAGAGGAGAATTACATTTTACTCCCTTGAATCCATACCTCTCTTTATACAAGACTATACCATGCTGGCTCTGGCTGTTGCTGCCTGGCACTGCTACCTTAAGTTTGTTATCCACCAAAACTCCAAGATCCCTTCCAACGGGATTCACTTACCACGAGCCATTTATAGTATAATGAGGGCACAAGGATTTTTAAGTCCAAATGCAGTATTTATCAACATTGAATTTCATCTGCCACTTAGCGCCCAATGTGACAATCTATCTAGATCCCCCTGCAACGATTGCACATCCTCTGAAGTTTTTAATGGTCGACAAAGTTTTGTGTGGTCAGCAAACACAGAAACCTTGCTGACAATACCCACTTCCAAATAATTAATAAATAGATTAAATAGAAGCGGCCCCAACACAGAACCCTGTGGCACCCCACTTAACACTTTAGTCCATAATGATGAAGCCCCATTTACAACTACTCTCTGCATCCTTTCATTAACCAATTTTCTATCCATGTACAAATGTGACTCCCCAGCTTATACATTAATCGCCTATGGGGGACTGTATCAAAAGCCTTTGCAAAATCCAAGTAAACTACATCTACTGCTATGCCAGAGTCTAAATTTCTACTTACTCCTCATAAAAGCCAAGCAAGTTATTTTTGACAAGATCTATTCCTCCTAAATCCATGCTGGTTACTAGTTATAATGTCAGTCCTTGAAACATACTCTATAACATGTTCCCTTATTAACTTTCCAGGATCTTCCCCACCACTGAAGTTAACTTACAGGCCTGTATTACCCGCTGTGAACGACTACCCTTTTTGAATATTGGAATAAGATCAGCGTTTTTCCAATCCAGAGGCACACCTCCGAACATGAGGGAATCTGCAAAAATAAGAAACAAGGGCCTAGATAAAACTGAACTTAGCTCCCTAAGTACACGTGGATGTATTTTATCCGGTCCAGGAGATTATTAATATTAACCTTATTTGTTCTTACTGTACCATATCCTCTGTTAACCAAAGTGCACTTGAATCTTTTATACCATTATTGCTACTATACTCTATGATATCTGTACTTGGATCTTCTACAGTGTATACAGAGGGTTAAAACATAAATCACAGTGCTCCAATATCCTCTAAAATCAATCTCTAAGCCAGATATCTCTAAGATATCTTTATATCAATCTCTAAACATATCAATCTCTAGACATGTAACCGTGCTATGTATATATATCTGACTTACATTGTCAGTATGGTGACCCGGGTGCGAGCCTGCCCCGGGTCCGTCACTGAAAATACAGCACTTGTCTCCCAACACTATCTGGTTCGGATACACACAGATAACCACGGGTTAAACTTACCCTAGTGGGTCTGTGGTCCGGGTGCTGCATGCCCCAGACCCGTCGCTACTGGTCCTCTGTAACACTCTACTAACCGACCACGAGGAGCTTCGCGCACACCGGAATACAAGACATCTGCGACTCTTCAATTCAACAAACTTTATTCACACCAGTGACATAGCAAACAAGGAACTTCCTTAGCCTTACGCGATTCGAGCGTAACCTCCTCTCTTAGTCATAGGCTGAAAGGAACTGACGTACTCAGTGAATGCTTATATACCCACACAGCATATCCAAAATGTTAACCCTTCATTATACAATATCCATATATTTGCAACATAATCCATAGTTAAAAACATTGTTTTGTATAACTTTTCAAACACTTCTACATAAATATTATTTGTGCAATATTTACCCTATATTATACAAAGTCCTCCTATACCAAACAGAAAAAAATATTAATAAAACATAATAGCTATTATATACAATAATAATGTAATACATAGTTATTTAAATAAATTCTATGTATATATAAAAGTGCTATATGTGTAAATACACTATATATATATTAATTTGCTATATTTTATATGAAAATACTGTGTATATAAAGTGCTATTAATTCATAAAATACTTCTATGTATCCAAAAATTATAAAAAGATTAAAAAATTAGAAATTTCATTAGGAGTAAGGACATAACAATATCAAAAGTGCTAAAAGATTGTAGATATGTACCTAGGAGGGCAGAAGCACTTAAGCTGGGTACACACGATTAGATATTTCGGTCCGATCGACCGATAGTTCAGTGTATCGGTCGATCGGACCGAAATTATCGAATCCGAATGTGCCCATGTCCGATCGACCGTTCGTCCGAATCGGACGAAAGGACGATCGGACAGGGTGGAAAACCTCGTCCGATCGTGCGGTCCTCTATGGACCACACGATCGGTCGCGGTGACTATCGGACGCGGCTGCTTTTGCCGCGACCGACAGTCCTTCCTCCTGGCCGACCGTTCGAAAGTATCGAACGGTCGGTCAGGAGGAAAAATCGCTAGGTGTGTACCTAGCTTTAGAGACATCCTGTCCCCTAGTTTATATATGTCAAATCCCAAAGGCTCAGATAAGAAAAGCTGGTTATGTTAAAAAGGTACATTTAAATGTGGAGCAGTTCGATGCACCACATGTCAACATGTAAAAATAGGTAATTTATGTAGAAGTAAAACCACGGGATTGTTTTACAACTTTAATCAATATGCTAATTGTAATTTTACACATGTTCTGTATCTGCTAACATGCACCAAGTGTGGCATAGAGTATGTAGGGAGTACGAGCAGATCATTAAAGTTACGATTTAGAGAACACCGTAGAAATGTGATAAATAAAGAAGAGAGCAGCCCAATAGCGAGACACTTCCTCTCCTGTAATGGAGGGAGAGAAGAATATCTTCAAGTGCAGGTATTACAGTGGATACTCATAAAGAAAAGGAAAGGAGACAGAATAGTTCCCCTACGTAAAGCAGAGGTAAAATGGATTTTTAAACTGAAAACACGTATTCCCAATGGGTTAAATTCTGTATTTGACATAGCTTGTTTTGTATAAAACTTGTTTGGCATAAAGTTAGATACATAATAGTTTTGTTATGTATACTTCAAAAGAGATAAGACGATATATGTAACTAGTTTATTCAGTATTTATTGCATTGTTAATAGAATTTATTTACATAAATGAGGATTTTAGAATATTATAGGTTAACACCATAAGTTAATAATGAATTATGGATATCTTGTAAATTTATATATATGCACATATTCATTCCAGTACATAGCAATCAGTAGCAATATTCAAGTACCATCGGATGTCTTTATAAGACAGAATATTTATTATTATTACTCTTAATGAAATTTCTAATTTTTTAACCTTTTTATAATTTTAGGATACATAGAAGTTAGAACTCACTTTTTGGGATATTTTATGAATTAATAGCACATAGCACTTTATATACACAGTATTTTCATATAAAATATAGCAAATTAATATATATATATATATATAGTGTATTTACACATATAGCACTTTTATATATACACAGAATTTATTTATATATATATAGTATTTTATAGATAGGATATATTAGTGTGTAGAAATAACTATGTATCACATTATGACAAACAGTGTATTTTTGTATGTTATAGCTATTATGTTTTATTAAAGGGCATGTCCACCCCCAAAACTAAAATTTAACCCCTTACTGGCCACATTAAGTAGTTTAAAACAAGCCTTACCTTACATTTCTGCTCAAAATAGTTCCCCTGCTGTGCCCCTCCAAAGTCCAGGAAACTGCTGTTTAGGAGCAGTGTGTGACTCATGCTGTGGCTGAGTCTGCCTCAACCTCGTCAAGGTTTGAGGCATGCTCAGTGCAGCCCTCCTTCCCTCCCGTTTTTCTCTCCCTCCCCCTAACATCAAAACCTTTGGGTATGTGGTAGGGCATGCTCCCCCAGCCCCAAACGCATTAATATAATTGTTAGAAAGTCCCCCAATCTTCACTTACCTTCCCTCTCTCCTAAGCTCTTCAGAACTCCTGGCAGCCGTGACCGTGATTGTCTGCCTCTCATTTCCCTGCAAGCAGAGGGCCTGTGCAGTGCGGCGGAGGAAAGAGGGAAGGTAAGTAAGAATCAGGGGACTTTCTAACAATAATATTAATGCGGTTGGGGCTGGGGGAGCATGCCCTACCGCATATCAAAAGTTTTTATAAGGGGTGGACATGCCCTTTAATAATTTTTTCTGTTTGGTATAGGAGGACTTTGTATAATATAGGGTAGAATATTGCACAAATAATATTCATGTAGAAGTGTTTGAAAAGTTATACAAAATAATGTTTTTAACTATGGATTATGTTGCACACATATGGATATTGTATAATGAAGGGTTAACATTTTGGATTATGCTGTGTGGGTATATAAGCACTTCACTGAGTATGTCAGTTCCTTTCAGCCTATAACTAAGAGCGGAGGTTACGCTCGAAACGCATACGGCTATGGAAGTTCCTTGTTTGCTATGTCACTGGTGTGAATAAAGTTTGTTGAATTGAAGAGTCGCAGATGTCTTGTATTCCGGTGTGCGCCAAAGCTCCTCGTGGTCGGTTAGTAGAGTGTATACAGAGGGAAAAAATTATTCAAGACATTTTGCTTTATCGCCATCCTACGTAACTAACTTATCCCCATTAATTAATGGTGCCACATTCTCAGTCCTCATCTTCTTAATATTAATATACTTAAAAAAAAATGTAGGCTTAGTGATGCTTTGTTCAGCTATCCTAACTTCATTATTAATTTTAGCTAGTTTGATTGCTTTCTTACACTCCTTGTTACAATTTTTATAATCCCTAAAGGCCCTTTCCGTTCCCTTGGCCTTAAAGGTTTTAAATGCCTTTTTCTTCCTTTCCATTTGCCTCTTTACATCAGAATTCAGCCAAATGGGCGCGGATTTATTTTTTTTTACATTTATTCCCCAAGGGTATAAATTTAGATGTGAACTGGTTTGTCCATAGTACATTACATTAATATGAGAACTTGAGAATGCTCCTAAAATCTTCACAAACACTGATGCATACAGTAAAATTCTACTTATCTATGGAACACTTCCCAATATCATAAAATTCCTCTGCAAAATCCTTTCACACAGATCATGGAGCTTAAAAAACAAATTGTATTATGGGAACTATACTTTTTTTGCTCACTTTGACCATTAAATTAGAGATTCTAGTGGATAATGTACATCCTAATGTAAAGGCTTGTGGCTTTTATATGGTCATGGAACTCCTTGGTGACTTCTAATATCCTCACAATTTACAGTAGGGGAGTACATTATCCATTACCAGTATATTATAAACATAAACAGTACATTTTATTTAATGAAGTGGACCACCCATTGCAATCTCACCATTACATGATCACCATATCTTATGGCTTCAGGGTAGACAACCATCTATACATTTTCACAATGCCGTAACCCAGGGACTCTGTGCACTCCGATATAAACATATATACAGCAGCCAATACGGATAGATAACTTACAAAAGATTAGATGCATAACACTAACAGGAAGCCAACACTCCACATGGCTCAATTACGCCTGAAGCGCTTCGGGCAGACCGCTGCCCTTAATCATAGGCTTCATCCATCTATACATTTTTGAAAGTTTGTGAAAATCAAGTATTAATCTGCTTGTTCAGGCAGCCCGTAAAAAAAAATATTATGCACCCTGGTCTTGAAAAGTAAATGTAATCAGAGCTGGTGTCATGGTCTTGGCCACCTGCTACTTAGGCAAATGTCAAACAAGGTGATTTGAAGGCAGTGACACCAAGCTGACTGCTTCCATCTGATGTCACTGCACAGTTCCATCTGAATTACACTGTGCAGCCTGTTCGGAGCCATTTTTATGAAAATACTTTGGTTGGGGGCTATGGGGAACTTCTTGATGATTTCAACTACATGTAGGTTTAATGTTTGTTTGTTTTTCTTCATAGAACATGACTCACACACACAGTTCTGTGCATTTTAACAACACAGGATTCGTGTGACCCCTCTATGGGTCACACGCTTGCTTGCGCCAAACTGACAGCTTCGTCCTGGCCACAGCTTTAAATGTTGTACAATTCCATACTTTGAGAATAAATGTGGAGTTCTGATACCTTTTTTTGGCTAACAAAACAACAAAATTAACACTTTTATTCTCTTATTTATGACTAACACTGTACAAACCGTAACATTACTTTGAAGTAACATTTCTGAGTGTCCTGTAAGAATTCCATCCTTGTAAGATTTTGACATGTCTGTTTTATTTTTACATTTATATAACATAATAAGGTTTGTCTTACCTAGTTTTGAAAGGTATGTAAATGTAATTTAAAGGGGACGTTCAGTGCAAATACATATGCTTTTTAGAAAAAAGAGCAGTATTTTCCCATCCCAATGACCTTAATCTGCCCATTCAGCATTTTGTCTGTGTATAAATAAATGCAACCGAAATACTGACTTCCTGTTTGCAGGACCCCTAATAGAGACCGTTATGGTCTTGCCCTTGACCCAGCGCCTGGGTTGATTCAGTTGCTCAGTAGAGATCTGAGCATATTTGACCCATCCAACAGCCAATCAGTAGAAATTACTGTTGAGAACATTCCAAGGATGTGATGCATTCTGGGAAGAAGAAGGACCGTTAGAACCTGAAATCGCAGCTCACTAATGTCAACAGCAGGGAACAGCAAAGGGTATGAAATCAACTGATTTTTCAAAATGGGAGAGAATATGTAGAATAACTTAGAAGGCATTACACAAACTAACAATTTAACAAATATTGATCATTTCCACTGAACTGTCCCTTTAACTCTGTGGCTGCTGGCAGTAAGAAAGCTTGTGCATCTAAAAGTTGATTAACCATTTGGTTGCTGGAATGTTTGGTGCAGATTGTTGATTTGACCATTTTATTGACAGGGAGGGGGTCAAAGCCAGTAATAGTAAAATAGAAGCATTCATAAAGCCATTAAAATAATGTGTTGACAGCTGGATACAAATTATTTGCTTAAATTTGTTGCCGACAGGGTGGGCAAATTTGACTACCTGCTAAGTATAATTATGCCCCATTACCTAAGGAAGTTAGCATGAGCATGCCTGAGAATGCTGGTTAGGGGTTATGGTACATGATATGATTCCCAGCTAACTGCAATCAACATATATAGCGCCAACATTTTCCGTGGTGCTTTATAATTACACAGTCATAAATGTTAAATACTAGGAAAGTACATATAATCCAAAGCAATACATATTAAATACAATGGTAATGCATATAATATAGGTAGACAAAGTGATGAGTTAATTGACAATAATACCATGATACACAAGAAAAAAGGACTCCACCAGAAGGAAGTACAATTCTTCCCAGAACACATTAATGCTGTAGACCAAAACATCAAATTTACGGTACAAGGGAAGAGGTACAAAACAACAAACTGGCTTTCTTGGACTGCTTGGTAGAAGTCAAGGAAAATGTTAAACTGGAAGTAGAGGTTTACAGAAAACCAACACACACAGATCAGTATTTGATGTTTGACTCCCACCACCCTTTAGATCACAAGCTGGGTGTCATCAGAACCCTGCAACACAGAGCAGAGAACATTCCCACTAGCACAGAGACGAAGGCTACATAAATGAAACATCCCTTAAAACTTGTGGATATCCAGACTGGCCCTTTGTCAAAAGAAGTAGAAGGAAAGAAAAGAACACGTATACCAAAAGTGAAAGGGAAAAGCAAGACAGGAGAAAGAACATGGTCATCCCATATGTAGCAGGGGTCTCCGAGAAATTAAGAAGAATTTTCAAAAAACACCGTATCCCTGTCTGCTTTAAACCGAACAACACACTGAGGCAGCAACTGGTACATTTGAAAGACCCAATACCGAAACACAAGAAAAGCAACATCATATACGCAGTGCAGTGAAGAATGCTCTGATTTGTATGTGGGGGAGACCAAACAGCAACTGCATCAACGTATAGCCCAGAACAGAAGAGCCCATTCCTCGGGTCAGGACTCAGCCGTGTACCTGCATCTTAAGGAAAAAGGACATACCTTTGAAGATTGTAATGTTAACATATTGGCAAAGGAACGTGACTGGTTCAAGAGAGGTGTCAAGGAGGCCATTTATGTTAAAACAAAGAAAACAAGCCTAAATAGAGGTGGGGGGGTTCAACACCAACTGTCTGCCATGTACAATGTTGTTTTGACACCTTAACCTGGGCGTTCCTATAACACCTCTTAGCCACTATGCAATCATGCCCTTAACACCTGGCTGTGATATGCTAATTGGGATTTTCCAGAGTACATTAATTGCCACAGATTCTTGTACAAGTCATTCTGAATTGAGAAAGCCAGTCGGCTGACTAGCGAAACGTCTTCAAGAACTAAACTTCAAGTCCAGTTGATCTAATTGAATACAACAGATATACCATGACCTGGATGAATGAGAACCTTTACAAGCATAGATGAATGGGGGGAGATATGAGGTAAAGTGATTCGGTAGGCTGTAAGTAGATATGCAGTGGAGTTTTATTAGAAGGTAGGATCATGTTGGGTGATGTCAGAAGAGGTGGGTTTTCAGGTTGCGTTTGAAGATATTATGGGATGGTGAATGACGGACAGAGGGAGCAAGGAAGTTCCAGAGCAAAGGGGCAGCGCCAGCTATGGAAAGCAAATCGCACCTGAAAACGAACGTTTTTAGTGCGTTGCCGCAATTCCAATGATTTAAAAAAAACGCAAACGTAGAAAAATCACAGCAGTGTGGCCTAGCCCTAATGGATGAGTGAGCATAATATGCAATAGGTGTCAGGATGGGTTGATTGTTCATAGACGTTAAGGGAGAGAGGCCTAGATTTGGGTGGATATCACCAGAATATAAGTCCCCTTAATCAGGAGTCATGGCAAGTGAACACCAGAAGCTTGCTGGAAAACTTCCTTGTTGAATACACCATGTTCAGCCTATGTACAGAAGTAACAGCAATGTCTGTAAATCCTGGGAACCTTTCTATCCATCCTTCTAAGGGGTAATTGACTATTGGCTTTTTCCTTATCAATAAATTACTACAATAAATTACTACTATTAAAACAACCAAAGCTAAATAACCACTTAAGCAATCTTGGATTCATAGCAAGGTCTGCAAATTAAAGAGATGACTAAGAAAAAAGCATCTGTGCATTCAAAACACCTCTAAAAACACATGCCTGCTTGTCAAATATTCATAGCTGAACTGATTTACCTAAAAGCTCACTTACTTACATTCCATGGTTCCCAAAACATACTGCTAGGATTTTATTTGATATACCGCCACAAATTAAAGCAATTTTCTGTGAATCCTAACTATATGCTAAAATATGCTAAATATTTAAAGAGACACTTTATAATATAATATAAAATAGAGACACCACTATTTGGATATTAATTAATGTGGCTTGAAAAAGCCAAATTACTGTTCTATTTCTTTTTCTTCTTCTTCCGTTTTATTCTTCCGCATTTTGGACCATATCCAAAATGTGCGCGGCATATAGGAGAATTGTGCTATCTTCTAGCTAGGGAAACTGCGGAAGCGTTACGGTGTTATCGGCGAATTTCCGGACATTTTTTCACCATAGACTATAATGGTAACAATCCTCAAATGTGGATATTTCAAAACAGTTTGTTTCATGGTCATAAATACAAATGGTGATACCCCCAACCCCCCACACAGACACAGGTACACCCACCTACTGACCTACCTTTCCATTCCCATGGAAGACATATTTAAAGGGTAACTAAATTAAAAAAAACTAATTTATATTTATCCTCAATAAAAGATAGTTTTATGGTTGTAAACACAAAAAAAGGCATACCCCCTCAACCAGACCCAGGTGCACACACCTACTGATCTACTTATCCATTACTGTGGCAGCCATACTTAAAGAGTCACTAAAGTCAAAAAAGCTAATTTTTATCAATAATCAAAAAAGGTTGTTTTTTTAACCCCCAACGTGATACAGGTATACATACCTACTGACCTACCCCTCCATTACAGTTGCAGCCATACTTACAGGGTAACTAAAGTAAAAAAAAAACTAATTTTGACCAATCATCAAAAAAGTTTGTTTTTTTTTAACCCCCAACCCGACACAGGTACACACACCTACTGATCTACTAATCCATTACTATGGCAGCCATACCTAAAGGGTAACTAAAGTAAAAAAAACTAATTTTGATCAATAATCAAAGGTTTGTTTTTTTTCACTTCCAACCTGATCCAGACACACACACCTACTGACCCACCCTTCCATTTCCATGGCAGCCATATTTAAAGGGTAACTATAGTCAAAAAAACACATTTTGACCAATCATCAAAAAAGTTACAGGGAGATTTAATAAAAGTTCTTATGGTTTAAAATGGTGCTAATTTTGCCCCAACCAATCAGATGTTATCTTTCAAATGTTAAATAAGATCTGATTGGTTGGGGCTAAATTAGCACCATTTTAAACGATAAGAACTTTTATTGAATAACCCTGATAGTATTTTATCCCCCAACCTGATATGAATACACACACACACTAACTGACCTACCTTTAATGCATGTGACATATTTAAAGGGTAAGTAAAAAACAACAATGTCCTCTTCATTGGCATTATTGAGTTTTAAAATCTGCAGCACAAACACACAAATTCCCTTCTAAAATGCAGTCTTTCAAGCCAAATTCAAAGTTTATACTTAAACTTTCCCTTTCTAGTTCTATTCTAATTTCTTATCTATCTGACATTTTTATCTGCCCAATATCAATAGGAAGATGCCGTGATCATGCATGCATGATCATTTGTGCATGCATGGGCCCCTTAAGTCCCTTAGAGGGGGAATGATGTATATAGCTGAGTACACACAGATTCCATTGGATTCTGTTATCTGCTAAAGATGTGGCTACACACAGTCCTAACCTGAGTAAAAGGAGTTTTGCTCTGGTGACCAAACTTTACCGAGTTGCTAGGCAGTTTTAGAGTTAAAGTCATGCTAATTGATTGGCTATCGGTTAGCACAACTTCTTGCGAAAAAACACCTGCACACACCTTCGCACATGGGTTTCGCAAGACACCCACGCATTTGGCGCTCTAGATTTAATATGGTTTTTAGTTAATAGGCGCAAGGCCGCAAACGCGATATTGAATTGCAGATAGGAGATTTTCCTTGAGCGATTGTGGCTCTGGGTAAATCTCTCCCATATGGTTTACTCTAGGCTCCCATAACAGGCTAATCCTGTTGGACCCAATTGGATTGTCTCATTCTCGAATCCAGCTTTAGATTTTCCATTCCAGAAACAGCACATAGGCTGTGGTGGTACTGCCAAAAAATATGATATCTGCTTCCACAAATGAAAGCGCACTAAGCGCACAAAGTCCGTCAGCACTTGGCAGAGGAGCGAGAGATCAGATAAGTTCTCTAACTTCATTCCCAGCTCCTGCAGATTTACGGGAGGTAAGACACAGCTTCTTTACCTCCTGTTCTTCCATAAAACTGACTACAAAAATGTATTTTACCAGTGGAGACACCCTTTAATAATTAGCAATCTTATTATCTTCAGTAGCTAGCCAGAGACTGATGCAGTCTGCATAATGCTTCTTGTATTAATAAAGAGAAGCCATTTTTCTGTTCATCAAAAGGCAAGGTGGGGGACAACGTTTCTAGTTTCCCATCCTTTCTGCATAAAACAGCATTTGTAGTCACAGCGTGGTTTGGATCTGCACAAAGGATCAAATTTAAAGGGTATCTATATTTTCAAAAATTGAATTTTCAAAAACTATACAATTAGATAGTGTAAAGCTCCATTACTCCAACACATTTTTCAGATTTGAAATCCGAGCTGTAGATTCTCAGAAATCTTCATTTTAAATACAGGGAAAGACTTACCATTAAAACAAGGTATGCTAATTTGTGTCCCTCCAGTGACCTCTTAGCAGGATCTCCCAAAACATGTCAAATCATTTATGAATACAACCCCAAATATAATGATCTGATTAATCATATTGGTCTGCTGTCTGTCTAATCTATCTGTCTGTGTATCTATCTATCTGATTCTATCTATTTCTGTCCATCTATCTCTCTGTCTATTTATCTTATTCATGTATGTCTATGTCTATCTATAAATCATGGTATTCCAAGGTGTTTGGTAACTTGCTTGTCAGAAGGGAGAAGTGTCTCACACAGAAGCAGCACTTGATATGCATGGGGATGCCTGTAACTGGGCATACCTAGAAGTTCTAAGTGCCGGGGGCATTAGCTTTGGGCACTATCTAATGAATGAGGGGCCAGTGATGTATTTAGGCAGAAATTACTATATTTCTAAATGATGTAGGCAGACACAGATATGAGAGCAGCAGCATTTAAAAGCTTGTAAATTATGAAATGCAGTAAGCAAAAGTTGTTTTGATGAGTACGGCGACCCTTTAAGCTACCCATTTACCTAGTAAGATTACCAGACGATCTACCAATTGTTACAATAATACTTGCACAAACCAAAATAGTATGGTTTCTCTAGGTCCAATTTGATAGTTGGGCACCTTTTTAAGTTCTTCCTCCAATCGCCACATCAACTTTGTGAAGAACAAACTCCTGTCAGGTTTGCATCTTAGACAGGAGCTTCCGAGGAGACGTCAGATCTAATCACAGCTGGAAGAAGGAGATTTGCAAGGAAAAGTATATAAATGGCTTAAAGGGATGGGTTTGGGGAAACTGCTTGGTGTTGTGCTTCCTGTCATCTTAGTATCCCTCAGCACTGAAATCAAGAAATGCATACACTGTCAATTTATATAATGTAAAAAAAAACAAACCACAAAAAAAGTCTGCAAAAAAAGACTGTTTATTTTAATACAGAACTGGTTTAAAACTAGCAAATGTTTCTCGCCATGGTTTGTGTAGAAAATTATTATATGCCTTGTTTATAAAGCCTTAGTAATTTGCCTAGTTACTGTATGTCTTGCCACCCAAGATGAGGTTTAAGGCAAATATCTAAGTGTGTATGATGACTTTAGACTGATCACTTTACCCCGCATAATAATTAGGTGAAGGCTATATACCTGTCAGGAAAAACCTCTGCCAGCATACCTTCCAACATTTACCCTGTACACGAATGTGCATGCACTCATAGTGCAAGGGAGCATGGATATCGGCACCTGTCAGAGGAAACACCGGAAGATGCATGATCGTGGGTAAGTTGTAAGGCTTCACTCCTGGCTCCTGATGTGTTAATTAAAGAAAGTGAGGTAAGACATAGCTCCTTTACCTCCCGTTCTTCAATTAAAGGAAATAATGATTTTTCATTTTGGGCAATGGGGATACCCTTTAATTATTCCAGGTTGTACTATTGTTTTATGGAGGAGTGAAAAGCTAGCCATGAATGAGTATATATTTCTTTTTAATTGATTAGTAAATTTTAATCCTTTAAAGCTCTGCCTTTTTAAATCGATTTTTGGCATTGATGGAAAGTGAACGATATCAAGTATGTCTGTTGTATTCAGTTAGATCAACTGGACTTAAAGTTAAGTTCTTGAAGACGTTTCGCTAGTAATCCGACTGGCTTTCTCAATTCAGAATGACTTGTACAAGAATCTTTTGGCAATTATGTACCCTGGAAAGTCCCAATTAGCATATCACAGCCAGGTGTTAGGGACCTTCTAAATGCAAGGCGTGGATGCATTGAGGCGGTGTGTTATCGAAATTGCCCAGAGTAAGGTGTCTAAACAGCATTGTACATGGCAGACAGTTGGTGTTGAACCCCCCCATCTCTATTCCGGCTTGGTTTCTTAATCTCCTTGACACCTCTCTTGAACCAGTCATGTTCCTTTGCCAAGATGTTGACATTACAATCTTCAAATGTATGTCCTTTTTCCTTAAGGTGCAGGTACACGGCTGAGTCTTGACCCGAGGACTGACTCTTCACCAACTGTCTGCTATGTACAATCAGGGTTATTCAATAAAAGTTCTTATCGTTTAAAATGGTGCTAGTTTTGCCCCATCCAATCAGATGTTAGCTTTCAAATGTTAAAAAGGATCTGATTGGTTGAGGCAAAATTAGCACCATTTTGAACGATAAGAACTTTAATTGAATCTCCCTGAATGTGTTCAATTTCAATGACATGCTTTAAAAAAAAAAAACCTGTATTTTCTCATTTCAATGACCAAATTCTGCCTAGCCAGCAGTTTCTCAGAATATAAACAAATGCTTCAAAAGTACTAACTTCCTGTTTGAAGGACCCCTAATAGTGTACATTATGGTCTCAGTCACTGGTTGATTCAGTTTCTCAGTAAAGACCTGAGAATATTTGGTCCATCCAACAGTAGAAATTACTGTTAGAAGCATTGCAAGCAAGTGTATATCCTGGACAAAAGGAATAATTATTATTGAACCTGATATTGCAGCTCACTACTGGGCACAGCAAAGGATATGAAATGAATTGATAAAACTGAAGACAACATGTAGAATACCTATGTATGTTTGTGCAATATAGATAAATAAATTAAATAATGGTGGCTTTTTTCCCACTAAACATCCACTTTAAGCTAACTACTCCAACCCCCATACAGTGTACCATTGGTATTTCCAAAATATAGTGTATTACTATAAAAACACCTAGAGATGCCTGTGCGTTTAAACCAATCCATCCATCAGAATAAATATTACATGAGAAGGCACGTCACACCCAGAAGAGCAATGTAAAACCAGATAAGTAACTAAACGAAAGCAGCAGAATCAACGAAGCACTATAATTTATTATATAAGATCATATACCCAATGGTGGTTGAATGACTATGGTGGGATTTTCATCAATAGTGACTTCCTGACACAGATACTGGGCATGTTTAGTCCTGTTTGTGACTTTGTGCTGTTAAACTATATAGATTAATGTACCCCAGGGAAAGAAGAAAATTACATTTTAGTAGCCTGGGTACATCATAGTAACATAGTAATTAAGGTTGAATAAAGACATACGTCCATCAAGTCCAACCTATTCACCCCCCTTTTTTTTTTTTAACCCTACCTAACAGTTGATCCAGAGGAAGGCAAAAAACCCCAGCTAAAAAGGGGGGGAAAATTCCTTCCTGACTCCAAGCGGCAATCGGAAAGTATCCCTGGATCAACCAGATCTATATTCATTAATACCAGTAATTCTAAATATTTTTTAGTTTTAGAAACTTATCCAGGCCTTTTTTAAAGCTATTCAATGAACTTGCCATTACCACTTCTGCTGGAAGACAGTACCACAGTTTCACCGTTCTCACTGTAAAGAAACCCCTCCTAACCTGAAGATGAAACTTCTTTTCTTCCAACCTTAGAGGATGTCCATGAGTCCTCTGATATGCCTTGTTAGTAAACAATGCACCAGAGAGTTCATTGTATGGCCCATTAATATATTTGTATAAGGTTATCATGTCCCCACGCAAACGTCGCTTCTCCAATGTAAACAGCCCTAACTTGTCTAATCTGCCTGCATATTCAAGCCCCTCCATTCCCCTTATTAATTTAGTTGCCCTTCTCTGAACTGCTTCCATTTCCAAGATGTCCCTTTTGTATATGGGATTCCAAAACTACACCGCATATTCCAAATGAGGCCTTACCAGTGCCTTGTAAAGAGGGAGAATAATATTTTTCTCTCTTGAATCTATTCCCCTTTTTATACAAGACAATATCTTGCTAGCTCTAGCCGTTGCTACCTGGCATTGTTTGCTATAGCTAAGTCTGTTACCTACCAGAGCCCCCAAATCTCTTTCCATTACAGATGCACTTAACACAGAGTTATTTATGGTGTAGGTGGCACAGGGATTATTAAATCCCAAATGCATCACCTTACATTTATCAACATTGAATCTCATCTGCCATTCTACTGCCCATTTTGATAATCTATCTAGGTCTGCTTGCAGCACTTGCACATCATTGGAAGTTTCCAAAGCTCTGCATAGTTTAGTGTCATCAGCAAACAGAGACCTTGCTCTCAATGCCCCTTTCTAAGTCATTTATAAACAGATTAAACAGAAGCGGCCCCAGTACAGAACCCTGAGGCACTCCGCTTAGAACTTTAGCCCACATAGATGTAGCTCCATTAACCACCACTCTCTGTTTGCGATCCAATAATCCAATAACCAGTTCTCTATCCATGAACAAATGTTTTCTTCAAGGCCAACAGTCCTCAGTTTATACATTAGTCGCCTATGTGGCACACACATCAAAAGGGAGGAGATAGTTTGAGTGCTTAATTGCCAATAAGCTGGCCATTGTGGGCAGCACTAATGTTTTTAAACACTGTCTACAAAGTCCTGGGTTTGAATCGTACCTTAGTCACATCTGCAAGTGGTTTGTATGTTTTCCCTCTGCTAGCGTGGGTTTCCTCTGGGCATTCGGGTTTCTCCCACAAACATAAAGACATACTGATAGGTTGTATGTGAGGTAAAACCGTGATAGCACTCCTCCCGTTCCTCTGACAGGTCCCGATGCGCCCTTCCAATATATGTGCATGCGCTGGTACGGTACAGCTGAGTACACACAAGCAGATATTTTCATATATGTTTTTGTGGGCGTCCAAGATCTATGTCGATTGGACAAATGGGTGATCAGACATGCAGGACCCCGCGATTAGTCGTGGTTAACTGCGGGCCACGGCTACTTTAGATTATTAATTTATAAAGTTATCTGTTTTGATTTCTTTGAATGTGTGGATTAATTAGGCTGTTACCCACATCCAATGTAAATTTAATTTCCTTGACTGGTGGCTTGTCAGTTATCTGCTTGCAACCTCAACTGCTATTTTTACCAGTATATTACATGCATTTGCAACTAGATATATAATAATAAGTTCTATTCCTTTCCGGCAAAGATATCTGCCTCCTCCGTCTGCTCAATGAGCTGTTTACAAGCTTAAACATGTGCAGAAGAGGCAGCAGCAGCAGGGTAAACAGCATTCAATCACTGGCTGTGATGTCAATTGTTACAGCCTTGATTGACCGCTGGCCCAGCTTACTCTGCAAGAAAGGGGAAAATAATTATCTTTAAAGGGCTAGGCCACACTCCATTTTTAACGTGATCTGGCCATGAACCTAATGCGCCTTAAAAAGCATATGCTAGTGTTGGGCAATTGGTCTTGCGCAATGCGATGTGACCTGATTTTCAGAGCGCATGCGTTCACCATTTTTTGCGGATCGCATATGGTCCAATAGCACAACACTGTGTGGATCGCAGTGCAAGCAGAGAACCTCACACCCAATTTTCAGTCCAATGATGTCCGGTATATTGTGGCCTCACCCTAATTATTTTTTTAGAATAAAAGGTAGTAAAGTGCAAAATATGTCAGTTGGGATTGGGTTGTAAACATAACAGTTTTGTTTCAAGGGGGGACATGCCTTTTAATATAACAATACTTATTTTCTCTACTAAGTTCCTAAGAGTTGCTCTTGCTTTTGTACAGTGTGCTGATAATCCTCCGCTTTAGGCATAAATTGCACTGTCAGCGCATTGTAGTGTGTTTAGATTGCACAGCTCAGGCAGGGGTGTAACTACCAGGGGAGCAACCACTGGGGGGCCCGGGAGCCAAGGGGCACCCAATTTTCTTATTTTTCCTATGACAAATAAAGCCTCCTCACAGAAAAAAACGGTGGATGAAGCAGATAGGGGCCCCATCATAGTTTTGCAGGGGGCCCAGTGATTCCTAGTAACGTCACTAGGCTCAGGTACAGCTGCGGCTGTAGATATTCCAGAAGGCTGCAGAAACTAATAGCTTTCCTCTTCCATCTATAAGGGTGGCCAGATTGTGCAGCCACTTTGCTCATAATTATAAAAGTAAAGCTAATTGTGTAAATATTTAATTTCCCTACAAAAAGCTTCTATTTCCACCAAAAGAATTTAGGACCCAGCATGCAGCCCCATGTACATTTATTCATAATGCTGTCTGCCCTGCTCACAAAACCTCACTACAGAATAAATTGGTAAAGATTACATTTTAGATACATTTAGACAAATTTCCTTTATCTGCAATTCAATTAACACAGGTAAGGAAATCTCTATACTTGGGGACATAGTGGCATCATCTATTGCCTGTGTATCTGCTTTTCTATCCTGTCACCCTGCATCTGATGGAGTTTTCTAAGACAGGCACTTTGATTAGTGTCTTCTGACTGACTTGTGTTTAAGTGAAACTGCCAGCTCATTCGCCAATTATACTGTAATAAACATGACAGATTGCATTTGAACGGCACATGAAGCAAGTCACAGGTGCAAACCGAGAACTTTAGCACTTCATAGCTACAGCCTACAGAATGTTTTTTTTATGTTTGTGTGTTTGTCTTCCTTTCCATGGAATTCCATTATTTTAGGCTAATCTAAACACAGTAGAAACCATTTACATGCAAATGGAACTACTCAATGAATGCTAATATTGGAATATTGATTCTATTCATGCACACATTTCAGTCAAGTAAGGTTCCAGAGAAATAGTCAGTCTGAGGCTAAGGCCACAATGTAACGCTTCCCAGCAGATCGGTGCTCTAGAGCATGTAGTCGTGCAATGCTGGAGGGTGGAGATGGGGCAGATAAGGTGGTAAAGGAAGATAGATTTGTAAGGGTCACCAGGGGAAGTAGGGGACAAGGATAGGGGCGCTTCTTCCCAGTTGGTCGATCCCAACAGATTTGTTGTGTTAGGCGAAGATGTGGAGGACGATGGCTCGGAAGCAGCATGTATGGAGCGGGCCATGCCCTTGAGCACCCAGAGGACGGCCATCTCCAATACAAGGGAGGGAGAACTGGGGGCTAGGAAGGATAGGCAGGTGGTAGTGGTAGGGGACACCATTATTAGAAGGGTAGATAGGGTAATCTGTCGCCAAGACCCTGCATGCCGAACAGTGTGTTGTCTGCCTGGTGCTGGGGTTCAGTATGTGGTGGATCGTGTAGACAGATTATTGGGTGGGGCTGGGAGTGACCCAGCGGTCTTGGTTCACATTGGTACCAATGACAAAGTTAGAGGTGGAGGTGAGGTCCTTAAAAATGATTTCCGAGGATTAGGGGCCAAGTTAAAAGCAAGGACCTCCAGGGTAGTGATTTCAGAAATACTACCGCAGCCACGTGCTACGCTAGGGAGACAACGGGAGCTCAGGAGTATAAATGTGTGGCTAAGAGGGTGGTGTAAGGAGATGGGGTTTGGGTTTTTAGAAAACTGGGCTGATTTTTCTGTTGGCTACAGGCTCTTTAGTAGAGACGGATTGCACCTCAATGGTGATGGTGCAGCTGTTTTGGGGGAGAAGATGGCTAGGGGGTTGGAGGATATTTTAAACTAGGTATGGGGGGGAGGGAACGTTGAACTACACAGGGGTAGATAGAGAAGTTAGGGATCAGGGGGCTATTAACACAACGGAGGGAGAAGGGGGAGGGGGGAGCATAGAGGATAAGGAGGCATGTACGACCATGTATGGAAG
Source organism: Hymenochirus boettgeri (assembly GCA_019447015.1). Lineage (NCBI taxonomy): Eukaryota > Metazoa > Chordata > Amphibia > Anura > Pipidae > Hymenochirus > Hymenochirus boettgeri. The sequence continues at coordinate 241,368,990 of CM033473.1, forward strand.
TAAATCAATTGATAATCTAAAATGTATGTTTACAAATGCAAGAAGTCTGGCTGGAAAAACCGGTGAACTTGAAATAATAGCTTTAAAGGAAAGGTATGATGTAATTGGTATAGCAGAATCATGGCTTAATGATTCACACGACTGGACAGTAAATATTGAAGGATACTCCTTATTTAGACATGACAGAGTTAATAAGAAAGGAGGAGGAGTATGTATGTATGTTAAACAGGAATTGAAGCCAAATTTAAAAGATGGAAAAGATGGGGGAGTAAACGATACGGCAGAAACATTATGGGTGGAACTGTGTACAGGAAGCAAGAAGGTAGGTAAATTAATTGTTGGAGTATGTTATAAGCCGCCAAATGCCGGGGAGGAGGTGGAAATGAATCTCCATATGCAGTTGGCGAAGGCTGCTGGTATGGGGCATGTTCTGGTCATGGGGGATTTTAACTACCCTGACATAGATTGGAGTAAGGGAACTGCCAGCACCTCAAAAGGTATAAAGTTCTTAAATTTCCTATATGAGCATTTTCTTTCACAGATGGTACGGAAACAATTAGACAAAGTTAATATCAATAAAGCCCCAGGACCAGATGCATTGCATCCTCGGATTTTAAAGGAGCTTAGTTCAGTTCTATCTAGACCACTGTTTCTCATCTTTTCAGATTCGCTTTTGTCTGGGGATGTGCTGCTGGATTGGAAAAAAGCCAATTTAATACCAATATTCAAAAAAGGTAGTCGTTCACAGCCTGGAAACTATAGACCTGTAAGCCTAACATCAGTGGTAGGGAAGGTGATGGAAACCTTGTTAAGGGATCATATCCTTGACTTTGTTTCCAGGGATCATCTTATTAGTAGTAGTCAGCATGGATTTATGAGAAATAGTGTCAGACAAATTTAATTGGTTTTTATGAAGAAGTGAGTAAGAAGCTAGATTCAGGCACAGCAGTGGATGTGGTATATTTGGATTTTGCAAAAGCTTTTGATACTGTGCCACATAAGCGACTAATGTATAAACTGAGGACTGTTGGCCTTGAAGGTTATTGGACCGCAAACAGAGAGTGGTGGTTAATGGAGCTACATCTATGTGGGCTAAAGTTCTAAGCGGAGTGCCTCAGGGTTCTGTACTCGGGCCGCTTCTGTTTAATCTGTTTATAAATGACTTAGAAGAGGGCATTGAGAGCAAGGTCTCAGTATTTGCTGATGACACTAAACGATGCAGAGCTTTGGAAACTTCCAATGATGTGCAAGTGCTGCAAGCAGACCTAGATAGATTATCACAATGGGCAGCAGAATGGCAGATGAGATTCAATGTTGATAAATGTAAGGTGATGCATTTGGGATTTCATAATCCCTGTGCCACCTACACCATAAATAACTCTGTGTTAAGTGCATCTGTAATGGAAAAAGATTTGGGGGTTCTGGTAGATAACAGACTTAGCCATAGCAAACAATGCAAGTTAGCAACGGCTAGAGCTAGCAAGATATTCTCTTGTATAAAAGGGGGAATAGATTCAAGAGAGAAAAATATTATTCTCCCTCTTTACAAGATTTCTTCAAGACTGTGTCTTTGTATGTGTTTATTTCTGCACTCTACCATTTATATTAGTGTGTGTATTGCTGAAATGTACATTTAGGGCACGGCCACACTGCAACGCACCTGAATCGCACACGATTTACATGTGTTTGCGCTTGGGATTTGTCCATTGTCATTATGAAAACACATGCATTACCAAATTGCTGACACATCGCAAGATTTTGGTGTGTTGCTGCGATTTTAATACAATTGAAAAATAAAAATCGCCTTAAAAACGTGCTTGTGTAGCCTAAAAATTACAAGTGTAATGCAAGCTGCATTGATTTCAGTTTAGCCACACAGCATGTATTTAATGCTGTGGCCCCACTTAAGTGCAATTGGACCCTAGCAGAGCGCATATGCAATACAGGCAAAAAAATGGTAATCGCATGCACTCCAATAGCACACGGAAATGTATCGCATGTAGTGGGGCCGGTACCATAGGCTATTACACGCCTGCACTCCCACTAGCACAATCGGATCACAAAGCACAATCCAAAACGTGCTAGTGGAAGCTAGCCCTAAGTGTTTCAGTCTTAAAGGGAAAGGTTGCAACCCCAGTAGAATTGAACTGACCCCTTTACAAGGTTCACTTATAAAAACAAAACAGCTCAGAGCTGCAGGTGCAGCACATTGACGTTAACATGGTCTTAGCACAGCTCTCTGCAATGCATTTTAAAGGGGAATGTTGGAGCCTCAAAGTAGTTTTGGAAGTAGTGTAAAGGCAAAGGCCACCTTTGTCTTTAAGACCCAAACACATATTAAATATACATGTTGCAGTGCTAAGTACCATTGCATTAAATACAAACTGTATCAGCCTGCACCATGCTTCTAAAGAAAATACTAACAATCTTTTGTTGTGTACATATTATCAGGCCTATGTTATAAAAGTTTTTATGCTAAAATCTGATTGGTTGTGGTGATTTTCTTTATGCTAAACTTCCCACAGGCAGCATTTCTGCTGCATTAATTTTATAGAACATGTTTGCGTTCCCTCTAAAGGTGCCCCTTTAATTGGCATTCCCTCCAATAATTCCTATCAATATGTACATTTATATAAACAACATGGTGTAGAGCTGCAAATGGCATACCCTCCAACATTCAACTTTAATACATACACTTATAGAGCATGGTGCAATGCTGCAGGTGGAGGATAATAAAATGACCCTGATCTTAACACAGCTCTGTGCAATGCATTTCTCCGTGTAATGCATTTCTTAGCTTGTTTTATACACACAGCTGAATCAGAAACACTCTTCCTACCCTCCAACATTCCCTTTAATAAGGTACACTGATGAGAAATGCATTGCACAGAGCTGTGCTAAGATCAGGTTCACTTCACTATCCTCCCCCTACAGTTCTGCACCATGTGGTTTCTATAAAAACACACTCTTCCTACCCTCCAACATTCCCTTTAACAAGGTACACTGATGAGAAATGCATTGCACAGAGCTGTGCTAAGATCAGGTTCACTTCACTATCCTCCCCCTACAGTTCTGCACCATGTGGTTTCTATAAAAACACACTCTTCTTACCCTCCAACATTCCCCTTTAATAAGGTACACTGATGAGAAATGCATTGCACAGAGCTGTGCTAAGTTCAGGTTCATTACGGTAGTTCATTCATCATTACGGTAGTTTATTACCGCATGTTATGGTATACTACTGCCACAGTTGTACAGTAACAAAAACCTGAGGTATTGTAAGTTTTTAAATATGGCCCTCCAACACTTAAACAATACATTGCAGGTAAAACATACAAAGACACAGGCCTGTAACAAACAGGTGGGAGTGGAAATCACACTGGTGCTGAAAATAAAATCAAGGCAAAAGTACTGGCAGGCAAGGGAAAATGTCAGCTTCAGGTTTAGGGAACAAACAGAACCTAAAATGAGCTCATAGAGGTAAAGAAAAGGCCCCTGGGTGGGGTCTTCCATGCTGAGAAGGATGTTGAGGGAAGAACTTTCTAACTTAAACTTTGATTTTTTGGTTTAGTTCTCCTTTAATGACTGTCAGATGTGCACATGGATCTGCTAATGTTGTTTGTAAGGTGATTATTTATCCTTTTAACTGCACAGACCTTTTTGTTAATTCGTAATGCAACAATAGACCCTTGTTATGGAAATGTTATAGTAATAGCTATTTTGTATTATTGTTTATATTGTTGTATGCAAAGCATGCTGGGAGACCATGGGTATAAAAAGCTGCTCCCAGGCAGCCCCAGTCAGTCTTGTTTTAGACTGTAACAAGGAAAGACTTGTGCTACCTCTGTTATACCTAAGCTTTAAAATACTGCCAGAAGCAAATAACGTTCTTTTTGATTTAATTTAGCAACTCGTGCTTATCTTTGCAAGAACCCTACCACAATATTACAATGTATTTTGTGAGGAAGTAGGTAGAAACACATCATTTTATTGGAGAGTAGTGCAAATAAGAAATATTCTTTCATAAAAATCTAGCCTGGAAAGACTTCTGATAATGTTAATCTCTTCTCTGGCATCCAAACATGGCAGATCTCATGGGGTTTCCTAGTGCACCAGTGACTTCACTTAAATCACATGCACAAAGGTAGCATAAGATCATCCACTGTATAAATGTGACTTTTTTTATAAATGTGAGTCATAACAGCCCAAAAATAGTAAATGCAGGTGCAACAACAGGAACATTAATAAAGCAGACAGGGTCATGCGTCACAATAAATGTTCACACCTTCTTATCATTAAAGTAACAGTCATGTATAAAAGGTTCCAAACAAAATCAAAGATAGGCTGCACTTCCTTCAAAAGGTTAATCTTTATTAGGAGCACACATTAAAAACAAAGGAGACCAGCAACCACACTCCAACCACACTCTAAGCACGCACTACAACCCCTAGTACATGGATTTAACTCTTACCTATAGGACAGTGGAGATGTCCTACAGAAATTAAACAATTTGAAATGGCAAAATGATTATTTGTGGGTTACTATGGACATGAGGTCCCTATATACATCCATTACACATAATGATGGGTTGACTGCCATCAAATATATGCTGGATGTTAGTAGCCATTACACTGAGGTTTTGAAAAATTATATCGTTGAGGCTACCCATTTTTTGTTAACCCATAACTACTTCCTTTTTGATGGATCCTTTTTCCTCCAGAGGTGTGGGACCATGATAGGTGCAGCCACATGTGCCAATCTCTTTATGGGATGGTTGGAGCTGTCCCGCATCTCTGGAGGGAGGGAGGGGTATCCACCTACAGAATGGTATGGTCACTCATGGTTTGGTCTGGAAATCAAGAGGAACTTATGTCTTTTGTAAATGATCTCAATTTGGATAACTGTAATATATTTAAGCATGTCATCTGACCCTGTGAAAATACATTTTCTTGACCTTGAACTAAAGAGTAAATTCTTGGATGTGTGGAGTCCTCTGTATATATAGTATATATAGAAGATATTTGCCACCTGACACATGTTACGTGTGGCGTCCCGTATTGGTAATTCATAAAATATATAATATTTTGCACTACTGCAGGGGACTTCATCATCCAAGCTACAGTAATGATCAGGAAAACAGATTGATTGATAGGGGCTACTCAAGATACTATTCAGATGGCCTGAGCTAGGGCCAGTGTGATACCTATAGAGACATTGTTAGCCCCCATGAAAAAGGACGATAAATGTGAACATATAAGCAACACTAGAAGGGAGATATATTTTTCCACTCAATATAGCAGACTTTGAGAAAGTGTATAGTCAAGAAGTATCAAACTGTTTTGTGTGTAGATAAAAGTTATGAAAGAGTACCATAAGATTTGTATGTAAAAAGGCAACAACTTTGGGTAATATCATAGCTCCTAGTTTAGTTCAACACACTTCACACAAAACACTGACATGGTTGTAACATCAAGGCCCATTTAAAGGACCTTCTTAATAAAAGAGAGGTGTTTTATATAATTCAGCTCCAGATTCGGTACCCACCAGGGCTTGCTAGATGGGACGTTTCACACTTTGTATGATATATACATGTGTTCTTATTGTAGTCATTCTACTCCTTCCCTCTTAAATGTTGTTTTTTAATATACATGTAACTTGTATGTGTTATTTGATTAATCTATTTTAATTTATAGAATGTTAATTTGTCAGTTTTAAAGGATCGACCCTCCATGGACACCTTAGCCATCTATGATTAAGGGCGGAGCCCAAAACACGTCAGGTGGTTGGCGTGGTTAGCGTGTGTTGCCGGTCTCAATTGTTTTCTATGTGTGCTCCCTATAAAGATTGACCTTTTGAAGGAAGTGCAGCCTATCTTTGATTTTGTTTGGAGTCTTCAAAGCTGTGGAGAGTGTCTCCTCACCTGCACTCCAATCCCTGTCAAGGTCTGTGAGCATCTCGTATGCATCTGTTTTATCTCATATATAAAAGGTAACTGATTATGTAACACAGCTATGGACCACATGGAACAAACATAAATGACTGAAAACAATTAGAATATCTAACAAACTAAAAAAGTAAAATAAGCCAAAATGAAATGATGAAGATTGCAATCTTTATTTAATCCTTTTGAAAATGATGTGATATACAAAGTCCACATATTTCTATTTTCTTACTATGTTGATGTCATTTCTAGTAACACACCTACAGTAGCAGCAATATTGTATTACCGATTTGTTCTGGTAGAAAGGTGTACACCAAGAGTAGATCTGCAAAATGCTGGCCTTTATTTGACATACTGTTGTCAATGTTTCTTTCTATTTATCTCTGAGAGATGAAACATTCCTCTCTACTACAAAAACAAGTTATGGCTCTAACTAGATGAAAAGGGGAGATGACAATCAACCTGTCAAAATTCTTATAGATAAATATAAAGAGCACAAGGGGAAAAAAGACAATTTCCTTTCTCTTTTCTAATTCTCACAAATAGCTTTTCAAAACAAGCCCATCCTTTAGCCAGGACGGTTTACCATCAATCACGAAGAAACAATTGGAAGTAAGAGTGAAATTTTTGGCATGTTATTTACATCTCTGGGCGTACAATATACTCGATTTGATGTCTCTCCAACACAAACACAACCAAATTTTGTGTTGGAAAGACATGGACAGTAAAAATTATTGAAGGATACTCCTTATTTAGACATGACAGAGTTGATAAGAAAGGAGGAGGAGTATGTTCAACAGAAATTGAAGCCAAATTTAAAAGATGGAATAGATGGGGGAGTAAATGATACGGCAGAAACAATATGGGTGGAACTGTGTACAGGAAGCAAGAAGGTAGGTAAATTAATTGTTGGAGTATGTTATAAGCCGCCAAATGCCGGGGAGGAGGTGGAAATGAATCTCCATATGCAGTTGGCGAAGGCTGCTGGTATGGGGCATGTTCTGGTTATGGGGGATTTTAACTACCTGACATAGATTGGAGTAAGGGAACTGCCAGCACCTCAAAAGGTATAAAGTTCTTATATGAGCATTTTCTTTCACAGATGGTAGAAGTTCCTACTAGACAGAATGCGTTGTTGGATCTGGTGATATCTATTAACCCTGAGCTCATTTTGGAGATGAGGGTAATGGGAAGCTTAGGGAATAGTGACCATGATATAGTGTCATTTAAATAGGTTGCAAAAAACTAAAGTGAACTGGGTTAACAAAAACTTTTAACTTTAGGAAAGCTCATTTTGTGCTGTTAAAGGAATCACTCCTGCTCATAGACTGGGGGGAATTGTTTCTAGGTAAAGATACAGAGCAGATGTGGACCACTTTAGGGATATTAAACTATTACATTTCTAAATCTGTATCTTTAGGCAACAAGTGTAAAAAAATTAGGTCCTCTCCTGCATGGCTTAATGCTCAGGTAAAAAGGGAAATGGAAAAAAAGAAAAAGGCTTTTAAAATTTTGAAAACAGAGGGAACAGAACAGGCTTACAGGGAGTACAAAATCTGTAAAAAAGAGTGCAAGAAAGCAATTAAACTAGCTAAAATAGAAAATGAAATACGGATTGCCGAACAAAGCAAGTCCAACCCCAAAATGTTTTTTAAGTATATAAATGGTAAAAAGATGAGGACTGAGAATGTGGGACCATTAAATAATGGGGCTGAGGTGGTTGTAGAGGATGCCGAAAAGGCTAATCTGCTAAACCGTTTTTTTACATCGGTTTTTACTGTTGAAAATCCTTGTCCTTACAGTAGGGATTGTAATAATGTGCAAGGAAGAAATGAAGAGTATTCACATTGGCTAACATATGGATATGGTACGGAAACAATTAGACAAAGTTAATATCAATAAAGCCCCAGGACCAGATGGATTGCATCCTCGGATTTTAAAAGAGCTTAGTTCAGTTCTATCTAGACCACTGTTTCTTATCTTTTCAGATTCGCTTTGATCTGGGGATGTGCCGCTGGATTGGAAAAAAGCCAATGTAATACCAATATTCAAAAAAGGTAGTCGTTCACAGACTGGTAACTATAGACTTGTAAGCCTAACATCAGTGGTAGGGAAGGTGCTGGAAACTTTGTTACGGGATCATATCCTTGACTTTGTCTCCAGAGATCATCTTCTTAGTAGTAGTCAGCATGGATTTATGAGAAATAGATCATGCCAGACAAATTTAATTGGTTTTTATGAAGAAGCGAGTAAGAAGTTAGATTCAGGCACAGCAGTGGATGTGGTATATTTGGATTTTGCGAAAGCTTTTGATACTGTGCCACATAGGTGACTAATGTATAAACTGAGGACTGTTGGCCTTGAAGAAAATATTTGTTCATGGATAGAGAACTGGTTATTGGATCGCAAACAGATTACAGTGGTGGTAAATGGAGCTACATCTATGTGGGCTAAAGTTCTAAGCGGAGTGCCTCAGGGTTCTGTACTGGGACCGCTTCTGTTTAATCTGTTTATAAATGACTTAGAATGGGGCATTGAGAGCAAGGTCTCAGTGTTTGCTGATGACACTAAACTATGCAGAGCTTGATGTGCAAGTGCTGCAAGCAGACCTAGATAGAATATCAAAATGGGCAGCAGAATGCCAGATGAGATTCAATGTTGATAAATGTAAGGTGATGCATTTGGGATTTAATAATCCCTGTGCCACCTACACCATAAATAACTCTGTGTTAAGTGCATCTGTAATAGAAAAAGATTTGGGGGTTCTGGTTGATAACAGACTTAGCTATAGCAAACAATGCCAGGTAGCAATGGCTAGAGCTAGCAAGATATTGTCTTGTATAAAGAGAGGAATAGATTCAAGAGAGAAAAATATTATTCTCCCTCTTTACAAGGCACTGGTAAGGCCTCATTTGGAATATGCGGTGCAGTTTTGGAATCCCATATACAAAAGGGACATCTTGGAAATTAAGGCAGTTCAGAGAAGGGCACCTAATCAATAAGGGGAATGGGGCTTGAATATTCAGGCAGATTAGACAAGTTAGGGCTGTTTACATTGGAGAAGCGACGTTTGCATGGGGACATGATAACCTTATACAAACTCTTTGGTGCATTGTTTACTAATAGGTCATTTCAGAGGACTCGTGGGCATTCTTTAAGGTTGGAAGAAAATAAGTTTCATCTTCAGGAAAGGTTTCTTTACAGTGAGAACGGTGAAACTGTGGAACTGTCTTCCAGCAGATGTGGTAATGGCAAGTTCATTGAATAGCTTTAAAAAAGGCCTGGATAAGTTTCTAAAACTAAAAAATATTGAGAATTACTGGTATTAATGAATATAGATCTGGTTGATCCAGGGATACTTTCCGATTGCCGTTTGGAGTCAGGAAGGAATTTTTTCCCCCTTTTTAGCTGGTATTTTTTTTTGCTTTCCTCTGGATCAACTGTTAGGTAGGGTTAATAAAAAAAAAAAATTAAAAAAAAGAGGGTGAATAGGTTGGACTTGATGGACGTATGTCTTTATTCAACCTTAATTACTATGTAGATCTTATTATCTATTTCCTACTTTTAAACACTGTGGCGATATCCCACTTTTTTTTTTTTTTTTTTTTTTTAAAGCTTTTTGGTTTTAATTTTTTTAAAGGAAACAGAAATTTATTCACAGACTACAGAGTAATATTACATAATAACATTATTGTCATGGCAACAATTGTGATTTGTGGTGATGTTTGGTGTCTTTAAAGTGTCATACAGTTTCTTTTGGGTTTAAACTGAACCTTTTATAAAGCATTGGTATTTATTGGTATACTCCAGAATTCTAAACTACTAATAATTTCCTAGATACACATTCTACAGTGCACCTTAAAATTAGTATACCTTTAATTAGAGATGGGATTCAGGTCCGACTCTTAACTTGCCATTACTTCATCTGCTGGAAGACAGTTCCACAGTTTCACCGTTCCTACTGTAAAGAAACCTTTCCTAGCCTGATTGAACAATGCACCAAAGTGCTAACTGTACGTCCCATTGATATATTAAAATGGTGTGACCAGCATATGTGCTGCTTCTCCAGTGTAAAAGCCCCTTCTCATCTGTCTGCTTAGTCAATTCCCTCTTTTCTCCTTGTAGTTGCCATTCTTCAAACTCTTTCTGTTTCCAAGTTGTCCCTTTTATATATAGGATTCCAAAACTGCAAAGCATTTTTTCCAATTAGGTCTTACCAGTGCTCTATAAACAGGGGAATTAATAATGTAATAGGATTTTCTCCCTTTATACCACTCTATATAAAGATACTCAGAGAGATTCAATAAAAGGTCTTGTTGTTAAAATTGGTGCTAATATTCCCCCAACCAATCAGATCTTATTTAACATTTGAAAGCGAACATCTGATTGGTTGGGGCAAAATTAGCACCATTTTTAACAATAAGAACTCTTATTGAATAACCCTGTATATCTTACTAGCTTTAGCAGTTGATGCCATTAAATAGAAGGACCCCAGAACATAACCCTGAGGAACCCCAAGGTTCGTGATCCATTAACAATGTACAGAACTTAGTTTACACCTAAGTTGCCTATATAGCACAGATTTAAAAGCCGTATTAAAATATAAAGTGTACCACATCCACTGCTATGCCAAAATCTATTTCTTATGAGTTATCATCTATTACTTCTGAGGCACATCTTCAGACAAAGGTGAATTTCAAGAGCTGAGGATCAGTGGTCTAGATAAAACTAAATGGAGCTCTCTTAAGACCCATGGATGTACTGTATTTCATCAGGTCCTGGAACTATACTGATATTAACTTTTTCTAATTGTTTTTGTACCATATCCTCTGGTATCTGCCAGAGTTATTAATTTTATTTTATACCATTTTCATTATTACAGCCTCTGATATTTGGACTACGTTCCTCTACAGTGTAAGAAGGGAAAAATTGGTGAAAAAAGTGAATCTGAAAAGATAAGCAAGGCCGTTCACAACACACGATGTGTAAACAACAGGCATTTGGTGTACAGTATAGACACTCGGTTGGATAAAAATGTATGATCAGTTGGGCCTTGTTTATGATCCCCCCTCTGTAATGCATCATGTGTCGCAGGTCGGCCCTGCAATCGCATGTGTGTATGAACTTTAAGGAATCCAACACACCTTTAATGATTTAAGACAAATTGGCTGGTAGTTAAGAAGGAAGGAGCAAACAATTATGGCACCGTTGCTACCTCCAAAATAAGGTTCTCAAAACTGGTAACAACTTCAATATAGTTAAGGAAGCCTCTTGGGGGGAAAAATGTATATTTATTCACAAAATATAGCAGTAGTAGAGAATTGTACCGTGTTAGCCATTGATGAAAGTAGAGACATCTTGGATATAAAATAATACCTTTTATTGGCTAACTAAAATGATTGAAAATGCAAGCTTTCAAAGCACTTAGGCTTCTTCCTCAGGCATGATACAATACTGAATCTTGTAAAGCACAATATTTTATACATACTAGAACATGTTTTGCCCCCATGCAATGGCTGTCGTAAATAAAACAGTAAATACACATTCAATGATCACAGGCAGTAATAAAAGAATTAGCAAAGGTTAAATAAAATGGACAGTGAAATCTTTTTCTTGAGACACCCAGACCCAAAATATAGTGAAATAGAAGGATTAATGAGGATTTAAAAGGGAACTAAAGTCTCCAGACAACCTACCTCTCTTTTTGCTGTGGCTGCTGGGTGATTTATAAATTAAATTAATTGATAAATTAAACTGTGGGAACTAGGGGTCAGTTCCCCAGCTAAGTGTGTGCAGTACAGATTGAAACAAGAAAATTGTAGCCTTGCTTGTGGGGAGTTGAACCTGTGACCTTGTGGACGATGTGTTTATAAAACAAGTGGATTAGCAGTTGAGCCCCCACAGAACATACATGGAATACGAGTATAGTTAAAAGCTTTATCTTCTGCTAGGAACAGGAAATCTTTGTAAAACAAGCTGGTTATTTTGTATTGCCACAGGCAGGCTGTATGCAATTCATGCTGGTGGGTAAATAAACTGCAGGGTAACAAGCAGCTTACAAAGTCCTTACCAGGATACATCTGTGTAGAAACAGTGAATATTGGGGTTAGAGATTGTGTCCAATAGTTGCACATGCTTACAAGGCTCTTTGAAGTCACAACATGGGATGTAATTTGTAATGACAACAAAATGGAAACCTCGTAGTTACAGAATCTATTTCTCACATGTATGCAAATGCAACTTACTAGAGAAGAATCTTACAATGTATAGGTGTTCTGGGGAGAAATGCTTTCAAATTAAGATTAAAAAAATATAAGTTTAGTTCTCCTTTAAGAGATTATTTTTGTTGAAATTGAAACTAGACTGGAAATATGCTGAAATCTATTTATTAAGTAAACTAATCCTTGTAGACCATAAGCTAAATATATATGATTTCATTCCTACTATTTTTCAGTGAACCCGAAATATTTTAGAAAATAACAAACTGGTTATTGACCATTTTATTAAAGTTTCAAGAAACTCTCATTAGTCTGATGCCCTGTGATTTTTTCCTGCTGTTTCTTCACTTCCCAAACTCCATTAAAAGAAAGAAATAATCAATGTATCACAAGGTTTCCATGACGACTCGAACATGAACACTCACAAAAATCTGGAACTAATCCAGATAACTGCTGCTCAGCAGATCCCCTCAAAGTCATTTCTCAATAGTTTGGCCATGAGCGCCAGCATGCTACGTTTCCTACTTATTTTAGATTAACTTATCAGGTATTCTATTTCTTTTATAGAAGTTCTAGCAGCGTATTGGTATGATGTTACTTTAAAAAATAAATAAATTTATATATATATATATATATATATATATATATATACACACACCTAAATAACGTTATATGCAGGTTGGTTGATGACAAACATCTCTTCTCTAACGAGCTGCCTGAGGGAAAATGGAGACCACTTCCCTTCTTCATATTCACGGTCAGCATGAAGCCAATCTGGAATAGTTCTTAGCGTGAAATGTTCACATTTGCAGCAATAGAAGTTTTTTTATGCCAAGAGGCATGCACCTTTTGGAAGAAGCAACTTTTAATATTATATCAGGTTTCTGAGTGTGGTCCAACAATGTTCTGCTTCTTTGCTGCTCTGACATGGCTCTTCCTGAAGCTGCCACATCAAGATGAGTATCACTCTAACCTTCATCAGTTTGTTGGGGGTGGGAGAGGGTATTTGGAATAAAATTATTTTAGAATAGCTAAGCTTATTACGTGGAAGAACTTCGCAGGAAATAAAAGCAATAATCAGTAAGTGGTGTATGAGACAGGAGATTAAGAATACATATAAGTACATCTTATTTAGTGGTGAGCATAATAGAAATGTAGTTTGATATAGCCCTTTTCCTATGATGATGAGCTGTATTAAGCAACCGATTGATCTATTTGTTTATTTCCGTGTGCTTTATTGAGTATAGTTGATAGTTGTGAGTATGTGAGTTTCTTACAGGAAATGGGTAGGGGGGACTATAAAGAGGTCTGTACGGATTATTCACCGCTTTGGATAAAGACCTAATGGCAGGTGAAACGGTCAGCGGAGCCAGCCTTGAAAACACAATAGCTCCTACAGTTCCAATTCCTCCTGTTTAATGCATACGTTATGTCCCAAATGTTTAAACAAGTAAAAGATGTAGGAAAAGATGCAGGATAAGCAGTAACAGGAAAGCAAGACTCTCAGTGGATGTCTTCTGATGCTAGTTTTATGCACATAACATGTTTCGGGTTCAGCATCCCTTTTTTAAATGTGTCAGCCTTGAGTCTGATGTCTTAAAGAGATGACCTGATACTTTGCCTTATCACTGACCTATTGGGTAAGTATATGCTGTGCAACCTTGCTAAGGGATATAAGTATAGGACTGACATATAATGCATTTAAATACTGATTGAATGTGTTGTATATTTTATCTGCAATACCTCACTTGAACATTCTTATATGTGTCCTGCCCCGATATCTTGGGTGTCATATTCCTATAGCACTTTACATGATTGGGTCAGCATTTGGTTCACGTTATGTCTACTATTTTAAATGGTTTTAATATCTCTTCCCCTGTGCACATTTAAATAAAGGGATTTTATGTATACTGATACTAGCCTGAGTGCTTCAAACGTTTTCTTCATTTGTTCAGATAACCAACAAGTAAACAGATTTTTGTTTTAAGGGTGAGCATGCCCTTTAAGGGCATGTAACGCTTTGTCGTTTTTTTCAATATCTGCGTTAAAATCAGTTTCCAGCCTGTGTATGTGCATGCCTTAAAGGGCAAGTTTAATGGCCAAAAATAATTATGATTTATAGCAGAGATGTCCAAACTCCAGCCCTCCAGATGTTTGAAAACTAAAACTTTCGGCATTCCTTGGTTTCTTCTGCAATAAAGAAATGCTGGGGGTTTTAGTTTTCAAACATCTGGAGGGCTGCAGGTTGAACATCTCTGATTTAAAGGGTATCTCCACTCTGAAATCTAAAACATTACACAGTGTAAGGAACCCCCCAACTTGTATTGAAATGTTTAAAAAGTGCCCACAAATGTACTTACCCACCTTCCTTCCCTCTGCTGTTTCTTTTGGAAACAGAAGACCAGAAGGAGTGAGACTGGCAGCCGCATCTGTGATTGGCTGAATGTCAGCCAATCATGGATGCAGCTGTCGGTCAACAGAGGGAGCCAAGGGAACGAAGGTGGGTAAGTACATTTTTGGGCACTTTTTAAACATTTCAATATAGCGTTTAGAGTTGGGGGGGTTCCTGACACTGTTTAATTTTACTTTTTTTTTAGAAGAAGGAAGCAGTGCTGAGGGATTCGGAGGGGGGAAGGTAGGGGCATGAGCTCCCCTGTGCATGCCAGAGTCCTCCAGGAGGGCAGGGAAGAGGCAGATACCGATTAACAAACAGACTTTCAGTAAGTAATCATATATAAAAGGTATCGCTACTCACACAGTCTCTATCATCTCCGGTGGCTCCTATGTCTGTTCCAAGACATAATAACCATAAAGTAGAATATAAGTAGTTGGAGCTTCTCAGAAAAAACGCAACCACTTCGGAAAATTGCCAAAAACACAAGTGCATTTATTGTGCTAACACAACATGTTTGAAACATCTAGGTCCTTTCTCAAGTGTGGACACATGTTGTGTTAGCGCAACAAATGCACTTGTGTTTTTGGCAATTTTCCGAAGTGGTTGCATTTTTTCTGAGAGGCTCCAACTACTTAGATTCTACTTTAAGTCTTTCAGCAAGCACCATAGGACAACAATAAGGAGCAGAGGAGAAAGGTAAGGATGTTTCAACACTACACAATAGGTCCAGCAATGGGGTAAATTTTAGCTTAGGGTGGACATGCCCTTTAAATTATTTATCTACAATATATACACAAACATAACATTAGATATTCTACATGTTGTCTTCATTTAAAAAAAACAAAAACAAAACTAATTTCATACCCTTTGCTATGCTTTGCTCTGTTCAGCAGTGAGCTACCATATTAAGGTTATGCAAGGAACCTTTTTCTTCCCAGGATGCCCATTTATTTGGAATGTTCCTAATAGTAATTTCAACTTATTGTCTGTTGGATGGGTTAATATGCTCAGACTTCTACTGAGCAACTGTAATACCAAGGGATTTAATAAAATAAATAACTTTCGTTTAATGATCATGGGAACTTTAAAAAAAAAAACACCAAAAATCCTTAGGTTTCCCTTCGGCCTGGTATTTTATAAAATTTGTCTACATTTCTACATTTTAATTGCGTAACACTGTGGTATTCAGTTGGAACTGAATAATAAGCTCATAATAATTTGATAACAGAATGTTTATTTACAGGGTAATTGATTTTTTTAAGACCAATCTACATAAAGAGTTATTGGAAAATAAGAGACTGGGGGGGGGGGGGGCACACATAAGTTTCCACTGTACTTGAAAACAAATGATTAAAACTTTGAATCTGAGAACCTTAAATATTATCATTTATATTCATCCTAAAATATGAAAAACTATCAGGATTTTCCCATCTTGCTTCAAACTTTTTATGCCTTTTGAATACATATCCCCAGTTCTATATTTACTGTAACTAGTTACATTACAGTGCAGTAGATATACTACAGTATATTAAAGGGCACGTCCACCCTAAAAACAAAAAAACTAGTGACTTCACTTGTCAGTTATCTGCCCGTAACCCCAGCTGCTATTTTTACCAGTTTTATTACATAGATTTGTAACCAGATATTTTATAAGTTCTGTTCCTTTCTGGCAAAGGTATCTGCCTTCTTCCTCTGCTCAATGAGCTTTTAATATGCTTGAGCATGTGCAGAGAAGGCAGCAGGTGAAACAGCAGTCAATCATTGGTTGTGATGTCCGCATCCACCGCCTTGATTGCATGGAGGGAGGGGCCAGCTTAATCTGCCAGAATGGGGACAATAATTATCCTTAAATATCTGGTTAGTAATGCAGGTAATAAAGTGCAAAATATCAGTTGGGGTTGGGGGCAGGTAACTGACAAATAACTAGTTTAATTGTTTGAAGTGTGAACATTCCCTTTAAAGTAATATTTCTTTAGTATTCTACTGGATAAAAGTCTCAATAATATTTTGGGTGGGTCCAATTAAAAGGAGGAAAATTTTGCCCATGTTATTAATTTTCAGAAACCAATCAGTTGTTAGCTTTTTAATGGGTCACTGCAGTTAGAAAGCATTTGATTGGTTGCTGTAGATTAATAGCAGAGGTAAAATTTTGCACCTATTGTGTGCTACATATTTAACCCACTTTAACAGTTTTTATAATTTGTTACGAAGTACCACACTAATGTATAAAATGTCTGAATTTATGCAGCTGTCGTAATATCAGTTCTAAACTTGATTATAACACCACTGCAAATGGCATCTCTGCTATATGATGGCCCTGTATTTTTGGCTTCCTTTTTTTTAATGTGTTTTACTAATCATTTTAGTTTTTATATGTTTTACATTTTTTACTTTACCTTAAGGCTGGGTACAATATTTTCGACCAATTCACGGCACTGCCGGTCAGCCAATCACAGACACGGCTGCCGGCTAAGAAGATAGTCGCGGGAGCGAAGGGGCTGTAAGTAAATATCTGAAAGGTTTTTTTTTTGCGTTATTATAGTTGGGGGTGGGAAAGCCTAAAGGACATTATGGCAAAAGCATGTAATGCTAGGAGAAAGGGGTGGCAAATGGGATCCGGAGGGAGGGAGGGCTTCCCTGCGCATGTCAGCATCCCTCCCGGAGGCTTCACAAAAGGCAGAGACCGTAGGACAGGAAGACAGAAACTATTCTTGAGTTTCCTGGACTTTGGATAAGGACTACAGGGGAACCAGAAGGAGCAGGAATGTAAGGTAAGGATTTTTTAAAACTACACAGAGGGGCCACTTGGGAAAATTTTAGATTTTGGACACACCCTTTAAGGAGAGGAAAAGTCATTTTTTTCGTAACGTGTCCCTTTAAGGCACACCTGCAACAGAAAGGGACAGTTTTGAGCTTACATTCTAGACATCAGCTCTCCTTGCAATCCCATTGTGGACTCATTTTATTACTAAAATCTTTGAACACAACATTTGCAAATATATAATGTAATGTCTCCAATGTTGGCTGAGTGTTCCTTTACATTAAAATTTCTTATAATGCCAGCACAGCATGCATTTTAGTTTACTGTATTATGAACCAATACAATTAGTTGTCTTCAAGCACCTTATTTCCCTTGTTAGAATAATTTCACTATTCCAGTTTAATTACTTACTTAAAAACCTCTCAGAAAGCCCATCTCATTTTTATTTCAAGTAGGTCTTTATCTGTATTTGGTGTAATTGTATTATGGACATATTTTACCCTATTAAAATTTGTTTGGTTAATCATAAAAATGGTTAATCATAAAAATACTGTATTCTCCAGTTATGGTACATGCTGATTTAACCTCTTAAATATTAATGCATTACAGGCATTGTTTTGAAAGGTCTTTGGAGTGATTGCTCCTTAGCCACAAAATGCAAACTACCCCATTCACCATGAATATAATAACTGATATTGTAGGATATAAGTTATTTCAACACATATCTGAAAAACACATTTTTTTTTTATCCCTACAACATGCTTTGCCTATAGACAAGACATGGTTGTCACTAGACATGGTTGTCTCCAGGGCTAATTGGTAGGCCGCACTGCACCATTTTATTAGTCTGGCCATACTAGGTGTGCTCCCCTGCGTTGTGATAATTGGAGCACATGCAATCTGCACTTTTCCGCGCAATCACATGTGTCCCAAATGCACAACATTGCCCAATCACCGCACACCCCAACACCCACTAGCGCACCAGAAATAAGAATGCAATTGCGTGCTCATAATTTAAAAAAGATGCAACATTTTTGCCTGTGTTCTTAATTGGCAGCAACCAATCAGAAGTAATTGAATCTTTTCTATCTGTAGTATATAAGTTAAAAGTTAGAATCTAATTAAATGAAAATTTCCTAATGGAATTCAAACTGAGGTACAGAACAGTCAATAGTTACCAACTTACCAGTAAGACACAAGAACAGACTCAAATAGTCAAACAGTCTAAAGTCACCTCACCTGACATGGTTGCCCCCAGGATTTGAAGCACAAAGTATTTAAACTGTGGCCTAGGGTAGCCAAGAGTCACCAACTTACAAGTAGCACACAAGAACAGACTAGGTACATCAAACAGTCGAAAGTCAGTGAGAGCTATTGATAGAAACAATACAGCACATAAGGTTAAGACAAGAGTTGCAGTTAGAATGGAGCAGAATGGAGTTCATACATAAGGATAAGTCAGGAAAGGTTCAGGAAAGAGAAACATGAGCAAAGAGTTGCATAAATCTGATGGGGTTCCTTCCATCTGCAGGTTTGCAGAACAAAGAAAAGTTTTGACAGTCAAAAATGAAAATCTGCGCCAAAACCACCAAAATTCTAGATCAAAACTAAAAATTAAATATATTTTGGGTCCTGGCAGTCAGTTCTGCCATGAAACTAGGTTTGAGATGAAACTACTGTTACCTGTCCCTAGTAACAAGTCAGTCCAGGCAACATTCGATCAAAGGTCAAGGGTCGAAGCTGGAAAATCAAACTAGAAATCACACCACCAGCAGAGCAGCCAAACTGAAAACAATAAAAACCTTTAAAAAGAACCAATAAGAAAAGACATACACTGCAGGCTAAACAACAATAGGGCAATAAACCTGCCACTAAAAAACAACACTCTTGACCATTGGTGAATAATCTGTCCAACGAATATATTTTAAGTCAAATGCAAGATAAATGATAACATCCCCTTCACAAGGAAATGTTAGACATGCATGCTGTTTAAAAAGTAGTTAAATCTGCATCTTAAAGGGACAGTTCAGTGGAAATTATCAATATTTGTTAAATTGCTAGCTTGTGTAATGCCTTTTCAGTTATTCTACATATTATCTCCCATTTTGAAAAATCAGTAGATTTCATGCCCTTTGCTGTTTCCTGCTGTTGACATTAGTGAGCTGACATTTTAGGTTCTAATGGTCCTCCTTCTTCCCAGGATGCACCACTTCTTTGGAATGTTCCTAATAGTTATTTCTACTGATTGGCTGTTGGATGGGTCAAAGATGCTCAGATCTCTACTGAGCAACTGAATCAACCCAGGCACTGGGTCAAGGGCAAGACCATAACGGTCTCTACTAGGGGTCCTGCAAACAGGAAGTCAGTATTTCGGTTGCATTTATTTATGCACAGACAAAATGCTGGATTGGCATATTAAGGTCATTGGGATGAAAAAATACTGCTCTTTTTTCTGAAAAGCATTTGTATTTGCACTGAACTTCCCCTTTAAGCAAATTACAAATATCTTCACATAAAATGGTTCTAAAAAGGTGTACCACCAAAAGGCAGACAAAAATTTACCAACACACACACTGAACAGTCACACACACAAACACACTCTTTCTCTACACATTTTATATTAATAAAAACTAATGTTTCTGTGTTGCAGCAAATAGGCAGGACACAATTAGCAATGTCCTATATTAAACTTTGAATTAAAGGGAAAAGAGAAATCCCATTATCTTATATCCTTTTAATGGTTTATCTAATGAAAGAGTAAAATACACAATTACCTGTATCAATAGAATTGTAATCTACATTGTCTTTATAATTCCATAAAATGTGGGACTCACATTACCTGGAGATTTATTAGGAAAACAAAAGAAATTTAGACAGAGAATAATGATTTCATTATTAGTTTGTTTATGGAGGCAGGCTCTGCAGGTTAGGTTTGTTTGCAAAGTAGAAGATCTGGCAAACAGATAAATATAAAGAATGACCCCATTTGTGGGCCTGGCCATTATCATCAGGCCTTAGTCTGACATGAACTCCTTTTGAGAGCAGCTGCGGCTTTGGGTAAATACAGAGCTACAAAATTAAGCAAGTGTTCTTAATCTTTAGTAGCCAATCAGATGTTATTAAATGTTTTCTAACTAGTAGACCAGTAAAAAGGTTTCACCTGATTAGTTGAAGCAAATTAATAGCACATACAAAATTGTGCACCTCTTATTAAATAAGCCTAAATAACATTTCCTGTTTATTAATTAGTGATAAATCCTGGTTTCTATTCGGAAACTATTCTGTTCGGTTTCTATGCCGGTTTCAAAAATCCCAGCATTTGACAAGTTTTTTTTAAATTTTTAAAACTGACTTTTTCAACAACAAAAAAACAAATATTAGAGAATTAAAAATTCAAAAAAATTGAATTCCAAAATTCCTATTGAGTAACAGAAAATTTCTATTGAGTAATAGAAATTTCCTATCGAAAGTTTGAAAATCCCTGTCGGAATCTTTGGAACTTCAGTAAGTTAAGTGGAACCGATCTCGGAAGGAAACTCCCCAGTTTTGTCTTTAACCATAGCAATTTGTGCTAAGAAACCGGTGACAGTTATAGCAGAGACATTAAAAAAAAAAATAGCTGGACGGATTTGAAGAAAATCAGGAGGGGAAAAGGGCTGAAAGTGCTTTGTCTTGATCGAGGACCTAGACTGTTTGCCATGTTGGAATTCATACTCTGACTACCAGCTAAAGGTTGAATGTGTTATAGAAATGATATCCCCTTTTCCAGCCGATGTAACCGGTGCTACGTTTCCATGTAGAAATTCTCTGCACCGCATTACAGCCCAATTCATTGGAAAGGCTTGTGAAATAAAATGACTATTTGTATTCTGAAAGGTCAGACATTTCCATCGAGAACCACATTTTTTTTAATAATTACAACCAAACTGTACACTGCGGGAATACACAAAGAATCGGGAGGAAACATAAGAAACCAAAAGTGGATATACCGCATGAAGCAAGTATGTAATTAATATAATTAGATGTTTAATGAAGAACGAATATCTCGTTAATAATGTAATTAAGAAGGAATATTTAATTAATAATTTAATAAAGGAGGAATATCTCTGGTGTACATATATAATAAAAATAGTTTAAATTAATATTGTTTCAATATCAGCCTCCAAATATTAAAAGAGGAACGTATAATAGTTGTAAAAAAAGTGCAAATAGTGTAAATGTCTTCTGGCGTTCTTGAATCAATAATAATAAATAATAATAAATGAATAAGAATAAAAATCCATTTACATGCATTATTGACATTTGTGCTGCAATTTTGCCAAAATATTATCGGAGCACACGTGATTCTGTTCCCAGCTCTCTGCTAGTCGGAAACAGCAGCCATGTCTGTGATTGGCTAGCCAGACAGACGCACCTGCTGGCTATTAAGAGCACTGGATTGAAGGTCTCTAAGTAACTTTCTGGGGATTTACTTGCAAAACTAACTCAGCAGTTGGGGGTGGGACAGGATACACTGTACATAGTAAAATGGTTTTCCCATGCACGTCACAGTTCTTATTGAGGTAAAGGAAGAAGCAGGGACCAGATGACTCACTGACAGCTCCTACTCTTCACTTTCCTGGACTTTGAACAGGCACTGTGACTTTGAACAGGCACTGCAGGAGAACCATAAAGAGCAGAGATGTAAGGTAAAGATTGTTTTAAACTTCACAGTGGGGCCAGTATGGGTTAAATTTTAGTTTGGGAGGTAGACATGCCCTTTAAACACATCTTTAAGTAAAGATTCTTAAAAACTCCCAGTCTCCCAGTGGTGTTTCCTGTTGTGGATGATTCATATGTTATAGACACCAGAGCACAATGTAGATTCCAAAATGATTGGCCTGGTACTGATATTACTTTCTCCACATATTATTATTATATGAGTGTGTACCAGGCTTTAATGTTAATCTTAACACACCTCACCACAACACAATGAACAAGAATAACATGTACAACAGATATGATCTTCTTACATAGTAAGATTAGTGTTTAATTAGACCCTGACCCCTGGCTTTGTACATGAAATAATGCTTCTGTTGTTGAGAAATGTTTTTGTCCTCGTGCTATAGATGTGTTATTGATTCCCCCATGACCCTAATGTCAGACCGTGCGGAAATCCATTAATCTACGTGTAGTAAAACGTTCATAAAGACCAGCGAGTGAATTTTTCTTTTTAAACACAATGGCTATAGACAACATCTGGTTAGTAACCAGGGTGGGTATGTTATTAAATTAGTTGTAATCATGTTTCAATGTCCCTTGCATGGTTCTAGTTATACACAAATACATTGTGGTAAAATGGTACATGCTTCTTCCCATTGTGTTACTACTTATTTATACAATGTATACATATATGGAAGGATTAGCCATTAAAAATGAAACTAATATCCCTGATCACTGCTGACATGCCTTACAGTTACCTGTAGCAAGTCAGTTATTGCAGATTTTAAAGGAAGCTGTTAAAATTCTATTTAACGGATTAAAAACATTATTATGGACGGGCTGAATGTTATTTCATTTTCATTTATAATATAGAGGTTTTAGGAACCAGTCAAGCTATATTGAAAGAGACAAGGCATGAAAATGCAAAATTGTCAACGTACTATGCACTTATTTATTTATTTTTTTCAATCAATGGGTTTTTCAATTAATGTTTTGGCGTTTCTGGAATCGCATATTCCAGTTCTAAAGTTTTGCATAATATCAATTATTATAAAGCCAATGCAAATCAGACAGGGAACCATTGCTGTAAACTGGTACAAAGATAGGTAAGTGCACTCTAACCCAACATATGGGTGCAGACACCTGAGTGTTCCTCCCTCAAGAGGATCAGCATCAGAAAACAAAACAAATTGAGGGTCGCACTCCAAGTGAAACATGGTCATTTATTTGGGACCACGCATTAACACATGTGGGGTTGATGCATGGTCAAAAATAAATTACCATTGCTGTGACCAGATTTACCTAAAGAAGATATCTCCCTCTAAACTGCCTTTCCCCCGACATCCCTTGATTTTTTCTTTGCATTTAAAGCATTTTCTATGCTTGTATCATCTCAAGTGTCTGTTGTCTTTGGTCAAAGTTAATCGGTACAGGATCCCAACAAGTACATCGATTAGCTTCCTGTCCATTAAAGATAAGGATACTACTTCACAAAACGCAAAACACAATAACAAAGAAGTAAACCGGTAGCAGGATCTTTGTCCAAGAAATATCACTTTAATGTCTGGAAACTAAGATTGAAGAGGTGGGGGGGTTGTAAATACAAATGAGCCAAGCCAGAAAGCATCTGATCTTTTTTATATTGTATTTGTTTGCCGTTTAATGTTTAATAATGTGTATGTGTTTCATATTCATTTTCTATTTATAAGAGCGCACACTACTGTGTCCCAGTTGATGTGGCCACACTAGTGGAGTGGTGCGTGTGCGATCCGTAAATCAGAGCACATGTGATCCGCATTGTTTAGCGCAATCGCATGTGCTCCAATTGTGAATTACCGTCTGATCGTGAGCGCACACCAACGAGCTCTCACATGCGCAAAAGCGAGGATTCACGTGCACGAGCGCGTTACAGTGTGGCCTCAGCCTTAGTGATGACTTTTCCAGGGAAATGTCACAACCTGTATACTGTATACTGATACAGATAACAGTCTGGTCTAAAATATTATTGTAGTTACGATAATAAACAAATCATGCGGTTGGGGCTACCAGACATGGGGGAGCAGCATATCAAAAGTTATTTTTAAGGGTGGACATGCCCTTTAAGAAAAAATTGGACTACACATTGTAATGCGATAGCACAAAAAATGCAGATTAACGGATCACTTTTTAACTTGCAATCGGATTGTGCGATGTAACGCGGCAGTGTGGCCCAGCCCATAAAGCTTCGTACTAATGTGCGATCACAGGGCCGAACCTCTACGCACAATGGTGTATGAACAGCCGTTTCAGGTGAGTATCAGCAAGCTTATGGACGCTCAGTCAGACCTCCTTGATGATCTGGCCCGGCGGGTATACAGTGCAACAGAAATTTCTAGAATTCAGAAGGTTTCTAGAAGTATCTAGAAGCTTTGCTCAGGGATACGCAACCAATATCCCCCCAAATGCTTGATAACTACTCCCAGAGTGCCCTCTGCTGTTGAAAAGTACTTGTAAAATAATGTGGGTGTTGTAGTGTTCTAGGCCCTTGGCCTTGCAGCCCTCCTAGCCAACAATAAAGGATTTTGGTAAATAGACAGTCCCATTTTAAACTTTCTTAAAAATTCCTTATCACTTTGCACTGTAAAGATTAATGCTATTTAGCCTAGAGCATATTTATCATAGATATATGCTATTTATAAAGTAACTGGCTGTGAAAACATGCTGTACAGTAGTTTCTTTAATAAAAAATGCCCAAAGATATATTAACCCCTTTATACTTTTCTTTCTTTTCTACCTAAATTCATTTAGGCCATATTATAATAACAGTTTACCTATCACATGTCCCACATGATCAGTGAAAACAAATCTGATTCCTGACTGTCTACACCTGCTCCTAGCAAACTGCGAGGCATCACAAGGCCTGATCACCCCCAGGAGCTCTGCTGTGCACAGTGAAGGGCAGGCAGTTATTACACAGTTCTGTCTGTGCTTAGCAGGCATGCAGATCTGGCTTTACATTGTATAAATTAGGTGCACACTAGATGTTCGCTTTGATCTTGATTCAGAGAAATATTTAGCATCTATCTCTCTTCTTATTCATATTGGTGTAGCTGTCAGTCTGTAACAAGTGTGACAAGTCATACCACAACACTACCAAAACAATAACGCTAAATTAGTATGGTGTATTACAGGCATTTCATGGGAGGGGGGGGCATGCCCTTAGGGGGTTAAAAATGACTCTTGCAGAAGTCTTTACTTAGCTCTTATTATTGATTAAGCTGACCTTGCTGAAAGTAATGGAAATAAACCCCAGCGGCATTGCAGTCATTGACATCCAACGTAATAAATGCTCCTGTTGCAGACGTCACTGGGAGACTGGCAGGTTTTCAATGTGCTCTGACAGAGGCAGGAAATAACATGACAGCAGATAGAGATCACAGGAAGATGGAGAGATTGAAAGCTTGTCTGGTGCCTGTGAATATTGCAATGCAAGGGGAGTAGCAGTAAAGCACATACGTACAGGGAAACGCCGTGACCTTCACAAGGGGACTACAATACACCACCCTTTATATATTATACCAGTCCTCAGCTTTCTGAATAAATTGCATATAAATTCACTAAAACAAGAAAATGCAAAAATAATAAAGTAAGGCATGCATGAAATCTTAAAGGAAAAACGGATGCGAAATCACAGGAATGTTTATTGCAGTATAATTTCCATGTTAGTGAAAATCATGGTCGCAATCGCGAGCGAAAACACATGAAGAACGCGCTACTGTGGCCTAGCCCTAATTGAGAACTTTAAAGGATATCTATTGTGTGTATAACATTTATAACAAACAGTTAAACTGAAAAGTACTCGGGACAGGATTATAGGATTGGTAATTCCTACCTCCCAATATTGTTTCTGTGAGGAGCACCAGACTAGGATAACTGATTCTGCCAGTCTTCCTCCTGGTTTCAGCACTATCTTTAATACAGTAATAGTCCAGGATTAAACAGGCAAATGAAATCTGTTGGTGCTGTAGCTCCTCAACGAAATGATACTGTGAGGTAGGAATAATCAATCCAACCTCCCTGCCCCCAGGTACTTTCCATTTTTAAACAGTTCAAAGTATAGATATCCTTTAAAAAATACAATATAAAAAAAACCAACATCATCCCCATTACATGTCCACACTTGGAAATCAGTTACTCATGTTTACGGCCGTGCTGTCCTCCCTTAGATATCACACAGCAAAGATGGGTGATAAAAGCCCACCTCCTAGACGGCCGAGGGCCATGATTAGCATAACACTTGTCACTGGCTGGTAGGAATGTCTGTTACAACCTCTCTCCTCTGCCAGTTAAACAAACTTGAAATGCCCTGTTGCTAGGATACAGCCTATATAAACAAGCTGATCAATGGTGGATAGAGGAGTGTTTTCTCCCATGCTAGCTTTGAATGACAGTTAGAGGCAGTCAGAATTGTTACACCCCCTTCACAGAACGGCAAATTGGAGGCAGAGAGAGGGAGGGCTGCATATGGGGGAAATGTGTGGGGAGGGCTGCATACCTTTTTAAAGCAATTATTTAAAAAATGCATTGAGGCAATACAGTTATCCTTTAAGCGGCAGAGATTAAAACAGAACTGTGATTATTGTTACCTTCAAACAAGAATAAGGAAACACTTCCTTAGTTTCTTCTTAGAGCAATTTGCAGAAAGTAAAGGTTGGTACACACGTGCGATCGCGGGTCAGGACCAACCCGACCGACCCGGTGGATCTCCGAACGTCCATTTCGGCCGATAAAGGGCCTACAAACGCGCCGATTATCGTCCGAAATGTTCGTTCATACACAGGGAAGATATTGTACTGTTTGGGGGTGGGCTTCATTTTAACATCGATTTGTGCAAGCACTATAGCAAAGATATCTTGGATATAAAGTTATAGCTTTTATTGGCTAGCTAAAATGATTGAAAGCTTTTAAAGCACATAACCTTCTTCTTCAGGCATGATACAATACTGAATCTTGTAAAGCATACTAGTAACTTAGGAATGCATGGAACTGCGATATACTCTTAAAGTCCACCCCCCAAAAAATTTTTGAGACCCCCCCTTAAATAGATGCAATGATTTGAACTGCTGAAAAAAAATATTAAAATTCAATATAATTCTCCCGATTTCCATTCCGATATGCTGTAGGCTGCACTATGCCTTCGTTTCCCCTTTAGCTGCACGTAGAAGCTACGTTTTCATGATCCCACTCATCGTTACATCTAAAATTATATACGCTCACTATCGCACAATTATGTTCATCATACCAGAGCATGGATAGAACAATTTCATATGGAACAACAAAAGTTACCCCTGTAATTATCTGCTATTATAAGCACAATGTTAAACAAATGCTGTTTCTTTGTGGATAATAAGGAAGTCTATAGGTTTCACAATCCACTGCTTACAACTGACTACTACAGCAACAATAGATTCCTCTTTACTTCCCTAAACAAAGTTTGGTCATTCATGATTGGGCAGGAGCCTAAACGAGGGCGGGATCTACTGACATCAGTGCTTGTACGTCACAGAGAGGGAGTTCCTGTACAGCCGCTGTAAGTGAGCATCCATCCTGCATGACAATGGAAAAGGCACGGGTTTGAGGTGATGTAGCGGTGCTCGCATTGACACCAGATTCCTCCTGCTCATTGAAAAATTAAGTATCTCTAGAATGGCTGCACTGATTTAAATGTGGCTTGGCAAGTTTGAAAGCAAGGATATTAGCAAATAGACACAAGTGAGTGGTTGAAGTTTAATTTTAATATATGGAAGTGTCATTTTAAACTGGTTTGTTTACAGAGATCTTGATCTTAAAGGGCATGTCCACCCCCAAAACTATAACCCCCCAACTACTGGCCCCATCATGTATGTAGTTTAATCCTTACCTCACATCCCACGCTATAGGGTCTCCTGTAGTCCCCCCCCAAAGTCCCAAAAACTGCCCACCAGGAGCTAGCAGTCCATATTGGACACTGCATGCTACCTGGCCTCCCGAGATCACTGCCATGCGTACTGCAGCCCTTCTCCCCCCTCCCTCCCCTCCCTCCCCTCCCGTTCTGCTATCCATCCCCCTAACATAAAACCCCTTCATGTCAGCCTTCCCCCATGTCCCCCAGCCCCAACCGCATACATTTTATTTTTAGAAAGCTCCCCAATCTTTTACTTACCTCTCCGCTTTCCTACGCGGAAGTGAGCTGCCGGCAGCCGCGTCCGTGATTGGCTGCCGCTCAGCCAATCACAGACGCGGCTGCCGGTCCCGCCCCTCTGCTTGCATTTCCTCGCAAGCAGAGGGCCGGGAGCGCGGCGCAGGAAAGAGGGGAGGTAAGTAGAGTTTGGGGGGCTTTCTAAAAAAATAAATAATGCGGTTGGGGCTGGGAGCCCAGGAGGAAGAACATATTAAAAATTTTATTTCAGGGTGGACATACTCTTTAACCTATTTATTTTTTATTTTTTACTTCTTGTTTTAACCCTTCCCCTACCCATACCCCCAGGCGCAAGCAAGATACTTTTAAAGATTTTATTAGCAAATAACATATAGAAAAATATGTTGGGATGGACATACCCTTTAAAACAAAAGACTGATGCCTTGCCAGTTATCTGCCCACAATCCCATTGCCAACTGCTATTTTAAACATTTTATTGCATGCATTTGTAACCATATATTTAATGATAAGTTTTATTCCTTTCTTGTACAGGTATCTGTCTCCTCCCTCTGTTCAATGAGCTTTTTGAACTTTTGAGCATGTGCAGTGAAGGCAGCAGTGCAACAGTCAGTCATTGGCTATAATGTCAATGTCAACGGAGGCAATAATTATCCTCAAATATATGGTAAGTAATGTAGCTAATAAAGTGTTGAATATATCAGTTGAAGTTGGGGGCAGGTAACTGACCCGTGACCAGTTTTTTGTTTAAGGATGTTCTGTTGTTTGTTAAAATCTGTATGAATGCCAAATTATACTGTTTTTATAGCATTTCTTCCAAAGCATTGGGATAAAGAAAAAACAAGACTTGGGCTTTGGTAACACGTTAATGTTATTACTCTTCTGCTGTCTCATCACATCAATTTCCCTTAGTGCAACCGTATGACTAATGTTTTTTTGGTTCTGAATCTAGGAGATTGTATGGGTCAGTGATTGCAATGTTCCTGGACTTTCCAGTGGCTGGCATCTGCCTCATGTCAGAGACAACACATTTTCAGTCAACATTGATAAAATGCTACTACTCAGTAAAGGTACACACTGACATTGCAACACATATCATTCACTTTACAGCTACTCTATGCATGTTTCTTTCTGTCATTGATTTTAAGCGAATTGTAGAAATGCTATTAAAAATCCTTCTTAAGTAAATTAACAGTTTACATTGCAGGATCCATCAGAGCCAGTTTTTACAATGAGGCTACTTTAAAGCACAACTTAAAACTAAAGATGATTTAGCACAACTGTTTTTGCACCTAACACGCACCACTTTAAATTATTGAAATCTTTCATCAAATATTGGATTGTATCCTTACTCCATCAATCCTAGATTGCAGCAGGCTTACCCCCTCTAGTGGCAAGTGGCCAACCCCACCAAAGTGAAAGAGTTGACATTAGAGTGGCCAATGGCAGAGAATGAAATGAATGCAATAAGATTTACAGCAAGAAAATATTCTCTGCAGCAGCACATTCACTGTTACTGCCTGTAATAAAGAACAGTGTTTATTGCATGACCTCAGCTCAATAAAATTATAATAAAAGGAGGAACAATAGCTAACAATACTGGAAAAATAATGTTTTTCAATAAACATCAGCTGCACAGCACTAACAATAAACATTAAATATGAAATTGCACAAAATAGAAGCAGCTGCCTTAACAAACAAGCTGTTACTGATCAATCAGTGTTTCTCTGTGACATGAATTTAACTGGTTTACTAACCCCGATTGTCCTTGGATACTAATAGAATATGGTTACGGTCAGTTATTTAAAATAGAAAACCGCTGTTGAGAAGATGATGGTAGAACATTTTAGTCACAGCAAGCTATTGCTAAAGAATACTAAAAATGATGGATACATTTTACCCATACTCTTAGGTTAGGTACACAAGGGCAGATATTTTGGCAGACTGATTGTCGGTTGTGGTGAATCTAGCCACTTGCAATCCTTTGGCATGCCCAATCGTGCAGTCCATAGAAGAACACAATTGGCCATCATTTTTCACCATGTTCAATCGTTAATTTATCCGATTTGTCTGCAAAACCAAAATATTGGTCGGCCTGCTCATGTGTACATGGCCTTAATCTGTCGGAACCAATTTTTACTGGTCTACTACAGTTAGAAAACATCTGACATCTGATTGGTTTGTGCAGATTTAGAGCATGGCCAAATTTTGCAACTCTTTGCACCACAGGTTCAAAGATGCAAATCAATTGCCTGAAATATCATGCAGATTTCCAAGACCCATATACTGTAAAATCAACATTGTTTTGTTATGTAAGCACAGTTCTGGGCAGGCTTACCTGGTCTGTACAGTAGTCTTGCTGTGAAATCTTTATCTCTGAATACATACACAGAAATGTGAGCCTGTGGACATTGTGGGACCATCTGATGACATTACTAGGTCAGTTGCATTCTCCTCAACATTGCTCTTGTAATGTTGCTCTTATAATAAAATTGCTTTGCACTGAAACACATCTAGGGTTATACATAATTAGCACAGCTCAGTGTAACGTTTGTGTTACATACCGTTATGTTAAAGGGAAACTATAGTGTGTGTATAAAGTTTTTTCAAAAACAATTAAAATAAATAGTACCTGAGGCAGGGAGGTGCCTGCCAATATCCTTTCTATGAGGAGCAGCAGTATGAAGAAAACTGCTTCTGCCAGTCTTCCTGAATGCTTCAACATGGCCCAGGGCCATAACCTGGCAAATGAAAACAGTATGTGCTGTAGCTACTCAACAAAACAATATTGGGAGGTGGAAATAATAAATCCTATCTCCTTTCCCCAGGTGCTTTTCATTTTTAAAAAGTAAATTTTTACTCTATAGTTGTCCTTTAATGATGTATGACGAGACACATGTCTCAACACCTATCACTGTAATAATAGCCATCCCGTCATTAAAGTTTCTGGTGCCATTTTTGCTTTGCCAGCAAGATTTGTATTGGATCAGCAGATGGAGATAAATATGGGTGTTGTTGCGATTGATGGGAAACGTGAAGAATCCTTGTGACATCTTTTTATTTAGGTTTGATGTTTTGTAAAATGTTGTTAGGGGAGACAATGGGAGAGAAATATTGACATTATGCTATGTGATACTTATTAAATCTATAACCCCCTACAGTATTCCTGCATAATAAGTAAAGTGCATTTGATCTACAAAACAGATGAAAGCCTTAACACAGAAAGACAAACAAGTCTCTAATGAAATGAGTGGGAAATGTAATTTCAGCTTAATGCCATTTTTATACTTCAGGCATATGCTTGTAACTCACAAGAAGATGCTAACATTAGATTCACACTGGGGATGCTAACATTAGATTCACACCGGGGATGCTAATATTAGATTCAAATAGGGATGCTAACATTAGATAAGATATTGGGGATGCTGACATTAGATTCTTTAGAATAAAAATGGAGCTGTCATAGTTGGTTGCTTTAGTCTTTTGCTAATTTTTTTTGGAAATATTCGTCACGCCAAATGTGTTTGAATTAGTGGTGAAAAGAGTGAGAATAAGCATTTTTGAATTGTTAACTTAAGACAAATCCTGAGATGACTCATACAGTAGGAATATTTGGGGCAAGACGCTCATTATAAAAGCTACAAAATGCTGTCATCTAATAGAAATAAAGCAATCTATGTATTTGTAAGGCAAATATTTAGTAACCAACACTAAAAAATACACAGCATTCAGCTGACTAAACCTTTATAAACAATAATATAAAAAATATTCTACAGTGAAAATTGCATGTCTATTATTCTAGGAAATCCCCTGGTACAGGCTTCAACTACATCCCACTGATGTTAGGACTCTGCACTTACCTCGCGCTCCCTCGCCGATCGCCGCCTTCAGGATTCTCCAGTCGGCCACGGTCTCTTCGGCGGGTGACATCATCACTCCGCATCCAGCATACTCATGCACACGCGCGTCCTTAGTTTTAATCCACCAATCCTGCATCAGACTCATGTCCTCCTTTTCCCCATTGGATCCTCTGCAGTACACTGCAGCCTGTTTTTGTACTCAGTCTTGTTCATTGTTCTTATCATTGTTCATTGTTTCCTTGTTCTCTTTTTGTCTTCCAGCTCCTGTGTAGATCTTTTGGTGTTTGGTTTTCCTGAGTGGCAGCCAATCACAGACGTGGCTGCCGGGAGTTCAGTGCGGCGGAGGAAAGAGGGCAGGTAAGTAAAGTTTGGGGAACTTTCAAATGAAATAAATAGAGCGGTTGGGGCTGGGGGGACAGGGGGAATGATTTACCTAAAGGGTTTTATGGTAGGGGGAGGGAATCCTAATCGGGAGGGAGGGAGGGGGAGAAGGGCTGCAGTACGCATGCCAAACTTCTCCTGGAGGCCAGGTAGGAGGCAGAGTCCTATATGGACTCTGCTATCCTCCTGGTGGGCAGTTTTTGGGACTTTGGGGGGGGGGGACTACAGGAGAACCATATGGAGCTGGGATGTGAGGTAAGGATTAAACTACACAATGGGGCCAGTAGTGGGGGATTATAGTTTTGGGGGTGGACATGCCCTTTAAAGTTTTTTGATAACTCCAATCAAAACTTAAAGGACAACTAAAGTCACAGAAAAACACTGAACCAGAAGGCAGAGCACTTGATATAAAACCAGTAATCTGTGTCTTACCTCTCATTTTGATACGGGCAATGGGAAATTTACCTAAATAACATATGGTTTGTGCTTTACCTCACAGCATTCTAGTATCACACAGTTTGGTCAATGACTGTTATGTTCTACACATGCTCAGTCCTTAGCTATGGCAGAAACTTGTTACAGGTGGTCACACCCATTAATAATCTCTAGCCAATCCTTTTATAGGACAGATAAAGCAAGGAAGCATGTGACAGAGGCCAGGAGGTGTGGTCTCACACTGCACATACATACAGATACTTCATCCAGTTCTTAACAGGCTTACATTTACTTTAATACAATTTACTGGAGTGGGATTTTATAGCTTATTGTTGTTTTTAGGGGGGTTGTTTTCAGATTCTGGAGTATAAAAAATTGGGTTTAATTCTCCTTTAAAGGGTATGTCCACCCTTAATTTACATTTTTAGTATATAATAGTAAAAATAGTAAAATAGCCCCAACCGCTATAATAATTTTCTTAGAAAGTCCCCAGATAGTTGCTTACCATGCCTCGCTCGTTCGCCGCTCTGCCCCGGCCCTCTGCTTGCATGGAAATGGACAGCTGCCAGCTTCTCAGTGCGGCGAAGGAGCGAGGCATGGTAAGTAACTATCTGGGGACTTGAAAATTATTATAGCGGTTGGGGCTGGGGGTACATTTACTATGATATACATAAAGGAATTTACACTAGGGGGAGGGAGACCAGAGCGGGTGGGAGAGAGAGAAGTGCTACAGTGCGCATGACAAAATTCTATATGGACTCTGCTCTCCTCCTGGTGGCCACTTTTTTGGACTTTGGGGGGGGGATTACTGGAGAACCACTTGGAGCTGGGATGTAAGATAATGATTTTATTGCACTACAAATTGGGGCCAGTAGTGGGGGGGATTATAGTTTTGGGAGTGGACATGCCCTAACTCCAATTGAATCAGTGCATAAAATGCTCTCAAGGGGTTTGGAGGTAATATTTGTTTGAATTTTTGTGTTGAGTGTACTTGACCTTTAACATTCAATGGATTGCTGATGGAGAGATTGCACTCTAAAACTAACCTGTATACACTTTAAAGAAGTTAGACATGATTAATTAGAAAGTGTCAATAAACCTTAATTTATTTTTAAAAAGTCATTAACAGAAACCTGTTATGGGTAATGATGCCATGGAACTCATCTACTGTAAAATAAAACACTCGAGTGCAGACAAAACTAACGTTACATTTCTTTCCTTGTTTTATAGTGAAATCTGAGGTTCATTCCCTACTGCTGCATGACCTTAACTCCTTTGTGACCCTGGTAAATTGCAGCTATAGTCATAGGGCCAGGCAACACTAGATTGTTTTAATGTGCAATCTGATCGCACATTAAAAAGCGCATGCTAGTGTTGGCTAATTGGTCTGACAACACTAGGTGCGCTGTTATTATATATGTACACAGGTATACATGTATTTTTATATTAGCATTTCCATGTTTGGTAAATTAACAGGGAGATTCAATAAAAGTTAGCGTTTAAATGGTGCTAATTTTGCCCCAACCAATCAGATCTTATTTAACATTTGAAAGCTAAGATTTGATTGGTTGGGGCAAAATTAGCAACATTTTAAACTATAAGAACTTTTATTAAATCTCCCTGAAAGTATTTTTTATGGTTACATAGTAATTGAGGTTAAATAAATAACCTTTTCACCCTCCTTTTTAAACCTACCTAAGGGCTAGGCCACAGTGCTGCGATTTTTCTGCGTTTGCGCTTGTGTTTTTTTTTCAAATCATTGGAATCGTGGCAATGCACGAAAACGCGTTTTTTTTGGGTGTGATGCGATTGCGATTTGCGTTCCACATTTTAAATCGCAATCGCATACGTTTTCCAATATTTGAAAAAACGCATGGGCAAACGCAACGAAATCGCACATTAAATCGCATACGATTCTGTGTGCGATTGCGTTTGCATTGCAGTGTGGCCGTGTCCTTAATGTTGATCCAGAGGAAGGCAAAAAAAAACAACTAAAAAAAGGGGGGAAATCCTCCGACTCCAAATGGCAATCGGAAAGTATCCCTGGATCAACCAGAACTACAGTATATTATTAATACCAGTAATTCTCAATATTTTATATAGTTTTAGAAACTTATCTAGCCCACTTTTAAAGCTATTTAATGAACTTGCCATGGTAACTGGTTATGTGTTGTGCCCAGTTGGTGTCTGTTTACAGGGCC
Organism: Hymenochirus boettgeri; assembly: GCA_019447015.1. NCBI lineage: Eukaryota > Metazoa > Chordata > Amphibia > Anura > Pipidae > Hymenochirus > Hymenochirus boettgeri. The sequence continues at coordinate 241,404,058 of CM033473.1, forward strand.
TATCCTGTAGTTGAATATTATTCAGTATTTAACATCAGATGCACTGCTTACACAACTTTACTCATATGGATTGTTCTACAGATAAAATCCATATTTGCTGTATAACTCTCTGTATTCCTATTGTTTATATTTATGCCTGGGATCGGTCCTGATTGCTCTGATATCTAAACATGAAACAAAGGCTAATTAAAGTATGTGGCAGGAAAAGGCTTTAAACTCACGACCTTGCAAAGTTTACAGCTGCCAAAGATGTCCCCAAATGTACTTACCAGCCTTCGTTCCTTCGCTTCCTTCTGCTTAACTCCTGTGCCTTTTCCGAGCACAGAAGTTAAGCAGGAGGGGCTTGACCAGCATCCGCTCCTGTGATTGGCTAAGGTTTATACCTTTTTCCTGCCACATACTAAAATTTAGTTTGGGGGGGGTGGACATACCCTTTAAACAGTGTAATCTGGGGAACAGAATATTCTACCCAAATCTATATCTGTACACTGTATTTTACACTGGAGAATATGCTCAGTGATTGAGCATCTATTAGGGCTAGGCCCCACTTATGCGTTTTTTAAGCGTTTGCGGACGCGTTTTGCGTTCGCGAAAGCGCATGCGATTTGGTTATAATGGAAATCGCGGGAACGCAAAAATCCCTGTGATTTCCCATGCGCATGCGATTGCGCATCCGTTTCCGTTTTGGTAACGCATGCGTTCACCATTTTTGGTGCGTTAACACATGCGTTGCCGTAACGGAAAACGGCAAAATCGCATGTGCAAAATCGCATGTGAAAACGCACAAGAATAACGCAAACAATCGCATGCGATAATGCTCACGATTGCATGCGCGATTTAGTGCGTTGTAGTGGGGCCATAGCCTTAAGATTAGAGAAACATAGGTTTTATATCCGTGAAACTGTCTTCCAGAAGATGTTGTGAGTTCATAAGAAAAAACTCGATGTTTAAAGGGGAAGTTCAGTGCAAATTTATATATATATATATATATATATATTTTGGTTAGCCAAAATGGAGTCAGGAAGGAATTTCCCCCCCCCCCCTTGCCTTCCTCTGGATCAACGGTTAGTAGGGTTAAAAAAAAAAAAAAAATAGGGTGAATAGGTTGGACTTGATGGACGTATATGTCTTTATTCAACCTCAATTACTATGTTACTTTTATGCTTGTGAAGGTTCTCATTCATCCAGGTCATGGTATATCTGTTATATTCAATTAGATCAACTGGACTTGAAGTTTAGTTCTTGAAGACGTTTCGCTAGTCATCCAACTGGCTTTCTCAATTCAGAATTACTTGTACAAGAATCTGTGGCAATTATGTACCCTGGAAAGTCCCAATTAGCATATCACAGCCAGGTGTTAAGGGCATGATTGGATAGTGGCTAAGAGGTGTTATAGGAATGCCTTTTAAGAAAAAAGAGCAGTATTTTTACATCCTAATGACATTAACCAGCTCATTCAGCATTTTGTCTGTCTATAAATTAAATGCTTTCAAAATACTGACTCCCTGTTTGCAGGACCCCTAATAGAGACCGTTATCATCTTGCCCTTGACCTGGGTTGCTTTAGGTTGCTCAGTGGAGATCTAGAAATAACTGTTGGCAACATTCCAAGGTAGTGTGCATTCTGGGAAGAAGGACCGTCACTTATGTCAACAGTAGGTAATAGAAAGGAGTATACATTCAACTGATTTTTGTGGAATATATGTAAATATGTAGAATAACTAAGTATGCATAACATAAATTAAAGGGCATGTCCACCCCCAAAACTATAATCTCCCCCACTACTGGCCCCATTGTGTAGTGTGGTTTAATCCTTACCTTACATCCCAGCTCCATAAGGTTCTCCTGTAGTCCCCCCCCAAAGTCCCAAAAACTGCCCACCAGGAGGATAGCAGAGTCCATACAGGACTCTGCCTCCTATCTGGCCTCCGGGAGAAGTTTGGCATGCGTCCTGCAGCCCTTCTCCCCCTCCCTCCCGATAAGGATTCCCTCCCCCTAGCGTAAGATCCTTTATATGTAACATTCCCCCTGTCCCCCCAGCCCCAACCTCTATATTTTTAATTTTAGAAAGTGCCCCAAACTTTACTTACCTCTTTTCTTTCCTCCACCGCAATGAACTCCCGGCAGCCGCGTCCGTGATGGGCTGCCGCTCAGCCAATCACAGACGCGACTGCCGGACCCGCCCCTCTGCTTGCATTTTCTCGCAAACAGAGGGCCTGGCAGCGCGGCGGAGGAAAGAGGGGAAGGTAAGTAAAGTTTGGGGCACTTTCTAAAATTAAAAATAGAGCGGTTGGGGCTGGGGGGACAGGGGGAATGATATATGAAAAAACATTTTTAAGGGTGGACATAACCTTTAAGTATTTAAAAAATAATGATATTTTCCACTGAACTTTCCCTTCAAAGGTATCTCCATTCCAAAATGTCACTTTTTTTCAGTTTAATTGAAGAGTGAGAAATAAGGAGCTATAAGGAGCTCAGTTGTGGGTAAGTTTCAACATTTTGGATCCCCTGATGCCAATATTACTGTCAAGTCTCAGAGGACTATGTGCAAAAAAGCACTAATCTAGAATACTTATAGCCAAAAAAAATAATCTAGTGCACACTTAGTACATACATTTGAACATAACATTTGTAGCATTAGGGGAATAACTATTGTTCCAAATTCCATTCATGCTAAATTGCCACATATTAATGAACAATTTGTTAGATCTCTATGGTATTATCTAGACTTGTGGCATACCGCATATACTCGAGTATAAACTGTGATTTTCAGGCTTTAAAAGTAGCCTAAAAACCAAATCTCGGTTTATACGCGGGTCAATCACTCCTCTGTTCTGCCTGCTGACATCACTACTCTGCGCCTCTCTCACTTCCCGACACCAAGTAGTGATGTCAGGCGGCAGAGCAGAGGATGCGGAGGGAGCAGCTGCCGGATTACTGAATGGTAAGTGATTGACCCTATGGAAAGCATAAGGAGAACACTCGGGACTGCAGATTTCCTCCAGCCGCAGCCGACTCCCTATACTTTAAGTATAGGGACCGTTCTTCGGCCTTGCGATCATTTGGAAAATGCACTACACTCAGTAACGAGAAAGGGACGATATTGTCTTTCTCATTACTTTAGCTACCCACCTTTAATGTCCATTTGGCTCTGTATTTAAATCAGTTTTCTCTACTTTCTTGGGTGAGCTGTGGGCCCACCAAGGAATTTCCAAGTAATCTTGTGGGCCAGTCCGACACTGCCATAAACAAAATTAAGATTTTCGCCACAGTGATATGCAGCATTCAAAATAAAAATATATAACACCAAAAAGTAATGAGGGAGGGCCAGACATTGAGCTGAAAGTGGGCAATGTTTTGGGCCCATACTTGCCACTGTTTTCACTTTGTTCTGATGGAATACATTTTCAAAGTTAGCTCAACGTTTGGACCTCCCTCATTACTTTTTGGTGTTATATATGGATATTGGAGGGCTGGGGCAGTGAGCCCATGTCAGGGAGCTCCAGTACCGCATGGGACAGTTTGGTACAACATGCAGGGAGATTCGATTAAAGTTCTTATTGTTAAGAACTTTTATTGAATCTCCGTTTGTATTTTAAGTTAAAATCGGCATATTCATCAATCTAAGTCCAGAATTGCAGTGAAAAGCGTAATAGCCCCATAACGTCTACCAATTCTAGTCCATGGCTGCTACTGAGAATTGGGCAACATTACAGGAGGGTCTTTAACAGACAGAACACTTATATATATGTGAATATAATACCCCCATTAAGAAATAGTGAAAAAGCAGAAATAGAAGAAAACTAAATATTTGAAAATTGCCTATCGCATTACAGTAAATGATTGAAAATACTTCAGTTTTGCCGTTTTATAATTGTGAATGAGCATTTGGCGCAGAGATGCATGGCAATATGCGACGGTATGACTTTTTGGCAGCGGTTATCGGCTCTTTATAAAGTGCGCTTACCGGTAGTCCAATTTTGCCGAAAACTTTTATAAATTTGCCCCTAAGACCATAAATTAAATGTATATAGCGTTGTGCCTCTATTTGGAAAAGGGTGATATTTCTCTTTCCTCATGCTAATTTCCTTTATTTGGGATTCTAATAGGGTACAAAGCTTGCGGTAGGACAATGAGCTCTGTACAAGTTAATTGTGGTCAGGAACAGCACTGTCTCACGCTCTTTCCAGAACAATGAGTCTGCACACCGTAGAACCAGAACAGCTCTGTTCCGTTTCTCGTGATTGGGTCCGCTTTAAAAAGCGTTGTTAGTTCAAGCTGCCTTTGTCTGTTAGAAACTGAGCTTCAGGATCTGCTGAGACACATAGACCATTGCTGACAAAGCAGTTACCACAGAAACAGAATCATTCAATACAGCTTCAATTGATTTCACCCTTTCTCTGCCAAGAAGGTACGAATCATGATTCTGATGGAGGAAAAATACTAATATCTTTGGAGAAAAGAACCGTTGAAAAGGGATTTTCTTAATCTGCAGTTTTCCTTTATAAACAACCTGAACCCCCCCAAAAAGCAAAGTAGAAATAGCTTAGCTGCAACTGATAATGTTTTCTTCTTCTTCTAGTATCGACACATTGCCTCATTTATAACTTGGTAACTGCATTTCTATGTTCTTTGGTTCTCTGCAGGATGTTGGCAGAAGGTATTGGCAACTAATCCCCACTACATTTGTACAGCCTCAAAAATCCACCATATGCAGCCCCACACAGTAAAGAACTGAAAAACACAATGGACCGGATTTACCCAGAGCCGCAATTGCTGGACTCTCTGCAATTTAATACAGCGGGTAAATATGGGTAAAACGCAAACTTGCAAAACCAGCTTTTTGTTGCTGGTGTAAAGGTGTTAAAGTTGTGCTAACCGATATTGAAACGGCTCAGGATAAATTAGCCTGTATATGTTGGTAAAGCCTGTGTGTGTGGCACCATGTGCATCAAGCCTTTTATTTGCCCCTTATTATACCGACTATCTGTAATTTACATCATTTTTAAATATTTTTCATACCTAGTTTTCATTATACTGAATGGTAAAGCCAACGCTCATAAGGATAATTACAGACTCCTTTATGCTCAGTACAGTGGGCTGGGAAGTAGGGCTGGGTTTTCAGTGGAGCAGAAAGAACATTTATTAAAACCCCTCAGCCACAAGGGGCAACATGTGATTGGAGAAGAAATATTCCACATTATTATAAATCTGTACAATAAATGCTAGTTTGTTCATTTTATCTGCCTCATTTCCACCAATTTACCATTTTCTGCCAATATCTGCACTCTGCTGAGCGCTGCAATGCTGTAAGTTTCTCCTTTAGATCCTGCACCTCAGATTCCAAAAGAGCAGCCCACTCACACAGTAGTGCAACTGCTGGGTCTGCAGAGCCGCGACTGCGTGGGGTGGGAGGTAAGAGGGCCCGTGACCCCCTTCTATAGTCTCCATGATCAGCGGTGTTTAAACAGCTAATCGCACGTATGCAGTAAAGATATGCGTAATGAGCTGTTTAAAAGTTCTGCCGGTTCGGTACCAGACTTTTAAACAGCTAATCATGCGTATGTTTACTGCATACATGTGATCAGCTGTTTAAAGGACAACTCCCCCCTCATAAGGACATCTTTTAAAATATGTTGATATATCATACTCATGTCTTATGAATCCATTACTGTATACCTGCTATGCTTCTGGATGCCTCATGGAAACTGAGCAATTTAGAAACCTGTACTGAGCCTGGGCATGCTCAGAAGAGGCAGACAGGGGATTAACATTCAGTCATTGGCTGTGATGTAAACTGTTAAATCCATAACTGACAGTTGCTAACTGGAAGAACCAGGAAGCAGAAACAGAGGAAACAGGACATTGTGCAGGATTTTAGGTTAGACTTATATATTTCACATTTCAAACTATTACCGTTTAGGGTTTTGGGGGGTGATTTACCTTATATGTAAGTTTTCATTTTAGGGCTGGACTTGCCCTTTAAACACAGAGGTGGGGAGGGGGAGTGTTAGGGGCCCACCTCCAATTTCCCGGGGGGCCCTGGACCCCTTATGTTCCGCTGCTGCACTCACATCTGACACAAACATGGGTACCCTGGAACAGCTGCCCCAAGATCTCTCCCATACATAAACCAAAAAGGTGCCTTTTGTTGACAATCTCAGAAATAAAATTGTGATTGCTTAATACATTCACAATCAGTGCAAACAATGTCTTAATTGCCTTTTTTTAAAAATGTATTTAGTTGCCCAAAATACATTCACCCAAAATACAGATTGTCCACTCCATCCAGGCACGCACTCTCGCTCTGCAAAGCATATATACATATAGTGAAGTGCAAAACCCAAATTGCCAATTATCTTTATTAAACACCACTGCGAACAACCCACATCGTGTGCTTATCACCTGTGAAAGAAACAGCCTGTGCTCCCAGACATTATTAGTAGGCTAGGAGCTGCTCATTTGATTAACAATCTACTCAGGGAAGCAACCACAGCAATTTTGCTTATGAAAATTATCAAGAGACAGGGGTTAGAAGCCACTACTTTCATAAAGCAAAAATGCCATACACGTAAAACAGAGTGATTACCTAGTGATGTTTATTTGTTGCTAGAGAAACACAGCCTATGGTCACAATGCCAAACATACAGCTATGGGTGATGATAACCACTGCAATCCTATATGAACCTAGTGCTAGGAATTAACCTGGGAAACAGTCTGTGACTGTACACAGCACAACCCTCTTACTACCAATGAATGAAGCTGAGATGCAGCACTGCTCCCAATATCAGGTGGTACAACTGCAGGTGTAATGGGTGCAAATTCATGTTTTACCTTCAGATTTGATGGTTTAAATGGTTTAATTTAATAGTAACATAAAAATAATGGACTTAAAGGTCTAGAAGACAAATTAACATACCTCTATACAGAAAATATCAATAACAAATGTAATAAACCATCACTCCTCTACTCCATCATTCTCTGGTAACAATGGTATGATAAAAAGTATTATAATACATAAGGCTAGGCATTTTCAATGGGAAGGTGCAGTGGCGAGAATCTATATTACAATCACTCAGTGATGTCACTGAGTGACTTCCTGTCTCCCACTGCCCCTCCCACTGTCTCCCCCTCCCTGTATTAGTCATTTATGTAAGAATCCATGTTTATTGTTGACAGACAATGTTCGGTCCTTCTTCCTCTTTTCAATAGGAACGGTAATTAACTATTTATACATTAAACAGGGATTCCTATATAAATGACTAATACAGGAAGGGGGAGAGACGGTGTTAGTGGGCAGGTTATTTTTTTGGGCTGGCCTTATGTATTATAAGAAATAATACGCTACCTACAGTGTAATATACAGATTAACTTCACCTTGGAGTTCCATGACCTGTATAAAAGCACTCAGCCTGCGGCCTCGAGCTTCTATAAGGTCATGGAACTTTTCGGTGGTGTAATATCCTTATATTACACTGTAGGTAGCGTATTATCCCTTATATATTACATAAGGCTCTGGCATTTGAAAGGGGAGGTGCAGTGGCGAGAATCTATATAATCAGTCACTCAGTGATGTCACTGAGTGACTTCCTGTATTCCACTGCACCTACCCATTTCTCTCTCCTTGCCTGTATTAGTAATGTAGATAACAATCCCGTTTTTGTACACTGACTGACCGACTGAATTACTGTGCTGATAAGGAGGAGCGAGCAGTCAAGTCCTTAAGACTCACAGGAATGCACTCACTCTTCCTTATCATCACAGTAATTCAGTCAGTAAGTGTAACGAACCGGAACAGCACCAATGCTTATTATCTTCTTTTAGTTTGAGATAGAAGCGGCATTTAACTATTTGTATGTATTTTACTAATATTGGGAGGGAGAGACAGGGAGGGGGGAGACAGAGTGCCTGTGCTGGACTTTTCTTTTTTTTCCCCTTATGTATTATATGGAATAATACGCTACCTACAGAATAATATACGGATATTACTTCACCTCGTAGTTCTCTGACCTCTATAAAAGCACAAGGCCTAACGCCCTTGTGCTTTTATATGGTATGGGGACTCCTCAACGGCGCAATCTCCTTATATTACACTGTAGGTAGCGTATTATCCCTTATATATTCTATACATGTAGTAAAAATCTATATAGATATGAGATGAATATGATATATATATCACATGTAGTTCTAATTTAGATGCTTGTGAAGGTTCTCATTCATCTAGGTCATGGTATATTTGTTGTATTTGGTTAGATCAACTGGACTTGAAGTTTAGTTCTTGAAGACGTTTCGCTAGTCATCCGACTGGCTTTCTCAATTCAGAATGACTTGTATTAGAATCTGTTGGCAATTAAGTACCTTGGCAATTAAGTCCCAATTAGCATATCACAGCCAAGTTTTAGGGACCTTCTGAATGCAAGGTGTGGATGCATTGAGGCTAAGGGGTGTTATCGAAACTTTAGTCCGTTAGCACAATTCAGGGAAAATGATGATTTGAAAATGGAAAGCAGCACATGGAGTGTGGCCACCCACATTGACATGCACTGATGTGTCTCTCATGTGCTAGAGTTAGAGTGGTCTAGCCCTTAGGACTAGGCCCCACTAATGAGTTTTTTATGTGTTTGTGAACAAGATTTTGATTGCGATTGCACATGCGGTTTTAAATAACATGGAAATCACATGAATGCGCAAATCGCAATCGCAAATACATTTCCAATTTGGTAATGCATGCGGTTTTTTTTTGCACAATCGCATGCGTTTCCATAATCGAAAATAGACAAATCGCATGTGCAAACATGCCACAATGCACACAATTGCACATGCTGCGTGTGCGATTCTGGTGCGTTGTAGTGGGGCCTCAGCCTCAATCACCATCTTATAGTCAAAACTCAACAGCTGATGAACATTAGAGATCGGATCCAGGTCCGACCTGGACCCGGATCTGACACGGAACCTCTCGGTTCCGAAATCCGAATGTTCCATCCGAAACCGGGCAGATTGTTTGGTTTTCAGGACTTTGGAGCGCATTTTCAATGATTATCAAACATTCAAGGCTACTTTCAATAATCCTCGAAAATTGGCTCGACGTTCGATAATCCTTGAAAATACGATCAGAAACTCAAAGTAGTTTCCAATCGTATTTTCGAGGATTATCAAACATTCAAGACTATTTTCGATGATCATCAAAAATGCCTAAAAGTACGGATCTTACCAGTTTTGCCATCTCTAATGAACATAAATCCAAACAATAGGTGAGTTTAACAATTCAGTGGATTGGTTAAAGTGATTCTATATATGGCTAGCTTTATGCTGGCCGTATACCTACCTGACGTGTCATAGATTCGACTTATAACTAGACTGAATGTCAAATTCCAAGTTTTTACTTTGTGATGTTACCATGAATAATGCTTTGACAAGTAACACTGGCCGCAAAGTAATTGGGATGAGTGGTTTTATGGAACATTGGAGGTAAGTCTTATATTGTAAATGTATGGTCACCTTACTGGATGTCCAAACAGAAGATATGATCAATAATCAATATTGACTGTGTTATGGTTTGGATGTGCATAAAACTCATATTGAATAATGATCTCTAATATTCTCAAGTACAATAATAAGCCAATGCTTTATGACCTAGTACTTTGTTTGAGAAGGAATCAGTGCTTCATTTAACATGCTGGAAGGAAATCAAAACAACTTAAAACCACTCAGAAAGACAGACTGTAATGTGCTGTGTTTTCATTAGCTTGTTAAATGTTTTATGAGCTGATTTTTAAAAATGAATGTTTCACTGCTTGTGGCTTGTTATTTTGCTTATAGAACCAGGAGACTGTGAAGTTTAGGCTGTGCAACAGAACATTTTGGAAACAAACAGAGCGTAAGCTGCTTCTAGCGGTGTATTGCAATTCAAGCATTTTATACACATTCCTAGCCAATGACAGGCCTTGTTTAAAGGCTTCTGGTACAGCTGAGGTTCTATTCTGTATTTCAACAAATTAGCCACTTCAAAATATCTGAGTCCTTAAAATGATAATGTCCCTGTCATAGGCCTATTTAAAACTAACCAGGAAGGCTTAAAATACAGTTATCAGTAAGGACAGGCCAATCGCTTATTTCTGTCACGCTTGTGCGCTGCGATTACGCAATGTTGCCTGTAAAAATTCGGATCACATGCACTCTGATTAATGGATGGCAGCGCAGATGCCCAGCAACGCACTAGTGTAGCCATCACAACTGGGCCACACTAGTGTGTGCTTTTTAAAGCACGATTGGATCGCATTGTGCTTAAAAGAGCACTAGTGTGGCCGAGCTCTTAAATAGGATTTTATGTCCATCATACATGTTAGCCATTAGAGGGCAAATCCCATTTTGTTTTTTTATTAGGCAACATACCCTGTATTTGAGGTTACTTTATATACGAAGTGCTATTGAATGTAATGAATTGTGTCCAAAGTTGGTCTGAGAGAAATCAATAAAGAATGAATCATATGCAAACAGTTTTTTAATACTATATACATCTTTGTGGCTTATTCACACTACATAAGTTTGTATCCGGTTTTCAAACGCAGGTGCGTTTAAAAAAATTGACAGACAGTAAAACCCCATAGGAATTCATATTATTCACAACTGCTGTGTTATATTCCATTCCATTCCAGTCCGTTTAAAAAACGCACTGCATGCAGCATTTCTGTCCGTTTTTTTCATGCATTCTCTATAAAAAAAACATGGAATACACATGGTGAAAAAATGGATACAAATGTATGCAAAAAATGGATACAAACTGAGAGAAACACATGCTGTGCATTTCTGTCAGTTTTTAGCATGAACGTAGCATGATTTATGTTTGTTGTGCCTTTAATAAGTGGTAACAACGAGCTTCAAACTTTATTTTTCTGATATCAAAACATTCCATCTGAGTTCATGGGTAAGTCAAAACTAGAAAGACAAATCTTTCAGCCAGGAAAGAAAGCTGTATAAATGCAATATTACTATAAGATTCTAAAGAATCCGAAGAGGCCTTCCCCCATATCTGTCTATCAATGCTTACTAAATGTCCTTACCACGAACCTCAGGCCACCTTCATGTGTCACTGTATCACTTATTTTGGTCACAAAAAAATCTCCTTTGGGCACTGCAACTCCTGCTGAATTTACTAAAAACAAATAGCACTAAAGCAACTTATCCTACACAGAATCAGAAGAGATTTGTCTGGTGCATATGCTAAATATCACATAAATACATACATTTTACATAAGCCTAATACCCTGAAAAATGATATCCTTATACTTAATAAACTGACATTTTTGTATTACAGAAAATAATGTCACCAACACTTATAAATACAAGGATATAAGAAGACACCTGTGAGTGCCATAACTTTTATTAAGAACTTATATTATCAACAACAATCTGTTACTCATTTAATGCACACACCCATTAGGGCCACCTTACAGCACCCACACTGACAATACGGGGTACAAGGTCAAGTCAGTGGGGTACAGGAAGTGTTATGGTTCGGCCATAATTTTGTGAATAATTAGAAGGACTGCAAGAATAAAGCAGTAACATACATCAACCACCTGCAAAACTGATAATAAAATATATTTGACCAATGAGCAAAACAAATTAAAATGTTGAATATAAATAGAATTGTGTCAAACTATTTACTGGTCTACTGCAGTTAGATTAACCTTTAACAACCCCCCCCAATGGAGTCCTGACTGCTTCTAATTTAGTATCTAATATTTTAAAAGAACAGGGAAGTTGTTTAGCTTTTTTCAAAATGTAAACAAACTAAATAAGGTTGTTGCTTTTTAAAGTAATAGTCTATGTAATTAAAATAGGATTTCATGTGTGTTCAGTGTTACTTTTAATAATATTCTTTAATATGTTTTGCTAAAAAGACCAGTGGAAATAAAAAAATCTTGGATATATGAATTTCTAAAGAAAGATGAGAGAGACAACACCTTCTGAAAGAAGCTTACCGGTAATAATTATTGCCTGCATTTAAGAACTGGAAGAATTATTTAATGCATCAAGGAGAACAGCATCAAACATTATTAACTAGGAAAACTAGTAAGGATAAAATGTGGTTCATGACAAATCCATTGCCCTCCCCAGTTGTACAATCTGCCTAGCTGTGGTGCTACACTTAGGACATACCAAGAAGCATAAGATAAAGGAGGATGTTCAACATTCTATCTCCTTCTATTCTTATTCATTTCTAACTCTCACTCACTTCTGAGTCCTATTTATTCACTGCTATTATTCCCCCTTTGTCCATTTATCTAAATTATAAAAATGTTCTCTGCCACCATGGGTGAATGGAAGAATTGGTGATCCCACTAATGCATGGGTTCCCCTGGGGATTCCCTAGTGCCTTGGTGGAACTAATAACAAGGAATTAAAAACAAGACAATGTCAAATACCAAAAAACTGAAGCTGCAAGCAGGTGTTTATGATAGAATTGTAATTTATATACTTATAGCCTACATACAAAATCATCTCACTCTGTAAATCATTTTAAAGCTGGATCACTGAACAAAAGAAATATGGCACTTTCCTATCTTACCTGCGTATGTTGAATCTGTCATTCATATGCTGCAACTTGTGAAGGTTCTTATTCATCTAGGTCATGGTTTATCTGGTATTCAGTAAATTCATATGATCTAACGGAATACCACAGATTTATGCTACACAAGAGTTAAGTTATATCTACAGTAGGCTCCAGTGAGCACAGTGAAAATTAGCAGCTTTAGTGAAGGGGAGTGACTTGTGATTGGGAAGGGGAAATTATGTCATGCATCTGTGTATATAACTTTTGTTTTTATGAACCTTTTGCTTATGGACCCTGTTGGTCTGAAACGCATTATGCAGTTCGATTCCTAATAAACGTTTTTGTCTCATTCGATACCTTTAATGATACATTTTCTGGTTTGAAAAAATATCCACATGCATTAGTCCCTAAGAACATGTTTTTCTTAAGTTGTAGGGAGAAACTCATACAACATGTACAAGCAGAACATAAATGCCATGCAGACAGTGCCTAGAATGGGAATGAGCCCATAGCCTTAGCATTGCGAAGCATTTGTGCTAGATGGCACATTGCACAGTATTTTATTACGGTAGCTTAAAATTTTATTTAAACAAATAAAGATATAAGTAAAATGTCTACATTACTAGTAATTTCCTTTAAAATGCTATTTACATGAATACTTGACTACATTTTCACCTTGACGCACATAAAAAAGAAAGCTTAAGATCACACTGCCATACTGAGAAATGAAGGTTATAAATAGAAATAAAAGACTGTGAATGAAAGTTAAGCACTGATCACATTCTGTATTAACACTAGAAAACTTGTCTAACTGGCTGTGAATGTTGCATATGTGACACTCTGTCCTGGCACCTCTATGATTTAACTGAATGAATATGGTCTACCTTAGTTTACCTTATGGTGGGTCATTTTTCCTTTCGACCGGAAACTAGATTGAAACTCAGATTCATCACTAATAAATACACATTACACAACCTTAATGTTTCCACAAACAAAACAACTAAGTTTATAGAGTTCTGCAATGAAAGACAGCCACATCTACGCCAACACTATTTTAATTGACTTATTTGCAATCTGAACAAAGGTGGTCTACGTCTACACGATTGCAGACGATTATTGATTGCATACAATTTTGTCGGTGAACACTACACAGAGCACTACCTGACGGAAATATCTCTACAACTACTGACACCAGCTTGCCACATACTGTTGAATACTGTTGCAATGACACATAATATTGCTTTAAGTTCTTTATAGGGAAGGTTGTTCAGTTGAGCATACATATCCTGACTGAGTCAGCTCCCTCTTGTAAAAATAAATAATGCTGTCCAATGGAAATTTTCCTTACGGTCCAATCTTCCACAGTGCCCATGGTGGTAATTCATCGGCACTGTGTAGATTAGTTTTATCCCCATACACCTTAGCTATACAGAGAAAATCTTGTTAATGGTTATGGCCAGTTTAAAGGGGAAATGTGGTCTCCAGACAAGTTATGTGCACATATCCGATCAGAAAGTTAAGGGGTAGGAGACATCCAGATGACATTCCAGAGGCTGCTCCTACATGCCGCCGGCAAACACAGTCGCATATTACAGTACATGTGGGGGAAACCAGAAGTCCCTCCCCCTCCATTCTGTAGACCTATAAGTAGTGCTCTGATTCCTCTACAGTGCAGATGTCTCACACTGTGTGCTGCTCAACCCCCTTCCTTCCTGCTCTGTCTGTTTCTTCACTAAGGGATTTACTGAGTAGTGCGGTAGCGTAATCCCACCATGTGGCCCCTCCCCCACTTGCACCTCAGATCCATACCCCCTCTACAGAAAACTATGTGTAAAAGTCCATTTCATGCAGAACCAGAATCAGACAAAATGTAGATGATTCTGACTGCCTGTAAAGGCTGTTTTCAGTTTTCCATAAGGGGGGTGTATAGGTCTGAGTGGGGGAGGAGCCACGGCACCTGTGAGTGGTCAGGGCCAAGTGGGGTTGAAAATGAAAGGGCCAAGGGCAGCTGCAAGGGGGGTCCTGTAAGGGAAGGGGCCAAGGGGGGCCTGTATGTGGTGGGTCCATAGTGCCCACAAGTGGGATGGGCCTTAGGTGCTGTAAGGGAAGGGGCTAGGGGGGTCTTGCAAGGGTAGACACATGGAAGAGGGATTGCCACATGGTTTCAGTGCAGGAAGTGCAGATCAGGCTGCTACCATACCACACATAAAAATGTAAATATCTTCAAAACTACCGGTATGTAAAAAAATAATCAAAGTAAATTGCAAAAACACTCAGGAAAGCAATTCCTGTCAACTTTTGGAACACAGTTCCCCTTTAAGTTGACTGAACATTGCTCTGTATGTGTATTCAAAACAATGAAGCAGCACCATCTTATAACAGAAGGTATCTTGCAGTCTCATGCTATATGAATAGCATTGCCCACAAAATCTAAGAAACAAGAAGTAATTTCTTACTCCCAGGTTCCCCAGAGTAAGGGGTGGAGATATGCAAAATTCTCCTTTATGCCCCTCGGCTTATGCATGGGTCCAGAACCACTGGCTTAATAACGTGCAACATAGCCTATTGTATAGAGCCAATAACCTGACTTGCAGACATGACATGTTTCAACCTCATCAGTGCAAGATACAGATTCATGGCTCTATGGGGTAGGACTTACGGAAGCACAATAGACAAAGCAGCTTGATAGCTTAGGGAGAGGTGGGCCAAAAGGAGCAAAAAGCCCTCTACTGCACATAAAAATGGAGCAGCATCTTGCAGTCTCATGCTATATGAATATCATTTCCCTGTTATAAGAAGGTGCTGCTCCATTTTTATGTGCAGTGGAGGGCTTTTTGCTCCTTTTAGTCCACCTCTCCCTAAGATATCTAGCTGCTTTGTTTATTGTGCTTCCCAAGTCCTACCCCATAGAGCCATGAATCTGTATCTTGCACTGATGAGATCTAACAAGATTGAAACATGTCATGTCTGCAAGTCGGATGATTGGCTCTATACAATAGGCTATGTTGCATGTTATTAGTGTTATTAAAGGGTATCTCCACTGAGGAAATTTTTTTTTTGGTTTATTTTAAAGTACACCATCCCCCAACCCTGCTCCTACTTTTTTTTCAGAATTCCCCTTCGTTTGCTTGCAGCAGCATGGGAAAGTTGTGCTAGCTCCTGGGTGTGTGTCTTCCCCTGTGCTGGGGGTGCTGTCACTCAATGTACATCATCATGGTAGCAGACACACCCACTTGGCTGCGGTAAAGAAATCCTTTCCCTTCTCTTAGTTAATTTTTACAGCTGATCATGCAGAGAGAGACAGGGGAGGAAAAGTTAAAACCCTTTCCACAATACTGTAACAAAGGCAGGAGGAACTTGTGTTGTTTTTAATAAAGATTTTTTTGTGTCTAACTCTTGAGAGGGTTGGTTGAAAAAGTAATTAAGATTAAAGGGCATGTCCACCCCCAAAACTATAATCCCCCCAACTACTGGCCCCACCATGTAGTGTAGTTTAATCCTTACCTAACATCCCAGCTCCATAGGGTTCTCCTGTAGTCCCCCCCAAAGTCCCAAAAACTGCCCACCAGGAGGATAGCAGAGTCCATATAGGACTCTGCCTCCTACCTGGCCTCCGGGAGAAGTTTGGCATGCGTACTGCAGCCCTTCTCCCCCTACCTCTCCGGATTCCCTCCCCCTAGCATTTATCCCCTTTAATATAGCCTTCCCCCTGGTCCCCCAGCCCCAACCGCATAATTTTTATTTTTAGAAAGCTCCCCAAACTCTTACTTACCTCCCATTTCCTCCGCTGCACTGAATGACCGGCAGCCGCGTCTGTGATTGGCTGCCGCTCAGCCAATCACAGACGCGACTGCCGGTCCCACCCCTCTGCTTGCATTTTCTCGCAGAGGGCCGGGAGCGCGGCCGAGGAAAGAGGGGAGGTAAGTAAAAGTTTGGGGCACTTTATAAAGATAATAATGATGTGGTTGGGGCTGGGGGAAAAGGGGGAAGGCTATATTAAAAATTAGATTTAAGGATGGACATACCCTTTAATATTAATTTCATAAGGGATGCTGGGAATATGAGGCAATCTGGTATGGAAGGGGGTGGGAGAGAAACACAAGCAGATGTGAGAAGGTGTATTGGGAGACAAAAAAGGGTAGTACCTGATTACTCCTCCATTAATTAGTGAACTCATCAAGCTGCTGTGATGGTCTGGTGATTATTCCTCCATTAGGGGGGGGTGTGTGTGTTTGTTCCGACGGATCCTCACATGTTCTGTGCATGCACTAAAGGAACACGCGCGTCCTAAGCAGGCACTCACTAAAAGTGGGCGGACCTGCACCATCCACAGCGTTCAGGGAGAAACTCATTGTATTTCTTCTAAACTACTGCTCGAAGACACAGGATACTGCAGGTACATTTCCACCTTACACATATCTATCTTTACAACCCAGGTGACATTTAACAGTGAAGATACCCTTTAAGCCAGCGGTTCTGGACACATGCATTAGCCGAGTGACATAAAGGAGAATTTTGCATACCTCCGCCCTTTACTCCGGGGAACCTGGGAGTAAGAAATTACTTCTTGTTTCTTAGATTTTGTGGGCAATGCTATTCATATAGCATGAGACTGCAAGATGCCTTCTGTTATAAGAAGGTGCTGCTCCATTTTTATGTGCAGTCGAGGACTTTTTGCTTCTTTTGGCCCACCTCTCCCTAAGCTATCTAGCTGCTTTGTCTATTCAAAACAATGGGCTCTCTAAACTAATTAAGCAATCCTTTTGGGTTTTTCAGTAGCTCTATGGTGTGTTTTCCAAGCAATTTGCCTATTTCTAGGATATTGAGTTCAAATCCCATTTAATAATTCCTTGTACTTTAAATTCATAATGTGTACTTTATTATAATAATTTATTATAATTTAGATGCAGCAACTCAAGAACATTAGAGAGAGACAGCATATTAAGGTGGTTTTAACCTTCGGCTTTAATAGGGCCAGATTAAATCCATCACCTATATTTGTTTCTCTAGTAAACAGTTTCTCTTGAATTGACTGTACACAATAAGTATTGATTCTGCTGACTGGTTACCACAGTAAGGGCACAATCCCTTTTTTTAGATCAGCATTAAATCACTGCTGAGATCACATTTTATTTATAATAAATCAATTCTAGCTCATGGCATTAAAACATGTCATAAACATTGTCTGCAAAAGGGTAGGCAGAATACAGAGCAGTTAAACTCTCAGCAAATCTATTTGCAGAAACAAAGCTTTATGAAGACACCACTTGGGGCTTTATGAAAAATTATTTTGGGGCTTTATGAAGAAACCCTTTGGGGCTTTATGAAGAAACCCTTTGGGGCTTTACGGAGACACCATTTGGAGCTTTATGAAGACACCATTTGGGATTTATATGGACGCCATTGTAGATTTATGAAGAAATCCTCTTGGGACTTATGAAAGAAACCTTTGGTGCTATATATATAAAAAACCATTGTGGTTTGATGAAGACTTTTGGAGCTTTTAATAGATTCCATTTATAGCTTTATAAAGACACCATTTGGGGCTTTAAATAGACACCATTTAGGGCTTTATATAGATACCATTTAGGGCTTTATGAAGACACTCTTTAGGGTTTAATGAAGACACACTTTGCAGCTCTATGAAGACACCCGTTGGGGCTTTTTTTTTTAAACAACATTTGCGGTTTTATGAAGATACCCTTTGGGGCATCATTTAGACAACATTTGCGGTTTTATGAAGATACCCTTTGGGGCATCATTTAGACAACATTTACGGTTTAATGAAGATACCCTTTAGGGCATCATTTAGACAACATTTACGGTTTTATGAAGATACCCTTTAGGGCATCATTTAGACAACATTTGCGGTTTTATGAAGATACCCTTTAGGGCATCATTTAGGCAACATTTGCGGTTTTATGAAGATACCCTTTGAGTGCTCATGGGCTTTGTCTTTCCTTCCAGTATTTTCCTGAAAAGGGACCAATACATACAGATGACACTGTTATAGATCTTGCATCTACTGGTGTATGGGCTGTTTTGGACTCTGTTCCATCTATCAGAGATCTGCACAGGCAAACCAAAGCCTGTCTGATTACTTCATGTTTCCAAAAAAACTGAAAACTGATGATTTATTGGGCAAAAAGAGTAACTTAAGAGCCCAGGCTGCAAGATACTTTAATGTCAAACAAAACCAATGAACCTTAATAATTTATGTTCAACAGAAGGAGGAAAAAATAAAAATCCTATAGAGCAATAGTAAATGCTACCGTTGGAGTACATTAGGGACTTAACAAGTTAAAGAATTAAACAAACAAAGATCTAACTGACAGACTGAATGGACCAACCAGTTCTTTTCTGCTAATTCTATATCTCCATGTAAATTAAATTAATGGTGCCCACACCCACATACCCACAAGGGCACTAGGTCACCTTGATACACAATGACCATTGTTAAGATGATTTGCAGAGTTGTTAATGCTGGTTATGTGTGTTACTAAAATCTTATTTAAAGGGGTAATGGGGTTAGTTGGCATTAAGGATTTTTAGCTTACAATTCGCTAATTACTTCCAACACTCCTATATTCATTAAATAGCACTTAGATGCTTCTAATAGCTTTCTGCACAGTAAAACAAACACTTTCCTTGCCAATACATCTTATTTTAACTTTCTGCTGCCCTTTGCTTCTCAGTGAACTGGAAATTGTCCAAACTAAAGAGATGCACCCAGCACAACACAGAACTGAGTAGCCTGCAGGTCCAAGGCATGGTACCAGCCTAGCTATATCTATCAACCCATCAGCAGGCAGAAGTGGGAAGCGTGCTTTTATTTATAGTTTTACTGCAAATTATACCTGTTTTACAGAGCGGAAATCTTTTGCATGACAGGAAGGGACATGTGCAAAATGGGAAAAAATACATTTAAACAAACAGCACACCATTGGGAATCTACATTGTATGGAAATGTGACTCATTACCATTATCCAAATATAGAGATTACAAGACTAAGCAGAGAATAGAGAGAGAGAGATGAGAGATAGAGAGAATAAGTATATATATATATATATATAGATATAGACGATATATAGAGAGAGTACCCCCAGTGGGCCAACAACCATTTCAACCCTATAACATTTTTTTTTCATTTACAAAAACTGTTCTTTTAAATGTAGAAAATTGAAATAAACTGACCATAACTTATTTTCTATTTTTTATAGCTAAATAGATAAGACCCACCTTTCTGATAATTAAAGGGCAACTGTGGTCTCAAAACAAGTTAGGATTAAATGAAAGCCTGCAGTATTTCCTTTACACTGAGCCAACAATCACATCTCTGGCTTCACCCTGTGAGAAATGATATAGAGGTAAATTTTCAAACTTCCTGCTTCCAGTAGGTTGAGTGACATCACCTGACCTCTGCCGGCCCTTTTCCCCCGGGGGAGAAGCATGCTCAGTAAAGACTTAATGCTGGGGAAATCAGGAAGTACCTGAGGAAAGAATTGATAGTTGAGAAGGGGAGCCTATTAATGCAGGCAGAGGCTGGTCACATGACTACAAGCTGGTCACATGGCTAAAAACAGGAAGCGTTCAACCAGGAAGTTAAATTGCTGAACTTTTGCAGCAATAACTTCTCACAAATTTTATCCAGAGATGTGATTTAGGTTTTATTTTGAAGGTGTGATGGAAGGCTTTTTATATAATTCTTACTAGTTTGGAAGAATTTGAGACCACAGTTACCCTTTATGTTGGTTTTCTTTCTCTTACTAGATCAAGGGTACAGACCCTATAAAATGTTGTGCAAAAGTTGTGCACCAGTAAATAGACTTCTACTGTACATGCATCTACGGTATATTTAAAATGGCATTGCTCTTATCTGTACTTGGCTGTAAAATTTGGAGAGAAGCTCTGAAAGCTACAAATATAGTATGTATCAACAAGTACTTCTAGCTGCAACTGTACATAGGGTGTTCATTTAAAATCTTACAGATACGGTGCTTTGCTTACCACTTATTAGCCATGTACCAGTAGATTAACTTTAGCCCAATTGCTGATGACATGTTTACTACAAATCAACTCCTTATAATAAGCATGACAACTGTTTAAATTTCTTCCTACCACTGACATTACAGTTGTATAATTACCAAGTCTGCTTAAATGATACCATTACATCATCTTTTCTCTGTTCCACTGACACCAGACAATAGGAGTGAGCGTGAGGAGCTGGCAAATACAGGCTTAGATAAAACCGAAACTTCTGAAGGATTTGTTGGTATCTAAAACAAATGCCTGGTGCTTTATTGGTGTAATTTTAGCAAACTGTTTAAAGAACAAGTCTTGTGTCAATTGTGTTTGTTAAACCCTTTTAACCACTACAATCCATGTATTTTAAAATAACTATCCTTTTATATATACAGAGAAGAGCAATATATTAAACAAATCTGCCCCCTCAGCATCTTCTTTAATCACCACTTTTCTAATTTTTAAGAGTCAATACACCACAGCATGAGAGGGCCCCTCAGTATTTTCAATGTCTGATCCAACAGCTATAAGCGTTTAGTCTATTACTATGTAAATACAAGGATCAACCCTCCAAGAACTCACACCATTAAAAACCATATTAAATAAAAAATATATATATAAAAAAATATATATATATACAAAAATGTATATATATGTATCTATACACCAAATCATACGTAATAACCTAATACAACATAATATACATCTCAGGGTATGGAATTCCAGTGAGATGCTGGCTGGCATATGTTTATGCACACTTATAAGTAGCCGCTTCTGGACCAAGACCAATAGTTTGGCAGTATCAACAAAGTAACAGACTACGTGGGAGCACTCCGTTGCAGCTTATCTGGAAAGCAATGGAAGATAAATGGCCCACATAGCAAAGCTGCCAAAATTATCTATCTGTACTCACGGCACTTGCTTAGAACACCTCTCTGTATCAGTAACAAAGGCTCCACATCCAAGTCACCAATGCCAGCAGGTCTGAACTTTAAGCCACACGAACCACAGCTAAGAATTCTCCAGCTGCAATCATTGCAACCCTTTTGATTTTCGAAAAATGTTTGGTTAACAAATATCTAACTATTAATAACAAGGTAAAATAATACATGCTCTATAATATCAAGAAGATTTACACTTTTCTAACACATCTGCATCTGAAGCTGGCTATGGAGATGCTATTAAAATGCAGGAAGTATGTGTAACGCAACGTGTGCCTGGCACGAAATCCATTGTATTGTCTGAAATATTTCTAAAAACAGTTGGAAAATGATCCCTTTTATCATTGGAGGAATGTCACAACTAATCAGGGGCAACCGCAAAACACTCATTGAAGAAAGAAGTGCAAATTCCTAGTAACAGTGTTTAATTAAGTTGGTGGTTATAATTAGAAATAAGTCATGTGCAAATACTCCAACTCAAATAAAAAAAGTGAAAATAGAGAAAAGAAGCATTTAAAGAACTGGGAGGCCGATGTCAGAAGATAGGGGGGTAAGATTGGAAAGTATTTGCAGCTGGTACTGATACCATCACAGATAATGAGAGAATGAAGAAGTGGCTGGACATTGTGTTGACCGCTGATTATTGGTACCTGTATAGACAATGTAAAGGAAAAAGGAATAATAAAAGACAAACAGGGAGATGCAAAAATAAGTGCAAAACCCATGCTAACTGATGTAATATAGGGTTAGCGAGGGTTTTTTACTAATTTTGCATCACTTGCACCGTTTCCAAAGACATTTGGAAATAGCTCAGTGCAAGCGATGCAATAAATTTAGAGACGATAATTGCACAAGTTTTTTGCACCAAAATTAAAGCCTGTTCAATTGTGGCTTTAAAGCTGTGCAAAAGGTTGCAACTTACCTCTCGCATTCACACAATGCAATAACAGTCGCAAAGTGGTTACTACATCGCGGTAACAAGAGCAAGTCAGTTGCGATACTAAAATTTATTGCATCTCCCCCATAGGGAATGCTACAATAATAGGTGCAAAAGTTTGCAGCTTTTAATTTGAAGATTTTTAATTTTTATTAATTTGCAGCAACCAATTATTTTTTAGCTTTTTACTGGGTTATTACAGTTAATAAGAGCAAAATTTTGCAGCTTTTAATTTGTAGCTTTTTAATTTTTATTAATTTGCAGTAACCAATTATATGTTAGCTTTTTACTGGGTTATTGCAGTTATATAACATCTGATTGGTTGTGGTAGATTAATAGCATGGCAAACATTTGCACCTTTTTTTGCATCAGCCTCATAGCAGTCAGAAACTGTGCGATAAAACAGTAAATAAAGTCCATCATTCTTTACAATAAACAGTAAATATAAAAGGGATAATTAATTTTTTGTCCTTACAAGTCATGTATAACTGCAACTTTCTGTGTCCCCTCCAAACTACCAAAAAAAAAGTTAGATTAGGAACCTTGGGTAAAGAAAATGGGGGTAATGGACAGCACAGTTCCCCCTATGATGTGCAAACATATACACACAGGCTAAAACAATGCAATAAAATAAAAATACTATGGTATGTGGCACACAAAGTTCTGCTTCCCATCTGATCATAATGATCATAATGAACCAGAACTTACAACTGCACATTGCATTGCAAGACAAGGCAAGGAAAAGAAAGTGTGGTCACGACAATGGTAAGAATGAGCCATTAGAAATAGAAGTAGTAATCATTGTCAATTCCAAGCACTTTCTATAAATGAGCAAGCAACAATGGGCAGTATGGATTACTACAGATGATTCTAATGTGGGCTCTAGTGTTGAAAATGGGAAAGAAGCAAATCAACGACAGCTTGACAAACAATAGGGCCTTGTTACTTGCTTTGCATGATGTCACTGGAACTGGCTTGCAGGGAAGGGTATAATCAATGCTTTACACATGTACAACAATACTACATCCAGCAACTCTCTATCTCCAGGGTCTCTGCATGAGCACATATCACTGCTTTTCTGCTGTGCCATAAAGGGATGGATGTGTTATGGCTTTTATTTTTTACCTAGATACATGATATATATATGATATACATGATATATATATATATATATATATATATATATATATAGATATTCTAATATACTAAAATATATATACTAGCAAAGTGTGGCCGTTGATGTACAATAAGAATTATTTGCATAGATATTTAATTTTATATAAGTAATTACATAAACACAAACAATTATCATTTATACTACCTGTATACATTTGCGAAATAACATTAACAAAACAGCTAATGTGTAATAGTTTACTACATATCCTGCAGATATGAAAAGAGAAACACAAATAGGGCTATGGAGAACCGGTATCACTCTCTATTGCCTCCTCTAGGCAATGCACTGAGCCGATAAGTTTAATTGCTGTATATATCCAATAACACAGATGTGTAAGTATTGAGTTCCACTGAATACAGTACATGGCAGTTTGAGAATACTTTTTGAGGGACAATATCCCTTTAAAGCAACTCTCCTTTCCTTTTTTCCATGCTTTTAAGAACAAGATATAATGGCTAAAACTATAGCTTAGCCACGATTAACATTCAACTTCAATACCCACCAAAACTAGGCCATCCTTTACATCATTAAAAATAATTTTTCTAGTTTTTTTCTAAACCGTTATTTTTCAACATAAATATATCACTGGTAAATCAATACATATTTATACAGTCTAAATTCCAATTCTCAGCACAAACCCTGGAGCAGAATGATGAAGATATAGAAACTGATACCTTCCAAAATCATATTGAATGCAAGTTTCAGGCTAATGTACCAGATAATTGATATGACACTGTACACAAAATACATAAAAACTTGTCATTTTGTTGCTTGTGTCCTACTGGTTCTTTTCTATAGACACTGAAAAAAAAATTTGTTAGGAAGTTTATTTCTTATAACATTTTATGAGCCACATTTTAGGTATTAAGATATTTATGGAAAACCTGGCACATCTGTAGTATTTTCTACCACTGCATCCAAACCAAGAATACCTGCTAAACAGTCATAAAACATGCGTATTTAAACCAGTGATGTCTGCTTTTTTATAGACACCTCTGGATGCTCCTCTTTTTGTTTGATTTTTTCCAGTTCTCAAGATATCAACAGCAAATTTTTACACATGAGACTCAACTGAAAACAAATGGTAAAAATGTGGTAAATTTTCCTGTGGGATTTTGCATTTAATAGTAGGGATTGAGTAGGGCCTGAAAACGAGCACTGCAAAGTCGACTTTCATGAAATGCTTGCAGGGTTCCCTGTTCCCCTGCCATAGTCCCAGACTGCGTCAAGCCTGATCAATGCAAGGAGCGCATCTTCCCATTGTTTGAATACCAGTAGGAGAAGGGGGCATGTCCGGAGATGACTTTCATAGGCCAGCTTTGGAGGCAGCTTTCTGAGTAATGAGGTAAGACCTAGGGGTGAGGACCTAGCAGTTTAGGTCCTCACCCTGTGTACTATCACTTGGAGAGGGTGTGGTGACATGGGGGACCATAATTGCCCTTTAAAGGACTACCATGGGTGAGGATTTAAATTTCTAGGCCCTAACCCCAGGGTTTAGCTTCTAACTACTGTACAGAAGGTGTTTATTTTAAATGTACGACAGAAGGCTAATTATTTAACCCTAACTATAATTTCCCTTTAAGCAAGATCATACATTATAAACCATTATAAACTTCATCCCATCAAATTATAATTTCCTCCTTAGTAAGTTATCTTTACTGGGAACATAAAATCCCAGAGCAATCAAAACATCTTAAAATAATACAAATATTATTTTTTTAAATAGCACAATAAGTGCATCATCCTGATAATAAAATCAAAATGATAACAGAAGGAGTTTACCCAAGTATTTCCTAAATCATTAAAATCAATAAGATGTTTCAAATATATAAGTCTATTGGAGCCAAATACAGAATTCCAATAGCAGCAATTTAATCAGTACACATAACGTTTTTATTTAATGAGATTACTGTGATCATCTGTTAAACAGCTCTTCTACTAGTATAGCTGGAGAAGAAAATATCAAAACTGAACAATACATATGCAGTAGAAACCACCAAGCATACAAATAATGCCCACTGGCAGATGTCACAGACTAGCAAATTGTAAAGATAAGCCAATGTTTCATACAAGATTTGAATCAATACACACAATTGAGAGAACACAGTCAGATTATGTAGACAATAAAGGAAAAACAGCAAACTAGTTATATCAGGTGATCCTTTTTTAAAGGGTCACTATACTCACTGAAACAACTTTGTATAATCTGAAAGTACAATGTTAGGGTAGTACAATGATGTTACTTACATGTGTGCCTGTGCCTGCTTTGTTAGTGAATTTTCAATGTTTAGTAACTGCTCCAATCTGCCCCCCCCTCCCTTAGTCACTGCCCACTTGTAATCCAGCCGACACTGGATACATTCATTCACATAATAAAGAGCCTATTCAGCCCGACACTATGCAGCTCATTAACATATCTTCCTGACACTGCTGAGAGTGGTGTGTGGCTGCTGCTGCTTTTAACACTTCTCCCTCTCCCTTCTAGTACATGCTGCGAAAGTGGGTGGGCTGCTGCTGAGTGAAACACTCTCTCCCTTCTGTAGATAGATACGAGATAATAGATAGATGATAGATAGACAGATGATAGATAGATAGATAGACAGACAGACAGATAGATAGATTGATATATAATGGAAAGACAGATATATAGATTGATTATAATGACAGACAGAGTGATAGATAGATAATTGATAGATCAGACAGACAGAGTGATGGTAAGACAGACACAGACAGACAGATAGATAGACAGGAGACCAATATGATCAATCAGCTCATTATTTGGGGTTGTATTAATAAATGTTTTGACATGTTGGGAGATCCTAGTAAAGTTCACTGGAGGGACACAAATTAGCATACCTGGTTTGAGTGACAGGTCTTTCCCTTTACATGCTGTTATTTAAAATGAAGATTTCTGAGAATCTACAGCTCGGATTTCAAATCTGAAAAATGTGATGGAGTAATGGACCATTACACTATCTAAAGGTATGATTTTTGAAAATTCTATTTTTGGAAGTATAGATACCCTTTAATGTGGTACACACCAATGATAGATTGGTGACAGATACTGTTAGATCCAATGATATTGTACCTTTATTGGTAGTGTGTGTAGCGCATTTCTGAGTGCTCCCAAGGCCTACAGGATCATTTGAAAAACCAAAAATTCCCCTTTGGGTTTGTCGGCTGAGGGAAATCAGCAGTCCTGAGCATTTTCCCTATGCTTTACATAGTGTAGGGAAGCTTAAAGCTATGTACACACATTAGATTTCATAGGGCAGATCACTAAAAGATGTGAGCCCTACACTTATCCCATAGGGTGCGTGCATGCGCGTGTAGCTTTAAAAACAGACTGACAAATGTTGCAGTTTGCATCTTGCCCAATCAATTTGTATGGGGCAGCCTACAACACATTCATAAGTTATTTTTCTTAAAATCAAGTCATTAGCAGCTTAACAGGAACCTCCACCCCTCATAAAAATAATTGATTTAATAAGGATTCACCCAAAGCTACCGTATATACTCGAGTATAAACCGTCCCGAGTATAAACTAGTTTTAGGTAAAAAAGAAGGAAAACCACACTGACTTGATTCTAAACGGGGGTAGTATTTGCCACTAAAGATGTTTGGAAACTACAACTCCCAGCATGATTTATTGCTGGGAGTTGTAGTTTTCAAACATCTTAAGTTGCAAATACTTACAAATAAGAGTAAAACCTTCTTTATTTGTGCATACTGTATGCACAAATATAGGAGGATTTACCCCTATTTGCAAGTATTTGCATATATATATATATATATATATAAAACGGACCGGAACACGGACAAATTGCATTGTTCTAAACAAACTCAAAATGGGCAGCACAACGCAACGCACATATTGGGACCTTTCCCTAACTTCCAGAGCTTCCTATGGATTTCTGGTTTCACTTTAACTATAGTGCGCATTATCATGAATGTTCACTATAGTTGAATTGAAGCATGGCCTGTCGTTTCAGCCTATCTCTTTGCCTGTTCTTCAATCAATGCATTAAAGAAATAGTTAAATTTTTCAGTGAACTATTCCTTTAATGATATCAATGAACCCACCTGAGCGCAGAACAGTGTCTAGCCAGGTGTAAATCTGTCACAGAATAGTTATGCTGGGAAATTCACTATTTCACCAATTGTGTGGTCTCCCCTACATTGAGGAGACCACAGGGACATGAAATCACATATACCACATAGCATATGTCACAGATGAATTTCAGCCTAGATGGGTAAATCCAGAACCCTTAATCACCATCTGGCAATATGTACAGTTACAGTAGTTCTGCATTCCTGTCTGCCCCCCTTCAACTATGTACCCTGATTTCTTTCTTTAGTTTTCACCTCAAGGGTATCCCCTTTGTTCAATTTTCCTGACTATATTATTTAACTGTTTTTTCATTTTTTTAATACAGGATCTGATTTCGATCATTCGATTTTTTTTATAACTTAGCATGAAAACCATCATGTTTGTAGACTGTGAACTCCAGGAAATTCATCTACTGCATGTCAGTAGTCAAAGTATATGAAATAAAAGGATGCATCTCCTTCAGCTCATGGTGGAACCGCAACAGGGACTCAATGTCAACCCGCCATAGAACAAACCAATGGTGGCATGACTTGTATGCATGTGTGCCTGTCTGTCAGCATGTGTGTCGGTTGGAATGCCTGTGTGTGTATCTGCTTGTGTGTGCATGCATTTGTAAGCATCACTTAAGACACAGTCACCATGGGAAAATGATGGTGCATACATAATTTACAAAGAAAGGGGATATTTGACCACCATTTTACCTTTAGTTGATAGTGAATCTAGAAGTATCGTGTTACCCTGTTTAACAATCTCCTTTACCATGTCAGTATGCTGTTTTTATTTTTCATTTTGCTGTCACTTCCCCTAAAAAAACAAACCAAATACTTGTCTGGAATATTACTGTTTCTGTCCTTTTCTTTGATCATTCTAATATGTTATTCATATAGTCATAACAGATATACTATGACCTGGATGAATGAGAACCTTCACAAGCATAGCATTTTTGGGCAAACTCCCATTTAAAGGGTATCTCCACTCATATTATTGACTTTTAGGAATCCAGTTCTATTGAAGAACGGGAGGTAAAGGGGCTGTGCCTTATCTTCCGTTCTTCAATAGAACAAACAGGAGCAGGTCCCGATGGACCTTGTCTTCTATGCGCATGCATGATCTATGCGCATAGAAGACAAGGTCCGTCGGGACCTCTCAGACTAAGCGCCGGGGGAGCGAAAGAGCGGGTATGTTTCTTACCTTCTCTCCTGGCTCCTGTTTGTTCTATTGAAGAACGGAAGGTAAGGCACAGCCCCTTTACCTCCCGTTCTTCAATAGAACTGGATTCCTAAAAGTCAATATTATGAGAGGAGATACCCTTTAATGTGACAATGAATGTAAGTATTTATACAATAAATTTGTCTTCTATTAATGTTACAGAGGATATTGGGGTTTTTTTTAGATGATGGCCAGACATAACTTAAGATCAAATGGGGCCCTAGGCAGAACAATTATATATGGCACTCTCTTGATTTGCATGGGCTGTAATAATGAACCTGGGCCCCCATACTTTTGCTGGGCCATAGGTAACATACATAGTAACATAGTAATTGAGGTTGAATAAAGACATACGTCCATCAAGTCCAACCTATACTCCCTCCTTTTTTAACCCTACCTAACAGTTGATCCACAGGAAGGCAAACTAAAACCCAGATAATAAAGGGGGGGTAATTCCTTCCTGACTTCAAACGGCAATCGGAAAGTATCCCTGGATCAACCAGAACTACAGTACAGTATATGTGTTAATACCAGTAATTCTGAATATTTTTTTAGTTTTAGAAACTTATCTAGCCCATTTTTAAAGCTATTCAATGAACTTGCCATTACCACATCTGCTGAAAGACAGTTCCACAGTTTCTAATAATCTGCCGATTATGTACAAACATACGCCAATCGGCAGAACAAATCCGCCAGGCTGATCGTCGGAAAAAGCCAAGAATAGTCATGGATATTTGGTCTTAGAAGATGGGTCGCACGATGGGTCGTTCTTCGCCCAAATCGTGTGGAAATTATCTGACGTGTGTACAAGGCTTTAGTTGCTAATACATTGCAAAATATTTCCCAATTGCTGCTTATTACTGAGGATGAACCTTACCCTGAGTTTTAAATGGATCCTGTAACACAAGACTATGAAACCTTGAAAGGTATAGGACTAGCACAATGAGCTCATACACTGGGCTGGGGTGCACAGAAGTCTACTGTATTCCATGGGACAAATAACTGTGACCTTGTAAGTATAATAACTCTGTCTGGAAGCGGATTTGGTCATTTTAAACATAACGAAGTCCTGCTTTTGGGGTTTTTTGTAGCAGGTAAAGATTTTTGTGTAGAGGGGTGGACAGTCCCTTTAATAATCTACTACAAACCTTGCAACAATAAAATACATTCTTGTACATAAAATAAGGAAACAGTATGTCATTCTCATACTTAAACTGAAGGCTAAACATTATATTAATGGCAGAAGATCACAAGATCACAACCAAAGAA
This sequence comes from Hymenochirus boettgeri, assembly GCA_019447015.1. Classification (NCBI taxonomy): domain Eukaryota; kingdom Metazoa; phylum Chordata; class Amphibia; order Anura; family Pipidae; genus Hymenochirus; species Hymenochirus boettgeri. The sequence goes on from CM033473.1 coordinate 241,434,279, forward strand.
CAGTGTTAGTACAAGATATTTAGAAGGTTTCAGTACAAAAACAACAAAAGTATGCCAGACAGCTGGATTAATAAACGGTTGAGATAATGCTTATAGGAAAAAAACCTCCACGAACAAGACATGGTTTTCCATAGTGGAAATTACAACACTTTTACTATGTGGACCAGTCTGTCGTACCTGTTTCTAACCTATCAACCAATTAGACAGATTACTAGCTACTGTCTAGTCATGAAGATAGTATGATATTGAATTTAATTTAATAAGACATAATTCAGCCCAACACATAATGATAACAGCTTTAAGGGACTGAGAAATATACATTAAAATACGATTTGTCAATATATTATACATCCTTTATCATATATAAGCTTGTATGGTACAATGACTATGCATTATATTGTCTGCATATTACATATTACTTTTTTGTTTAAACACCGTAATGCCCATACACTATACTGTACATAAACTACCGTATATACTCGAGTATAAATCAAATTTTTAAGGCTTTAAAATTAGCCTGAAAACCTAACCTCGACTTATACATGGGTCAAGTCCTAATTTATATCCAAATTCTGCAATTGCAGATAGTAACCAGTAGGTGGCGCTGTGTTAACCTGCATAGAAAGTTACACGAGCTGATCTGCCTTTACACTTCCTGCTTCTTGTAGTCTGGCTGCTGGACTCACTAAGCACTGTCACTGCTCATCTGGATGCTGTAATTCTGATGGCTCTCCTCAGTTTGGGGAAAAAACATCTGCTAGTTCAGTGCAAATGACAGCTTGAAATTACAACTCTCAGATGACATTTTTAGCTATTGGGATCAGAGAGTCCTTTACTATATGGGGTCAGAGGGCCCTTTACTATAAGGGGTTCAGGAGAATTGTAAATGATGGTAAGCTTAATTAAAATTTTACTGAACCTTGCCACTCCACATGTTTAGAAACTGAAACTCCCAGCAACAAAGCATCAAAGCAAAGGGCAACTAAAGCCTAAAAACAACACAGAATCTGAAGGCAGTAGTGGTGATAATTTATACCCTCGACTTATACTCGAGTCAATCAGTTTTTACAAATTTTTCAGGTAAAAATAGGTACCTCAGCTTATACTCAAGTATATACGGTATATACTGGCTATATTCTATATATGGTTTGTATAATGTCCATATGTTAAGCTTGGTACAAACATTCTAATACTTTGTCTTTCGGTCTACTGACCATTCAGCTCTTTTGACCGGTCGACAGCAGGAAAAGTAGCGAGTAGCCGAGAGTTTGCCGCGACTGATTGTTCGGTTCATAGAGGATATACACTGTACACTGTTTATACACTATATATGACATACACTGTATATTGTCCATACACTATATTATATGATACACACTGTACATTGTCCATACACTATATTATATATGATATAAACTGTACATTGTTCATACACTATATTATATATGATATACACTGTACATTGTCTATACACTATATTATATACACTGTACATTGTCTATACACTATATTATATATTGTATATAATGTACATTGTCTATACACAATATTATATTATATACAGTGTACATTGTCTATACACTATATTATATATGTTATACACTGTACATTGTCTATACACTACATTATATATTATATACACTGTATATTGTCTATACACTATATTATATACACTGTACATTGTCTATACACTATATTATATACACTGTACATTGTCTATACACTATATTATATATACTGTACATTGTCTATATACACTATATTATATAAGGGATAATACGCCCCTTACAGTATAATATAAGGATATTACGCCACCGAGGAGTTCCCTGACCATATAGAAGCACGAGAGAGTAGGCCGAGTGCTTTTATACAGGGCAAGGAACTCCAAGGTGGCGTAATATCCTTATATTATAATGTGAAGGAGCGCATTATTTCTTATAATACATAAGTTTTAGATTCCTTCACCCCATTCACATTTTAAATTCTAGCCTTTAAACCCCCAAGCTACCTTCTGTAACTTAAACCCAAAGGAACATCCTAACCCAGCATCTATGCGGTTAAACAAATCTTTGTGGAGGAGGAGAGAGACATTGGTTATGCAGTGACAGGAAGCAGCTCCAGCAGGTTCTGTTAGTGAAGTTAACACTGCAAAAAACGCTGAGTCATTGTCCAGGCATGAACACTGGAATGGGCGGAGTAGTGGGATATAAGAAATATAAGAAATGAGTCACTTAGTGACATAGCTAAATGATTTTTATAAGGATATATACCACTGCAGCTACCATTATAAAATATCACACTTATGTATTATATACACGGTACATAGTCTATACACTATATTATATATGATATACACTGTACATTGTCTATACACTATAAATGACATACACTGTATATTGTCCATACACTATATTATATGATATACACTGTACATTGTCCATACACTATATTATATATGATATACACTGTACATTGTCTATACAATATATTATATATTATATACACTGCACATTGTCTTTACACTATATTATATATTATATACACTGTACATTGTCTATACCAGGCATCCCACCCCTCCCGGGAGTCGCGGGAGTCTCCCGGATTTTGGAGTGGTCTCCCGCACACCTACGAGACCACCCCAAACTCCCACGACCCGAACTTACCTGGCAGCTCCACCTCTGGAACGGCTTTTCTTTGGCACGCCTCTTCTGTGACGTAATTTACTCATGCTCCCCCTAACCACGCCTCTTCTGTGACGTAAATTACGCCACATGTAGTGGCCTGCCCATAACCCCGCCCCCTTTGTGACGTCATTGACATCTGCCCGCCCTAGCGTCACCCCCTTCGTGACGTCATTGACGTCCCGTCAGTCAGCTCCGCCCCCTTCTCCCCACCCTGCCCGGAAGCCAGATTCGGCAGGGAGGGATTATACACTATATTATATATTATAAACTGTACATTGTCTATACATTATATTATATATTATATACACTGTACATTGTCTATACACTATATTATATACACTGCACATTGTCTATACACTATATTATATATGATATACACTGTACATTGTATATACACTATATTATATATGATATACACTGTACATTGTCCATACACTACATTATATATGATATACACTATACATTGTCTATACACTATTTTATATATGATATACACTGTACATTGTCCATACACTATATTATATATGATATACACTGTACATTGTCTATACACTATATTATGTACACTGCACATTGTCTATACACTATATTATATATTATATACACTATATTATATATTATACACTGTACATTGTCTATACACTATGTTATATGATATACACTGTAGATTGTCTATACACTACATTATATGATATACACTGTACATTGTCTATACACTATATTATATATTATACACTGTACATTGTCTATACACTTATATATATCTATATACACTGTACATTGTCTATACACTATATTATATATTATACACTGTACATTGTCTATACACTATATTATATATTATACACTGTACATTGTCTATACACTATATTATATATTATACACTGTACATTGTCTATACACTATATTATATATTATACACTGTACATTGTCTATACACTATATTATATGATATACACTGTACATTGTCTATACACTATATTATATACTGTACATTGTCTATACACTATATTATACACTGTACATTGTCTATACACTATATTATATATTATACACTGTACATTGTCTATACACTATTTAATATTATACCTGTACATTCTATACACATATTATATTATTTACATTGACATTGTCTATACACTATATTAATTATTATACACTGTACATTGTCTATACACTATATTTATAATTATCCACTGTACATTGTCTATACACTATATTATATATTATCACTGTACTATACACTATATTATATATTATACACTGTACATTGTCTATACAACTTATATTATATATTATACACTGTACATTGTCTATACACTATATTATATATTACACTGTACATTGTCTATACACTATATTATATATTATACACGTACATTGTCTATACACTATATTATATTATACACTGTACATTGTCTATACACTATATTATATATTATACACTGTACATTGTCTATACACTATATTATATATTATACACTGTACATTGTCTATACACTATATTATATATTATACACTGTACATTGTCTATACACTATATTGTATGATATACACTGTACATTGTCTATACACTATATTATATATTATACACTGTACATTGTCTATACACTATATTATATATTATACACTGTACATTGTCTATACACTATATTATATATGTATTATATATAGTCTCTATATGCTATATGGTGTATATATCCCTATGACACACTGGTAAGTAGGTAAGCAGGTTGATGTAAATTAACATCCTCCCTCATGTTGGACTAACAACCCATTTAGTAATACTGCATACATTTCCCAGCATGCCAGGCGAGACAGTGACCTATAAAGAGGCGAAGGGCGGAAAGACGCGGACGGTACAGACACCACATACCTGGGTCCCTCCGCTTTCACACGGTTCGGATGCACAAGGTTCCCCGGAGAGATCCCCAGAAACCAATAACCCGAAGATGAGGAAAAGGAGAGCAGCATGAAAGAAGGCTTTGGTGCCCGGGGAAAGCATCGTGGTAGGTGGGAATGGCCGGTCCTTCCCAGTTGATGTCGTTACCGCTACTTCTAGCGAGGGATGCTGCGGTTACTGAGCTGCAACCGGCCGTGTTCTGTTACCACGGTAGCCGTGTGATTGACATGAGGGGAGGAGACAATGAGGGGGCGGGGCAGTAGGTGAAGGGCAGAGAGAAGGATGAGGAGCTAGAGGAGTAAGTGAAGGTGAAGGGAGTGAGTGGGGTGTGATATCCTGTGTGGAGATCTCCATCATCTCCTGCTGTTACTAACATAACTAATATCTACCACACCAACTGATGGATACAACACAGGAATTGCTGAGTAGTTACCAATATTATTAAGTAGGTACAAGTCTACAATGTGTGTAAAATGTAAACAAAGTTGTGTTACCGCGCACACCAGTTTATGTAAAAAGATGTACACAAGTTCGCCTGTGTTGTTAACCTGAACCTAACAATGTTAGGTGTCATTTGTAGCAACCAAACACACAATGTCTGATAGGCTGACAGGCAAACTTTGGATCACACAACAGCACAACCTATCAGTAAGAGCTAGGCCACACTATCGCATTCTAATAGGCGATTCAGTCGCACATTGAAAGGCAATTAGTCTGGCCGTGCTAGGTGTACTGCTACATTCTGCTTTTTTTAGAGTGCATGGGATAACCATTTTCATTGTGCTGATATAACATTGCACGGATCACAGTGCAAGCGGGTGGTGGGCGTAGTGTGGCCTCAGCCTAAGTGTTTAGGGTTGTGGTGGGAAGAGGAGTACTCAAAGAAAACCCACCCAAGGTACCACAAGGAGAACATATAAACTCCTTGCAGTTCCCTGGAAGGTAAGAGATAATACTCCTAACCTTCCATACCTACCTAGACCTTGACTAGTGATATCACCAATAGTAAGTAGACATGGGAGGCAGGTGTATTATCTCTTAGCATTAAATAAGAGCCTGAGGCTCAACCGAGATAATGGAATATAAGGATGGCACAAGAAGGTTCACGGATACGTGGGAGCAGACCTGGACAAACTAATATAGAGGAAAGAAACCAGGTTATACTTGGAGATCAAAGCCCTCCAGGCACTCCCACTGCATATACCATGCACAAGGTAACTAAACAATGAGGCAAAATCCCTTATAAGTATAAACCAGAGAGGGGAATAGGTGCCCAACATATAGAATAAAAACATAATCTTTATTAGAGCAATATTAAAAAAATACACCTAAAAATCCCCCTAAAACAAGACCCCACTGTGCAGTAGCTTCCCACCAATCCTATCAATGTCCAAGGTAGAAGTAATACTAGGCTATAAAGCACGGTGCAAAAATACACATGAGGAAATGTGTATGCGCTAAAAAATAGAGTCCAGCATCCAAAGATCTGATGATAAAGTGAGGTAGTAACAGAATCCAGATGCTACCTTTCAGGGCCACCTCTCCCATGAGGCAGAGTGAGCCTTTATTCTCAGGCGGCACTCCTACATTTAAAGGAGAGGAGGCAGGCAGCTCTGCAATAAAAAAAAAAGAAACACGGGAATCCCAACCGCGTGTGCACACACACCGAAAATGAGTACAAACACCTCCCGGAAGTTACATTTCCTGTGTGTCGCTCCTGATCTAAAGACAAATGTTAACTTTTATATGTGATGTGCATCCCACTGTGAATGATTAAGGTCACTTCAAGCAATAGGAGTCATGAACCTTACCAAACTTGCCCTCCCTTTCCTATTGCATCTACCAGCCAGCTAGAATCCAGGGTGTCTAAGTGTAATAAACCTGCAGGTCTGAGAATAGACCCAGGCAATCTTGCTACAATGTGCAGTTCAAACTGCACAGCACCATTGGGTGACCTGTGACTCTAAACGGGATCCAGATTAACCCGCTATGATCATATTTATTAGTAATTAACTCAGCAAGTTCCAGATTTACAGTTGTTATAGAGTTAGGACTTTGGAGCACAGGATACTGATTAGCTTTATAGGTAAGGTGGGCTTAAAAGAGCTAAAAGCTCCCCACAGAGTATAAAATGAAATAGAGCCTTGTTATAACAGAAGGTACCTCACAGCCTCATGTTATTATAATAGCATTCCCTTAATAATCTAACATATAAACACATATTTCTCATTCCCAGTTTACCTAGAGAAATGGGTGGGAACATGCAAAGTAGTATCCATTATATCCTCTTTTAAACAGATCTAGTTGAAAAACTTGCTTAAGAGCACTTTTTAATAACTGATAACTGCTTTTTATTTCAGTATTACAGTAAATCCTTGGTATATCTGCCTGGTTTTACCACTAAGCAAAAGGCTACGGACTTGCAAGCAAGCACCTTCATCCCAACCATTAATAGTGTCTCTGCCAATTCAAATTGTTCTAGCCAATCAGTCCACTCCCTAGTTACCCTATCAAATGTATCAGGTTTAAAAATAGGTTTGGCAATTGGGCCTGGTAGAGCTACTGAGTCTAATTGGGGGATTTCATCTGCAGGTACAAGGACAGGAGGATTTAAATTAATACTTTCAGTAGCAGCCTCCATAGCTTAATACAGTGAACAAACATACAGAATTAACAGTGAGAATAAATGGTATTACCAGCACCGCTGCCACCAATTTGTACCAGATCACTGCTTTATAGAATGATTATGGATAGAATGGCACACAGTGGGTTTCTGGCACAAAGCAAGCACATACTTTCTTTAAACAAGATAAACCAGTTTTAATTACATTTAACAGTAACTATTGCAATGATTTAATCACAAAACATAAACAGTTTCCCCACACAACATATGCAGTGATAGAGTAGTCCCTGCTTATGGTGCACCACTTTGAATATTGACCATGCCTGTCAGGGCCGGATTTACACATCAGGAGCCTGTAGGCCCAACGAGCCTGGCGCCCTTAGACCCACCCCTAAACACAGACCACACCCCAAACCACACCCATTTTTCTTTTTTGGGGAAGAAAATAGACTATAAAGGGTTTGGATTGGTGGGAGGAGACAGCCACCCCTCCAACCTCAGATGCCCCTAGGCGCGTGCCTACTGTAACTAATGATAAATCCGGCCCTGAAGCCTGTACATTGTGTGTCCTTGTAAGTTGGTGTACACTTATCTGTTGCCTCACAGTTTGTATTTGTAAATTGTCTGTCCAATAATCTGTCCTCCCAACAGGTGTATTGTATTGTTGTTGTGTTGCATTCCATTAGGACATTACACTGTGCAAGGGATCACACCAATCAGATCAGTCCCATCAGGAGCACACACCCCACACTTCTATCTACTTTCACTTTCTCTCCTCCTATCCATAGAGAGCAGGGATGTCTTGTCTTTTATTAGTCACTGATACCACCTACAGGTTGGAGGTGGTATATAAGGAGCCTTGATGTATATGTCCTAAAATAGGAATGTCAGCTCTGTAAGTAAGTTTATGTATTTTTTATATTTTATCTTGTACCTAATATAAGTCAGTGCTATTCTTTATATACATTTATTGATTGTCATTTAAATGGCAATAGTGAGATAATACACACATACATCTACACCTTTCCTATATGTAATATCCTATACCCCCACCTCATTGGTAGCTCCTAAAAACTCAATGCAATCTCCTATGAAGATATAAATATATATAATATAAAGGAAAAGGATATATATTTATATATACAGATGACAGTAAAATCTCTGGATGACAGTAAAATGACAGAAAAACCAGTAGATCAACCTGCAACGTTACATTTTAAATACCAGTAACACAAAAGTTTTTGGATCTGGAAAACATCCAGTCTTTTCTGAAAACTATCAAATGAACCCTGTTCCACAGCTTTATTATGTTTGGTGAGCCTTCTCTAAATTCAAAAGGAGGTTTTGTCAAAAAGACAAAACCTTGTTTACTATGAGATGATCTATTAGTAATCAGTTCCTCAGAGAGTGTACTGTAAGGACCAGTTACTTCCATGATCATTTAAAGAGTCTGTGGGTTAGGACCATTTCTAGGCATAAACAACCTAGGCGAACTGCTAATCAATTATCTTTAGCTCCAGCAGCTTTCTTACCTTCCGACGTTCTAGCAATGATCCTGTCTGGCCCACTCATTTGGTTGTGTTGGTCACAAAAAAGAACAGGTCAGGCACTTCCTTTTGTATCTCTTTGAACGTTGTGGGAACGTCGGAAGGTGAGTATAGCCACCTTTAGAAGGAACAGAGATGAATTTGATTTAGATAAATGCATTAGCATGATAGCAACACAATAAGCAATGGGCAAAGGCCAACCACCAGTCTAATGGCCATAAGCAGTTCTTCTCCTAGAGTTAATCAGTAAAATCCTACCTCTATTAGACCTGGCACTAACAAGGTGATTTTAGCCTAAAGGTTCGTACACACCTTAGATTTTCCCCAGACCTCCGAGCCCCGACTGACCCTCGATCCCAATAAACACCCGTGATGGCCGACTGTTTTGGCCAATAGTCGCACGTGTTTATGTGTTTGGTTGGGGGTCGTCCGTTGATCCACCTGGAGGGTGTGTACAAACCTTTAGGATTTCAGCCTACAGTTTTACCAGATCCTAATTGTCTAAATTAACTGATTTCTCTGAAAAATGAGTTAGGTGCAAAATATGCGTGCTATGATCCGGTTTTTGGATCGCATCCGCTTTGTGCATCGCATTGACACCATGATTACATTGTAAATTTAGTGTCCATGCCCCACTATCTTTGTTGATTTTTGACAAGGCATGCGATCACCATTTTTTGTATGTTTAAATAATTTAAATAAAAAGAAAACGTGCATGAGATACTTCACAAAATTGCGCATTCCTACCACTCCAAAAATCAGACCCAGATTTTTGGAGTGGTATAGAGGGGCCTTACCCTTAAAGATGATTGGGCATTTTGGAAATTATAACATATTACGTGTCCAATCCAACCAAAATATCAGGCAGGGAAATTGATCAGCCCTTTTATACAAATCCTGTGGGCTAGATTTTCTTGCGTTTGCGCATGCATTTTTTCCGATCATTGGAATCGCACCGAAAATGAGCGTTTTCGGTTGCGATGAGATTGCGCTTGTGATTTGCGGTCTGCATTTCAAATCGCAATTGCATGCGGTTTTCTATATATAACGAAAGAAGCGCATGCGCAAACGCAACTAAATCACACATGAAATCGCATGCGATTCTGTGTGCGATTGTGTTTGCGTTGCAGTGTGGCCGTGCCTTTAGGACTAAGCCACACTGCTCAGTTTTGTCATGCACAGAGCAGTACATGTCAATGTGGATGCGCTGCACTGCAATCCGTTTTCAGAGCACATGTGATGACCATATTTTTGCAGATCGCATGTTCTTCAATTGTGCAACATAGCGCAGATCGCCGAACAATTGGACAGTAAAGTACGTGCAATGTGCGTTGCTGTCCCGGCACAGTGTGACCTAACCCTGAATCCCAAAAGAAATGTATACTTACTGTTCGATCGGACATTCTCAAAGTTGGTTCCAAAAAATATCAAGACATGCGGTTCAATACCAAAGTTGGATGGTAAGTACACTTAGAGTGTATCTAGACCAAAGCACCCAATATAGCAATACAGCTAAAGTAACAGAGGAGGTCAAAGAATGCACAGCCAGCGAGAAATGAGGGCATTTATAAGTTAGATCCTTATTTATTATTATACATTTACATCATTACATTGTGTTTTATGATACAGCACATAATGAGGGATGACGAGTTCAGAAAGGAGGGGGAGAAGGTCATAGATGCTGAAAATTTGCATATGACTAATAGCAGCACTAAGCAGCTGTTGGTGTATTTAGGACCCTGCCTGGGTCACCTTCTAAAGTGGGATTACATGGTGGTTTTTATTGTTTGTTCAAAACGATGAATTTTAGGTTTTAAAATTAAGATACTGCAATCGGTGCCTTTAGCCACTTGAGCTGCAGATTAAAATCTCAAAAGTCAGGGAGCACAAAAAAAAAACACTACAGTTTCAGAGCATTAGTTTTCAGGGCCATAACTAGCACTTGCTAGCTGGAAGAACCAGGAAGACTGAAAAACCATGAACAAGGTTGGAGGGGCTTGCAAAATTTGTTGTGAGGAATGTCAGGAATAGGAAAAGCATTGTGGTTTGGGGGAGGTGCTTATGTTTTTGATTGGGAGTGAACCGGACCTTTAACAGTATACTTATACACATTTAGGTTGGCTAAAACTGCTGGTCAAGTGATGAAGCTTCAAAGGAAGGGGAGTGAATGCACTGGTGCCAGGAGAGCCCCAACTTCATGCCCCCCCTGTCACAGATACAGGGCTCCACCCCAGCAGCCACAATAAACCACACAAGCTCCATTGTTTTTAGTAATGTCCTTGATGATTGCATTGATTTCTTTTTTGACTTGCCCAGAGTTTGTAGCTATGCCACTGGGCCAGTCTGTCTACTTTGGTAGTTTTCATGCAGAGAACAACTTTGGGTTGAGGATAAATTCAGCTGTTTTATATGCCATGGTTGCATATTGTCATCTCTGAGTATGAAATCAGTATCCCAAAGTTTGTCTTCTTCTGTGGAAGCATTACAGCATTATCTATGAATTTCGGGACATTTTGTCCCATAGGCCATAATGGTAACAATCCTCAAATGTGGATATTTCAAGGTTTAAGGGTCAGTGTATGGTCATAAATACAAACGCTGATACCCCCAACCCCTCACACAGACACAGGTACACCCATCTACTGACCTACCGTTCCATTCCCATGAAAGCCAAACTTAAAGGGTATCAGTTGTCAAAAAAACTAATTTTGATTAATCTTCAATAAAAGTTAGTTATATGGTCATACATGCAATAAACAGATACCCCCAACCTCACACGGGTACACACACTTATTGACTTACCCTTCTATTCCTGTGGCAGCCATACTTAAAGGCTAAATAAAATTTTAAAAAATGATTTGATATATCCTCAATAAAAGTTTGTTTTATGATTGTAAACACAAAAAAGACATACCCCCTCAACCAGACCCAGTACACACACCTACTGACCTACCCTTTTCCGTGGCAGACATACTTTAAGGGTAACTATAGTCAAAAAAACAAAGTTTGACTAATCATTTAAAAAAGTTTGTTTTTTTAACCCCCAACCTGACACAGATGCATACACTTACTGACCTACCCCTTTATTACTGTGGCAGCCATACTTTAAGGGTAACGAAAGTTAAAAAAAGTAACTTTGATCAATCATCAAAAAAGTTTGTTTTTTTAACCCCCAACCTGACACAGGTACACACACCTACTGACCTACCCATTCATTCATGTGGCAACCATATTTAAAGGGTAATTAAAAAAACAACAATGTCCTCATCATTGCCATTATTGCAGCACAGACAAAAACATTCCCTTGCAAAATGTAGCCTTTCAAGTCAAATTCAAAGTTTATACTTAATCTTTCCCTTTGTAGTTTGGCTTAAAAAGCCAAATTACTGTTCTTTCTATTTCTTATTCCTCTGTTTTATTCTTCTGCTTTTTTAGACTGTATCTCCTCCCACAGTTTTTGAGCTAGAGACATGAAATTTGGTACAGATGTGCAGAGCATATAGTAGAAATGTGCTATTACCTAGCTGAGGAATCCGTGGAAGCGTTACAGCATTATCGACGAATTTTAGGACATTTTTCCCCATATACTATAATAGTAACAATCCTTAAATGTGGATATTTTGAGGTTTAAGGGTGATGAGATCAAAAACGTTTGTTTCCTGGTCATAAACACAAACGCAGATACCCCCCCAAAAAAACCACCACAGACACAGGTACACCCACCTACTGACCTTCCTTTCCATTCCCATGGAAGCCACACTTAAAGGGTAACTATAGTCAAAATACTAATTTTGATCAATCATCAATAAAGGTTAGTTATATGGTCATACATGCAAAAACACATACCCCCAAACTCACATGGGTACACACACCTACTGACCTACCCTTCTATTTCTGTGGCAGCCATACTTAAAGGGTATATAAATTAAAAAAACTAATTTTAATATCTTCAATAAAAGTTAGTTATATGGTTAAAAACACAAAAAAGATATAGCCCCCTCAACCAGACCCAGGTACACACGAACACCTACTGACCTACCCTTCCATTTCTATGGCAGCCATACTCAAAGGGTAACTATGGTCAAAAATATTTTAAAATAATCATTAAGAAAAGTTTGTTGTTTAACCCCCAACCTGACACAGGTACACATACTTACTGACCTACACACCTCCATTACTGTTGCAGCCATACTTAAAGAACAACTCCACCCTTATAATAACATCTTTTAGAAAGAATTGCCTCTTTAAAATATCTTGATATATCGTACTTTGTCCTATGAATTCATTACTGTATGCCTGCTATGCTTCTGGATGCCTCATGAAAACTGAGCAATTTAGAAACCTGTGCTAAGCCTGTACTGAGCCTGGGCATGCTCAGAAGAGGCAGACAGGGGATTAACATTCAGTCATTGGCTGTGATGTCAACTGTCAAATCCATAACTGACAGTTGCTAACTGAAAGAACAAGGAAGCAGAAACGGGAAACAGGACATTGTGCAGGATTTCATGTTAGACTTATATATTTCAGATTTCAAACTATTACCGTTTAGGTTTTTGGGGGGTGATTTACCTGTATGTAAGTTTTCATTTCAGGGATGGACTTGTTTTTCATTTGTCACATTAACACTTTTTCTGCTGCTCGCTCCTAGGTTTCTTGTTTTCATTTTATTTGCCTGAGTTCATCATTCTACTGTTCTAATTGCTTTTCTTTTCATTCTTTTGCTTCTGGTTTCATTTTACAGTATTTCTTTCAGTTCTCCTTTCTCACCTTTCTCCTGATCGCCTGCCTCTCATTTCCCTGTTAACTGTTTGTCTCTTCTAATTCTACATAGTAACATAGTAATTGAGGTTGAATAAAGACATACGTCCATCAACAGATATCCCAACCTGCCGAACCTGGCTTCCGGGCAGGGTGGGGAGAAGGAGGCGTGGCCGAGTGACGTGATATCACTAAAGGGGCGGGGTGGGCGGAGTCAAAGGAGGAGCCAGTTATGCCCCTAGCCATGCCTCTAATGTGACCTAAATTACGTCACATTAGAGGCGTGGCTAGGGGCATAACTGGCCCGTGTGACGTAATTTACGGCGCATAGGAGGCGTGGTGAAGGCGTTCCGGAGGCGGACTCGGGTCACAGGAGTTTGGGGTGGTCGGGAGACCACACCAAAATCAGGGAGACTCCCGTGACTGGGAGGGGTTGGATGCCTGCATCAAGTTTAACCTATTCACCTCCTTTTAAACCCTACCTAACAGTTGAGGAAGGCAGAAAAAAAAAACAGCTTAAAAAGGGGGGAAAAACTCCTTCCTGACTCCATATGGCAATCGGAAAGTATCACTGGATCAACCAGCACTACAGTATATTTATTAATACCAGTAATTCTCAATATTATATAGTATCCCTGTACCAACCAGAACTATAGTATATGTATTAATACCAGTAATTCTCAATATTATATAGTATCACCGTACCAACCAGAACTACAGTATATGTTTTAATACCAGTAATTCTCAATATTATATAGTATCCCTGTACCAACCAGAACAACCGTATATGTATTAATACCAGTAATTCTCAATAATATATAGTATCTGTGTACCAACCAGACCTGCAGTATATGTATTAACACCAGTAATTCTCAATATTATTTAGTTTTAGAAACTTATCTAGCCCACTTTTAAAGCTATTTAATGAACTTGCCATTACCACATCTGCTGGAAGACAGTTTCACTCTTCTCACTGTAAAGAAACCTTTCCTAACCTGAAGAGGAAACTTAAAGGATGTCCACGTGTCCTCTGATAGGACCGATTAGTGAACAATGCACCAGAGAGTTTATTGTATGGCCCATTAATATATTTATATAAAGCAATCATATCCACACAAACGTCGCTTCTCTAATGTAAACAGCAATAACTTGTCTAATCTGCCTGCATAGTCAAGCCCCTCTATTCCCCTTATTAATTTAGTTGCCCTTCTCTGAACTGCTTCCATTTCCAAGATGTCCCTTTTTATATATGGTATTTCAAAACTGCACTGCATATTCTAAATGAGGCCTTACCAGTGCCTTGTAAAGAGGGAGAATAATATTTTTCTTTCTTGAATCTATTCTTTAAACAAGACAATATATTGCTATCTCTAGCCGTGGCTGTCTGGCATTGTTTTCTATAGCTAAGTCTGATATCTACCAGAACTTCTAAATCTTTCTCCAGTTGAGATTCACTTAACAGAGTTATTTATGGTGTAGGTGGCACCAGGATTGCTAAACCCCAAATGCATCACCTTACATTTATCAACATTGAATCTCATATGCCATTCTGCTGCCCATTTTGATTATCTATCTAGGTCAACTTGCAGCAATTGCACATCATTTGAAGTTTCCAAAGCTCTGCATAGTTTAGTGCCATTGTAAGGATCTTACCTGCCGCGCTCCCTCGCCGTCCCGGGACTGGTGACGTCACCGGCGCCGGACGTCGGCGTCGTGACGTCACCACGTCCGGACGCCGATCGGCGCGAAGATTCAAATAGGCACTAGCAGAGGGTGCGAGTGCCTATTCATAGTAACATAGTAATTAAGGTTGAATAAAGACATTCGTCCATCAAGTCCAACCTATTCACTTTTTTTTTTTTTTTTTTTAACCCTACCTAACAGTTGATCCAGAGGAAGGCAAAAAACCCCAGCTAAAAAAGGGGGGGAAAAATTCCTTCCTGACTCCAAACGGCAATCGGAAAGTATCCCTGGATCAACCAGATCTATATGCATTAATACCAGTAATTCTCAATATTTTTTAGTTTTAGAAACTTATCCAGGCCTTTTTTAAAGTTATTCAATGAACTTGCCATTACCACCTCTGCTGGAAGACAGTTCCACAGTTTCACCGTTCTCACTGTAAAGAAACCTCTCCTAACTTGAAGATGAAACTTCTTTTCTTCCAACCTTAAAGGATGTCCACGAGTCCTCTGATATGACCTATTAGTGAACAATGCACCAGAGAGTTCACTGTATGGGCCATTAATATATTTGTATAAGGTTATCATGTCCCCACGCAACCGCCGCTTCTCCAATGTAAACAGCCCTAACTTGTCTAATCTGCCTGCACATTCAAGCCCCTCCATTCCCCTTATTAATTTAGTTGCCCTTCTCTGAACTGCCTCAATTTCCAAGATGTCCCTTTTGTATATGGGATTCCAAAACTGCACCGCATATTCCAAATGTGGCCTTACCAGTGCCTTGTAAAGAGGGAGAATAATATTTTTCTCTCTTGATTCCATTCCCCTCTTTATACAAGACAATATCTTGCTAGCTCTAGCTGTTGCTACCTGGCATTGTTTGCTACAGCTAAGTCTGTTATCTACCAGAACCCCCAAATCTTTTTCCATTTCAGATGCACTTAACACAGAGTTACTTATGGTGTAGGTGGCACAGGGATTATTAAATCCCAAATGCATCACCTTACATTTATCAACATTGAATCTCATCTGCCATTCTGCTGCCCATTTTGATAATCTATCTAGGTCTGCTTGCAGCACTTGCACATCATTGGAAGTTTCCAAAGCTCTGCATAATTTAGTGTCATCAGCAAACACAGAGACCTTGCTCTCAATGCCCCCTTCTAAGTCATTTATAAACAGATTAAACAGAAGCGGCCCCAGTACAGAACCCTGAGGAACTCCGCTTAGAACTTTAGCCCACATAGATGTAGCTCCATTAACCACCACTCTCTGTTTGCGGTCCAATAACCAGTTCTCTATCCATGAACAAATGTTTTCTTCAAGGCCAACAGTCCTCAGTTTATACATTAGTCGCCTATGTGGCACAGTATCAAAGGCTTTTGCAAAATCCAAATATACCACATCCACAGCTGTGCCTGAATCTAACTTCTTACTCACTTCTTCATAAAAACCAATTAAATTTGTCTGGCATGATCTATTTCTCATAAATCCATGCTGACTACTACTAATAAGATGATCTCTGGAGACAAAGTCAAGGATATGATCCCTTAACAAAGTTTCCATCACCTTCCCTACCACTGATGTTAGGCTTACAGGTCTATAGTTACCAGGCTGTGAACGACTACCTTTTTTGAATATTGGTATTACATTGGCTTTTTTCCAATCCAGCGGCACATCCCCAGACAAAAGCGAATCTGAAAAGATGAGACACAGTGGTCTTGCTAGAACTGAACTAAGCTCTTTTAAAATCCTAGGATGCAATCCATCTGGTCCTGGCGCTTTATTGATATTAACTTTGTCTAATTGATTCCGTACCATATCCTCTGTTATCCAATGTGAAAACTCTTCATTTCCTCCCTGCACATTGCTCTTAGCCACGCATTTATACTCCTGAGCTCCCGTTGCCTCCCTAGCGTAGCACGTGGCTGCGGTAGTATTTCTGAAATCACTACCCTGGAGGTCCTTGCTTTTAACTTGGCCCCTAATTCTCGGAAATCATTTTTAAGGACCTCACCTCCACCTCTAACTTTGTCATTGGCACCAATGTGAACCAAGACCGCCGGGTCACTCCCAGCCCCACCCAATAATCTGTCTACACGATCCACCACATGTCGAACCCTAGCACCAGGCAGACAACACACTGTTCGGCATGCAGGGTCCTGGCGACAGATTACCCTATCTACCCTTCTAATAATAGAATCCCCTACCACTACCACCTGTCTATCCTTCCTAGCCCCCAGTTCTCCCTCCCTTGTATTGGAGATGGCCGTCCCCTGGGTGCTCAAGGGAAAGGCCCGCTCCATACATGCTGCTTCCGAGCCATCGTCCTCCACATCTTCACCTAAAATGGCAAATCTGTTGGGATCGACCAGCTGGGAAGAAGCCCCCCTATCCTTCCGTCCCCTACTTCCCCTGGTGACCCTTACAAATCTATCTTCCTTCTCCACCTTATCTGCCCCATCTCCACCCACCAGTTTACTGGCCCCTGCCAGTACCTGCATTTCCCCCAGGTTTGCCAAGTCCTGCAATGCTGCAAGTTTACCCCTTAGACTCTGTACCTCAGATTCCAAATGGGCAACCCACTCACACCTGACACATACATAGGTCCCCTGGGGCGGCTGCTCCAAGATCCCATACATGCGGCAGGATGCACATTGCGCGGCCCCAACAAAACTGTCCATACTAAACAGCAATACACAGCAGAGACACAGCAGAGAAATAGTGTTGTTCTTAAACGCTTTCTTGTTTTAAACGCTTTAGTTTTTTAACGCTGTCAATTCTCTTAAAAACAGAAAAATCTCTTTAAAACAGGAAATAGCCATTGTCTTCAGCCATTGTTCCTGTTACCAGCCAAACAGCCATTTTCTTCAGCCATTGTTCCTGTTACCAGTCAAACAGCCATTGTCTTCAGCCATAGATCCTGTTACCATCTACCCAGGCCTTGTATCCTGCCATTCTCCAGTGAACTGTCTACTCCCACGAGTTGTTCGTCCCAGCCTACTGACAGCCCTCCTCCTAAAAGGTACAGTACTTCGTCCCTCCGGGACTCGATTCGTTACAGTACGAATAGGCCATGGAAGTACCTGAGGAAGCTGCAGCCAGTCTAAGCAAGACACTTCAGACTATTTCCCTCCGCATGGATGCCCTTGAGCACCAGCAGAATCAACTAGCTCAATTTCTGGACTCCATTTCTGCTCGATTATCCCCGGGTCCGACTCCCCCTGTTCCTCCTGCTCTGCCTAGAGAACCCGTTCCCCCCAGAGAGCCGCGAATACCACCTCCGGTGCGGTATGAAGGGGACGCTCAAGCTTGTCGGGGATTCATTAACCAATGCCTTATACATTTTGAACTGCAACCCTCCCATTTTGTTTCGGACCGTGCCAAAGTCGGATATGTTATTGCTCTATTGGGAGGCAATGCCTTGGCCTGGGCATCCCCCCTGTGGGAGAAGAATGACCCCGTGGTTAATGATATCTCCTTATTTCTGGAAACTTTCCAGAAAATTTTCGACGCTCCAGGCAGAATTATTGCAGCCGCTTCCCGGCTGATGCAATTGCGACAAGGCTCCCGTTCGGTAGGGCAATACGCCATCGAGTTCCGGACTTTGGCTGCCGAGACTGCCTGGAACAATGAGGCCCTGTTAGCAGCCTTTTAACAGGGCCTGTCTGATCGTATCAAGGACGACTTGGTGTCCCGGGAACTTCCCACAATATTAGAGGAAATGATTTCTGTGTGTATACGGGTGGATACTCATATTAGGGAAAGGCAAGCCGAAAAGTCCAGTAACCGTCTTGTTCCCCCCAAATTTGTTCCTCGTCCTCAAGGGACCGGACCTTTGACTGCTGCTCCACCTTCGGAGGAACCCATGCAGATTGGGGGTACACACATTTCGGCAGAAGAAAAACTGAGGAGGAGGACTCATGGGCTCTGCCTGTACTGTGCCGCCCAGGGACACTTCGTTAAAGGTTGCCCTTCCAAGCCGGGAAACTGAAAACCCTAGACCTGAATAAGGAGTCTTCTCTAGGTAGATTCAAATCTCCTTTCCACAAGAATTCTCTCAAATCATTTCTGCCTGCTACGCTCATTTTCAAGTCCCGAACCTTCTCTACCCAAGCCTTCCTAGACTCTGGAGCAGCCGGTAATTTTATTGATGCCACCTTTGCTTCTCTGTTAGGCATTCCATTATTTTCCTTGCCCCATCCCCTCCGAGTGCTGGCTATTGACAATCAACCGTTATCCACAGAATTTATTTCCATGTCCTCTGCAGAAATTCTTCTTCAAATTGGCTGTCTTCATCGTGAATAAATTTCCTTCCTGGTCATACAAAGTCCCACGACCCCTCTCATTTTAGGACTCCCTTGGCTTCGACTTCATAACCCCATCATCAACTGGACTAACAACGAACTTGTCTCTTGGAGTCCATCCTGTTTTTCTAGATGTATTTCCCACCCCAAAGTCTCTTGTCCCTCTGTTTCCTGTGAAGATAAAAAGCTTAAATTTTTACCTCTTCAGTATCTGGACTTTAAAGATGTCTTCGACAAAAAGTCTTCTGAGATTCTGCCTCCCCACCGACCCTATGATTGTCCCATCGATTTGTTGACCGGTACCTCTCCTCCCCGAGGTCGCACCTATCCTCTATCTCCTGCTGAAACCACCGCTATGGAAGACTACATTAAAGAAAACCTCGGGGCTTCATCAGACCTTCCACTTCCCCTGCCGGTGCTGGGTTTTTTTTTGTGGAAAAGAAAGACGGAGGACTACGTCCTTGCATCGACTATCGTGGTCTCAATAAAATCACTATCAAGAACCGCTATCCTCTACCCCTCATCTCTGAACTTTTTGACCAATTGAAAGGGGCTAAAGTATTTTCCAAGCTTGATCTCCGTGGAGCCTATAATCTGGTTCGCATCCGGGAAGGAGATGAATGGAAAACGGCCTTCAATACCAGAACTGGACATTATGAATATCTGGTGATGCCCTTCGGTCTCTGCAATGCTCCAGCAGTTTTTCAAGAATTTGTTAATGACATTTTTCGAGACCTCTTAGGTATTTCTGTAGTAGTTTACTTAGATGACATCTTAATTTTCTCTCAAGATCTTTCTTCTCATCGTCGCCATGTATGTCAAGTTTTGTCCCGACTACGAGCCAACCATCTGTACGCTAAACTGGAAAAATGTCTCTTTGAATGCTCCCAAGTACCTTTTCTGGGCTATCTGGTTTCAGCTCAAGGCTTCAAGATGGATCCAACCAAAGTCTCAGCTATTGTCAATTGGACGCTTCCCATTGGCACTAAGGCTATCCAACGATTCCTTGGTTTCGCCAATTATTATAGGCAATTTATTAAAGGGTTTTCTTCCATCATTGCTCCTATTTTGGCCCTTATCAGGAAAGGAGGCAAACCCAGAATCTGGTCCCCAGCTGCCCTGGAAGCCTTCAAAAAATTAAAAGATTCCTTTTCTTCAGCCCCAGTACTTCTGCACCCCGATCCCAGTCTGCCATTCATCATTGAGGTTGACGCCTCTAATCTTGGAGCAGGTGCCGTCCTTTCCCAAAGGCAAATAGAGAATGGGAAACTCCACCCATGTGTATCTGTTGTATTCAATTAGATCAACTGGACTTGAAATGTAGTTCTTGAAGACGTTTCGCTAGTCATCCGACTGGCTTTCTCAATTCAGAATGACTTGTACAAGAATCTGTGGCAATTATGTACCCTGGAAAATCCCAATTAGCATATCACAGCCAGGTGTTAAGGGTGTGATTAGATAGTGGCTAAGAGGTGTTATAGGAACGCCCAGAGTAAGGTGTTAAAACAGCATTGTACATGGCAGACAGTTGGTGTCGAACCCCCCCACCTCTATTTAGGCTTGGTTTCTTTATTTTCACATAAATGGCCTCCTTAACACC
This sequence comes from Hymenochirus boettgeri, assembly GCA_019447015.1. Classification (NCBI taxonomy): domain Eukaryota; kingdom Metazoa; phylum Chordata; class Amphibia; order Anura; family Pipidae; genus Hymenochirus; species Hymenochirus boettgeri. Next base: position 241,455,383 of record CM033473.1, read on the forward strand.
TCTCTTGAACCAGTCACGTTCCTTCGCCAGTATGTTAACATTACAATCTTCAAAGGTATGTCCTTTATCCTTAAGATGCAGATACACGGCTGAGTCCTGACCCGAGGAATTGGCTCTTCTGTGCTGGGCCATACGTTGATGCAGTTGCTGTTTGGTCTCCCCCACATACAAATCAGAGCATTCTTCACTGCACTGCACTGCATATATGATGTCGCTTTTCTTGTGTTTAGGTATTGGGTCTTTCGGATGTACCAATTGCTGCCTCAGTGTGTTTGTTCGGTTTAAAGCAGACAGGGATACATGTTTTTGAAAATTCTTCTTAATTTCTCGGAGACCCCTGCTACATATGGGATGACCATGTTCTTCCTCCTGTCTTGCTTTTCCCCTTCACTGTTGGTATTCGTGTTCTTTTTCTTTCCTTCTACTTCTTTTGACAAAGGCCCAGTCTGGATATCCACAAGTTTTAAGGGCTCCTCTGAGATGTTTCATTTCTTTAGCCTTCGCCTCTGTGCTAGTGGGGATTTTTCGGCTCTGTGTTGCAGGTTCTGATGACACCCGCTTGTGATCTAAAGGGTGGTGGGAGTCAAACATCAAATACTGATCTGTGTGTGTTGGTTTTCTGTAAACCTCTACTTCCAGTTTACCATTTTCCTTAACTTCTACCAAGCAGTCCAAGAAAGCCAGTTTGTTGTTTTGTACCTCTTCCCTTGTGAATTTAATGTTTTGGTCCACCGCATTAATGTGTTCTGTGAAAGCTTGTACTTCCTTCTGGTGGATTTTAACCCAGGTGTCATCAACATATCTGAACCAGTGGCTGGGTGCTATGCCCTTAAAGGTATTAAGCGCCTGTGTTTCTACCTCCTCCATGTAAAGGTTGGCCACAATAGGTGAAACTGGAGATCCCATAGCACATCCATGTTTTTGCTTATAGAACTTATCCCTGTATTTGAAATAGGTGGTATTCAGGCACAAGTCCAACAAGCACTGGCTAAAACTCTTTCATCTAACCTGACTACACAGGAAAGAAGAGCCTTAACATCCCTCAAGAAAGATTCCAGTATCACCATTCTACCGGCAGATAAAGGAAGATGCACAGTGGTACTCAACACCTCAGACTACCATGATAAGGTGACCATGCTCCTGGCCGATAACAACACATATGAGGCTTTAACAAGGGATCCCACCAGCCGTTACAAGAAAAGAGTCATAGACTTACTACAACAGCTTCAAAAGGATAAAGCCATTGACCGAGCAATGTATCATCGCCTCTACCCTGGTGAGGCACATCCATGCATATATGGACTCCCAAAGATACATAAGGAAGGGGCCCCACTAAGACCTATAGTCAGCAGCATCAACTCGGTAACATACAAGGTGGCAAAATATCTAGCTAACATCTTAGGACCTTTGGTGGGAAGTTCTAAGCATCACATCCAGAACTCTCAGGATTTCACCAACAAGATTGAAGATATAGTACTCGGTGCAGAAGAAACTATGGTGTCCTAGATGTGACATCTTCTTCACTTGTATACCCACCAAGGAGGCTGTTGACATGGTGAGAAAACGGCTGGGCAAGACAGCACTCTTACCAGCAGAACTGATCTAACCCAGAACAAGTGTGTTTTCTGTTGGACTTGTGCTGAATACCACCTATTTCAAATACAGGGATAGTTCTATAAGCAAAAACATGGATGTGCTATGGGATCTCCAGTTTCCCCTATTGTGGCCAACCTTTACATGGAGGAGGTAGAAACACAGGCGCTTAATACCTTTAAGGGCATAGCACCCAGCCACTGGTTCAGATATGTTGATGACACCTGGGTTAAAATCCACCAGAAGGAAGTACAAGCTTTCACAGAACACATTAATGCGGTGGACCAAAACATTAAATTCACAAGGGAAGAGGTACAAAACAACAAACTGGCTTTCTTGGACTGTTGGTAGAAGTTAAGGAAGATGGAAAACTGGAAGTAGAGGTTTAAAGAAAACCAACACACACAGATCAGTATTTGATGTTTGACTCCCACCACCCTTTAGATCACAAGCTGGGGTGTCATCAGAACCCTGCAACACAGAGCCGAGAACATCCCCACTAGCACAGAGGCGAAGGCTAAAGAAATGAAACATCTCAGAGGAGCCCTTAAAACTTGTGGATATCCAGACTGGGCCTTTGTCAAAAGAAGTAGAAGGAAAGAAAAGAACACGAATACCAACAGTGAAGGGGAAAAGCAAGACAGGAGGAAGAACATGGTCATCCCATATGTAGCAGGGGTCTCCGAGAAATTAAGAAGAATTTTCAAAAACATCGTATCCCTGTCTGCTTTAAACCGAACAACACACTGAGGCAGCAATTGGTACATCCGAAAGACCCAATACCTAAACACAAGAAAAGCGACATCATATATGCAGTGCAGTGCAGTGAAGAATGCTCTGATTGTATGTGGGGGAGACCAAACAGCAACTGCATCAAACGTATGGCCCAGCACAGAAGAGCCAATTCCTGGGTCAGGAATCAGCGTGTATCATCTTAAGGATAAAGGACATACCTTTGAAGATTGTAATGTTAACATAATGGCGAAGGAACGTGACTGGTTCAAGAGAGGTGTTAAGGAGGCCATTTATGTGAAAATAAAGAAACCAAGCCTAAATAGAGGTGGGGGGGTTCGACACCAAAGTCTGCCAGTACAATGCTGTTTTAACACCTTACTCTGGGCGTTCCTATAACACCTTTAGCCACTATCTAATCACACCCTTAACACCTGGCTGTGATATGCTAATTGGGATTTTCCAGGGTACATAATTGCCACAGATTCTTGTACAAGTCATTCTGAATTGAGAAAGCCAGTCGGATGACTAGCGAAACGTCTTCAAGAAATACATTTCAAGTCCAGTTGATCTAATTGAATACAACAGATTACCATGACCTGGATGAATGAGAACCTTCACAAGCATATCCACCCATGTGCTTTTTTCTCTAAGAAATTTCTGCCCAATGAACTAAATTATGATATTGGGAATCGTGAACTCCTAGCTATCAAACTCGCACTAGAAGAATGGCGACACTTGCTAGAAGGGGCAGTACAGCCTATCACCATCCTCACCGATCACAAGAATCTGGAATACATCCAAAACTTAAGAGATTGAATCCTCGTCAAGCTCGTTGGGCTCTGTTTTTCTCTCGTTCAATTCATCATTTCCTTTCATCCTGGTTCCAAGAATAAAAAAGCAGACGCCCTCTCCAGGTCTTTTCTTGCAGACGAATCTACTGAGAAAGATAAAGGCCCATCATTCCCTCCTCCACCGATCTAGCCACTATTACCCCTCAACTTTGCCATCGGATTCTATCTGCTCAGGATTCTGCTTCTGCTGCCTTATCCCCTAATAAGACCTTTGTTCCCCTCTCCCTTCGGAAAGAAATATTACAACTGACTCACGAATCCAAACAGGCCGGTCACCCTGGGGTTCACAAGACTTTTAATCTTCTTAATCGTTCAGTATGGTGGCCCTCCATGAGAACAGATGTAAAAAATTTTGTTGCCGCCTGTTCTGTTTGTGCTACTTCCAAAACTTCCCATACTCTTCCTTGTGGTCTACTCCAACCTCTGCCGATTCCTTCCCTACCGTGGACCCACCTTTCTATGGACTTTATTTGTGAACTCCCTGTTTCTAATAAAAATACTGTCATCTGGGTTACTGTAGACCGCTTTAGCAAAATGGCTCATTTTGTTCCTCTTCCTAAATTGCCCTCCTCTGCTGAACTTGCTCAATTGTTCATTTCTCATATTTTCCGCCTACATGGATTACCAATGGAAATAGTGTCCGATCGAGGAACCCAATTCATCTCCAAATTCTGGCGGGCACTTTGCAAGTTACTTGGAATTAAACTCCAATTTTCGTCTGCTTATCATCCTCAGTCTAATGGAGCCGCAGAACGCACAAACCAATGTCTGGAACAATTCCTTCGATGCTATATTTCTTATTCTCAAGACAATTGGACCGATCTTCTGCCATGGGCGGAATTTGCCCATAACAATGCCGTCCACTCTTCTACCGGAAAATCTCCTTTTTTTTGTGTTTTCGGCTTAAACCCCAAAGGGTTTCCACAGGATTTTTTTTGTTCTTCAGGACCAGTTCCTGCAACTAACAGTCTAGTTGCAGAAATGTCAGCCATCTGGCAGGCTACAAAAAACTGTCTTGAGAAATCTGCCCTGGTACAAAAGACTGCAGCTGATAGACGAAGACGTAAACCTCCATTATATTCGGTGGGAGATAAAGTTTGGTTATCTTCGACTCACATTAATTTACGGGTTCCTTCTCCTAAATTGGGTCCCAGATTTATTGGCCCATTCCCTATATTAGAATTGGTGGGTCCTACGGCAGTACGACTTCTACTGCCCACCATCATGAGAATCCCTAATGTTTTCCATGTCTCTCTTGTTAAGCCAGTGGTGCTGAATCGATTCTCTTCCCCTCTTCAGTCACCTGATCCTATTATGATCAATGGTCAGCAAGAATTTGAGGTAGAGAGAGTCTTGGATTCCAGATTCGTCAGAAGTTCTCTTCAGTATTTGGTCCATTGGAAGGGATTTGGACCAGAAGAAAGGTCCTGGGTTAGACAGTCTGATTTACATGCACCCCAGTTAATCAAAACCTTTCATAGAAGATTTCCTGACAAACCTGCTTCAAGTGGTCCTGAGGCCCCCTGTGGGAGGGGGGGTACTGTAAGGATCTTACCTGCCGCGCTCCCTCGCCGTCCCGGGACTGGTGACGTCACCGGCGCCGGACGTCGGCGTCGTGACGTCACCACGTCCGGACGCCGATCAGCGCGAAGATTCAAATAGGCACTCGCAGAGGGTGCGAGTGGCCTATTCGTAGTTCCTGCTACCGGACAGATGGTTGTCTGCCTAGTAGCATTCCCTACCTGTGGTTCCTGCCTTAGCCTTTGAACAGCCTTTGTCTTCAGCCATTGTTCCAGTTGCCAGCCAGACAGCCTTTGTCTTCAGCCATTGTCCAGTTACCAGCCAAACAGCTTTGTCTTCAGCCATTGTTTCCTGTTACCAGCCAAACAGCCATTGTCTTCAGCCATTGTTCCTGTTACCAGCCGAGCAGCCTTGTCTTCAGCCATTGTCCTGTTACCAGCCAAACAGCCATTGTCTTAGCCATTGTTCCTGTTACCAGCCAAACAGCCATTGTCTTCAGCCATTGTTCCTGTTACCAGCCAAACAGCCATTGTCTTCAGCCATTGTTCCTGTTACCAGCCGAGCAGCCTTTGTCTTCAGCCATTGTTCCTGTTACCAGCCAAACAGCCATTGTCTTCAGCCATTGTTCCTGTTACCAGCCAAACAGCCATTGTCTTCAGCCATTGTTCCTGTTACCAGCCAAACAGCCATTTTCTTCAGCCATTGTTCCTGTTACCAGTCAAACAGCCATTGTCTTCAGCCATAGATCCTGTTACCATCTACCCAGGCCTTGTATCCTGCCATTCTCCAGTGAACTGTCTACTCCCACGAGTTGTTCGTCCCAGCCTACTGACAGCCCTCCTCCTAAAAGGTACAGTACTTCGTCCCTCCGGGACTCGATTCGTTACAGCCATCAGCTTATTGCAATCTTCCCTCCTTCTCCTCATTGTTCCATTTTGCTCCACATTCCAGTTTCTGTTCCCTTTTTATTGTCACAGCTAAAATGACTCCACCAATCTCATTTTATCTGTCTTTTAGCAATGGAGATGCTTACCTTTTGCAAAAGGATGTGGCCTGAGCCCATATCTGAAGAAAAACAATGACTGGTCATTTACTGCATGAGTATGGTTTGAGTAGCGATGGGGCAGAATATCATCTTGTAGAAGTGGTTTTGAGCTGTGTAAGTATTTGCAAGGTTCTACATTTGGGGGGTGTTCTGTCTACAAAGGAAAATGATTTTGGGAGTGAACATGCCCTTTAACTGCATTGTGTTTATTGTCAATGTACATGTTAAAACCCCCACCCCTCTCCTTATGTTTTACCCAGGTTGAGCACCTATATTGTTAGGTTTTCACCCCTAGTGATACAGAAGTTAGACTCATCTAATGCACTCCCATGGGCAAGGACATAGCATTTAACCCTGGACACAACATAAGAGGAGGGTGTGGTTTGAAACTTAAAATCCCCTTTAAGCCATATTCTACTGTATTTACATAATGCTAGAACATTTGCAAGTTGCCTATCCTAGGTTGGGGAAATGCCCACATTTATTGGAGATATATGGCCCAACATTAAGTATTTTAAATAAGAAGCTATTCCATTGTGTTTCCTGTAGTGTACTGTATTGCTGATACTGGGTTACTAATTATTGAAAAAGTTTAATTTTTTACCATTCCAAACAATAGTCACATGACCATCTAGCAGCTCTATTGCTTAATCTCTCAGAGTTTGGAAAGCCAATGTGCCATTAGCAAATGGTCGCAACCTAATATCCATACTATACAATTACACCACCTACAAACACTGATAAGGAATGTAAATACCACGGTACAACCCATGTACATGAGTTAAGATACCCAAGGTAAATAATACTGTAGTAACAGTAGAAGTCCTCCCTTTAAAGTTCCACTTGATTAATAGTACAACGCGTAGAACAATATTTGTTCAAATGTACCTAGGAATCAAATATTTCTTATTGTTCTAATGTCTCATCATTTTTATAAGGCTCTTATTTTATCACACACAATAATAATAATAAAGCAGCCTATCTATACCCTGTCTGCCCACAGAGCTGTAGGAATTCAGCCTCTTTACTTTATAACGTGGGTGGTCCGGGTGTTATAAGTAAACCCCGAACCCTTTGCTTCCTGAAGTAATGCCGATAACAGAGTTCTAATTCTTAACCAATACAGTACTCACCACTGCAGCGTGGTGGTCCGGGTGCAGCCTGCCCCAAACCCTTTGCTCGGTTCGTGTTCCAAAAATCAGGTGTAGGAAAGAGTTGACGGCGCACACCAATCACAAGGAGTTCCACAGGATATACGATAAAACCAAAGTCCTTTTATTTAACACATATGCTAAAGCACCAACACAATCGCCTTACGCGTTTCAAGCCACTGCTGGCTCTTACTCATAGGCTGAAACATGTGACTAGGTACGGCAGTTTATAGGCAAATTAATATTTACTCACTGAAAGCAGATGAGTAATATATCATATCATATATTTTAGTATTGGAAGTAGAGGTAAGTATAAATCATGGATCATGGTCCCACAAGGGAGAAATAAATAGAAAAGGCAGTGTCCATATGATTAGTACGTGCCCTGGATGAAGAAAGAAGAAATGTGTCTACCTACTGGACTTAAATCTTTAGCATTCTCAAGATCCCTGATATGTTCACGGATTCTCGAATTCAACAACCTAGTCGTACAGCTGACATACTGTATAGAACAAAAAGTACATGTGAGTAAGTAGACCACATGGTCAACGTCACAATTGATATACTGACGAATCGAATATTGTTTGCCAGTCACTGAACTTGCAGACATGTCAGACTTATACATGTATATACATGTCTTACATCTACTAGCTCCACAACAATAGTTGCCTTTAAACTTGAACCAAGGTTGGATGCATTGTTCCTTGTTTTCAAACAAACATGGAGACAGTATGTCTCCTAAGGAGCGTGCCCTTTTGGGAATATATTTGCAGCCTCTTTTCAACACTTCTCTTAACTCAGGGTCCAATTCTAAAATGGGTAAATGTTTTCTAATAATACCAACAATTTGCTTTAAATTATTTTATCAGCTCATTTCAGTTAAAAAGACTTATACTTGTGACACATTCCTCTTAGAATGTCTATACCCTTAAAGGGCATGTCCACCCCCAAAACTAAAATCTCCCCAACTACTGGCCCCACCATGTATTGTAGGTTTAATCCTTACCTCACATCCAGCTCCATAGGGTTCTCCTGTAAACCCCCCCCCCCCCCAAAGTCTCAAAACTAACCACCAGGAGGATAGCAGGTCTCTGCCTGCTATCTAGCCTCCGGTAGATATTTGCCATGCACACTGCAGCCCTTCTCCCCCCTCCCTCCCCCTCCCTCTCCCTCCCGTTCTACTATCCCTCCCCCTAGCGCAAAACCCCCTTAATATGCTGCTCCCCCATGTCCCCCAGCCCCAACCGCATATTTTTTTTCAAAAAGCTCCCCAAACTCTTACTTACCTCTCCTCTTTCCTCCGCTGCACTGAATGACCGGCAGCCGCGTCCGTGATGCTTTGCCGCTCAGCCAATCATCAGCCCGCACTGCCGGTCCCGCCCTGCTTGCATTTCTCGCAAGCAGAGGGCCGGCAGTGCAGCGGAGGAACGAGGGGAGGGAAGTAAGAGTTTGGGGAGCTTTTGGAAAATACTATCATGCGGTTGGGGCTACCATACATGGGGGAGCAACATATCAAAAATCATTTTTAAGGGTGGACATGCCCTTTAATAGCTTTCAATGTTTGATGATGGGTCACAAAGAGAGAGATCGTTTTGCAGCAGGACACGGAGAGAGATCCTTGTCTCCAGGATAGCTTGCTTTCTATTGGCCACTGTGCTTGGGGGTATTTTTCAGGACGTTTAACTTTTAACTCCTGTAATGGGGCAATGTGCTTTTTTCATTATAGATGCCCTTTAAAGAGAGAACCCATGGCACAAAACTCCACCAACCACAACCACCCTACCCCTTAACGCAGGGCACACCCTGCGTGCATCCATGAGGGTTGGGGGTATGCACGACCCACCTGTGGGCGGTGTCCATGTAGATTTACACCCCTTGTTTAGTATATAACAGAAAATTTTTGCTACTTACCGCAATTTTCTTTTCCTGGTCCGTAGCACGGCAGTGGTTAACTTGGGTTACGCCCCCTTGCTGTATGACTGACAGGATTGGATAGCCAATAAATTGCTCTTGCTCCTCCCCTTTGCCATCTTATGGTCGACTGTCCGAGTGACTCTGAAAAATATAATGACAATAGGGAGGGAAGTACACCACTGCCGTGCTAGGACCAGGAAAAGAAAATTGCGGTAAGTAGCAAAAATTTTCTGTTTTCCCATGGTCCTACACGGCAGTGGTTAACTTGGGATTTAATAAGCTATAAAAACAATAAGGGAGGGAGAAGTAGTGATGCTTAACAAAATTTATTTACATGCTGCTGACAGAATATTTCGTCCAAACTCAGCTTGAGAATGAACATCTAGATTGTAATGTTTAATAAAGGTGGACATGGATGTCCAAGTAGCCGCTCTGCAGATCTCTTCCGGAGAGGTCTTAGCTGAAAAAGCCCAGGAGGCCGCCATCGATCTGGTGGAATGCGCCGTGATCTTCCCTGGAAGGGAATATGCCTTACTCTCATATGCTCGTCTTATGCAACTCTTTAGCCAGGATGCTAAAGTTGACTTAGAGGGTCTACAACCTATTTTGCTGCCAGAATGATTAACGAATAGAGAATCTGTTTTCCTAAATGGCAGTGTTTTGCTGATATAAGCTGCGAGGATTTTACCAACGTCCAGAGTTTCTGGAATAGGATTCTGATCTTGTTGTGAAGAAGTGGGGAGTATGATGCCCTGATTGATGTGAAATGGAGTTACTACTTTTGGCAAAAAAGTTGGATCTGGTCTTAGAATTATTCTATCGTGAAGAAACGAGATGAAAGGTTCAGAGGCTCTGAGTGCTTGAATTTCTGCCACTCTCCTTGCTGAAGTAATAGCCACCAGGAATAGAGATTTCGTGGTCAGATTTCCTATGGAACAAGACTCTAAGGGAACAAATGGTTCTCCTTGTAAATACTGAAGTACCAAGGTTAAATCCCATGGAGGCACCTTGTCTCTTACCTGAGGCTTGATATGTTTCACTCCCGTGAAAAATCGTATTATTAGAGGATCATAAGCCCATTTAACATTTGTAAGAGCTGAAATTGCAGAAATTTGAGTTTTAAGTGTTGATAGACTTAATTCTTTCTTTAGGCCTTCTTGCAAAAACTCTATTAAGTTTTCTGGAGTAGGTTCCAAAGTGTTTAAAGACTTTGACTTACACCAAGTTGAAAATATCTCCCATATCCTATAGTAGTGCTTTGATGTGGAGATTTTCCTGGCTGCCATTAGAGTGGAAATGGCATCGTCTGATAAGCCTCTTGCTCTCATGGTGGATGTTTCAAATACCAAGCCGTCAAATGTAGATTCTCTGGTTGCGGATGAATTACTGGTCCCTGGCATAGAAGGTTCTTGATTAGCGGAAGTCTGATTGGAGGAAGCTTGGACATGTTGAGAGCCCCGTTGAACCAGGGTCTCCTTGGCCACCAAGGTAGTATTGCTATCATTGTGGCCTTGTCGTCCCTGATTTTCTGGAGGACTTTGGGAATGACGGGAAATGGAGGGAATATGTATAGCAGTTGGTGTGACCATGTTATCGAAAAGGCATTTGTGCCTGAAGCCTGAATCTCCCAATATCTTGATATATATCTCTTGGTTTGGCTGTTCTTGCGAGTTGCCATCAAGTCCAGCTGAGGGAAACCCCACTTCTGGCAGATGTAGAGGAAGATTTTTGGATTCAAATGCCATTCCCCTGGGAGAATGGTCTGTCTGCTGAGGTAATCCGCTTTGTAATTGTTTACCCCCGGTATGTGTAGAGATACTAGATCCAGTAGATGAGTTTCTGCAAACAATAAGATCTTTTTGGTTGTATTCCATAATGGTGAGCTGTGAGTTCCCCCTTTGTTGTTGATATATGCTGTCACCGTAGTGTTGTCTGAACGAATCTGAACTGATTTCCCCTGAATAAATTTCTGAAAGGCGAGTGGGGCTTCTAAAACTGCTGTTAGTTCCCTCAAATTCTGTGGAGCTGACAATAACTTCGCTGGCCACTTCCCCTGTGAAAAATGGTGATCCATGATAGCTCCCCATCCCAGTGGACTCGCATCCGTTGTAATGGTTATCCACTGTGGTGTGGCCAGAGAAATGGGTTTGTAGTTCGAATGTATTATCCACCATGAAAGCTCTGATCTGATTTGAGGAGGAATGGATATTATCTGATTTGGGCCCTTCAGGTGATGATATTGTTTGTTGAAACATATTTGCAGATCTCTTATGTGAGTCATGGCCCATTTGACTGTGAAGAGCGATGAAGTGAGTTTCCCTAGAGTATGCTGGCAGACCCAAGCTGTTGACAACGGATGTTGGATGAAATTCTGTGTTAATGACATAATGTCCTTTATTTTTAACAGGGGAAGAGAAATGCACATTTTTGAAGTGTTCAGCAGGGCTCCCAGGAATTGTACTGATTGCGTTGGAATTAATAGAGACTTTTCCTGATTGATTACCCATCCATGGGATTGAAGGCACTGAAGAGTTATTTGAATGTGGTTCTGGAGTGTTAGAAAACTGGCTGCTTTTATGAGTATGTCGTCCAGATACATAAAAATTTGGATGCCCTGAATTCTGAGATGGGCTATTAGAGTAATCAGAACCTTTGTGAATACCCTGGGGGCTGTTGCTAACCCAAATGGTAGAGCTCTGTATTGGTAGTGTTTCCCTAGTAGGTAAAACCGAAGGTATTTCCTGTGAGACTGATGTATGGGAATGTGAAGATACGCGTCTTGGATGTCTATTTTTGCCATCCAATCGTTTCTGCATAACTGAAGGGATACTGATTTGAGACTTTCCATCTTGAATCGTCTGACCTGTAAAAATGAATTTAGATATTTGAGGTTTAAAATGGCCCTCATTTGCCCTGATTTCTTTTTCCTTAGAAAGAGGTGGGAATAGACTCCCATTCTCTGTTGGAAAAATGGGACGGTTTCTATGATGTGTTTTGATAGAAGAGAGGAAAGAACACAGTTTAGCGCCTTCCTTGCTGCCCTGGTAAGTGGGGGTTTTGACTTGAAAAATTTGTTTGGAGGATGACTGCATTCGAATTCCAGTTTGTAGCCCCTCCAAATTATTTTGAGGACCCAAGAGTCCGATATATTTTGAGCCCAAATCTCCTTGAAGGCGATAAGTCTCCCCCCTATTGAAGACTGGACTCCCATAACTTCATAACTGTCTTGGCTTGCCTCTAGTGTTTTTGCCTCGAAAAAGCTGGTGAGAAACTTCAGGTTTCCAAGATCTCTGTGAGAATGGCTTACCCGGTCTATATTGTCTTGCATCTCTTAAATTTGTTTGAGATGTGGATGGAGCAGGGTTCCTGAAATTTCTGGTAGTGGGGAGACTGTTTTTAGCAGAATTGGCTTCAATAAGATCTTTAAGTTTAGAGCCGAAGAGGAGACTGCCCTCAAAAGGAATATTGGAAAGGTTTTGTTTTGACTGGACATCCGCTTTCCATTGCCTCAACCAGATAGCTCACCTGGCTGAGACTGAAGCGCTCATTGACTTAGCCGATAATTTTATCGAGTCCATAGAGGCCTCAGATATAAATTCATTGGCATGTTTCATATCAATGATATGAGCTAGAAGCTCTTCTTTTGAGCTTCCATTTCTAACAGCCTCTTCCAAATCGTTAAGCCAGATCTTGTTGGCTCTGGCTAAGCTAGTGATTGCTATGGATGGTCTAAGCGAAGCACCTGACAGTGAATATATTCTTTTGAGTAAGATGTCTTCTTTTCTGTCCATGGGGTCTCTGAAGACTGTAGAGTCTTCTGTGGCCAGCATTGTTCTTTTAACCATCTTAGTAATGGCCGTGTCCACTTTGGGTGGTTCGTCCCAGAGGGACGTATCTACAGCTGATATGGGATATGTTTTGAGAAAAGATTGTGTACATGAAAATCTTTTTGCCATTCGCTTTTAATGGTGTCTTGAATCTGTTCATGAACATAGAAAGATGTAGATTCTGTGTTTTTATTAGTAAACATTAGATCTGACTGAACCACAGGAGAAGGTTCAGCAATTTTTAATGATTTCCTCATCTTTTTTATGAGGTGCGACAGAACCTCATGTGTTAGAGTAGAATCTGTTTGAGTAAGATCTCTCTCTTCTGTGTCAGAATATAAAGTTGCCCCATGCTCTAAAGTATCACTTGGTCTATCTAAAGTAGATGGTATAGTAGGAGCTGGGAAATTAGATATCATGGTTTTAACCTGATCCATCGTAGATATAGCGAAGGAGCTGAGAGAGGAATCGATAAGATCTTTAACTGAGGACAGCAATTCTGATGATCCGGGTGTATTTGATTTGAGAGATATGCATTCTGAACATAACTTTTTCCCCCTGAGCGTTGGTAATTCACAAAGAGCACATTCATTGGTTCTATGCTTGTGATAATGGTGTTCTTCCCTTTCTCTGGGTGAAGACCTGAAATGAAATATGCAATGATAAACATATTGTAATTGAGATAGATGTACTGCTCTATAGAAGTTGGTCTCACCCCCTTGATCTTGAACTTGTTCTTCTATGAGACATTGTAGTAGCTGAAACAACATGAAAAAATTCAGTATTTCAAATAAAAGACAATCCCCTAGTATCCTGCAGTACTTACAGAGTAAGGCAGTGTAGGGTACAGGTAGCGCTAGCCTCCGACTGCTGCGTGCAGGAGTTGCGAGGCCCCAAAGCTTGGCAACATCTGAGATATGTTTGCCATGTGTATTTAAAGACTCGCGCGCTTCCGGCTCACTTCCGGGTCGCACGCGCGTGACGTCATCATGGCGCGACTCGCGCGATGATGAATGGAGTGGCGGTGCGCTAACCCGCCCGGCACCCGACAGTAGTGGAGTGTGCTGGACCTGGGAAGAGCAGTAGAGCCCAGATCCTAAAGTGAAGTATAGGGGGAGAGACTTCTTGATCCTGCAGGCACGAGGACAGGAGACAATGAGATGGCAAAGGGGAGGAGCAAGAGCAATTTATTGGCTATCCAATCCTGTCAGTCATACAGCAAGGGGGCGTAACCCAAGTTAACCACTGCCGTGTAGGACCATGGGAAAAGATAAATTAGGATAACATTACATTTTAAAGGGTAGTTAACAAACCTCAAACAAATATACAACAAGTATGGCTACCTGCTACAGCTGAGTGGGTCCCGCAGTGGGTTCCAGAGGGATGGAGGGAGGGGCTCTCCTGTGCATGTCACAGTATTAGCTGACAGTAAGGATCCAGGCTGCATGGGAACAGATAAGGCACAGGCGCAAGGTGACGTATGCAAGCTTGGATTTAGACAGAGATGCACATGGTCTACAAAAATGTAAGTATCTGAAGTTTGCCTGAATGGATTTTTTTTTGCGGTTTGGCTTGTTTTCAGCTATAATACTGGCCAATAACATTAAAATATGGTGTTAGGGGTGGATATTCCCTTTAATACTGTGTTTGTGTTTAATAAGTGTAATAACAAAAGTAGAAATACATGCTAATGTGTTCCAATTTACCCTGTTAAAAAAATGTTAAATATTGGTACCATTCGAAGAAGTGTCAATCAGCTAATCAGCTGTCACAATCACAAATGCCATCGATAACAGAAGCCGTCCTTTTCAGTTTTCTCCCCAGAAACTTTTTCAAGCTGTGTAGCTTAAAAATGTTGCTGGGTGGGGGTGGGACGGAGAAGTTCGGTGTTGGGGAAAATTAAATGTATATTATTTTTAATAGTTAATTCTAATTCTAATTAAATCTAATTCCCCCCAATTGATGTTTGAAAACTTTTTTAAAGGGGAACTGTGGTCTCCAAACAAGTTTATTTTAAATGAAAGGCCAGATTCATACCTTTAAAACGAGCCATCAACCACCTCTCTACGTGCTGCACAGCCCAATATATGAAGAAATCACTGATCAGAAAGTTAGGGGGTGGGAGGTTCTGAATTTGCGGTCAGAAATACTGTTTCCTCCTCTAATCTGTGGTTGACACATGCTCAGTGCATAACTGAAGGGTAGGAGGGGGTGGGGAGAACACAGCCCACAGCACTGCTTTTTTAAATGCCTCCCACTTGCTGGCCCTTCCCAATCGTGAGCCCTGTGTCCCCTTCCCTTGCAGCCCCCTGTGGCCCCTCCCACTCACGGACTCTGTGGCTCCGCACACTCGCGGGTCCTGTGGCCCCTCCCCGAGTGGGAGGGACCCTGGGGCCCCCAGTAGGAAGGACCCCCAAGTGGGAGGGGCCCAGGGGCCCCCAAGTGGAAGGTGCCCCTGGGGCCCACGAGTGGAAGGGGCTCAGGGGCCCCTGAGTGGGAGGGGCCCCCGAATGGGAAGGGACCCTGGGGCCCCTGGTGAGAAGGACCCCCGAGTGGGAGGGGCCCTGGGGCCCCTGAGTGGGAGGGGCCCAGGGACCCCTGAGTGGGATGGGCCCAGTGGCCCCTGAGTGGGAAGGGCCCCTGGGGCCCACAAGTGGAAAGGGCCCAGGGGCCCCAGAGTGGGAGGGGCCCCCAAATGGGAAGGGCCCCTGGGGCCCCCGAGTGGAAGGGGCCCCAGAGTGGGAGGGGCCCCCAAATGGGAAGGGGCCTCTGAGGCCCCCAAGTGGAAGGGGCCCCCGAGTAGGAGGGGCCCCAAGTGGGAAGAGCCCCTAGGGCCCTTAAGTGTGCGGGGCCCCTGAGTGGAAGGGGCCATGGGGCCCCTGAGTGGAGGGGGCCCGAGTGGGAGGGGCCCCCAAATGGGAAGGGCTCATGGGGCCCCCGAGTGGGAGGGGCCCCCAAATGGGAAGGGACCCTGGGGCCCCCGGTGAGAAGGACCCCCAAGTGGGAGGGGCCCAGGGACCCCTGAGTGGGAAGGGACCAGTGGCCCCTGAGTGGGAAGGGCCCCTGGGGCCCACAAGTGGAAAGGGCCCAGGGGCCCCAGAGTGGGAGGGGCCCCCAAATGGGAAGGGCCCCTGGGGCCCCCGAGTGGAAGGGGCCCAGGGGCCCCAGAGTAGGAGGGGCCCCCAAATGGGAAGGGACCCCTGAGGCCCCCGAGTGGAAGGGGCCCAGGGGCCCTCGAGTGGGAGGGGCCCCAAGTGGGAAGGGCCCCTAGGGCTCTTAAGTGGGCAGGGCCCCTGAGTGGAAGGGGCCCGAGTGGGAGGGGCCCCCAAATGGGAAGGGGCCCCTGAGGCCCCCGAGTGGGAGGGGCCCCAAGTGGGAAGGGCCCCTAGGGCCCTTAAGTGGGCAGGGCCCCTGAGTGGAAGGGGCCATGGGGCCCCTGAGTGGGAGGGGCCCCCAAATGGGAAGGGCCCATGAGGCCCCGGAGTGGGAGGGGCCCAAAGGCCCCCAAGTGGGAGGGGCCCCCAAGTGGAAGGGGCCCGAGTGGGAGGGGTCCCGGGAGTTTGCAAGGGAAAGGCCCAAGGGGCTGCAAGGGGAGGGGCCATGGGGGCCCACGAGGAGGAGGAAACACAGAAGAGGGACTGTCACATTGTTTCAGTGCAGGAAGCAGGAAGTGCAGGGGACCTGGTGATGCTGCAACCATATCACACATATAAATGTCTTCAAAACGATGTAAAATAAATAATGAAAGTAAATTGCAAAAATCCTCAGGAAAGCAATTCCTGTCAATTTAGTTAAAGTCATTTTTGGACCACAGTTACCCTTTAAGCACATTGAGCGTATGTTATTGCATGGTGTGAATGCGAGTTAGTTGAAATCTTTTCTTCAGCTTTAAAGCCACAATTGAAAAGGCTTTAATTTTTGTGCAAAAAAACAAAGTTCAATAATCATTGCTAAATTTATTGCATTGCTTGCACTGTGCTATTTCCAAATTTGGCAATGCAAAATGAGTACATAACGCTTCCTAACCCAATATTATATTAATTAGCATGGGTTTTGCCCTTATTTTTCCCTGGGATTTTGTAGGTCCCTCATTATCTTATGAGAAAGGGGTATTGACTGTGCAGTTGGATTTCTGTCTTATTAAACCTACATCTCAATTTACAACAGTGATCTCCCCAGAATCTTTTTCTAGCCGGGTATACTGCCTGGCTAAATGATGCTACAGAGAACACTGCTTTTACTACATCACTGTAAATAACTGGTTTTAGTTCAGTGCAATTGCCATACTTGTTGTCAGGCAGGTCCTTATCATGGATAGAGATGGACTAGAACTTAAACTCGAACCCGAGTTTGAGCCAAACTTATCGAGTTCGAACTGACTCAGACTTCTCGAACTATCTCAGACCCAGATTTCTCAGACTTTCAAACTTTCTGGACTTTCAATAATTATCGATCATTCATCGTTGCTGTTTCCAGAATTATCGAATTTATGAGCCGTTCGCTAACCCTCCAAAGTATCGTTCGTTTTCGCAAGCCCTTGAAAGTATTGTTTGATTTTGGTAACTCTCTAATTTATGGTTATGTTTGTGCTAACCCTCGAAAGTATCATTCGGTAACCCTCAAATTGGCCGTAACCCTCGAATGTAGCTTGTGCAAAATCCGCCAATTGCCCGTCTGACTTCAGGAAGTGTTTTAACAGGTTTTGGTGATAGTGACATGTCCCCCAGACCATTTCCCAGGTGCCACAGCCATTTACAGTAAGTTACCATTGTTAGTTTAGCTGTAAATCATCCAGACTTTTTGAACTATCACTCCCCCATAGACTTTAATGGGTCCAAATTCGAACTTTTACTGAAGTTTGAAAACAGGCTGAACTTTATGAAGCTCGGCATCTCTAATCATGGATATATCAAAAGGGAGGTGATTTGTCTTTAGATTTTGATTCAGCTTTGCTGTTAACAATATATAATGAATTGTGCTTCACTCAATTTATCATTAGAATATTTCATCTGAATTTATTATTTACTAATTTAATGTATTTAAAGTTTTTGAAAGTCTATAAAATAACCATGATTCCAATAAAAAAAATGTAATAGTGCAACAAAATAACTGATTTGTGGATATATACATATAAATATATATACGTTCCATTCCTTCAAGCGTCTGCACTCCCACGTGTAACATACACAGCCCAGGTGCTTAACCAAGAACACTCCATGTAGCACAAATCTCTCCCAACGGACAGGGCACTCACGGGACTTAGCAATATAAACATGTGTAGGAAACCCTGATCAATGCATTTCAGTCACTGAACTGACCGTCCTCAGGATCGTCAGTTCCGTCTTGCTCTCGCCATCTTAACAGGTGGAGGAGGACACGCCCCCCCCCACCACCCTTAACCCCTAACGTGCCATTAAACCAACACCCTTAAAAACATCATAAAAATAAAAAACCATCAATATATAACATTACTTCACTAAAAACACCTTACCAAACTTTATAATTAAACACCCATCTATAATGCAATTTAAGACTTATCAAAGGAATAATTTGTTGTTGGTCCCACTACGGGGATCTATATTCACTATCAGAAGGAGTATATCAAACTCTATTAAGCCTAGAAGGACCCTTACGCCATACTCTTATAGTGGTTAACCCTTTTTAGAATATAATATGGATTATCTGAACGCAATTTTTTATTTAGAACGGAGATGGACAGTCTACAAAAAACAGGACAATGATACAACTTCATTTGATCCTCTTGGCGTAACAGTATCCAGTCTACGTATCCAATGCACCTCTAATTGTAACAGCTTTTTATCTCTTAACGGACCTGTAACATAGGGCGGCACATGATCGATAGCCATCCATTTAAACATTGAGATATTGTGACCCGCATTTTTAAAGTGGCGGGCCACTGACTGTTCCCCGTACTTAGTGGATCCCAGGACCGCAGTCCCAGATTCGCTTATTGCAGCCCTAATTGAGGCCCTATGGTTATTCATTCGCTCTCTTATAGTTGTGCTGGTTTTCCCAAAATAACATAGTCCATATGGGCACGTGATGATGTATACCACAAAAGTGGAAGTGCAGGTAAGTCTGTAGTTGATACAGAATCTTTTCCCCCCTGTGGGTGGGGGAAATCTTTGCCAGTCATAGCATATTGACAAGTTTGGCATCTCAAACATTTCACGCATCCCTTAATGTCGCTACTCAACCACGTCTTTTTACCTTTACCATCAGGAGGTTTAACATCCATTTTCACCAGAAGACTTCTCAGATTGGTGGCGCGTCTGTATGCACACCTTAATGCAGTGTGTTGGAATGGAAGAGTTTTATCCATCTTAATAAGATTCCAATGTTTATGGACACTTTGTCTCAGCGCAGTGCTACACGGAGTGTGGTTCATAGTAAATGTCATCACATCTTTACTTTTAGTAGGTTCAACAAATTGTGAAGCCCCTTGATGTGACAAATATCGTTCCTTAGCTTTGGAGAGTTGCTGTTGTAATAAACTTCTTTCATATCCCCAATTTTCAAACCTCTCCATCATTACTTGAATTTGGGTATCAGCCATCAGCCATAACCGAATTATTCCTCAGGACCCTTAAAAATTGAGAGAATGGAACACACATACCTGTTTGAATGGATGGAAACTGTTACGGTGCAGGATCGTATTCCGATTTGTGGGCTTCCTATACAACATAGTATTGAACCTGTTATCATTTAACATGATTCGAATGTCTAAAAAATCAATGGTGTCTTTATGCATAACCGTACTGAACTTGATGGGTGAGTTGAGCCCATTCAAATAGTCAAAACATTTTTGGGCTCCAACGTGACCCCCTCGCCATTAAACAAACACGTCATCAATATACCTTTTGTATATCACCAAATGATTATCAAACTTGGGAAACACGTATGTTTCCTCAAACCATTCCATATAAAGATTGGCAAATGTGGGGGCCAAGTTGGACCCCATCGCCGTGCCTGACACTTGCTGATAGTATTTATCTTCAAAGCGGAAATAATTATTACCCAGGATAAACGATAAAAGATCCATTAGAAACTCGATAGGGGGCCCCCTGTGTCCCCCCTTCAGATCCCAACACCCTCAGCTTGTGGGATTACCGTGTACAGGCTCTTAACATCGGCTGTAACTAATACCATGTCTGTCAATACCTCATTATGTTTTTTTAATATTTCCAACAGTTCACCACTATCACGTAGGTATGAACGAACGCATGTTTTTAACTGCCGGCTGCAAGAAAAAATCTAAAAATGGGGCTATTGGTTTAAACAATGAGTCCCTAGATGCTATGATGGAGCGAGACAAGGTTGGAGGAGACAAGGTTGATTTATGTATCTTAGGGATAGAGTATATAATAGGACACTTTGGACTATCATTGGTCAAAAATTTTAACTCAGATTCAGAAATCCAACCACAGGTTTGTGCCATCTTGAGTTTATTAACTAGTATTCTCTTGAGCCCACTTGTGGGGTCACCCTTGAGCACTTTATAGGTATTAACATCAGCCAACTGCAAAAGTAATTCTGTACGATAATACGTGAGATCTAAGATCAAAATCGCACCCCCTTTATCGAAAGTATCGATAAACCTTCATTATTTCATAGGTGAATTGTATCCCAGGGGTATGTACATGTGTGTCTGCAGTGTTTTTCCAGTAGCCCAAAGCAGTTTACCTATTGCAATACACCAGTTTCTTATTCAAATGGCTAAAATGGCTATTTTGCAGACTTTGGTGCCAACTTACATGCCCAAAACCAATCTGGGCCAGGCTGGACTCAACTAAATTATGTGCCAGGTGTATTTACGTGTGTGTCTGCAGTGTTTTTTCAGTGGGCCGAACTGGTTTACTTATTGCAAAACACCAGTTCCTTATTCAAATGTGCAGAAATGACTACTTTGTAGACTTTGGTGCCAACTTGCATGCCCAAAACCAATTTGGGCCAGGCTGGACTCAACTGAATTATGTGCCAGGGGTATGTACGTTTGTGTCTGCAGTGTTTTTTCAGTGGCCCAACGCGGTTTACCTATTGCAATGCACCCAATACAAGGATTGTGGAAGCACTCCAATTAAACTAATTTACAACTACATTTAGCAGAAGTGCTACTGATCTAGTCAAACATTTATACAAACATAGAAAAGATAATCAATGCACATTCCTAGGCCCCATACAATATCATATTATCTGCACACTGGCATACTTTATAAACAAAGGGGTTTTAGTATACATTACTGTGATCACATGAATGAAAAGCCTTCCAACCACGTCAAGGTAACCCCAGTCTGGAAGGTCCTAACTTCTAACCTTTTCAATTTCTTATACTTCAATTACGATTAGCAAACTTTTGCATTTCTTATTCTTACACACTGGATACATATAACAGGCTCTCTCCCTTCCCCCTCAGCACTTTGGCTTTTTAAAATGAGGGAAGAGGCCATCCAGTGCTTTATATTAAAGGCAAAGGACCTCCCATAAAAGGGGCGTTGGTGCAGACTTTGGTGCCAACTTGCATGCCCAAATCCAATTTGGGCCAGGCTGGACTCAACTAAATTATATGCCAGGGGTATGTACAAGTCTGTCTGCAGTGTTTTTTCAGTGGCCCAAAGCTTTTACCTATTGCAATATACCAGTTTCTTATTCAAATCCGAATAAGAAACCAACTTCAGTTGCAAATAAGAAACTGAAAAGGAAAGCAACTTTTTTGAATAAGAAACCAACTTCAGCTTTGTGGTCTGACTGTTTCCCCAGCCTGTTGGAGTCTAGCGGAGCCGATACTAAGTGTACAGATCCTCCCCCTGTGATTGGTCCGGACATTCCATCTATGGAGTCACGTGATCACTGAACCTTTGGCCCGTTCCGGACGAAAGTGGTGAGGGCTGATGGAGGGAGTGGGGACATTGCCCGGGAAGGTGCAGTTGTCTTTGGTTATTTAATCGGTAGTTAACAAACCTTGCAGTCCATTCAATCCTAAATGCTGTACACCGTCTGGTTTAAGAGTTTATAAGGCACTCATAAAGATAAGAAATTATTTTTTTTCAGGATACATACCCCATGATCAGCTCTTATCCTTTAAATTAAAGTATTATTATCTGGTGAATTTGTCTATTGCTTGATGAAATGCACCTGCTTTTATAATAGTAAATTGGCTTTTGCAAAACAGCCTATTAGGGTTGCAGTTTCAAGAATTAAAAAAATAAATGATTTGCTTTAGCTATTCTAGGGAACCACTGCCATCTAATGGACTTGTTGGGTATAGCTTTCTTTTTTTTACAGAGCAAAGAAAGAATTTTCTGTTTATTTTTTTAAAACCAGTGTATATTATATTAGTTTGTACTGTATGAGTGGCTACAGTTGTTAGGAAAACTAAAGCCTAGTAACATCTACTTGTTCTGTTTACATAGCCCTTAATGCAATAAGACACTAAAAATCACATCACTTTGTGCAATCTATTCTGTTCTAAAGCTCTGTACATGCATTCAATTTCAATTGGTCCTAATGCCCCAGGGATGTCTGACCAAATGTTGGAACACAACAAAACCAATGTTGGTATGGCTTTAAACATTGGTTTTGTTGTGTTCCAAAACAAATATTACATACAGTCTCCTTGTGAGATAAAGTTGCTTTTTTTTCAGTAACAAAAGAGGTTTATGAGGTAAAATTTAAATTAGCAAGGTAAATTATTTGTATTTTTTAAGAAAATGGTTAAAAAAGTTTACCCAAATCTTTTTCCAACAGAGAATAAGTCATTTATAAACAGATTAAAAAGTGGGCCCGGTACAAAACCCTGAGGCACTCCACTTAGAACTAAAGCTCAGGCAGATTAGACAAGTTAGCCAACACTTGATAAAGGCAGAGTGGCCGAAACGTTGTGGGTTTGTGTTTCTGCAAATAAATGGGTTTACCTCTTGAAATACTTTAACGATTGGACATCCCTATTCTTTACAGATTAGACAAGTTAGGGCTGTTTACATTAGAGAAGCGACGTTTGAGAGGGGATATGATAACCTTATACAAATATATTAATGGGCCATACAGTAAACTCTCTGGTACATTGTTCACTAATAGGTCATATCAGAGGACACGTGGACATCGTTTAAGATTAGAAGAAAAGTTTCATCCTCAGACTAGGAAAGGTTTCTGTACAGGGAGAACAGTAAAACTGGAACTGTCTTCCAGCAGATGTGGTAATGTTCCGAGTATAGCTGAAAAAGAGGGTGTAAGGGCTAGGTCACACTAATGCGATTTTGCTTGTGATTGTGCATGCGATTTTGGTTAGAGTGGAAATCACGGGAACACAAAAGTTTACATGATTTCCGATGCGCATGCATTTCTATTTTGTGATCGCAATTAATTACGCAAACACATGCTTTTCCATGTCTAATAGCAAGATTGCATGCGCAAATGCAGAACAACATGCCACAACACACCAGAATTGCACACACAATTGTGTGAAAATGCTTGCGATAACGTGCGAGCTTTGGTGAGTAGTAGTGGGGCCTCAGCATTAAGGTTGGACTTGACGGACATGTGTCTTTATTCAAACTCAATTACTATGTAAGTAGAACACATAATGTGTTCATCAAGCATTACAGAAAGAACATTAAATTAATTTCCAAAACTTTATTTGGAAGAAATGTTTTAGTCTATTACTGAAACTTAATACATTTTTTGCGTGCACTTTTTAGTTGTTTATTTCCCACTCTTGATTGCTTGGGTATGTCCCATTTGTTTCTGCTGCCTGGGGATGGGCAGTAAAGACTAACTCCTATCATACTTACAGAATTTCCCTTCCTGGCCATCCCTCCAGGCATGTCCACCCTAATAAAAAAACTTTTAATAAGTTGTTGAGCACGCCTGCCAACCCCAACTGCCGTGTCAGATTACTAAAATAAGATTTAGAACTCTACTTACAGCCCCTTGCTCCTGATGCACTCTAAAACGGCTCCCCGCTTGCCAGAACTTGCAAACAGGGTCCGGACCAGCAGCCGCGTCTGTGATTGGCTGAGGCAGCCACAGACGCGGCTGCCGTCAATGGAAAGCGCAGAGAAAAGGGCTGTAAGTAGAGTTCTGAATCTGATTTTACTCTTTTAAAGGCCATGTCCACCCCCCAAACTAAAATTTAACCCACTACTGACCCCACTGTGAAGCTTAAAAAAATACTTACCTTACATCTCTGCTCCTTGTGGTTCTCCTGCAGAACTTGTCCAAAGTGTAAGGAGCTGTCTTCCTCTATGAAAGGTTTCTGTCTCCTCCCTCTGAGAGGACAGTGGCAAGCACAGGGAAGCTCTTTCCCCTCCCTGGCTGGCAATCCACCTACCATAAAAACATTGTTCTGTAGTGGAGGGCATCCCTGCCCACCCCCAACTGCTGTGTCAGAAATCAGAAGGACCTGCGAGTGGAGCGCCAGGTAAGGTAAGTTCGGCTGTGTCCCCTGAGCAAACTATTATTCACAGGGAGGTGAGAATAAACGTTCTCACCTTCCTGTGAATAATAGAAACGATTGGCAAACACTTATTTTTTTAAGTTTACAGTTCCTTTAAAACCCATGCGCTTGCAAAAAGAGCTGGAGAACTTAGAAGCAGGAGACACATATGACTTTTATTAGAGGCACGTCATGAGACGTAATGACAGGTAAGAAGGCCTGGGTCCTGAGTACATCAAACAAAGGCAACTCATACTTTTGATTTTACTTACCTTAAAATGTAGACTGGAGAAAATGTCATGTAATATTGCTGCAGTTCTTTATAGATTTTACCAACTTAAACACAGGTCTATTTAGAAATAAAACTGTAAAATAGCAAATCACTCTCAACAACAAAGTGCTTCAAATGCTTTTTTGGAAATCAGACAAGAAATTACCCAGTCATTCTCATTTAACTAAAAAAAAAAAAATGACATGTCAATTTTCCCCCATTTTCGGTCCTGCTTAAATCAGACAACTAAGTTTACATCAAGTAAGGGGAAGTGAGATGCAACAGCACGGATCAATGAACACAAGAGAACTACCAACAGATATGGGATAAAAATAAATAAACGGCAAGCAAACTTTTTTCGGTTTTATTTATATTCAGGTAAAAACATGAACCTGATGAAATAGATTATTGCGGATCTGAGAAATCAGCACAGAAAACAGGACATGGAGAATGGTTTTATCGGTGTCAAAACCTTTCCAACTGTTATTTTCTCCCCCAAAACTAGAACCAGAATTTGTAACGAAGAAGAAAAAAGAAAAAAAAAAAAGAGCTCAAGAAGAAAGAAAATGATTTTCAACAGGGACATAAACTGTATTTTTATAAGTTTTTAAAATATACAATAATTTGAAATGCTGTGGTTGTATTTTGGCAAATACAAGCCAGACATTTTGTTTTACACTTTTAACAAATGAGAAAAAAAAAACATCACTCTGCTCTTTATATACTGTGTAAACATTTTAAGTAAAAAGGCTGGTACAAAAAAAGATCAATCAGTCCAACTTTGCAAGATGTGCCAACACCACAGTGGAATGCTGAGGCACCTGGGATGGAGAGGGCCATGTTTGAAAATGGAATCCAAATCACTGCCCTCTACTTCCACCTAAATATCTACACAGGGCCAGAGGAGGAATTGCAGTTCTCCAAAAAAAGGCTCATAAATAACTGGGCCCACCATCAGTCTGTAAAACCCAGAAAAGTAAATTGCACATTCCAAATATCTGGAGGGAGAGTACTGCCATATCACTGCCCATAGAATTAAATTCTTCAAATTCCAGTTTCTTTCAAATTCTGTGCCTCTGTGCAGAATCTGGGAGAAAGGTGCCTATGACTTTGGGCCATACGGACACACACAGACTTGGATTTTTGAACCGCGTGGCAGTATTTATTGTACCAGCTTCAAAACATACCTTTTTTATTATGGACAGTTTCTTATATTTTGTTTTTGGTAAGTGTAGTAACGCCCTCCTCTTTTTAAGTCACACGGCAAAAGCAATTTAAAACACTCTTCAAAATAAAGGATAATTTAAGCAAAGAATTTTTTTCTAAATGAACTTATGTCACATATCTTTTTGAGCCTGATCAATTTTAGATGTCCGGGGGGTTGTTTAATGATTCTAAGATGTTGCGGTAAATTTATTGTGTGTTTGAAGCAAGTTTAATAACCTGTGTCGGGTTTCTTTACAGTGAGGCAAGATGGGTTTGCCTAAACTCTTGGTGATTCATTTAGAAAAAAAAATCATTATTTAATTTCTTTAATCCACCAAGTGGGGCTCCATAGCAAGTCCTTCAGGATCAGGAAAGGTGGAATGACTGTTGTCCTTCGCGTGCAGCAATTAACAGTTTTTCACGCATAATTTCAATGCTAGAATAATCTGGCAATTTAAGGTAGTTCACACAGGTCATAACTGAAGGAAGGAAATCATCTGGATTTTCTGTAGATTCAAAGGTCTTGCGTACTATGGTCAGAGGAGGGTTTAGGCTTCGGAAACCTATATATTAACCCAAACAAACAAACGCAAGAAAAAAGGTTAAAATGGAAGCAAATGCAATAACCTAACATACTGGAATGCAATGCAATTTATTATTCCCAATTAGTTTTCATTTATAAATACTTAGCTTTAGAAGAATTGGTAAGTGGCTGTGGCTCCCAGTCTCCCTGTCTGACAACACTATTGATAGGATTTCCATTAAACTGCCTACTAAAATGATCTATCCTAAAGGCTGGGTACACACAATACAAGATTTCCGATTGATAACACCACGTTGATGCGGATGGCCGGACAAACGGGCGATCAGCAATGTTGGTAATTTATAACCGATTGTGCAGTTCCCTTTGGGACCACGCGATTGTTCGCAGCGCAGAGAGTGCTGCGGTTACTCTTACTGCGACTAACAGTGATTTGTCTGGGCTGACTGATCACTAGCGGCTGGGACTAATCTTGTCCCGTGTGTACCCAAAAAAAAGAAAGCTATACATAATTTTCATAAGCCATTGGAAAGATGTGCTTTGGCCCAAATATTACTTAAATAGTAAGATGGGCAGAGATGCCTGCAATCAACGTTTTAATTCTGCCAGCTCTGTGAAGCCTCTGTGGCAGAGGTGACAACGGGATTGGTGTAAACTACAAAGAGGCATTACTATGTCTTGCATTTTCTTCCTTTGACCTTACAAATTAGACAGCATGTTTCAAAGCAAACAAGAACAGATACTTAATATTAAGGGAAAGCAGCTGTAGAAAGAAGTAATTTTGAAAGCAGTTTTTTCCCCCCCAAGTTTCTGCTAAAAGATTCTCACCTCCAACCGGTAGTCTGGGGCTTCCAGTGACAAACTGGAGGAATAATCTCTGTTGCTCTTTATCAAAGCTGCTGAGGATTTCAAAGAGGAATTTAACAGCTCGGCTGGAAGACAAGATAAAGAATATATTAAACTGCAATACATTTGAGTATCTCAACTGAATATAACACATTATAGTTGTTGTACTACTGCAGTTAGGGCTATGCCAACATCAAGTCAAATAGCAACCAGTGAACAGAAAAAGTATTATAAGGGTCAAACTAATAAAAGGTCCTCAACACCTCAGATACTTTTAGAATTAAAAAAAAAAATGATTTAAATCATTTGTATTTAATAGAAGAATTTTTGGTAAAGCAGGAGTCACTTAGTATGGCTTGAAAGCTCTTTCACAGATTCCCCTATTGAATTTTACCTTACCCAATAAAAAGATGCTGCCTGCTAGCTAATCTTAGCTTACCTGTCATGCGTATATCCATGGTCTGGTCTACAACATTCCATCAGTGTTTTCACATCCCAAGGGTCGGCTTTGCTGCCACACAAAAGCTGGTCCAGCTGCATAACAGACAAAAATTTTCATGGAATTAAACACAGAGAAGGTTCTCATTCCTCCAGGTCATGGTATATTGTGGTATTCAGAGCAACTGAACTTTAAGTTTAGTTCTTGGAGTTTTGCTAGTCTTCTGACTGACTTTTTCAATTCAGAATGTACAATAATCTATAGATAACCTGCAATATGTCTTAATCAGCATATAACAGCAAGATAACATTCCAGGGTATTAATTGCCAACAGAATCTTCTAAAAAGAGTCATTCTAAAATAAGTTGGAGGACTAGAAAAACATCTTCAAGAACTAAACTTCAAGTCCTGTTTATCTAACTGAATTCCTACTTTAATTCTGTGAAAACAAGAACGATAGTCTGGGAGAGGGTTTGTAAACTTTACTTTCCCTTTAAGTTAACCCCCCCACCCCTACCCTATATTATACTACGCACATAGCGTTGCCTTAAACTAATAGAGCTTGTATACTTATTCACAGATACATGTAACAATATACAAGGCAAATAACCTATAATAATCAAGCAGTATGGGCACTTGCATTGTACTAAATGATCTTCCGATTATCATTAAACTATGGCTTAAATGCAAGATCAAAATACCTCACCCATAAACTAGTCACCTGGTGCAATACACCTAAACATGCATTGTAAAAGTGATCCTTTATCACAGAGCTGTCCACCATATTTCAATAATTACCTTGAACATACATAGCTGGTGTCACTCAGTCTTAACTGCATATTTGAGTTGTTATTAAATACAATTAACGAGCACAAAAACATCAAATAGAAAAAAAATTACCTCTTCTGGATAGAAATACTGCAGGTGGTTTAGTGGGAAGACAGATTCAAAACCATCTCTGAAAGAGTCGAGTTGTCTGGAAACACCTTCGTTCAGAGCCCAGTAGCTGACAAGCTGTAAAGCAGACAGCACTTCAGATTAATTTGAAATAAAAGCAACAATTGTAACACACCCGATTTCCTTATCTTATAAAAAAAAAACCCATGGAATATGAATAACCCACTAGGTTCTTTGATTATATTCAACTGATTTTTAATGAACTTTATCTTCTTAATTAATTCTTTATCGAACCCCCCCACTCCACTAGACATTTAGTACCAAACCTTAAAAGCATTGTTATTTGCAACTTAAAGGGCAACTGTGGTCTCAAAACAAGTTAGGGTTAAATGAAAGCCTGAAGTATTTCCTTTACACTGAGCCAACAATCACATCTCTGGCTGGAGCCTGTGAGAAATTACATTGGGGTGAATGTTCAAACTTCCTGCTTCCAGTAGGCTGAGTGACATCACCTGACCTCTGCCGGCCCTTTTCCCCCGGGGGAGAAGCATGCTCAGTAAAGACTTATTGCTGGGGAAATCAGGAAGTACCTGAGGAAAAAATTGACAGTTGAGAAGGGGAGCCTATTAATGCAGACAGGCTGGTCACATGGCTAAAAACAGGAAGAGTTCAACAAGGGAGTAATATTACTGAACCTTTCCAGCAATAACTTCTGACAAATTTTATCTAGAGATTTGATTTAGGTTTTATTTTGAAGGTGTGATGGAAGGCTTTTTATATAATTATTACTAGTTTGGATGAAGTTGAGACCACAGTTACCCTTTAAACATAATGCTTACCCTTAGGTAGTCCTCCAGGTTGTGGACGGTGACAGGTACATCCTTTCCTCCTTTCTTAAGTTCAATGTTGGGAAACCCTGGGAGAGTGAAGTCCAGCCCCAAATCTTCCACAGAGCAGCCATTCATATTTAGACTCTCTAGTGCAAACTGCAGACTCTCTTTGGTC
Organism: Hymenochirus boettgeri; assembly: GCA_019447015.1. Lineage (NCBI taxonomy): Eukaryota > Metazoa > Chordata > Amphibia > Anura > Pipidae > Hymenochirus > Hymenochirus boettgeri. The sequence continues at coordinate 241,484,676 of CM033473.1, forward strand.
TGAAAACATAACATTAATCAGGTCAGTCATAGACATTCTAAATAGAGTCATACATACATTTATATACATACATTAACTAATGTCTATAAACAGCTTAACAATATCTTGTCATCTGCTGGTGTTGAACCCTGCCAAAGTCTTATTCCTACTTTAAAACGTGGCCAAACAAGCAATAATCCCGATTATAGGATCGTATATGGACAATCGTACGTTTGTATAATTTTTCAGTCTGTCGGATAAGTTGAAAAATTTTTATCATCGGATAAGAATTCTATGATAATGGAATTGTACTATTGGGATTGTTGCATATATGGTCACCAACAGTCATATAAAATACTTTTAATAGACTGAAATGCCCTTTTAAACTGGCATAAAACAGCCATTAAACATACAGACTGTATTTTTTCCAATAGCTGCTCTCAGTGTTACATTTCTATTTCCAGTCCTACCTGTCCTTTGTCCTGCTCCAGCCTTTTCTTTTGCCTTACAATGTCCTCTAAGTGATGGACAGACTTAGCCACGACAGAATCAATATTAACCAAGTCATGGGAGGCCAGCGATGTTTCCTGACGCAGCATCCACTTATAGAATGGAAGTCCAAGAGGAATGTCCACCTAGATAAAAAAAATGCAGCCCTTTAATTTGACAGACAGCATACAAATACAGTTTTATTAATAAATATACAGGGTTATTTGGCGTTATTTACCTTTGCGTGATCCTATGATACAATACTAGATGTAAACGAGATTACGTCTGGTATTGCATTGTGGGGTCACGTAAAGGTAAAACGTTCCGGTAGCGCCGGTATGAAGTCCCCCTACAAAACCCTGTGTAAAACACCCGTTAAACCGATATTATCCCTAATAGTATATTGCTTATTGGTATTTAGACTATTTAGACTAGAATAGTGAGTGGTAACTCCCATTGCCCTTTTTCTATATAGTAAAAGAAAAGGCTGAAACATTAATGGAGTTGGATATACAATACAACTGGCATAAGCACACTAACTAATAGAAGGAAGTCTTACCAGTCTAAAGTCCATGATTGCTTTTGCCATAAGTTTACCAAGGAACCTGAACTTCATCTTAACCTTAGCGATGTGGGCTGGCTTTGCCGTTCGTCCAAAAGGCAAAGCAAATAGACCTTGCATATTGTGAATATACTTGGTCCCTTCTTGGCTTCCTGGAAATTAATAATATTAAAGGAAAATCTTTAGAAAGAAAATAATTCAGTGCAATCACAGTTAACTTAACATTACATTATAACATCCCCCTAAACTTATACATTATGATTCTGTTGCATCTAGCCTATAGCTGTAACAATTACCATGCAAATAACCTAGGAAAGTTTTAAGGAAGCAGCTAAGCTTTGCACCCACTTAGAAATAACACCGGTAATAATTTCTGAAAGACCTTAAAGTTACAGTGCTCATGGGAAATTTTAGATCCCAAAAGGAGAGGTTAGAATGGGAATGTTAGTACCAAAAACACATAGAAAAACATATATTTTTTTATATATAAATGCATAGTTGCAGGATATAATCAGCACCAGATGCAATACTGTATTTTTCCTACAAGAAGTTTTTTTTTTATGCCAACAAGGAAATAAAAGCAATAGATAAAGGGTAACAAATGGTATTAAGTTACCTTTTGGATTTGAAAGGGTCACTTCATCCCCTCTCCAAAGGCCGAGGTCAGCTCTTTGTAATTCCTGAGATACAAGTGCATAAAACTCCAGAGTAGGTCCCAGTCCAGTCCCAACCTGAATTTTTTAAAAAAAATCCTTCAGTAAATAACATGAAGTCAGCCATTTAAACTTAAAAGCATAACCAAACGCTAAAAAGTCTACCTCCATTAAAAAAAAATAAAACCACCCTATCAGGCCTCCTAAATAAGTATGTAACAATCACCTAACTAAAAGGTTCCCCCTTCAGGACACTTCCCATAACACAGTAGGTGCGAATTCCAAAGGGCTGCTGACAGTCAGTGGCCTACTGGCAGCTTTTTTTAAACACTAACATAATTGTAAGCCAACGTAGGCAACAAAACTGCTATGGTCACAATTTTGTGTGTGTACAAGTGCACCAGACATGATTTAGTAATCTGTCCTGATGGATTACTAAATGTCAGATAGTGATGGCCTTTCTCCTTCACCAAAGGTTTTTTTTCCAGTCGCTCCTTCAACCTGACCTAATAGAATATATCAGGATGCTCAGCTATTGCAGCTTGTGTTAAAGCCTTTAAACATGCTCTACATGATTTAGCAAAGAGTAATTAAATTGGTGGTGGGGCACTTTTTCTAAAAATGTTAAATTGTCTTTGGAACAATCATTTTGAAAGACAGCAATGCCTGCACTTTTAAATGACAAAGGTTAAATGGGAGTGATCCAGAGACCACCCACAATATAAGAACAATGGAGTCTCCCTCCAACATCATTAAACAAGACCTCCTCCTGGAAGGATCATCATTAAATGTCACTAAGAACCTGTATACAATTTAGGAAACATTGTTGTTTATTGCTTGCCTTTATCCAATGCTTATAGATGTTAAGGCAAGCATCTGCTGTCAGACTACTGCTTAAGTAACTTGTGCAATGAGTAATCCACAAACTTCCCTAGCTTAGAATGATTTAGAGTCTAGCAATCTGTTCTTTAGGTACCGTATAGACACAAGTATAAGCCGAGGTACCTATTTTTGCCTGAAAAATTAGGAAACATGACTGACTTCAGTATAAGCCGAGGGTTGACATTATGTCTACTACTGTCTTCTGATTCATTATTGTTCAGAGGCTTTAGTTGCCCTTTAAATGGAGAGCAGAATTCCCATACAATAGTCCCATACACTAATTGCCAAATCCAGTAAGGCTATTACTGTATGGGACTAGTGCTGTCCATTTAAAGGGCAACTATATCCTCAAAACAATACAGAATGAAAAGGCAATCCTCTTGATTCTGTATTATTTTGAAGCATTAGTTGCCCTTTAAATGGACGGTAATCCCATACAGTACACCCAATTCCTTGGAACTCCAGATATTTGGAACTACAACTCCCAGCATGGGAGACACATGGGAAGTGTAAGAAGTATGGTAGCTTACCGTACTTTACCTTCTATCAGATCGTTACATATAGAGCACCCGACCAGACTCCAGCAGAGGTGTGTAACTGGCAAAGTGACGTGCCCATGCAAGCATGTCACTACGCAAGTTATGCGTCTACCTGCGTCTCTGCTAAAGTACAGTCTGGTGCTCCATATGCAGCGGCCTAATGGGAAGAGGCCTGATAGAACTTAAAGTATGGTTAGTTACTGTACGTATTACACTTCCCATGCATCTCCAGTCTCCTTCTGTCATTTTTCTGACATGACCCGAGTATAAGCCGAGGCAAGGTTTTTAGGCTATTTTTTAAACCTTAAAACCTCGGCTTATACTTGAATAAATACGGTAAAGCTTAATGTTTTCCTAGAAGCAATTATGACAATCACTATCAGTTGTTACATACATATTTCATTAGACAATAAAGCAACGGTTATAAAAACAAACCAAAAAAGATTAATTGTAACACAAGTCTGGCTTTTTTGGCTACTCAGTAATAAGTGACAATGCCCCACTACTTATTACAATTATGTAGAACTCATCTGCATGTATATTAGTTGTCATTAAATCATTTATACAAAATAGATTCCAAGCTACAACCCAACCAACACCCCCGTGGCTCTCCAAATCAAACATTAACTCTTGGAGCACTATAATCACAAATAAGATAAACGGGTAAGTTTGCATGTAGAATAAAGCCAAACTCACTCACATAAACAGTGAGTTGGATCGGGTGGACGCCACCCGATTCCCTCACTTATAGGTTCCCTGGCTATATCAGAGCACACATATATGTCTGTACTCCCAGGGCGGCTTCCCGTCATTAAGGTAAATATAACAATGGGGAATGAGCTCACCTCGTATGTTAGCTGGCCCAGGTGCGTAACAGCCCTGGGCCCCAGCTAGACTCAAAATTTTACGAATCATCATCCACCAAAAGAAGGGGTAGTCGATTCAAGCCGGGATACAATGCAGCAACAGCATATGGTTAAAATAATCTTACACTCCTCTGATGAAGTTCCAATCAGGAACAAAACACGTCAGGCGTGTTTAACGCGTTTAACCTTATGCTGTTGCTTTATTGTATCCCGGTTGAAGAGACTACCCCTCTTCTTTTGGTGGATGATCTATATTAGTTGCCTTAAATTAGAGCTTACTTCATTCTCGTACTGAATCTCAAGCATTGCGCGAGAGCTCCCCAGGTCTTGCATGACAGATTCAGCCTGTTTTAGGAGATCATCTCTATTCACAGTGCGCTAAAGAAAGAATAAAACACGTTAAACATATGAGAGGAGGTGGCTTTTGAATACTTTAAATGAGTAATTTAGGGTCAGTACTTGTGTGCAAGAGTGGAGAAAGAGGGGGAATAAAGGGTCAAGTACATTTGGACAGTTTAAAACCAACAGGTCATTTTTAAAATGAATCCTAAAATGTTAAGACCTAGTTGCATGCACAGAAAACTTCCCTTTTATATATTCCTAATATATGCAAATAAAAGTTGTGGAAATCCCATAAGAATGTTTTTTGCAATATAACATAGACACCAACTATATGTACTTCATATGAACCAGTATAGAACATTTTCTAGAAAATAACTTTAAACAACAGAAGCCCTTGCACTGTACAGAGAGGTGCTAAATAAAAGTAAAGATTTATTTATTCATTCTTTGCTCAAAGATGAAAAATAACCAGTGTAAGAAGGAAAAAACATACTTTAAGGCTACCTAAATTAAAAGCAAACTACAATGGTTTTCATGCCAAACATGTCTGGATTGGCATAACATTCAAAGATAGCCTTTCAGGGACATTAAAATCAACATATGTATAATTATGTAAAATATTGCAAGACTGCCTGTAGACCCCATGGAAATCTTGCCAAAAGACATTCTTTAACTAACTTTTTTTCTATCCAGCCGTGGGGCCACTCTGCTGTCCTGAGAGTCTGATTGGTTGATTTCTGGGTTAGTGTCCAGCAATCTCTGCATAGCCCGATCTCTGTCAAATGCAGTTACATAGAACAGCATTTGCCGAGTATCAAATGGGAAGAAGAAGGGACTGAAACAAACAAAAAAATGCATTTCATTAGAGATATATCAGGAAAACTATGTAGTATGATTATTTTTTTTAATTTAAACTGAACAAAAGTTGTATCTTTTCGTATTTCTATTTATAGTACTTAACTCTATGTTAAATACGTTTTAATGCATTTCTCTTTGGAATGAATGCTATATTTTACATCTACATGGAGATTACATCAGTATTATAGTGTCAATTCAAACAATTCACATGGGACAACATTCTAGTAAAACAGGAAAAGGAAGCTCATTTCATAGACCAGTCATATTAGTTTTGTTTCCTGGTTGTCGAGGGAGTATTAATTAATAATAAAATCTGGGATACCGTACATACTCAAATATAATTTGATCCGAGTATAAGTCGAGGTACCTATATTTACCTGAAAAAATTAGTAAAACATGATTGACTCGAGGGTAGAAATTATGACCACTGCTGCCTTCTGATTCTGTATTGTTTTGTGGCTTTAGTTGCCCTTTAAATGGACATCAGAAGTCCCATACCGTAGTCCCATACAGTAATAACCAAATCCAGCATGGCTATTACTGTATGGGACTATTGTATAGGAATTCTGCTGTCCATTTAAAGGGCAACTAAAGCCTCAAAACAATACAGAATCAGAAGGCAATATTTTTAACGATAGATACCATCCTCCTGATTCAGTATTGTTTTGAGGCATTAGTTGCCCTTTGACAGTAATCCCATACAGTAACCACCAATACCTTTCCACTGTATATGTTTGGAAACTACAACTCCCAGCATGCTTTAGTTGCTGGGAGTTGTAGTTTCCAAACATCTATAGTAGAAAGATATTGGGTGTTACTGTATGGGATTACTGCCCTCCCAGTTCAGTGTTTACTGCTAATCAAAAAGGTACTCGGCTGTGTGGAATTCATAGCTTAGCATAAGGAGCTTAACCCCCCCCACAGCCCAGTGTGGGAACACATGGTAGTCCACATCAGCTAGATTACTTTCTGCCACGTTCATTTACAAAGACAGGGTAATAAATTATTAGGTCTTTCTGACCTACTCACCTCACTGCCGGCTGCCTGCTTGATCCGCATCTCCCCGCCTGACGTCATTACTCGTAGTAGTGACGTCAGCGGATGATGCGGAGTGAATGCCAGCAGGCAGAGAGGTGAATTTGCGATTGACTCGAGTATAAGCCGAGGAACGATTTTCAGGCTTTTTTTAAAGCCTGAAAACCTCGGCTTATACTTGAGTTTAAATTATGTAAAATGAAGCGAATGTTAAAGAGTGTGTCTGCCTTCGCCTGGTTGTTCGGCCTGTAGGCAGCCTGAAGAAACTAGAAAGAAAAGGTTTTTAACTTTGGAAAATTAAAAAACTAAACAATAACATTTACTATAATAAAGGTTCCTATCCCTGCATTAGGACAAGTCCACCTTAATAAAACAATGCCTATTTAAAATTCTTTTGACTCTTACCAGCTTTTCCCTAATTCTGTCAACCAGGTGGGGATATTTCCAGTCATGATAACTAAAGGATCCTGCAGTTGCCGGTTAGCCTTTGCAGTAAGTTTGCTGTTAATAAACTCTGACGTAGGAATTATTTCTTTGCAAACTGCATTCTGGAAAAAATAAAAAAGCAGTACACAAATAATATAAATAATAAATAAATAATAAATAAAATGCTAGTTAAAGAAGCTGTTTGGTGGTGACATCCTTTCACCACCATATCTGTTTAAGGAACCCTGTACTAGTTCCTCCATACACTGGTGGGGTAAGTAACATGAAAGTTAAAGCACTGACAATGTACAATTTTTTATGTACTGTAAAAAATTTTCATCAGAAGGTAAATTGAAGCCTCCCACGTCTACTGCATACACAGCAGATAACCAGTTTACAACCCAAATAAAATGATTTGGTTATTTCTAAATAGTAACTAGAGAAGATATTATACACAGGGGGCATGGCCTGGATGCATAGCTGAGCAGACATGCTGCTGAGGGGCTCTAACTGAACCAATTTGTATAGAGAAGATACTGCACACCCTGGGCACTAGCATGTGCCTCTAGTTAGTTTCCTGGTGGTGCTGGTCACTGGAACGTTCTGCCACGTCCTAGGTAAGATCTGTATAAGAAATGATGACCGCACACATCCAATAGTGCAAAGGGTCCTTAACCCATTTATTCAAAGTGAAACAACCAAACGGATAACATTTCGGGGGGCCTAGCCACCCTTCATCAGATGCTGGTAACAAAGTGCAATACACAATTATAACAAACAATTTGTTATAATGAATCAGACATAGTTGATGAAGGAGCTCATGTACAACTATACCCAGACCTTGCAGCATCCACACTGATCTGTCGGAGACAGTTACTTATGCTAAAGGAAAGAAATATACCCTACAGATGGGGATACCCGTTCCAACTAATAGTTAGACAAGCAGGTTTAACACACATTCTAACATACACAGAAGACCTACCATACTTTTGCAAAGACCTCAACCTCCAGGAAGTTTCTCTGCCCGACTGGAAAGGCCTCCCTATACTACCGCAGAGACCCCAAAACCTATGGACATATGTCCCGCCACATAACTCATCACCTCCAAGGGCACAAACCAAAAGACCCAGAGACTCCACTACACATTCCACCCCAGAGAGGTCTCCCAACACTACTGTTTATTGCTGCTTCAACAGGGTCACAACATGTTTCGAACGCCCAAGCGCTCTTTCTCAAGTGGGCGTGGGCGTTCGAAACATGTTGTGACCCTGTTGAAGCAGCAATAAACAGTAATATTGATTGCAAAGCTATGTTTTGCTTGTGTCTCCCTGCACCTGTTTCGGTTCCAGTTGGATTATAGCGTGTAGCGGACGCGCTGTGGGGATTGACACGCAAGAAATGTGTTAGCCACACTTAACGAATTCCTTACAATTTTGAGGTCTCCCAACACACAATCTTAACTCTCCCCCTGCTCCAAAACAAAAATATATAAGATCAAAAAAGGAGCGAAGTGTGTGAGATACACAGAAAATAATCTGTTGGAAATTCTAGTGAAACCCTAAAAAACTAGTCATGTATAACAAGGTCTATAATGCAATGGTCACAAAGACAAATTTTGTACAAGTGCTCTCCTCTCTACTTTCTCCTCTATATCTCCATTTCCGCTGTATCTAAAGTTGCAAAGCAAACTCTCAAATGATGGAAAAAGGGAAACCTACCAGTGCCAATACTGAGGAATCACTAATTGCTACCTCTAGGCATTCTGATGAGGATTTGCTTGACTCGCAGATAAATACTACAGCTTTCTCCTATTACTTACTCCTATCTCTAAATTTTAATTCTCTTGTTGAACATGTATAAAGCTGTTTTAGATAATTTCTAAGGGAAAACTTGATATATTTAAGTAATGCAATAACTCCAATGTAAGACATGATAATATACTTAAGGTAATAGCCATCAAGACTTCAATAGAAGCCAAACAATTGATTTGTCACCTAGGGAAAAAGGTTTCTCTCCCCAAAGATATTACAACGACCAGAACAGGCTTGACTTTATCAGATAGTAGCAATGTCTTTACCGCAGTAAAATATGTAACAGGGATATTTGATTAAGACTTGACTCCCCCCCCTCCCCACCTAAATAATCCCAAATTGGACATGGTCTTGATAAAAATGTTAAAATTTCAAAGATGCTGTTTAATGGTTTAAACTCGAACAGGCGAACTCAGAGCGGAAGCCCACTAGGGGACAACTGCAGATATAGCCCAGACACTGCTCCCCCCAGGCGGGTGGGAAAAGCTACTCAAAGTGGATGCTGTTAAAACCACAGAGGAATAGTCCAGAATCCTCGAGTAGCAGCAAAAATCCCCCCCAAGCCAGGAAGAGCAGGTCTCTTTTTGACAAAGTAGTTAGCTACTTATTAGATGATATTCTATCTATATTTTAATATGTGTTAATTTTACTTCTCTGTTCTCTTTATATTTCATTTAGACAAAGCAGAAATATTTTTGTAGTACCTAATCAGTGTATGTTGTGAATGCGACCGTTCCGCTGGAAAGAGGAGGGGACACCCGATCAGTCAGGTGACAACACTATCATGCCCACAAACCCATAATCCATCATGGTTAGAATAACTACTCTAAATGTAAAGGGTCTGAGATCAATTAGGAAGAGAAAATGACTGGAAACGGAGATTAAAAAACCACCCGGCTACTTTTTTCATGCCACCCGGCTGGAAAAAGATTCTTGAGAGAACACGGTTGTGAGTAAATAAAGAATTTAGTTGTAGGTTTAATAGGCGTGCCAATAGGTCAGTAAGTAATAGGCCAAACATCTAGAGGGATGAAAGCTAGACATCCCTGATCTATATAATGAGCATGATGCAAGGCTGATCAGTATTCCCATCAGAATATAAAGAAGGTGTTGTTTCAATGTAGTTATACTGCATGTGTTTAAAGGGTATCTCCACTGATGTAAAAAAGTTTTTTTTTTCTATATGAAAGTACACCTTCCCCCAACCCTCCCCCTACCTTTATTATCTCAAACAAATCATGTTTCTTTGCAGCAGCCAGGGGAAGTTCTACTTGTTTCTGGGGTGTGTCTGCTACTGTGCTGTGCAGGCTGTCAGTCAATGTGCATCATCACATGCATATTCACGATTTCTGCCACGCCCACTTGACCCCAAAAGCCTTTTTTTCCTGTCTCTGAAGCCTTTTCTCCCTGTCTCTGCATGATCTATTCACAGCTGATAGTGCAGGGAGAGACACAGGAAAGATAGAAGCTTGTGCCACACTGCTGTAAGAAGGCTGGGAGGACTTGTGTGTTTCAATTGTATAAATACATTACATATTTAAAAAGTCAAAAGTTAATAGCTTTATAAAAACCATATTGGGGGGATAGGTGGAAGATAGATGATTTATTTCAGGGGGGATGCTGGGAGTTTCACAAGCTGTACTGCAGTGCTAGCTGGGAGTGTCACATAAGGTATTTTACAGGGGATGCTGAGAATTGCAGTGATTGCTATGAGTGAAACAGGCTATTTTGCAGGGGGTGGGTAAGAAAGAAGGTGTATTTTAGAGGGTATGCTGGGATTGTCAAAACTTGTAGTTGCGGATAGTGTGCCATCAACAATCAGTCATACAGTTACATAGAAAAATAGTATTGGAGGTTGAATAAAGACATCCAGTCTAACCTTTATACCCTACCCATAATGTCTGTCTGACAGTTACATAGTAACATTGTATTGGAGATTGTATTAAGACATACATCCATCTAGTCCAACCTTTATATCCTACCCATAATGTCTGTCTAAAGCTAGGTACACACAGCACAGATTTCTGAAAGATGACAGACAGGATCTGCAAGATCCTGTCTGCCATCTTTCAAAGATCTGCATACACACAGTCCCGAGCGTTCTCCCTATTAACTTCATAAGGAAAACGCTCGGTACTGTGTGTTTCCATCGGCCGTGCTAGACTCTTCTATAGGGAGTCTAGCGCGGCTGATTGAAATTTTCGGCCTTTAGCTGGGTACACACAGTAACGATAAAGCCCCGATACCGTCGAATCCGACGGTATCGGGGCTTTATCGTTATGTGTGTACGCTCGTTTCCTGAACGATCGGGTCGGCCGTACGCTCGTTCAGGAAAGGCCGAAAATTTCCATCGGCCTCGCTAGACTCCCTATAGAAGAGTCTAGCACGGCCGATGGAAACACACAGTTCCGTGCGTTCTCCTTATGAAGTTCATAGGGAGAACGCTCGGGACTGTGTGTATGCAGATCTTTGAAAGATGGCAGACAGGATCTTGCAGATCCTGTCTGTCATCTTTCAGAAATCTGTGCTGTGTGTACCTAGCTTTTCCCGAACGAGCGTACGGCCTACCCGATCGTTCGGCGGCCGCGCACTCGTTCGGGAAACGAGCGTACACACAACGATAAAGCTCCGATACAGTCGGATCCGACGGTATCGCGGCTTTATCGTTACTGTGTGTACCCAGCTTAACAGTTACATAGTAACATAGTATTGGAGGTTGTATAAAGACATACGTCCATCTAGTCCAACCTTTATACCCTACCCATAATGACTGTCCAACAGTTACATAGTAACATAGTATTGGAGGTTGTATAAAGACATACGTCCATCTAGTCCAACCTTTATACCCTACCCATAATGTCTGTATAACAGTTACATAGTAACATACAGCGAGAGTCAATAAAAGTTTTTATCGTTTAAAATGGTAATTATGCCCCAACCAATCAGATCTTATTTAACATTTGAAAGCCAACATCTGATTGGTTGGGGCAAAATTAGCACCATTTTAAACAATAAGAACTTTTATTAAATAACCCCGATAGTATTTTAACATAGTATCTCCTCATTACTGTCCCCCCTCCAGCTATCTCCCCATTACAGTCCCCTCTCCAGCTATCTCCCCCAATGACTCAGCTCTTTACCTTTGTAATCTCTATGACATGCTTTGCCCCTCCTTCTCCTTCAGACTTCCTGGTTCAGTAAGTTACGTGCTGTGTGTGAGCTCACACAGCCTGGATGGCAGGAATGCAGCTGCTGATTTTGATCTCTCCCCTCCACCGGACCATGCTGAATCTCCATAAAGTCAGCGAGTCTGGATGGTAGGGGGAGGAGGAATACGGGGATCCTTCAGGTACACCATGGGCCCCTCTATTGCTCAGGGCCCCCGGCGGGTGCTGGAAAACACCTAATTATAATCCGCCACTGCTGGTAGCCATGGGAACATGACGCTAATGTTCCCATTGGCTGACTGAGAAAAGAGCAGGGTCAGTTTCTCCCGACTACGGAAGAGTCTTCGTACGCATGCGTGCACGAAAGTGAGGCGGATCAGATGCCTGTACAGCTTACAGGCATCAGAAGCTTGATAGCGTCTGAGGTATTGCACAGAGGAGGCTGAAACTCATGTCAAACCTTAAAAGTATTGGAAAATAATTAATAATTAACTAGTAAAAATAGAGCACATTTCACCAAATTTCCCAGTCCCCTCCCACCCAGCTACTTTTTACACCACCCGGCTGGGAACAAATTTTTGGGGAGAACACTGCACAGCAACATACAACAAGAAAAGCAGTGGCGATATTAATACATAAAGACTGCCCATTTCAACTCCTCACACAGGATGATATATCTTCCCTGTGGATCTATTTCTTAAAGGGGAACTAAAGTCTCCAGACAACATTGTCCCAATAGACAGAGCACTTTTACAAACATACAACAAGCTGTGTCTTACCTCTCCCTTTGCTGTGGCCATTGGGTGATTTATGAAAATAACCTGTGAGTACTAGGGGTCAGCTCCCACAATCCACCTTAGCTGGGTAAACCCCCAGCAAAGTGTCTGCGTACAGGCACATGCTCTGTAGAGCTCAACAGATCAAAACAAGGAAGTTGCAGCCTTGCTTCCTAGAAGCTGACAGCCAATCACATTATAGCACAGAGATCCCCCCCTCTCCCTGACACAGAACAGGGATTTCAGTTTTTTGCTGAATGCTCCTGTCCTAACAATGATATAATCCTTTACTTTTCATACAAAAAGAAAAGTAATCTTTGCAGTGTATTTCAAAGATAGCATGGATGTAAGAAACAAAATACTAACATTTCAGCCAAAATAAAAGTCTGGGGAATAGAACCCGCAACTTGTTCATTTACTCTGTCTTGCTAAAAGCAGAACTCTTACCTCTAGGCTGAGAGAGACACAACATAAATCATTGGTACATGTAGAATATTGTACTACGAACATAATGGAAACAGAAAATAAATATACGTTTAAGGATTCAAACTCGTGACCTTCTGAACTGTAAGTATCTAAACCTGGCGTCTTACAAGGTGAGCCATCACTGAATAAGCTGAGAGCCTCAGTACATTTATAAGCTTTATCTTTTGCATGGAATGTAATAGAAACAGAAAAAGGTACATCTGGGGTATTGAACTTGTGATCTTCTGAACTGTATGTGTCTATAGCGGGTGTCTTACAAGGTGAACTTGTGCCCTTATGAACTGTGTATTTTTTAATCCCGGTGCCTTAACCAGTGGGCCAACACTGAATAAGCGGAGAGGCTAGCTACATTTGGAAGCTTTATCTTTTGTTAGGGAAAGAATAATTTTAAAAAATGGAATATGGAAGTCCCTGATAATACTTTGAAAGCTGCTTGTTGCCCTGCAGTTTATTTTCCAGCAACTCACACTGACTGGTTAATAAACTGCAGGGTAACAAGCAGCTTTCAAAGTCTTATCTGGGATTCCATATTGGTGTGGAGACATCTGTATAGAAAACACTTTGTGCATAGAGACAGTGAATACTGGGATCAGGGGGCGTGGCTATTTGATGACTTCATGGGCTGTGGGTTGTACTAGCAACAACATGGAAGCCTTCTTATTTCAAAATCTATTTCTCACATATACTAAATGCAACATACCAGAGAAGAATATTACAATGTTCTGGGGATAAAAACTTTCACATTAGGTTTTAAAAAATTTAAGTTAAGTTCTCCTTTAACTTCCACTATCGCCTCTCAGGATATTGTGCTATGTAACCTATATGCTCCAAACACTAGACAAAAATCATTCCTAAATACCATTCTAACTAAAATACAGAGCATTTCCACCCCACTCAAAATAATTGTTGGAGATTTCAACGCACATATGTCCGACAGAATGACCCTGACAAATATCCAACTACCCCGCAAATCATCCAGCCTTTCCAGAGCGATCAGGATCAGGAAAAATGGATTATATGACACATGGAGAATTTGTAATCCCACAACTAAAGCATATACATTTTACTCCTCTACCCATAAAACCCACACCAGGATAGATCACATATTTATTACATACCCAGGAATAGGAGCCCTCACTGAAGCACAGATAGAATCTCTAACATGGTCAGATCATGGACCAGTAATAATAGATATTACACTCCCTAAACTCCTAAACAATATCAATGGAGAATCAATGAAGGTCACCTCAAACATCCACTCCACAGAGAAAATATCAAGGAAGCAATTAAAACAGGCTCAGTTACGCCCCCAATCGTGCTCTGGGAAGCACACAAATCAACCATATTAGAAAAGCAGTCCATCTCTGTGCAGCCATAAAAGACCATTCCCTATCAAATGTGGACAAAAAGAGTCAGGTGGTCCAAAAATTAATTTTATGAAAAAGGGAATAAAGCATCCACTCAATTAGCAAACTTAGTCAGAGACCGTAGAACTAAAACAACCCCAATCGATTAAAGGGCAACTATAGTGGGATTTTTTTTTTCTTCTTTCCGTGTTCTTTCATTCCCCCCAACCCCCAGAGTACCTTTATTTTCTTCAGATTCCACCTCTATCCTGAGATATACAAATTAAAAGAAGTGAAGATTTCAATACACCACTCCTGCTTGAGCTGTCAATCAAATCCCCTAACAGCATGCCGGTGTAGGCTTACACAGGATTTACAGCAAGTCTCCCAATGACTCCTTCCTTCTCAAAAATGCTTGGCAAATACTGGGTTAAAAACAGAAGTAAAGTCCCCCTCCTCCGTAAGCTTTCACAGATTTATTGCCTGTCAAAGGGAGAATGAGCTCAGGACTCGGTGTCTCCAAACTCCCCCCCCCCCCTTCCCCCTCCCATTCCTTGCGTAGCACTATCTTCAGAACAATGGAGAAACTTCCTCTCTACAGACTTGCATACCGAGGGTTTTTTTTTTTTTTGTTTACAAAGGTTAGAGTGATGTGTCATATGTAGGAGGATAATTGCGCATGAGCAGCTTGTTTCACAGGCTTAATTTACAGAAGGACTTAATGAACAGGGGAATGACCAGAGAGGGGAGGGGGAGTCCTGCAGTAATTCAGACAGTGTGCAAACACGGAACCCCAGAGGAAGGTAAGAATAAGGCAGAATACACTAACCTTTTATTATGTCTGGATTGGAGCAATGTATAAATTTCACTATAGATGCCCTTTAAAGACGACAAAGGAATGCCAACACACGACCCAAGACCCATAGCAAATAGTTTCAGGCAATACTATGAAACTTTATATAACTCAGTCACCCCCACTAAGGAAACCATAACTCCTGAATTCAAAAACTACATGAAAGACTATATAACAGACAGTGCCATACCTCGACTAACACAAACCCAATTAGCCACCCATGTCAAACCCATTACAACCAGATACACGAGATAATTAAATCACTACCAAATGGGAAATCACCAGGACCGGACGGATTCTCAAACAGCTATTACAAAAAATACCCAGATATACTTGTCACCCACCTGCTCCAAATATACAAAAGTATAATGCAAGTATACTTGGTACCTACAACTTTCACCAACTCTCAGTGGTCATACCAAAACCAGGAAAATATCCCTCACTCTGCTCAAGCTATAGACCAATTGCTTTTCTTAATTTCGATAACAAAATTTTTACTAAACTTCTTGCAAACAGACTGGCTCTGCAATTTCCAGAAATAATCCACAAGGACCAGGTGGGTTTCGTATGCCATAGACGAGCAGGAGATAATACCCGTAGAATTATCGACTTAATAGAAGTACTCAATAAGCGAACACAAGAAGCAGTGATTCTAGACGCTGAGAAGGCTTTTGACAGGCTTAGCTGGCCCTTCCTATTTTCTACTTTGGGACACATAGGACTAAAAGGAGAATTACTCACAGCCATAACCAATATATATTCCAAAGCCACGGCCTCAGTCAAGTTTCCCATTGTCATACCCAGCCCATTCATGATTTCAATTGGAACGAGACAGGGATGCCCCCTCTCTCCAAACCACATAAGACTAAACCCTAATATCTCAGGGATAAAAATAGGACAAACTTCCTACACCATCTCACTGTTTGCAGACGGTGTACTACTCTCTATAACCAACCCAATAATCTTCTTACCAAATCTACATAAAGAAATAACCACATACAGTGAACTATCCGGGTATAAAATTAATAACAAAACAGAAGCTCTTAAAACCATAAACATGACACCTTCAAACACGCAAAAGCTCAATCAAGCATTTACATATACCTGGAAAAAGGACTCCACCAAATATCTAGGAACACATATCACACCCACTTTCGCCTCCCTATTCGAAACCAATTTCCCACCACACCTAACAGAGACCAGACGTATGCTCAACTCCTGGAAAACTCACACTACTATTAAAATGTTAATACTACCAAAGTGGCTATATCTATTTGCGACGCTACCCATCCCAATCTCAAATACACACTCTCCATAAAGAAATCTTCGATTTTTTATGGGGGTACAAAACACAAAGCAGGTCATCATGTCCGGAAGAACTCGGGGAGGGCTGGCTGTTCCTAACATGATCAAATACTACCAAGCAACACAGATACGACACACAGTTTACTGGTTCAATCCCAACCCTGGAGCCCTTTGGACCAAACTAGAACAAGACTGGATATTTCCTACAAACCTAGCAACATCCCTTTAACAAACCCCGGACTATAAGCACAACACTAAACAAAACAAAATATTAGGCCCTATGCACACCACTAAAGCAATATGGAAACGGCTATGGAAATCACAGAAACTAACGACAAACATGTCAATACTAAACCAAGTAATTGGTAACCCAGAATTTCCCGAGTCTAAACACTCGCCATATAACAAGCCAAGAAATTGACAAACAACATGTTTTACTCCTATCTACTAACACGCCACTACATAACTTCACACGTAACAGCACTGATTTTCCCACCCAAAACCCCTTTAGAAGATATAGTGAGAGGAGGCCCTTTACAGCAGAAATGAATATCCCAAATTTACAACATATTAAACTCCATAGACCATGAACCCATACATAAATACATGACCCACTGGGAACAAAACCTAAACAGACAAATAACTACTGAGGAGTGGAAAATTATATGGTAACGAGCATCCAGGTCATCCATATGTGTAATATATAAAGAGAATGCATATAAAATAATCTTAGAATGGTACTACACTCCAGAAAAATTGGATGGCCAGATGCAACAAACAGATGCTGGAGGAGATGTGGTGAGAAAGGATCCCTACTACACATACTATGGACCTGCCTGGCAGGAAAGTGTGTAGTGACTTTGCAAGGACTAATGCCAATAGTTAACCCATTCTTGCCAAGGACCAATAAAAATACCATTCCACCCTGGAACAGTCCTATTGTTTATATTACGATTAGTAAAGCATGAAACCAGATCTCCTTTTCCAGACAACGTGGGGCCGAATTCTCTTTAGCTAGGGGTCTGGTGGGTACTAAGAGGTCATTTTAAGGACAACCATACCTGGAAAATAAATGTATTTCGGTATTGGAATATGTAAGACAGAAACCAATATTATACGGGTGAATGGGAAAGTATGGCCATTAATATGATACCCAACATGGAGCCCTTATTCCCTTGCCAAGGCACGTTATTAATATCTTGGGAAATATGGATTACACACAGGTCATGTTTGGTATTGGAGGAATTGATAATTAATACAGGAGAGGAATATATGGTCAATATCCCAATACAATGTACATATCTACATTTATATGGAATCTGCCTAACTGAGGGGGAATGAATGCTTTTGGCTAGTCGTAAATCTGGACATTCCTAGACACTCCCACCTCATGCAATAGCCCATAGGATGGGGGTTGTTCAACAGGTTTAAAAATCCTTGTAGCCCCTATAACTTTGTTCATACTGAGGGGACATGCTAAAACTGTGTGTATGGACCCGATGTTTCTTCTCACCCCGGGATACAGGATTTCTTCTAGTGAGTAGGGTCTGTGAATATTTTTATCCTTTTTATTTTATATAACTGTTGTACCTATTGTATGTCATTTTATTACAACACCATTTTCTTTTATTTTTGTATTATATACACTGTCCACCTTTTGGAATATTAAATCTAAAATTTAATAAGTTTTGTCTTTGATGCTCTAAAAGAACTCAGTTAGCCTCTGATAAGTTTATATGTGGATTGAGTGTTTGTCAGTGTAAATGCTAATTAACTCTGTGACTGCTTGTTAGCTGCTGGAGTGAATGGTGTAGTGTTAACCATTTAGCTGCCAGGACAGGGGTGTGCATAGTCAGTGAGAGTCAAGAGTGTTTTTGGGGCGTCTTTAAGGCTGTAACTTAAAGTGGTGGCAGAGAGTACCGATTGATTGGTCAGATCACATGCCCAGCGAACTGGCGTTCGTGACACTGCCCTTTGATAAAAAAACCTATGGGACCAAGCCTCAAAACTAATTCATAACTTGTTTGCATACATCACCCCCATGGAACCATGAATGGATACTTGGTCTCTCATTCAAAAGACTCTCTAAACATGCTACCAAAATGTGTACTCATATACAGGTAGCCATGAGACATCGGATTTCCAGATTTTGTAAACAGCCACTACCCCCTACAGAATCTGATCCATGGAATATCTGACTGCTATGGTCCTAGACCAAATAGACAGATTTACTAAAATTTGGGCTCCATGGGATCCCATAATAGATTCGGATGGACAAAAGGAGATTCCAGCCTCCACCCCCAAACACTTTATGACAAACCCATCCCTCACAGGGACAGCGAGACTCCTACCAGCGGAGCGGTCGACAACCTAAACTAAAATAAGGTATATTAAAATTATATTTGTATTCGGACTAACCATAAGATCAATATTATCTTCTAAACCCTGTATCTCAATCCCTCCATTCTTTCCTTTCTTCCATCTTATTTATAATTAGTTACTTTGTAATGGTTAAGGTATAATATTCAATATTAGACAAATAACATTTAAAATACCGAATAGCAGCCTATGAAAAAGAGTTCACCATGGAAACCCAGCCAATAACAACCTGTACCAAATTACAAATTAAAAAAAACGAGCTGGACAAAAGCAAAAGTGGTTAAAACTCGAATATTAGAGTACAACAACAAAATAAGAAAGCAATAAGCACAAACTCTTCTTCCTTTTGGATATGGACAGTAAAACTACTACAATACTCAGTAATAAAAGAATTCTAGTATGTTTAGTAAAATCTGTGAAAATTTAGAAAGTTTCTTACATCATACAGGTAATACCAATATCGACTGATAGCGTAGAGCACCCGTAAAAGCATCACGACATCCAGAGAGGGGTCATCGAATGTGATATTTTCAGGTGGCAGTGAGATGAGGTAACATTCTAAAGGGTTTGAAACTCTGGGGCAAATTCCATCTTTAAAGAATTAAAAAAAAAAAAAAACCACACATTTGATACGATAAACAAATAACCAAAAACACATAACAAAACATGAAAGACATTTTTAATTAATCATTTACTTAAATGAAAAGTAACAGTAACTACTTTTAATGGCTCTAAACGAGATTATTCGAATGTGTGTACAAGGCCACAGTCCTATGTTGCTTAGTTACTATTTAGATTCCATTATAGGCTGCACGATTTAATAAATCTAATTTGTAATTAGTTGTATTCAGTATTCTAATTTGTAATTGGCTATTCAGTAGATATAGCTGTCTATATATTTTGCCATAATCCCTTGTTTTGTAAAGCAACACAGCAATTGGGTATATGCGATATCAAGCAGGTACAGGCAGATAAAGATGGCAATCTATCCGGACTATGTTTAAACCATGCATCTTCATGGTGATGGGACTGCTGCAACTATAAAATGGCACAGTATCCCAATGCACAATTTAATTTGTTTATAGGCAATTATTTCCTGAACAGTTTATTGATTGAAAAATGTACCAACTATACAAGATTAAATATGGAGGCAACCAATCTATTTTACACTTACCATGCCATAGTTCATCATGTTTCTTAGAGTTCCTGGGGGAGGTTTTAGTTGGTGCAGTTTGAGCTCGTCCTCTTTTTCCTCCTACTGTATCTTTTGTGCTTTCTTCCTCTTCTCTTACAGGTTTGTACCTTGCAACAAAATAATATTTTACCATTTCATTTACAGTCACATACTCCCTTGTAAACATTTCAAACTTCTTGGGCTGTACTTTTAAGTTTAAAAGTACCAACTAGAGACTGAGGGGGTGGTGACCTGCTAACAAGTGTTTTAAATGCAATAGCTCAGTCGGTGAACAAACTGTGGGTCTGCAGGACACTGAAAAAATTAAAAGAAAAGGCTTGAGCCACAAAGCAAGACAGAAAGGTACGAAAGGACCAACCCTCCTTCCCAAGAGATCACCGGATAGGCAGTTTTATCTCTTGTGGACTGAGCAATGATTTTTTTTTCTAACAAAGTCCCCAGAGGGAAGACCCACAAAATAGTGGCACTTGAAAGTTGCTGTACCACCACATCCATATTATCCAGTAATATTATCCAGTATATCATGGTAGAGTCTATCAATCCAAACTCACTTATCAGTGAGGGACAGGAAATATGGTAGAAACCGGAGCCCCGCATTACTGTTTAAAGGAAAACTTAACTGGGTAACAAACAAAACATAGCATTATCTACATAGCACAGAGTATATCTGTAACCAGAAATTTACCATATAGTGTGAGTCTTCGTCCAAATACCAGCCCTCCCCAGTGGGTTACTTTCATCGTCAGTAGACTCACGCTCTTCTTCTGTCTGTATGCTGTATTGCCGCACTGCTTGGTACACAGTCATGTTGTAGGGAAGAAGATGGTCTCCAATGTAAAACTGCAGCCTGTGTCTTACATTTCCTGAATTTAGGAACTGAGCAGCCTGAAAAAAAAGTAATTCATATATACATGTATGCAGTTTACCAATAAAATGTCAGTAATACCATTGCAATGACACTATACTACATCTGCATTTCACAGGAACATACGTAATGTGTATTGTTGCAAGCTACAAGATTCTAAAAAAGGAATTTAAGGAACAGTTCATTTAAAGTTAACTAAGAACAGGAGGGTAAAGGAGTGACGCTTTACCTCCCGTTATATAATTACTTTAGAAGAAGCAATGAACAAAGGGAGTAAAATTTACCTTGCAAACAATCCACCGCCGGCTCCACTGACAGGTCCTTGATAACTTCTGCCTTCAGTTTAATTCTAGCGTGCATGCACATTAATGCGCACTATAGTTAAACGAAAACCGGTGGTTGGGACCTGAGCCAGCGGTTAAGAAAGGTAGTCTAGATTTGAAAGTATTAATGGATGTCACCAGGCGAAGCGAGAGAGTTCCAAAGGTAGGGAGCAGCAAGAGAGAATGGTTTAAGGCGGGAGGCAGTAGTGTTAGATAGGGGTTTGTGGAGAAGATTTCCTTGCGAGGAACGGAGGGCACGGCCTGGAACATAAGGGACCAAGAAAGAAGATAAATAGGGAGGTACAGTACAGCAAAGGGATTTAAAGGTTAAAAGCAGGGCATTAAATATGATTCTTTGTTTGATGGGAAGCCACCCTATGGACTGAAGTATCAGGATTGCAGGTTTGCTTTTGGAGGAGAGCAAGATGATCTGAGCTGACGAGTTTAAAAGTCTAGAGAGGAAAGAGAAGAGAGGCCGGGAGTCCAAGTAGTAGAATGTTACAGTAGTCAAGACGGGATATTATAAGGGCATGGATGAGCAGTTTAGTAGTGGAGAAAGAGAATAGGGCTGATCTTGGCAATATTGCGAAGGAGAAAACGACAGGTCCTAGCGACATTGTTAATGTGATGATGGAAGGAAAGAGAGGAGACTTTGGTAAATATCTGAGGCACTGAGTTTGTAATGGACTGGGCTAGATGGGGATATTAATTTTTGATATCCAGTGATGCTAGGAAATTTCTTCTTTCTAAATGACCTAACATAATGACTCCATTTTGAAGTGGAACTTCTGAACGTGGCAGTTTAGTGCCTTTAATTCCAGTGCTGGTCTGAAGAGTCCCTCCCCTTTTTGGGGACTAGGAACAGGTTTGAATAAAACCCGTGGAGTCTCTGAGTTGTGGAATGGGGGAACTCACTTCCGCCCACCAGGAGGGAGAATATCGCCCGGTCTACCACTTTTCTATTTATGGGACACCTTGTGAGCCTGGAGGAAAGGAAACAAGGTGGTCGTCTGGTGGTAAATTCGATCCTCAAGCCGTCTCAGGACGTGGTCTTGGTGTCTGAAAGGGACGAAAGGCACACCCAAAATACGTTATGGCAGCTGTATTGTTAGCGAGTAAATGGATATTTGATGGGTCTTGTTCGCATTCAAAGGTTAGTTCTTGAAGCCAGACCTCTGAAGCTTTTGCCACCCATGCTGAGGCAAAAACCGGTCTCAATGCTGTTCCTACCAAAGTAAAAGAGGTCTTCAGAAAGACCTTTGTGCGGTGGTCCAAAGGGTCCCCTAAAGGTCGCTGCCTCCGATAGTGGGATAGTTGTCACCTTTAATAGCCTAGCCACTGGATGGTCAACTATGGGCAGGCAAGCCCAATGATCCACATCTAAATTAGGGAACAGAAAGGAGTTGTGCAACTGCTGACTAAGCTTTAATGGTTTTTCTAGAACCGACAACTGGTGAGGTTTCCTGCTGGGTGTCTGTAGCAGAAATATTTAGGGTCCCTATGACTGCCTTTATCAGAGCATCCGTACCTATGGACGATTGAAAATCATTGGCTATTGTCTCTCCTCCTCCTCCAATAGATTAACAGCTTCTAGCTGAGAGGTGTAAGATGAGGGCTCTGGAACAGATTTCGAAGTTCTTGCTGTTATGTCTGTGCCTTGCTGTGCTATTTGGGTTAGGAAAGCAGAAAGTATAGATATATTTTCTGCTAGAGATCTAGCCCAAGCAGGTTCAGTCTACTGTGGGAGAACTGCGGGAGCTGCCTGTGCCACAGATCTTTTGATTCCTAAGAGAGAATTTATGGAGTATCTGAGGGATTTTGGCCACTCAGGTTCCTGGCCCTGTCTGAGACCTTGCTCAAGTGATCAGTCATGGGGCCTTGCTGCATGAACCGCATAGTGGATCAGGGTGCCTGCCTGGCAACTTGGCTTTGCATGTATTGCAACTGTAGTACAGGCCCAACTGAATGCTTGCATTTTTGGTGTCCGAGGTGTGCTTTTTCTGTAGAAGACATTGCTGCAGAAGTAAAAAAAACGAAAAAAACATTTTTTGCTTATCTGGAGGAGACTTCGGCGATCAGATCCTTGTGGGCTGGAAAAGTGTTCCCTCTGCAGGAGCTGTATTCAAGAAGAAATCAAATGGACCTGTAAAATATAGGCTCCATTTGCTAGCTGGTAAAGCAGTGTGTGATAATGGGTACGGAGGCATTGTTTCCCTATAGCAGAGAGGGGAGGGCCTCCTGACACTGCAGCAAAGCAGTGCGGTGTTAGGCACCCTCTACGCTGTCCCTAGTTTCCGTGGATGTTACTTTTTGTGCGCACGATAGAGAAAAAACTGTGATGCCTTCCATCTTCACCTTTTTTAGCATCCTGGGTTATCCATGAATACCTGTCTTGGAATAAAAACCTTACAATTGTTTAAGGATGCCATGATGTCTTTGTCCGGATTTTGCCAGCTCTGGACAACATTGTCAAACACCTCCAGGTGAAGGGGTCATTCTCCCAGTGGCTATTCTGCTTCCTCTTCCCGGAGAGAGGGCTGGCAAATGTTGCTCCACCAAAGCGAGAATTTTGTTTGCTAGACTGAGAAGCCAACTGAAGAGGGAGAGGACTCAAACACGTTGAAAAGAGGGAAGACGGGCCTTGATCAGGATGTTATCAAGGAAAGCTGCTTGACAAGCCATGACCTTCGTAAATACCCCAGGGGGCTGTGGCTAGACCAAAAGAGCTGTAAACAAAGGGCCTTGGGCCCAATGCAAATCTCAAGAATCAATAGTGTTCCGGACATATTGGGATGTGTAGATACGCATGTCGAATGTCCAAGGAAGCCAAGAAGTCTCCCTGTTCTATGGCTAGAATAAGAAAGAGATTTCATTTTAAAGTGTATTATTTTGACAGGAACTTTGAGGGCCTTTAGGTCCAGTACTGGTTGATACAAGCTGTTCTTTTTTGGGGACCAGGAATATGTTGTAGTAAAAACCTGCAATCCTTCACTGAGGAGGAACTGGAGCAATCACCCGTGCCCTGAGAAGGGAATGAATAGTAAGGGGCACAGCCTATCAACGTTTGGGGTATCTGGGAATTCTGGACAGAAAGAAGAGATAAGAAGGGAGAATTTTGTAATACCGAGCTATTACGTTTTACTGCTTGCCATGGTAAAAGAGGTCTTTAAAAGGACTTCCTTCCAACTGTCTGTGGAATCCTTGAAAGCAGCTGCTTTAGACAGAGTTATGGTAATGGAAAGTCTTGCAACAAATGGAACCACCACTGGAGGCATTGGCCAACTATCAAAATCCGCTTTTGTAAAAGGAAAAAAGAATTTTTATACTTGCGTTTAATGCTTTTCTCTGAAGCCAAAAGGGGACACAGGCACATAGGGCTTCAGTTCCTACCCCAAGAAGCAAACACTTTTCTTAAGTGAGGCTCCAGAAGCCTCCTCAGGTTTGTTCCAAATACGGAGTGAAGGAGTAACAAACTCCAAACATCCAAACCTGTGGAAACAAACCAAACTACAGAAAGAACCAGCCGCGTATACAACACTTATTGGGAGGGTTGTGCACAAGTCCCCCTTCGGCTTCAGAGAAAAGCATTTTACGTAAGTATAAAAATTCTCTTTTCTCTTTCAGCCTCAGGGAGACCCAGGCACATCGGGGACATCACAAAGTTGAAGCAGTAATTTGGATGGAAAAAAATACCCCGCCACAGCCTGCAACATAGAACATTCTAATGACACTTCTGCAGAGGACATGAAGTTTATATAATTTTATGAACATTGTAATGGACAACCAAGTTGCAGTCCAACAGAACTGATCCACCGAGGCTCCTTTGTGGGCGGCCCATGAAGCCACCCCATGGCTCTTGTAGAATGGGCTGCAACCCGCCTGGGAGGAACAGCCCCAGCAAGACAGTAACAGCGCAGGATGGCTGATCTTATCCATCTACCAGGACTCTAAGGCAAAGCTCTGGACCAGAGAACAAAGAGCGCCTGAGAATATCTTAAGGCCTTAGTCCTGGCGACAAACAAGAAGAGCTTTAAACCACATCCAGACAGTGAAGTCATCAGAATTTCATGGTCAGGAAAGAACAGTAAGCAGGCAGGGTCTATGGAGAGGGCCACCAATGGGAAGGGTCTTCATATCAAGGTAAAAGCCAACAGAAAGACTGATTTCCAAGATAATCGAGTCAAGGGAATTGACTCTAAAGGTTCAAAGGGGGGGTGGCGATCTGAGAGCTCTAAGGTCCAATGTTAGGTCCAAGGGTTGAGTAGGCATGCTCCTGGGAAGACTAATGTGAGCCACCCCTTGCAGAAAGGTGTGTACATCCCTTCTCTGAGCCAGCCGGCAACGGAAAAAGACCGACAGAGCCAATACCTGACACTGCAGAGTATGACCCTTGTTGACCCCGGATTGCAGGAAACTGAGAAGCGAAAGGGCCATGATCTATGAGTGATCTTCTTCTTGCCCTTTTCTGTGGCAGCATGGTGCTATGTGGGTTCCTGCTGGCCCTCTGTATTAGAAATATTTGGGGCCCTTATGACTTCCTTGATCAGGGCATCAGTATCTATGGACGACCGAAAATCATCGTCTCTCTTGCCTTTCTCAGAGTATCCATTCTTTTTTGATAGGTTAACGGCTTCTGAGAGGTAGAAGGTTAGGGGTACTGGGGGTACTGGAACTAACTTAGCATTTTTCTCAGTAATGTATGTTGGGCTATTTGGCACAGAGAAGCAGACAGGATTAACATTTTCAGCTAGAGAAATAGCCCAAGCAGGTTCAGTCTCCTGTGGGAGAAAAGCGCCACAGACCCTGGGTTTCAATTCCTAAGGGAATCTATGGAGGTTCTGGCTCCTGATCCCGTCTGGGACCTTGCTCACGTGATAGGTCATGTGCCTTGCTGCATGAACCACATGGTGGATAAGAGTGACCGTCTGGCAACTTGGCATTGCATGTACTGCAATTGTAGTGCTGAACTACAGGTCCAAGTGGGTCTTTGCATTTTTGGTGTCTGGGGTGGGCTTTTTCTGCAGCAGACATTGCTCCAGTAAGGAATTAGGTTTCAACTTATCTGGAGGAGACATCAATGAACAGATCCTTGTGGGCTAGTAAGATGAATCCTCTGCTGTAGCTGCAACCAAGATGGCCACCGCAATGTGGATCAGGGAGGTATAAGCTCCACCCCTTTCCAGTCGGTCAAGAAGTGTGGGTTAACAGGGGCACGGTGGCAATTACCCTTTTGCAGGGAGGGGTGAGCCTCCAGACAACTTGCTGCGTACAGGGGTGCGCTAGTCATTCTACTGCTGAGCGGACACTTAAAAACTGGAGGAGACTTCTGGCACCTGGGTGCTTATGGCCAAGGGGTAGGAACTTAATCCCGGTGTGCCTTTGGCTTTTTGGACAGACAAATAAATAAAAGTCCTAAGGAGCCTCTGGGTCTTATCGGGGACCTGTGAGACCACCTTGTCGACTGTGGTTCCATTTCCACCATCACGGATTCCAATTCTACCTCTTTCGACACCTCGTCCTCTTTGCCAAGGTTGGCACAAGGATGTGGAAAAAGCATGGGCTCTGCAGGATATCCGGTTGGTCTCGCTGTTCTCAAGCCTGTTCCTGATTGAGTTATGGATTAGAGGACCTGCCAGAGAGAGGCAGAGAACACAGACATTGAGTACGCCATTGACATAGCCCAGGCTGGTTCTGGCTCCTGAGGGGTCCCTGGGGACATTTCAGAATAAGATTCTTAAGAGAAAAGATAGATTTCCAAATTTTTTCTTGTTCCTGAGCAGGATTAGGGATCGGCTCAGGGGATGATGTGTGTGAAAGCACTGGATGTATTAGTCTTATCTAATGGAGGCAGCCAGGAAAGGGTTAAAAGGCATCTATAGTGGAAAAACACACATTGGCCCATTGCAAAGTTAAATTCATGTACTCTGTGCTGCCTCTCTCCTACCTCTGTCAGGGACTCTGGTTTTTCCATGGTGTCAGATCTCTCTGCAGCTCTGCCCCCCTTCCCCCTCCCGTTACCTCCTCCATATCTTAACTTCGGAGAACAGTAGTTAACTGCTGCAATACGATCTCCCTCTTTGTGACCCATCATCAATCAGTGAAAACTATCAAGAAGGGGGGTCAAGTGTAGCCATATCTTTGCTGTCAAAGTTACCTCTCTCCCCCTGCTAATGCTCTTATTTCTATGTTTCTTACAGAGCAGGGAGGGATTTGATTGACAAATAGTAGGAGTAAAGGAATGCAATCATGTATTCCTCTAATTTGTGTATCTCAGGACAGTAAAGGAATCTGAAAAAAGTAAAAACAATCTGGGGGTTGGGGAGAATTATAGAACACATAGAAAGAAAGAAAAACAAGTTTATTCTCTCACTATAGATGCCCTTTAATATGACTAGGAAGGGAGGAGAAGCACCCAGGAGCTGCTGCAGGGCCCAAGGAGAAACTCGGCATGCTGTTAAGACAGAGGCAGGATGTAGGATTCTGTGCAGTTTCCTGCAGTGTGGGAAGCCCAAGCATGTAAGCTGGCTGCCCAAAAGCAGTTCCGTAAATTAGCTGTTGCAGCACTATACATGGCCACCTCCGCGGAATGAGCAGGAAGAGGCTTACTCTCGATTCATGTATGAAGTTGCAGTTCGGAAAGTCGATCCTGCTAAGGGACACATCCAACTCCTGAAGCGGACACTTAGCAAACAGAGGGAAGCCTGCAGTGCACACGTATAAGGGGAAGGTGAGGAGAAGCACCAGAGCCTCATATTTTTGTCTCTCTTGTGTGACCAGGGTCCCCCTAAGGCTAAAGGGGAAAATAAACCTTCAACAAAACAACATTTTCACAATTAAAAAAGAAAAGCTACATGGCATGTGAAAAGCCAAAGAGAGGCCGGATGTTATTATAATATCCATTAACAGTATTGGATAGATGAGCTAATTTCGAGTCATACTGTAATACTTCCAAGTGCTTCTTGGTCCTAGATGAATCCCACTATGTTTAGTTCCATCATTAGCCCGAATGTATTTTCGCTGCTTTCAAGAAGCTTAATAAAAATGTTTATTAAAATTCTTATTAAAATTTTTATTTTTATTAAAATGCTTAAGTAGAAACCTACAGACCCTTATATGGGACTCTAAATTTATAATTTACTTACAGTGTGCAAAAATTGCACAAAAAAAGATTCTAAGCCATAAAACTAAATCATAAATAGCAATCACAATCAGTTATTACATGTGCTTTTAGTCTAGAGTATTAAGCAATCATTATAGCAGCTAGTTTCTTAAAGGATAAGTACACTGTAAAGATTAAGTTGGGTCACTTGGAAGCTGTAGTTTTAAAAATACTTTTGGCATATTTCTTGTTTCCCTAAGCCCCTCCAGAGCCTACTTTTTTCCATTCAAAGTTTGACATCTTGTATGTCCTTAGGTGCATGGTTAGCTCCACCCCTGCGATATTTTAATCTTCCTCCTGATTGGTAAGCATTAATAGGCAAGTCTCATTCACTCTGTGCCTGTGCCCGTTGCGTACATGACGTCAGTGCGTGCGACGAGATCAAAGTCACGTGGACACATCCGTGCACTGTGACGTCACGCGCGGTGGACGCGTGCACGGAGTGCACAGAGCGGATGAGACTTCCCTATTGAGGCTTACCAATCAGGAGGAAGATTAAAATATCGCAGGCGTGGAGCTAACCATGCACCTAAGGACATACAAGATGTCAGAAACTTTGAATGAAAAAAAAGTAGGCTCTGGAGGGGCTTAGGGAAACAGGAAACATGCCAAAAGTATTTTTAAAGCTGCAGCTTCCAAGTGACCCAACTTAAAGTTAACAGTGTACTTCTGCTTTTATACCTACCAAAGATTCATCAATTTCTTCATCAGAGCCATCGTCATCACTGTCTTCGTCATCCTCTCTTACTCTGCCGTAACCTACAAAATATAGCAGCTTAAAATTAGCATTAAAGGACAACTATATAATAATAATAATATAAATTATATATATAATAAGAAAATAAATATATAGAATATAAAATATATACACACACTGGTTTACAAAAGTATTTGCCCCCTTGAAGTTTTCCAAATTGTCACATTACTGCCACAAACATGAATCAATTTTATTGGAATTCCACGTGAAAGACCAATACATAGTGGTGTACATGTGAGTAGTGGAACAAAAATCATACATGATTCCAAACATTTTTAACAAATCAATAACTGCAAAGTGGGGCGTTCGTAATTATTCAGCCCCCTTTGATCCGAGTGCAGTCAGTTGCACATAGACATTGCCTGATTAGTGCTAATGACTAATTAGAGTGCACCTGTGTGTAATCTAATGTCAGTACAAATACAGCTGCTCTGTGACGGCCTCAGAGGTTGTCTAAGAGAATCTTGGGAGCAACAGCACCATGAAGTCCAAAGAACACACCAGACAGGTCAGGGATAAAGTTATTGAGAAATTGAAAGCAGGCTTAGGCTACAAAAAGATTTCCAAAGCCTTGAACATCCCACGGAGCACTGTTCAAGCAATCTTTCAGAAATGGAAGGTAGTATGGCACAACTGTAAACCTACCAAGACATGGCCATCCACAGACAGAACAAGGAGAGTGCTGATCAGAAATGCAGTCAAGAGGCCCATGGTGACTCTAGACGAGCTGCAGAGATCTACAGCTCAGGTGGGGGAATCTGTCCATAGGACAACTATTAGTCGTACACTGCACAAATTGCCCTTTATGGAAGAGTGGCAAGAAGAAAGCCATTGTTAAAAGAAAAGCATAGGAAGTCCCGTTTGCAGTTTGCCACAAGCCATGTGGGGGACACAGCAAACATGTGGAAGAAGGTGCTCTGGTCAGATGAGACCAAAATGGAACTTTTTGGCCAAAATGCAAAACGGTATGTGTGGAGAAAAACTAACACTGCACATCACTCAGAACACACCATCCCCACTGTCAAATATGGTGGTGGCAGCATCATGCTCTGGGGGTGCTTCTCTTCAGCAGGGACAGGGAAGCTGGTCAGAGTTGATGGGAAGATGGATGGAGCCAAATACTGGGCAATCTTGGAAGCAAACCTCTTGGAGTCAGCAAAAGACTTGAGACTGGGGTGGAGGTTCACCTTCCAGCAGGACAACGACCTTAAACATAAAGCTAGGGCAACAATGGAATGGTTTAAAACAAAACATATCCATGTGTTAGCATGGCCCAGTCAAAGTCCAATCGAGAATCTGTGGCAAGATCTGAAAACTGTTGTTCACAAACGCTGTCCATCTAATCTGACTGAGCTGGAGCTGTTTTGCAAAGAAGATTGGGCAAGAATTTCAGTCTCTAGATGTGCAAAGCTGGTAGAGAGCTAAAAGACTGGCAGCTGTAATTGCAGCAAAAGGTGGTTCTACAAAGTATTGACTCGGGGGGCTGAATAATTACGCACACCTCACTTTGCAGTTATTGAGTTGTTAAAAATGTTTGGAATCATGTATGATTTTCGTTCCACTTCTCACGTGTACACCACTTTGTATTGGTCTTTCACATGGAATTCCAATAAAATTAATTCATGTTTGTGGCAGTAATGTGACAAAATGTGGAAAAGTTTAAGGGGACCGAATACTTTTGCAAACCACTGTGTATCCCTTATATTATATAAATATATTTATATCTCCATAGAGGATTGCATTGAGTTTTTAGGAGCTACCAATGTGGTGGGGGGGTATATGATATTACATATAGGAAAGGTGTATATGTATGTGTGTAATATCTCACTATTACCATTTAAATGGCCATAAGTAAATGTATATAAAGAATAGCACTGACATATTAGGTACAACACAAAATATACAAAATACATAAACTTACTTACAGAGCTGAGATCCCTATTTCAAAACGGAATGGTCAAATGGCAGCTTAAACCACACTCCTGTGTCTGATCCTTGTGAAAGGAAGTGTAATCCAGAAAAAGTCTGCTACACAGGATGTGATGTGTATTGTAATGGACATATACACCAAGGCTCCTTATAGAGCATCACCAGCCTCCAGCAGGTGGCATCAGTGAGTAATAAAAGACAAGACACCCCTGCTCTATATGGCTAGGAGAACAGAAAGTGAAAGATTGTGGTGTGTGCTTTGGAGAGATATTGACTGCAACACAAGATCCTGTATATAAGATCCTGTTACCACCTGTAGGGAGGACAGATTATTGGACAGACAATTTACCTTATTGGATTCAAACTCTGAGGCAACATTTAAGTGTACACCAACTTACAAGGGCACACAATATACAGGCCGGGTCACTGTCTGCTTTGTGCCAGACCACCAGAGTAACCCACTGTGTGTCATGCTACCCATAATCCTTCCATAAAGCAGTGATCTGGTACAAATTGGTGTTGCAGTGGTGCTTGTAATACCATTTATTCTCCCTGTTTTCTTTGTATATTTGTTCTCTGTATTAAGCTATGGAGGCTGCTACTGATAGTATT
Organism: Hymenochirus boettgeri; assembly: GCA_019447015.1. Taxonomy (NCBI): domain Eukaryota; kingdom Metazoa; phylum Chordata; class Amphibia; order Anura; family Pipidae; genus Hymenochirus; species Hymenochirus boettgeri. The sequence continues at coordinate 241,516,270 of CM033473.1, forward strand.
GATTTAAATCCTCCTGTCCTTGTACCCGCAGATGAAATTCCTCAATTAGACTCAGTAGCTCTACCAGGCCCAATTGCCAAACCTATTTTTAAACCAGATCCATTTGATGGGGTAACTAGGAAGTGGACTGAATTGGCAGCAACTATTAATGGTTGGGATGAAGGTGCTCGCTTGCAAGTCCGTAGCCTTTTGCTTAGTGGTAAAGCCAGGCAGATATACCAAGGATTTACTGTAATACTGAAATAAAAAGCAGTTATCAGTTATTAAAAATTGCTCTGAAGCAATTTTTTCAATTAGATCTTTATAAAAGAGTATATAAAGGATAAATCCATTTCTTTAGGTAAACTGGTAATGAGAAATGTTTGTTTATACGTTAAATTTTTAGAGCAATGCTATTATAATAACATGATGCTCTGTTATAATATATGAGGTACCATCACCACTTGCTGTGGTGAATACTAATAAGTATTAACCTAGCATGTTTAATTTCAACCACACAGTGTGGCAGGATTGCCTGGATCTACTCTCAGACCTGCAGGATTATCTTATTTGGTTCCACTGGAAGCTGGTGACTGTCTTGAGTAACAGTTTAAAATATAATCTGTGTAAAGATTATATATCCACTATATCCACACATAGCAAAACATACACACACATAATTTCCATTGTCCATCGCCCCCATTACACTTCCAGCAGATGAAATCACTTTCTCACATTTACAACCATGCTGCCCCTCTTAGCCACCCCAGGTTAACACAGCACTTGTCATTGGCTGGTGGTAATGTCTGTTACAACCTCTCTTCTCCTCCTTTGCCAGTCAAACAAACTTGAAGTGTCCTGTTGCTTGGATACAGCCTAAACAATCAAGCTAACAGGGTGGGAGGAAGAGTGTTTTCTCGCATGCTAGCTTTGAGTGACAGCTAGAGGCAGACAGTCGTTAAGCCCCCTTTACAGCATGGCTAATTAAAGGCAGCAAGATGCTTGCAATGATGGGGTGGAAAAGGCATAGGAAGGATGCATACCTTTACTCTTTTTAAAGCAATTAAAAATATTATTAAATATTATTTAAACACCAACTGAGGTATTTTGCAAGCCACTGCCTTTAGTGCACATACACCCTTATGGTATGGTCCTAATGGTATGTAAAGTGCTATAAATTCTAATGGTCACTATACAAAAAATAATCAAAGACAACTACTTTTTGGAGGATTCTACCTGGCAGTATAAGATATGAAAGTAAACGTACCTCTAACCACTAGATATCTTTCGATTGCTTGTACTAGCGCTAAGGGATCAATTTTTACAGGACCACCCTTCCACTGCTTTACATTGGTACAATCTGGGTGTCTCTGAAGCTGGCACTTAAGCTGATGTGTGTTGAAAAACTTTAAAGCTTGTGAGCCTCTGCAAAGAGAAAAAGAACATTCATTGCTACATGATAAAGAACAGAAATTTACTTTTGTGTGCTCTTTCTAATTAGGTCTCATTTACCTGCTTCCTGTTCCATTCCCACTTGGAAAATCATGTACTTTGACCGGAAATTGCTCCATCTGACTCAAACAATTGTTCATTTTATGGACAAGTGACAGTAACTGGTTGTTTTCTGTTGGTTCCACTCTACCTAGTGGATCCTCTCCTGCAAGCTGCAGAGAAAAAAACGAAAAGCTGTTTCCATTTGTCTTATGCAAATTTCTCTGCAATTGTTTCTTTCTACTTGGATTCTATTCATATGACCCTGCTAAAGGTAAACTCACAGTTTGATTATAGAAATGAATTGCCTACAGAGGGGCAACAATATGTAATCTGGTTTAGAGAATACATGTTAGCTGACTTTTCCTCCCCACTGGCAGACTATTAATCAGTTTTGTAGGTTTGTCGGTACCATGCCTTACAAAAAGCTTCTAAATGGGCATGTCCACCTACAAAACTAGAAAACTTGTCCTAATGTGTAGTGTTAAAATCCATACCTTTCTTCTCTGCTCCTTATGGTTTTCCTGCAGTGCCTGCTGAAAGTCCAGGAAACTGAGGAGTAGGAGCCTCTCTGTGTGTAATCCAGTGCCTGCCTCTTCCTTGTCCTCCTTCAGGACTCTGGCATGCGAAGTTGCACTATCCCCCCCCCCCCCCTCACTTTCAGATCCCTTGGCACTGCAGTGCTTATCTTTTAAAGAAAAAAAAAACTACAAAATCTTCCTATAATGTAAGGGGACCCCCAAACCCTACCTTTATTTCTTTAAAATCAGCCCAGAAATAGACACACCTGACCTCGTTCCCTTGGCTCCCTATACTAACCGGCAGCCGTGTCTGTACCTGCACTACAGCAAATTTTTAATTTGGGGGTGTAGATACCCTTTAAAGGAAATTAAATAGAACTGTTAAAATGGATTTTGCATTTTAGTATCAATAACTGCATGCTAAACTGACCCAGGCAGTGGTTCGAGCTAGTTCACAGTGGGGGAGGGATAACAAAAATCGATTATATATATGACGGCTACTGGATAGCTGAAACGCGTAGATATGTGTTGATAAATTACTTTATTCTTTTCACCAAGACCGTTGAGTGCTCTGGATTACCTATTTTCATATGTACAAATACTCGACAGTAGCACCACGGCCAGCTGTTCCTAAAGCGAGGAGTGCGGAAGACTATATGTGGATATATATATATATATATATATATATATATATATATATATATTTTAAATATATTGTCTGTAAGAAAAAAACATTCTCTAAAATCTGTGTGAAAACTCACCTTTAAGACCTGAGCACTAAGAGGTGTGCCAAAAAACACGTGGAGAAATCGTTTTAGTCGTACATCACGGCTTACAATGTCTTTTTCACTTTGGGAAGTAAGGTACAATAGCAGCTGTTTCACAAAACCACTGTGTTGGATTTCAAAAGAAGAGACATCTGACTCTGAAACAATGGTTCGGATTTCTACAAGGCACTCAACTCCGCCATCCACCTAGTAAAGGGAGAAATACAAGAAAAAAGCAGAATACATCAAATTAACAATTTCATAGTACATTAACTTAACTATTTACTTAAAATGTATTTCTTAAAAGTCTACAAAAGCTTTAGTCACTTAATAGAAACATGTAAAGCCCAGAAAGTACACAGTACATATGCTCCTTTCCCCATTTCATTCATTTTTTTCCCCCACTTCGCACCTGGAGATTGAGTTGTTCTGTGGCACTGCATAGCCGCTGTAGTACATTTAGGGCGGGATTACTGCCATCCATATTCTCTGAACTGAAGTATTTCTCAACAAATTTGTGAGCTTGCTCTTTTATCCAGGTACGTATCCTTTCCCTGAGTCAAAAAAAAATATAAAATAGGATTTAGAAGCCTTTCAAACAATACAGAGTAGTGGTCAATAAGGCTACATCCATGTGGGCTAAGATACTAAGTGGAGTGCCTCAGGGTTTTGTTCTTTATAATCAGTTTATAAATTAATTAGAAGGGGTCATTGATAGCAAGGTCTTTGTGTTTGCGGATGACACTAAACTATTCAGAGCTTTGGAAACTTCAAATGGGGTGCAATTATTGCCTAGTGTGCTCCTCCATCATTTTTCTTGTGCTAGAGAACTATCTGGCCCTTGGAGTGGAGGGCTGGGGGGATAGTACCTATTTATTTGTCTGGCATACAGCCAACATCGGTGTGATGGAGTGTATTCTGAACATTGTTGCAATTATTGCAAGCAGACCTAGATAGATTATCAAAATGGGCAGAAGAATGGCAGATGAGATTCAGTGTTGATAAATGTAAGGTGATGCATTTAGGGTTAAACATTTCTTGTGCCACCGACACCATAAATAACTCTGTGCTAAGTGAATCTCTAATGGAAAAATATTTGGGGGTTCTAGTAGATAACAGACTTTGCTGTAGCAAGCAGAGCCAGACAGCAACAGCTAGAGCTAGCAAAATATTGTCTTGTATAAAGAGGGGAAAAGATTCAAGGGAGAAATCTATTTTATTTTTCTGGTTATCAGTCTCCAGATCTTATTCATTAAGTTAGCACACACGTTTAAAATCTTCCCATGTAACGCAAGGAAAATACTTTAAAACCACAAACAAGAAAAAAAAAAAAAGGTCTGCTAACTTTTTGTAGTTAATTTTAAATGCATACAGTTTTTATTTTCTTTTTTAAATAGTATTCTCTGAAGTTTATCCAGAAACACATTTTTCTAACTTCCAAATAAAAAAAAAAAAAAAATAATGAAGCAGGTGATTACTTGCTTCAGACTCATCTAGAGACAATTGGCTAAAGCAGTGGTTTAAAAGAATGTGCCAGGGCACACTGGTGTGACTTCTAAGAGCCCGATGAGTGCTTTAGAATTTTGGTAGTGGAAATGATTTCCACAGTATAACTCATATTTTTTTGTTTTGTTTTCTAAAAGTAAATACTATGATAAATATTTCAACACAGTCAATATAGTGTATCTTTACATCTAGAAATGGAAAAGACTTCTTCCTCCAATTAATGAATGGGCCAGACAGGAACGTCCGATGGCAAGAAACGCTAACAAAGTGCATTATTTAGACAGCTCAGATGAAAACCTCTAATTAATCTAATGTCGAACTAGTGCATGATCAGCATAAAAGTAGTAGGAATGAAGAAAGTTATAAAACCTGTTGTTAGAGATGGTATCCTTGGAAGCTGCCCTTGCCAATCCGCTGACACCGGCTGTCCTTGCTGGCTCAATATTGTTGCTATTTGATTGAGTGCTTAATCTGCCCCATGTCTTGGGGTTTAAACTGGCTAGGAATGAAGATTTGGGAGACTGTGTAGTTGTAGGACTTTTAGCTAAAGAAAGATACAAATTAAATACATTTTAGGAACACACAATTTTCCAACTTTATCTATTCTTTCTAAAGTGTGCAGGCGTGCGAGACCTTGCAGATGGACAGCTCAACTTCACTCATTTGTATTTATGTGCAATTTGGTCTATTGCCATCTGGGTTTAGCTTTACAGAAACTTTCTGAAACCCAACTGCTTTTTTACAAGTTATCTGGCATTTGTAACTAGATATTTAATGATAAATTCTCTTCAGTTCTGGAAAAAGGTATCTGCTTAACCCCTCTGCTCAATGAGCTTTTTAGAAGCTTGAGCATGTGCAGAGAAGACAGCAGGGGAAACAAGAGTCAAATCATTGATTGTGATGTCAGTAGTCACAGCCTTGATTAACTGCATGGAGGGAGGATCCAGCTTACTTTGCCTGAAACGAGGCAATAATTATCCTTAAAGGGCATGTCCACCCATCTTTACAACTTTTTATATAATGTAGGTATTGGTCCCCCAGCCCCAACCGCCGTAATAGAAATTTGAGAAAGTACCCCGATCTTAACTTACCTTCCCTCTCTCCTCCGCCGCACTTCCCGGCCCTCTGCTTGCACGGAACCACAAGCAGGGGGCGGGACTGGCAGCCGCGTCCCTAATTGGCTGAGAGGCAGCCAATCAGGGACGCGTCTGCTGGCTGCTCAGAACGCCGGGGGAGAGAGGTAAGGTAAGTAACTATCGGGGGACTTTCTCTAAATTCTATTAAGACGGTTGGGGCTGGGGGACCTATACCTACATTATATACAAGGGGTTTAGAGCTAGGGGGAGGGAGAGAAAAACGGGAGGGAGAGGACTCTCCTGCGCATGGCTCAAACCTTGACGAAGTTGAGACAGAGACAAGCGCAGGATGAGTCACTAGGAGCTTCTACACTGCAGTTTTCCTGGCTTTGGAGGGGCATAGCAGGAGAACTGTTTGGAGCAATGATTTAAGGTAAGGATTTTTGTACACTACACAGTGGGGCCAGTATGGGGTTAAATTTCAGTTTTGGGGGTGGACATGCCCTTTAAATATGTGGTTAAGGAATGGAGACTTCCAGGTAATTTGCATGTTACCATTCTCCCAATCTTTTTAATTTCTTAGTGAAGTCTAAATATCTGGTTACTAATACATATAATAATGTGCTTAATGTATCAGATAGCCCTTTAACAAACACATACACAAACAGGCAGCTAATGTTCCCAGATCTATTTAAAGTAATACACCATGCATGTTATTCCTAATTGTCTCATAATTGGTCACCGTAATTTTTTTTTTACTTTAAAAAAAGAGAGCAACAAGTGGCACAGAACAAACAACCAAACAGATTCACATACTTAGGAGACTTAAAGGGTGTGTACATTGTAAATACAATTTAGTATTACTAGATAGCTTAGGCCATAACCCTTTCCCTGCCACAGATCGTATATTCACGATCTGTGCAGTGAATACTCAAACTGCCACTGATCGTGAATATACGATCTGTGGCTTTAAGTGGCCCCCAAAAAAATTGCAGCCCGCTAGGGGCGATCGGGGGGCAGTATTCAACTGCCCCCCTAGCCCCCTCGATCCCCCCTCGGTTGTGTCCAAATCCGAGGGGGGGGATCGGAAGATATCCCTACCTGCAGCCCGGCAGCCGGTCCCACGTGGAGAAGGAGAGGAGGAAATCTTCTTTCCGGAAAGGGAGACCCCGGTGACATCACTGAGCTTCCTGCTTCACCGGGGTCTTCCCTTAGAGAGGTAAGATGCTGCCCCTGGTGGTCTAGTGGAGGTACTGCAGCATGATCTCTATTTAGATCATGCTGCAGTACCTGTATAGCACAAGCTGTCATGCTGACAGCTTTGCTATACATTTTGTGAATGGAACTCAAAGTTCCATTCACAAATAGGATTTTTTCTAAGTCTTTGCTACTTAGCAAAGACTTAGAAAAAAAATGGGGACAAAGATCAAAATTTGGTGATCACTTCTGATCACCAAATTATTGATCTTTGCCAATGAATGAAAAATCACTTCCTGGAAAATGATTTCCGGGAAGTGATTTTTCCGATCGGTTTTCGAATTGGAAAATGGGCATTTATGCCCGTTTTTAAATTTTTTCTTGTAATTGCAATTGCGCATGGATCCCACTTTAGCTAGTTGGTGGCCCCGTCTCTGTTTGCACCCACCCATATGGCATACCGTTTGATTCAGGACATGTGGGAGATTGCCATTTAGTGGGTTTTTTTACTTGCCAAGTGGGTTTAGGTAGTATTTCAACCATTGAGTCTTATTTTATTTTTTCACAAAATCTCCTAAAAGCACGGAGTTCTATGAATAACAGCGTCTGGAATTCTTCATATATATATGAAAGCATGTTACCATCACGAAGCCGAAGGTGTGTAGCTTCCAAAAATATATAGTTTGTGGGGGGTATTTCCAAGTTGATTAGGCTGTTCAAATTACAGAACACTTTGACTTTTTTCTTGTAATTGGACTTGTGCATGTGTCCCATTTGAGCTAGTTGGTGGCCATGTCTCTGTGTGCACCCACGCATATGGCATACCGTTTGATTGAGGACATGTGAGAGATTGCCATTTAGTGGGTTTTTTTTACTTGTCGAGTGGGTTTAGGTAGGATTTCAACCTTTGAATCACCTTATTATATTTTTTACAAAATCTCCTAAAAAGCACAGAGTTCTATGGAGTACTGTGTCTGGAACTCTTCATGTATATATGAAAGCATGGCACCGTAACGTAGCTGAAGGTGTGTAGATTCCAAAAATATATAGTTTGTGTGGGGTAGTTCTAAGTTTCAGAGCCGTTTCCTTTGAAAAAGTGTAAGTGTTAAAATTACAGAGCATTTTGATTTCTTTCTTGTAATTACACTTGTGCATGCGTCCCATTTGAGCTAGTTGGTGGCCACGTCTCTGTGTGCACCCACACATATGGCATACCATTTGATGCAGGATATGTGGGAGATTGACATTTAGTGGGTTTTTTGCTTGTCAAAAGGGTTTAGGTAGGATTTCAACCCTTGAATCATCTTATTTTATTTTTCACAAAACCTAAAAACACAGAGTTCTTTGGATCACTGGGTCTGGAATTCTTCATGTATGTATGAAAGCATGGCATCGTAACGTAGCTGAAGGTTTGTAGATTCCAAAAATATATAGTTTGTGGGGGGAATTTCCATGTTTCGGGACTGTTTCCTTAGAAAAAGTGTAGGCTGTTCAAATTACAGAGCACTTTGATTTTTTCTTGTAATTGCATTTGTGCATGCGTCCCATTTGAGCTAGTTGGTGGCCACATCTCTGTGTACATCCACACATAGGGCATACCGTTTGATTCAGAACATGTGGGAGACTGATATTTAGTGGGGGGTTTATTTGTGGGGGGCATTTCCAAGTTTTGGGGCTGTTTGAAATTACAGAGCACTTTGATTTTTTCTTGTAATTACACTTGTGCATGTGTCCCATTTGAGCTAGTTGGTGGCCACGTCTCTGTGTGCACCCACACATATGGCATACCGTTTGATGCAGGATATGTGGGAGATGGACATTTAGTGAGTTTTTTTGCTTGTCAAGTTGGTTTAGGTAGGATTTCAACCCTTGAATCATCTTTATTTTTCACAAAACCTCCTAAAAACACGGAGTTCTTTGGATTACTGGGTCTGGAATTCTTCATGTATGTATGAAAGCATGGCACCGTAATGTAGCTGAAGTTGTGTAGATTCCAAAAATATATAGTTTGTGGGGGGGATTTCCAAGGTTTGGGGACTGTATCCTTAGAAAAGGCTGTTCAAATTACAGAGCATTTGATTTTCTTGTAATTGCTTTGTGCATGCGTCCCATTTGAGCTAGTTGGTGGCCACGTCTCTGTGTACATCCATGCATATGGCATACCGTTTGATTCAGGGCATTTGGAAGATTGATAATTGACAAGTTTTTTTTTACATGATATGGAAATTTGCCATGATTTTACTTTGAATTGTATTTTAATAAATTTTTCCTGAAAATCTGGTAAAAAAGCAAAATTTTACATCAAACTGCGCCCACACCATTGGTGGTATGCATAAAGGAATCACACCATTGTGTAGCTGAAGGTGTGTAGATTTCAAGAATATATAGTTTTGGTGGGTATTTCTAATATAGAGGGGTGTTTAGTCTGACAAATCTGAAAAGTTGCTGTAATTGGGCCATTGTTCATTGGCTCACTTTGTGGCTAGTTGATTCCACGTTTGCGTGTGTAACCATACATAGGGCATACCGTTTGATTCAGGACATTTAGGAGATTGATATTTGGTAACTTTTTTTTACATTACTAGGGATTTTGGCATGATTTCTACCTTTTGAGAGTGTTTTTTTTTTAATTTTTTAGAAAATCTGCTAAAACTGCGAACGTCTACGAAGAACTGCGCCCACACCATTGATGGTACGAATGAACAAACTACAGAATTTCGTAGATAAACGTGTGTGGATTCGAGAAATATATGGTTTGTGGGGAAAAATTGTAGACTGTTCAAATTCAGATTTGGCTGAATATTTTTGCTGTTTCTGAGCAATTGTGCATTGTTTCACTTTGTGGCTTTTGGCTTCCACGTCCGCATGTGTAACCACACATATGGCATACCGTTTGATTCAGGACATTTGGGAGATTGATATTTAGTAACTTTTTTTTACATTCCATGAGGTTTTGGCATGATTTCTACCTTTTGAAGTTGTTTTTTGTTCATTTTTCAGACAAATGCGAACTTCTACGAAGAATTGCGCCCACGCCATTGATGGTATGAATGAACAAACTACAGTGTTACATAGCTGAAGGTGTGTAGATTTCAGGAATATATAGTTTGTGGGGTTATTTCTAAGTTACGGGGGTGTTTTGTTGAAAAAACTGCAGACTGTCCATATTCGGAGTTGGCTAAATATTTTTGCCGTTTCTGAGCCATCGTGCATTGTCTCACTTGGCTTTTCACTTCCACGTCCGCGTGTGTAACCACACATATGGCATACCGTTTGATTCAGGACATTGGGGAGATTGATATTTGGTAACTTTTTTTACATTCCATGGGGTTTTGGCATGATTTCTACCTTTTTGAATGTTGTTTGATGTTCATTTTTTTGGAAAATCTGGTAAAAATGCAAACTTCTACGAAGAACTGCGCCCACACCATTGATGGTATGAATGAACGAACTACAGCGTTACATATCTGAAGGTGTGTAGATTTCAGGAATATATAGTTTGTGGGGGTTATTTCTGAGTTGGGGGGGTGTTTTGTGGAAAAACTGCAGACTGTTCAAATACAAAACTGGCTAATTTTTTTTTGCTGCTACTGACATTTGGCACTGGTCACGCTCTGGGTTAGTTGGTAGCCATGTCTCTGGGTAGACCCATGAATGTGGCATACCGTTTTATTCGGGAGGGGTTAGGCTTTCATATTTGAGATGCGTTTGAACTTTCCTCCACAGTTTTTAGCTGAAATTCGCATTTGATTTTGTCTCTGATTTTACAGTTGAGGAAAAAAAGGAAAATGTGAGAAAATAACTTACAATTGGACGAAGAGCTGCGTCCGGGTATCTGCATTTTGATCAAAACTTACCTCACTCGTAAAATCTTGTGGGTATGTAGTTTCTAAAAATATCTCACTTGTGGGGATATTTTAGTTAATTTGGAAGATATTCTATGTTAACCGTCAGTAGTGGTTATACATTTTAATTTGGTGTAATATTCTTGAAGGTGCAGTTTTAGTTTGGGGGGGTCTCCTGTACATCACGCCACAACCAAGCACGTGATGGTGTCAGTGCGCTGACAGTCAGTGTGAGAAGATCCGAGAACCAAGCTCTTCTCGGCCACAGAGGAGCTATTAGGATGGCAGGTAACCCATCCCTTTTTATCTTCTTAATAGTCGTGGAATGGCTGATGAGGGGAAAAAGGGGGAGCCCTGTGGATTCAAAAGTTGTTCTGGATGGGGCCAGAAAGGGGTGAAAGAATGGAGTCTGGCGAAAAGGAAGAAAATCCCCAGAGGACGATTTAGAGGTAACAAAGTACTCTTTCCTCCTGTGCAATACATTTTTTTTTTCAGTACAGGTCCAAAGAACAATCCGCCTGTAAAGGTGAGATTGGTGAGAGCCCGTTTAGACCCTGGGTCAGCAACCCAGGATTTAAGCCACAGGGACAGTCTAGCTGCAGTTACTGTTGCAGATGAATTAGCAACCTGCTCGAAAGCTGCATCCCCCGATATACATAACTGCATCGAATAGATCCTGTATGATGTCCAACAGGAATTTAGTAGTAAAGGTAAGAAATCTGAAGAAGTGGAGATCCAGGCAGTTCAAAGACACCATACAGTATTACAGTATGCCAAAAACGTGCTTTATTATACCATCCCCACTACATGTTTCAGATCAACTGATCCTTTATCAAGTGAGTTTATCAGTTGATCCGAAAAAAGTAGTGCGGATAGTAATTAAGCATGTATGGTGTCTTTCAACCGCCAGGATCTCCACTTCTTAAGATTTCTTTCCTATATGATTGGTCTCAGGAGTAGAGCAAACCAGAGATACTTGGGGTGAGCACATATGTAGGTTTTACTCTTATTTGACTTATTGAGGAATTTAGTAATATCAGTTAGGACTTCCTGATAAAGCTGGTTTAGCCAGACTTCCACTGCATTAGAGACCCATGAGGCACACATTGGGCCAGAATGGGCAACATACGAGACTGCCCTTGGAGCGGGGCAGGAGGGACCCCTTGCTGGACATAGTCAAAAGCAGTAGAAGAAAAAAACCTTCCATGAAATAAAAAGAAAGGGATAAGGAAACAATTCCCTCAGGAAGGATAGGGGGACACCCCTACAGAGACAGCATACAGAAAAATAATCTATATATAAGAATGAAAAGATATGTCAGAAGCAAAGAAAAAAAACCAAATAACAGTATAGTACTTGGCCGACGGAGGAGGCAGGGGTGCCACAGGAAGACAAAGGCTCAAAGTGTAGAGTTATCGCGCTGCATAAGGCGCCAAGAGGTTGGAAAAGGAGGAAGTCCCGCCTCCCCACCAATAGGATCTCGAGCATGGCTGAGCAAGTGCCGTTAGCGGAGGCCAAAGAGGGGCTGCTTACCTTTAGGCATGATAAAGGGAAAAGGTCTGCTCTGCCTGCTCTCCCATGAAGGGAGCAGCAGGATTCTAAGTCTTTCTGCTCCTTGCAGAAGATCTCATCTGCTCACAGCAGGAAGCAGGTCCAACTCCTGAAGTGAACATTTAAAAACTGAGGCAGGATTCTGGTGCTACAATGTATGAGGTAGTAGGGAGGAGCACCAGAGCCTGAACATTTAAATTTCCGCTCCTGGAGATTAACTATTTAACCCCTGCTGTAACCTGAAAAATACACTTTACATTTAAAGCCTAAGCTTTCTAGTAATACTAAGTTGCATTTACAGGGTACATACCCTTTAAAGGGCAAGTCCAGCTCGCAAATGAAAAATTATATACAGGTAAATCACCCCCCAAAACCCTAAACTGTAACAGTTTGAAATCTGAAATATATAAGTCTAACCTGAAATGCTGAACTATATCCTGCTGCCCGTTTCTGCTTCCTGGTTCTTCCAGCTAGCAACCATCAGTAAAGTAATTGATAGTTGAAATCACAGCCAATGGCAATGTCAAACCCACAGCTACCTCTTCTGAGCATGCTCAGGCTCAGTAAAGGACACTAAATTGCTCAGTTTCCATGAGGCCACCAGAAGCATAGCAGGCATACAGTAATGAATTCAGAGGACATATAGAATATATCAACATAATTTAAAGAGACCATTCTTTCTAAAAGATGTCATTATGAGAGTGTCCTTTAACAGTCATATAAAAGTATATGGCATTCTAATTTGTTAAATTTTCTCATTGTACCTTGATTGTCAACTTTGTCTTCATCCCTAGGTGGAGAATACTTTGGTCTTCTTGGCCCACGTTTTGGTAGGCGTTTCCTTTTTAGAACATCACTCAGTCGGCTGAAATAAGAGAAAACAAGTTACTTAACAGCAAAGTGTTGCCATGAGATTACACAAACTCTGTTTTCTAATTCCCTTTTCATAGAATTGCTATATACTGTATAAACTTTGCCACAAAGTTTTTTAAGTGGCCACATAAAATATACGCATGGATGTTACTGTACATAAAATGTTAAGCATTTTCACATCATGGCAAATATGTACACTTTTCACTTGTAGGGATAAGAAATATTTTTACCCAGGTGGACTAAGGTCAAGGGAGTCATCCCGGTGCTGCAAGCTAGGAGAACCCAGATCAGTAGCAGTACTCCCACACACTGTGCCAGTTCCGGTGCTTATGGTAGTTGTGCTACCCAGAGATCCAGAGCCATTTGTGCAAAGTTTCGGTGGACTTGTTAGGACAGTCTCTGATTCAGCTAGATTTTTTACTTGGTGCATTACACCTAAAATAAAAAAAAACAAAAAAACAATCCTGTCATCATATCTTATGTTTCTTTAACAATTTTCAAGACAAAGTAAAAATGCATTCTGTGCATATTACTCAGACATTTAGCAAACTTTGGGATTTTACTAGACATATGAAAAATCTCCTGTGACCCATCATTGCCCTCTGGACAGGGGTAACTTTTGGCCAATCAGCAGAGGTATCATCAACCTACTTGGTAATCATGGTTAATGTACTACATCAGATTAAATAAGAGTGCTGACTGGAAACAATTCTCCAGAAATGTGAACAATGATGGGACACAGTAGAATAGATTTAATCCTGGTTATTTCTTAAACAATAATGAACAGATTTAAACAAATAAAGTGTGAAATGAATGAAATTAAGTAGAAGCATTTAGTCTTCTTCGAATCTATACAAGCTTAGTTCCTTCCGTACCTTCCCTTCTGAAGTACACACTGAATATGTCTGGTAACTTCTGCATTAAAATTTCAGCCATCTGAAGTGCTCCTACCACGATTTTGAGGTCTTGACTTGATAGCATTGATGCAATGTGACTAAAAAGACAAAAAAAAAAAAAAAAGAAAATGCTTCCAGCATTAAGAACTTTAAAGCTGTTACAAAACCTTGTTTTTCACTCTACAACCACTGGTTAACAAAATGCATTTTGCGGCTTAAGAATTTTAAAGCTGTTACAAAACCTTGTTTTTCACTCTACAACCACTGGTTAACAAAATGCATTTTGTGGCTTCTAGTGAAAAAATAATACATACAATGCCAGGTACATGCAACCTAATGATTACACACAAGAGCAAGACATGGTTTACGGTAGAGACTTCTACTTTCCCAGAAAATAAAAGACACTAGCAACAACAAACCTTAGATTTCAAGATAAATTCTCAGGTTTACTAAGAATTTGATAAATGGCTAATTTATTTTACCATCTCTAGGTTGCGTTCATATTTTAAATACTATAGAGGATTAACCAAAAATGCAAATAAAGCCAAAATGTTGTTAAGTCACCATATGTAATGGGGACATGAAAACTATCAGGTAGATTCAATAAAAGTTCTTATTGTTTAAAATGGTGCTAATTTTGCCCCAACCAATCAGATCTTATTTAAAATTTGAAAGGAATTGGTTGGGGCAAAATTAGCATCATTTTAAACGATAAGAACTTTTATTGAATAACCCTGTATATTTGCAACATTAAAAACATACAACTCCATATAATGCCATGTTCATTTGCAGCTCTTCACACCAGATATTAAATGAGACTAACATACTGGACAATAACTTGACTGAGGTACAGCATTTGCCTTGCAGGTCTCAACTTGTCACTGTGAACAATACATGTTTAGATATGTCACAGATGTGGACAAGCCTAGACTTTTTTTGGCATCATTTAAAAATTCTACCTGGACACTGCGTGGTTTTTTAAAACATCCTTTAGAAGTTCAGCATCTGCAAAATAAATTATCCTAAGGATTGCTCTAAGGCACTTGTGTCTGACTGCAGGTCCTGCAGAGGAGCTGTATACTTCATAAAGAACTCCAAACAAGGTCTTTATAAAAGACTTAGCCAGCTCGGGGTCCTCCTTCATCAGCTGTGCTCTCGCGTCATCCCTTTTAAGTTCAGAATGTCCACCTAAAATAGAAGGTAATAAAAATAATTGAAAACAAAAAAACACAGAAATCACTTGCAATATATTTTTACTGATTTTATTTGAAATGGCGATAATATCTAAACATTGCTTAAGTCCACAGTCTAGAAATTACAGATATTTTTCTTTATAGGGGAAAAAAAAAAACATTAACTGCCCAATGTGTTATTAGTTATGTATTATTATTAGGCAAATTAATATTCTGCCAGCAATTATTTTGCTAAATTGGAAAGAGCAAATTCAGTTTGCAATTACTTTTACTATATTTATTTATTGGAAAAGGATCAATATACACATCAAATAGGCTACACAAGAAAAATAAAGTCAAATAAATCCTTGGTATATACACAAATAACATCTTAAGAAAAAAAAAAAGCAAACTATTATAACTCAAACACTAGGCCTTACTTCTTGACGAATGTTTAAAAATAAGATCTTTTAAGACATTTATAATTCTAGATACATGTAAAATGTAGGAAGGATACTTACTAGTGTTAGCATTGGCTAAAGGGTTAGGCTTTCTCTGAATGGCGCGTGCAGTTCCGGTATCCTCGTTGATTTGCTGCATAGAATTAAAATCAATAGTATAAACACGCCCCAGTGTAGACAAACTTATCTCATCCTCACCAACCTGATGGGCTGCCTGAGAACACAGATATAAAACAGAGAGATAATCCTTGAAATAGAAACACAAGACTTTTCGTACAGAATGTTAGACTGTGTTTTGTCCTCTCTGGGTTGCAATAAAATAGATGATTTTTTTTAAATTAATGCTACCATTTTTACTAGCTAGGATGTTTTTACATCATATTTTATATCTTATCACACTAATATTTAAAAAATTAAAGGTAAACAGCTCTTGGAATTTCGGGAAGATTATTACTCTCATTTATCTTTCGCTATATACGTAAAAACAATTAAGTGAATACACTTTTTGTAGGCTACACCATGTTGGAATTACCCAAGCCCCGTATGGAAATAGTTTAACAGAAGACAGAAATATAAAAAAAATATGCTTAGCAATCTGGCCATCACTGAATATTTGATTTCCTTAGAGTAAATAAAGCACGAATTTAAAAAGTTAAGAGATGGGTAAATATTTTAGTTTATTACTGCAACACCAGATAACACTTTAAAATTAAATAACTAAAATTTGTTTCATGAGGATATAATAGGCAAGTTCTGATGATTATTTTCAAATTCCTTCACAAATGCATCACCCTAAATTATTCTGGAATAAAAATTGATATAAAAACCTGTTAAACTAAGATTACTGGTGATGAGTTTGTGGACAACTATTTTAAAGGAAAACTAAAGTACCTGAAGTTGGTTACTTAAGCTGGCCATACATGGATTGATTTTCTTGGCAGACTCACTTTAAAGGGTAACTGTGGTCTTGAATTCTTCCAAATTAGTAAGGATTATATAAAAAGCCTTTTATCGTACCTTTAAAATAAAACCTAAATCACATCTCTAGATAAAATTGGTGAGAAATTATTGCTGTAAAGGTTCAGCAATGTAACTTCCTGGTTGAACTCTTCCTGTTTTTAGTGACCAGCCTGTCTGCATTAATAGGCTCCCCTTCTCAACTGACAATTTCCTCAAGTACTTCCTGATTTCCCCAGCAATAAGTCTTTACTGAGCATGCTTCTCCCCCGGGGAAAAAGGTCCGGCAGAGGTCAAGTGATGTCACTCAACCTACTGAAAGCAGGAAGTTTGAAAATTCACCTCTATATCATTTCTCACAGGGTGAAACCCCAGATGTGATTGTTGGCTCAGTGTAAAGGAAACACTGCAGGCTTTCATTTAATCCTAAACTTGTTTTGAGACCACAGTTGCCCTTTAATATCCACTGTATTTCATAATGCATGGCTAGCCTAAAAGGTGCCCATACACATTTGACCTCAGTCGTATTAAGAGTTTGGCAAAGCAGGCATACACAGGAACAATTGTTCCATATATACTTCAGATGGAATGTTAGTTCTTTGCCCGCATAGATAACAACGATATTGGCTCCCGATAAGTATAAAATGGAAATTTTCATTTCGGACCGATAGGTTATGATGCAGATGACGGTAGTTTGTTGGTATCTTATCCTCTCCATACACATGTCTGATGTTCAGCAAATACCGTCGGATCGGACCGTACTTGTTGTTTCACTAGGAGGGGATAATCCACAATTGGGAATTATAAAGGTACATACTTTTAAAAAGCCTTTTACTACTGGGTTTAAAAGAACAGATAACCTTAATTAAGCAACAACAAAAAAATAAGTGAATCCTGCAATACCCATAGAGGACAATACATGCCTAAAATGTCATGTGTAAGTTATTTTTACTACAAAGATGCTAACATAGGGCAGCTTACATGAAACGGTTACTGAGATAAAAAACAAAATGCAAGAAGTCTATATTCATAGGGACCCTACTAAAGATTTGTAGTCTGTGCTTATCAGAAGCAATAAATATCTCATATTGAAATACATCATCACATCAATATGATCAGAATAACTGAGTGCCCATTGGGCCCCTTTCACCTGCTGGGTTAAACATGAAAAAAAGTAGTAAACAAAACATTTCAACTAACAGAAGAAAATCACACAAATTACCTTGCATTATTAAATCATAATAGAGGGTAACATTTAAGAAAACATCTGCATTGTTAGTTATTTAAAGGTAAATAAAACGTAACAAACAAAAGCTATATCCTTTAGCTGAAGCTCTTGACACGTTTTATGTATTTTATATATTAGCCTTGCAAAAACACTACACATGAAGATTTTCTTATTAAATTAAGTATAATTTATGTTAGCTTTAAAATTATAAACCGTTAGACTTGGGACATATTTTACATATAAACAGAAGGAAACACACACTGACAATAAGCAGACATAAAACTTACATTAATAATGATCACATACAAGCCAAACTCTATAGAAAAAGGAAGTTCATATTACAGGTATAAACATTAAGGCTGGGTTCACACAGGAAAAATTGGCTTGTTTGTACCCAGCCTTAGTAACTACACAAGGCAAGACCACACAATAGGATGTGTCTGCAATAATTCTACTGCCACAAAAATGTAGAGTAGCTTACTAAAGGCTAACTTCAATACCAAAAACTTTTGTACACAAAAAGGGTTTAACCTATTAATATCTGATAAATTATTAAGGTCTATTAAATGACATGGCTACTCTGAGGTATTGATTAATAACATCTAACTTTAGGATTACATTTTTACCTCGATGATACGGCTGTCTATTCGACTGTATGGATGCCAGAGGCCACGGTCATCTCTCCACTGCCATATCGCCCCATCTGTGTTTTGGGCATTACCTTTCTTTAGCATTGTGTCAACAGCAAATATTCCTTCTTTCGGTAAGCATGGCATCAGCTCACTAAAACAGTGCAACAGCAAAGTTGAAAAGCCAATCCCTCTAGTAAATGACATTTCACTTTTTTTCAAACAAGGGAAGAGGGAATTTTACATGAGTTACTAGAAAACAAAGAAGATTTATGGAAGAATGGGTCAAGCCCACTGTGTAATACATTGATTCTACAGATCAATAAAGATAGTTCAGCCACTTACCATATAAGTGATGTCAGTTCATACAACTCCTGAGGACTCCGTGGGACCAGGTCAATTTGCTCCAGGCAACTACCATTTGAGGCCCCACACAGAAGGAAATGCAGAGTCTCTGCAATGTCTATAAAACAAAAGGCCTTGTTAAGAGTCGACAATAACATGTTCCGAACAGCTTTAAGTACCTTGTAATGGTTCTCATTGATCCAGGTCATAGCATAACTGTGGTATTCAGTTAGAGCAATTGGACTTGATGAAACCAGAAGTCCAGTTGATCTAACAGAATACCACAGATATAGCTTAAAATACCAAGTGATATCAAATATAAGAGTAAGTATTTTGTAGCTACTAATCATAATCAGGCAGGGTTTGTTTTTTTTGTTTTTTTTTTAATATCTTCTAAAAGGTAAATGTGGTTAAAACCACCTTTCACAGGCTTTAGTAAGTAATATGTTTAACAATACAGCAATCACAGGTTTCCAGCAAAGTCAATGCCACTTCAGCAGCCCCCCACCCCCAGACAATCTAAAATCAGCCCCATGAGCTACAACATAAAAGAGCAACTTACTCTGCTTCATGAGCTGCACAGCCAGTGAGGGGCAGTTGGAACACATCAAAGAGAACATCCGGACCACCATAATAAACATGCCAGAACTCAGGATGGGTGGTGTTACTACCAGAAGCTGTTGAATGTTGGTAAGCAGGTCCCGAGAAGCCACTTGTTGGAGTAGGTTCTACGTGTAGATAAAAACATTGTCAAATGATTAGTGTGTGCACAATTCAGTACACAAACCTGCAATTTAATAAAGCATTGTATCATTTAAAATGTATTTCCGGTGGGAACTTGCAGAGTTTTTCGTTTCAAAAGATTATTATTAAACATTCACATTATATCAGAAAAAGATCAGTGAAATAAAGAAGAGAAAACATACATTACATTGTGTGTAGTTATTTTCACAAATATTACAGTATTTTCATTAACTGTTTAATAAACCAATATGGAAAACACTTGTATGTAAAGGCTTAAAGGGGAACTGTGGTCTCCAAACAAGTTGAATTTAAATTAAAGGCCAGTTTCCTACCTTTAAAATGAGCCATCAACCACCTCTCTATGTGCTTCACAGCCCAAGATATAAATAATATGACGGACCAGAAAGTTAATGTGACATTCCTAAGGCTTCTGCGCAGGGAGCACAGCCTCAGACTCCCTCAGTGTGAGGGGCTTGTGCAACCGCGGGTTGGCGGGGGGGGGGGGGGGGGGCTTAGGCACACGCAAGTTGGCAAGGCATAGGCGCCCACGGTGGGTGGGGCATAGGGGGTCCTGAGTGGGCGGGGCTTAGGCAGCCACGGGTGGGCGGGTCCACATGGGACTGTAAGAGAATGGGCCAAGGGGGGTCTGGAACTGGGAGGGACCAGGGGGGCTGCAAAGGAGAGGAGGAGACACAGGGCAGATTGACTGACATGGTTTCAGAGCAGGAAGTGCAGGGGACCTGGTGATGCTGCTGCCATATCACACACAAACATGTAAATATCTTCAAAACTATGCAAAATAAACAAAGATAATAAATTGCAAAAATTCTCAGGAGAGCAATTCCTATCAATTTACCTAAAGTCATTTTTGGACAACAGTTCCCCTTTAATAAGGTGTTATATTTCAACGGTTTATGGATGTAACATATATTGAACTCTGTAGTCTCCACAATTTTATCCCAAAAGTGACAATGATAATTTATTTGTGGTTATGGATTCATGCCCTATGGTAGTTGTGTAAAGCCCATATTTTTTTTTTAAAACTCATTTTATTTATTAATAAACTATTTACAACATGTCTTTGTCATTGTTATACAATGAGTCTTACATATCAGAGGAATATTTGAGTTACATATTTGACTTATGGTTCATTACACAGGACAGTACTTGACTTTCAATTTGTGTTCATAACTAATAAATACATATCCCAGAGAATAGAGACAGAGGAGAGTGCTGTAAGGGGGGAGAGATATAGATATAGAGATATATATGAAGCCCGCCTAGGTCACCCTCAGCCGCCCGCTGTTACATTTTGTTAGGTCTAGAGGGTTTGGGGGGGGGGGGGGGGGGATTCGGTCCAGGTGTGCCATATATTTTGGAATTTTCCGGGGCAGCGTCTGTGTTTATACAGTAGGTTTTGATATGGAATTGTATTATTAATTAATTCCTTCCAGGTTTTGATTTTAGGTGGGTCTGGGGCTATCCACTTTAACGCAATTGTTTTTCTGGCCATAAATGATGTTTCTCGTAGAAAGGTTAGTTTGTGGGTATCTTCCAGTTCTAGGGTCTTGATGCCCAGTAGACACAATCTTGGGTCCAGAGGTACGCGCCAGGGTACCTCTCGTAATGTGAGAAATCTGACAATTTTAGTCCAGAAATGGTAATTTGAGGGCATATCTGTTGTATTCAATTAGATCAACTGGACTTGAAATGTAGTTCTTGAAGACGTTTCGCTAGTCATCCGACTGGCTTTCTCAATTCAGAATGACTTGTACAAGAATCTGTGGCAATTATGTACCCTGGAAAATCCCAATTAGCATATCACAGCCAGGTGTTAAGGGTGTGATTAGATAGTGGCTAAGAGGTGTTATAGGAACGCCCAGAGTAAGGTGTTAAAACAGCATTGTATATGGCAGACAGTTGGTGTCGAACCCCCCACCTCTATTTAGGCTTGGTTTCTTTATTTTCACATAAATAGCCTCCTTAACACCTCTCTTGAACCAGTCACGTTCCTTCGCCAGTATGTTAACATTACAATCTTCAAAGGTATGTCCTTTATCCTTAAGATGCAGATACACGGCTGAGTCCTGACCCGAGGAATTGGCTCTTCTGAGAAAGCCAGTCGGATGACTAGCGAAACGTCTTCAAGAACTACATTTCAAGTCCAGTTGATCTAATTGAATACAACAGATATACCATGACCTGGATGAATGAGAACCTTCACAAGCATAATTTGAGGGCAGCTCCAGATAAGATGCCAGAAGTCTGCTGTATTTACCTGGCATTTAGAGCAGAGGTTGGAATGGCTCGCGGAGATCTTGTGTAGCTTCAGTGGGGTTAGGTATGCTTGGTGTGTGATATATATTTGTATTAAACGATTATTGGCAGAGGGTGAGGCGCAGATGTGTGCTGAGCCAAGTTCATCCCAGTCCTCGGCTGTCAGTTCAGGAATGTTTTCATTCCATCTTTGGATTATTGCCACAGATTGCATGTTTGATTGGGTATTGATCAGCTGTGTGTACAGTAGTAAAATTAGTCCTTGTGGACCTACATTTTAAGGATTCAGATTAATGGGTGCTTGGTTAGCGGTATTTTCTTGTTTCGGGAATTGAGCATGTATGCAGTGGCGTAGTTGCAGATAGTAACTCCCATATTTAACAGCCAGGCATTCCAGATCTTTTCATGGTTCTTTGTTTCGGGCATATATATTAGGTCTCTCATTAAGAGTGTAGCCTCCATACTTTTTGTATTGAATGGTCAGTGTTTTTAATAGTTTAACCAACAGAACACAGAATGATTTTGGGATACGATGATATATGATAATTAACAGTCTTACCTCTTCATGCTGAAAATTATCTACTAGTCGTGCAAAACAGAGGCAAGTACTCTCAACGGATTTCTTGTCCTGGGAAAAAAAAAAAGACAAGAAAAGAAAACCTGCCATTAGATTTATAAGAAGCATTTGAATACTAAACATTACAATCCTGCACATGCCATCACATAACAGCAGTTAACTTTGGTATTTCACATATATGCATGCTTGACTACTTGGTCACCTGTAGTGCAACAGCATGATTTGGAAAAACTCACCTGATGTGTTAACCTCTGTGTTAACAATGGTAAAGAATCTGCAACAAAGTGAAACTCATCTGGGCTGATACTCTGGCAGCAGTTTGCTGCTATGGCTAAAGCATTCCTTTGTGCATTGATGCTAAAGAATTCCAGGTATAAGAGGCAGTCAGCAAGTCCTCCCTGTAAAACCAAAAGCTTATTATCATTTTTAACCCAAAAGGAGTCTGGGGATACTATTCAATATAATGCACAATTTTCATATATAATAAAATCCTAACTGCCAAGTTCTGGTTCTGTGCCTCTGTGTGCGTGTCACTGCACTTCCCTCCCCTGGCCACTAGGTGTCCACCACACTACCCAATGGTGCTGCTGCCAAAAACCACTTTCCTTTTCCCTCCTGAGAACTCTTACTTGCACCAACCGTCTCAGATTCTGACATTCCCTGATTTCACCTCCTGTCCGCAATCAACATCGCAAACCTCCTGGATTCCCTGCAATGTCCTGGTTGTCAGGTATGAATAAAGTTTAAAAAAAAAAAATTTAAGTTGTTTTTTTCAACTTTATTCATACCTGACAGTGCACAGTGAATAGGAAGTGAGGGCACTGAGACAACCACCCTCGCCTGCTGAGTGGGGAGTGTGATGTAGGTCTGGGGAGATTTTTGAGTGTGTATCTGCATGTGGGTGTGGATGCATGTGTGTATGTGTGGATCTGCATGCATGTGTATGTGTGGGTCTGCATGCATGTGGGTGTCTATATGTATATGTCTGCATGAATGTGTGTCTTGCATGTATGCATGTGTATGTCTATGACTGCATGTGTGTGTGCCTGCATGCATGTGCATGCCTGTATACATGTGTATCTGCATGCATGTGTGTGGGTCTACATGCATGTGTGTATGCATGTGTGTATGTTTATCTGCATGTATGTGTGTGTGTCTATGTGTGTGAATGCATGTATGTATCTCTGTATAGATGTGTTTGTCTGCATAACACACATTATGGCTTAATGACTAGTGCCGGTTAATTTAATGGGCTTAATTGTCTAGTATTATAAGAATATTGGCACACTCACCAGTGTTACGGCTTATATGCACAGAAATTATTATCCCATAATATATTGTAATGGACATATACACCAAGGCTCCTTATGTACTACCTCCAGC
The DNA here is from genome assembly GCA_019447015.1 of Hymenochirus boettgeri. Lineage (NCBI taxonomy): Eukaryota > Metazoa > Chordata > Amphibia > Anura > Pipidae > Hymenochirus > Hymenochirus boettgeri. The sequence continues at coordinate 241,539,745 of CM033473.1, forward strand.
TTGCAGATGGTGTCAGTGAGTAATAAGAGACAAGACAGCCCTGCTCTCTATGGCAAGGAAGAGCAGAAAGGGAAAGTAGATAGAAGTGTGTGATGGTATGCTCCTGCCAGGACTTGTCTGTTTGGAGTGATCCCTAAAACAGTCTGTGAATGGAGAGGTGTGATCTCCTGATTAACTACAATACAAGATCCTGTGTGTAAGAACCTGTTACCACCTGCTGGAAGGACAAGTTACTGGAAAGACAAGTTACCTGATTGGATACAAACTCTGGCATAACAAATACGTGTACACCAACTGGCAAAGACAAACAGTATACAGACCTGGTCAATATTTAGTGTGGTGCACCATAGGCAGGGACTACTGCCTCACTGGATATCTTATATGGGGAAACTGTTTATGTTTGTTATTAAACCATTGTAATAATTACTGTTACATGCAATTAAAATGTTTAATCCTGTTCAAAGAAAGCAAGTGCACTGTCTGCTTTGTGCCAGACCACCAGAGTAACCCACTGTGTGCCATGCTACCTATAAACCATCCCATAAAGCAGTGATCTGGTACAATATTACATAGGATTGCAGCATGTAACTAGAGGGGCACAGTCATTTATAGGAGAACTATCCTATATAATAAAATGCAAGTGTGCGTCCCTGTGTCTGTGTGTGTGGCTGCTCTGGAGTAAAAGAAGCAGCCAATCTACCTGATTGGCTGCTTCTTTTCCCTTCAGAGCAGAACAGCCAATCGGATCACAAGTTGGGCACCACTGATGGGCTGCTGGCTGCTCTGGGTGGGTTGATTTCTTAAGTTAACTCTTCACAGTGTGAAAATTCCTGTCCATGCTGCATTACTGGGTCTGACACCAATAAACTGTACACACACCAGTTATGTTCGAAGATCTCTGGGTGGGGGACAGTGAGGCAGGGAGTAGCTGGTGGGGTGTGTGTGGTTGTCCTGGACCCCAATGATCTTAATCATGTGTCTGTGGGGGGTTGTGAGGGAGAGGGTTGCACTAGACATCAATGTCTGGGTGAGGGTGGGGGGAGTCAGAACTGCTCACTGACATGACACCATGCTAAATTAAGCTCCTATTAACCAAAGGTGTCAGGGCTGGCTGTAAAGCAGAGTGACAGAGGGGGGGGTCTGCGGACAGTGTGGGGGGCCCTGGGTCTGGCACAGAGGGGGGGGCCCTGGCAGGGGGGGCCCTGGGTCTGGGACAAAGTGGGGGACCCTGGGTCTGGGACAGAGTGGGGGCCCTGAGTCTGGGGCAGAGGAAGGGCCCTGAGTCTGGGACAGATGGGGGACTCTGGATCTGTGACAGAGGGGGGGCCTGGGACAGGGGTGGTTTGACCTGGGTCTGGGACAGACGGGGGGGCCCTGGGTCTGGGACAGAGGGGGACCCTGGGTCTGGGACAGACGGGGGGACCCTGGGTCTGGGACAGAGGGGGGCCCTGCGTCTGGGACAGAGGGGGGCCCTGCGTCTGGGACAGAGGGGGCCTGCGGACGAGGGGGCCCTGCGCTGGGACAGAGGGGGGCCTGCGTCTGGGACAGAGGGGGGCCTGCGTCTGGGACAGAGGGGGCCCTGCGTCTGGGACAGAGGGGGGCCCTGCGTCTGGACGAGGGGGGCCTGCGTGGGACAGAGGGGGGCCCTGCGTCTGGGACAGAGGGGGGCCCTGCGTCTGGGACAGAGGGGGGCCCTGCGTCTGGGACAGAGGGGGGCCCTGCGTCTGGACAGAGGGGGGCCCTGCGTCGGGGACAAAATGGGGCCTCGCAAAAAGAAGGAGGTGGCTCGACAGAGGGGGGGGGGGCCCTGCGTCTGGGACAGAGGGGGGCCCTGCGTCTGGGACATTTTGTATGACCGTCATATGATTTTTTCCCCCCTTCAAACCAAAGAGAAAATTATCGGACTGATATTGATCGTACGAGCGCGATTGTTGTGTGTATGGGCTCTATTAAACCATACATAACAGCTTCTGCATATTTCTAACAGTCCTCTATGGTTGCTGATGCCAAATGAAGTAGCCAGTTAGAAGGTCTTGTGCTCTGCAGAGAAGCTTAAAGGGCCGCTCACCTATTCTGTTCCTGTGTCGATTGTATCACGGACCTAGTGACGGGTCTGGAGCGGCTGCACCGGACCACCATTGGAGCACGGTGAGCATAGACTGTCTATCGTCATTATTATTTCTTACTTTGCTGTGGACGTGGGTACATTGAGTGAAAAGATCCAGGGCGTTAATTTCTTTAGATATCGAATCTGAAGCATCTTTTTTAGCTGCCAATCAAGCAGTTATGGGTGGCAATTTTTGAAATGCATTTTGGAAAATTTCCTATCCCATTTGTGCCTTATGGTGATTACAGAGCATTCTTGTTCTCGCTGTGGTTAATAGTGGGAGGGGGAATGCTTAGCCTGAGCAAAACAAGTACTGGATTGAAGTCATGCAGCAACGCACACACCTCAGAGTAATTAAGGCCCATACACAAACAAATCCCAGTCGCACATGGTGTGATTGACGGTTTGTGTACAATTCTCGTACAACTCCCCCTTTTTTTTTTATCGGCCCAACAGGAAAAAAAATTGTATTCCAAGGCCGATTGGGAATTTGTCAGTATATGGGCCTCAGAAGGGCTACTTACATGTAGTAATTTATAGATTAAGATTAAACAAATTAATTTTTTTCCAGTTTACATACCCTTTAAGCCCTTTAAACCATGCATGACCGATATTTTGATCTACTTATGAATATTTTGAGCAATTTCATTAAATTTGCAAACTGTTTTCCACTTGACTGCTTAACGATATTGAGCGTATCGTAAAAACGAAGTTTGGGTGAGGCGGAAAATTTTCTACAGTCCCCATCTCCTGCAGACTTCTAGGGGAAATCTGCAAAGAGATTGGAGGCGCAAAATGTGGAAATTTGATTCTTATATATGAAGTCGATCAGATATACGATCGGAAAAACATTTGGCCATTTATGGGTAGCTTTAGAAAACACTTTCAAAGTTAATGACTTTCAGAGTTAATCAAATTTATAGTTGGACTTAAAGGGTCACAAACCCCCAAAAATGAACCACTTTTAATCAAATCTATAATTATCCGGTACATAAAAGCACTTGCTCCTGTCTCAAATTTTAATTTCCAAGCCAAGATCGCTTTATTTACCCCCAGGGGTGTAACTACCAGGAAGCAGGGGGAGCAACTGCAGGGGGGCCCCATCTTCTTATTTTTCCTATGAAAGATATAGCCTCCTCCCAGAAAACCACTGTGGATGAAGCACGGATAGGGGCCCCATCATAGTTTTGCAGGGGGGCACCGTGATTCCTAGTTATGCCACTGTTTACCCCTCCGTGATCCTGTAGTGCTGCTCACCTCTAATGCTCCCCATTTCTGGCATAGCACACATATTTTGCTTAGGCAAGCATGCACACAGGAGGGACAACAGAGCATTATCTGCTCCACCTTAAGCCCAAATGTCTTCAGCATGTGCATAGAAGACAAGAGTCCGTCGGAACCTGTCAGACTACGTGGCGGAGGAGCGAGCAAACCCTTACCTTCTCTCCTGGCTCTTGCAGGTTTTATTGAAGAACGGAAGATATGATACAACTCCTTTACATCCTGTTTTTCAATAAAAATGCTGTGCTTTCAACCACGCTTTAAAGACAACAGATTTACTTGGTGTGGATCAATCATGTATTAAAGATTTATCCTAGCCCAGAGTACCACTAATGAACTTGGCAATTATATTTGCAAACTGCAGCCCACTTTGTTTCTGTGGATGTCAAGTTGACCATTTATGGTGGCGCTACCCGATTATACAGCAGCACTGGTCCAAAACCTTTGATATTGTATCAGAAGCACTGGAGAACAATCCCTATGTCACCAAAAGTAGCTTTCCTAGGAGAGGAAATCCCTGAGGCCTCCAGGCAGGATAAGAAATTACTATATCATGTTGGCAGCAAACATTTACACTGAAGTGATTTGGTGCCAACATTACACTCTGAAATGGTAATAACCTGTATAAATAACACAATATACGAGAGAATGCTTTATGTGCTTCATGATTCTCTCCAAAAGACTTTAAAGAAAACTTCAAAGAAGAGTGGGACGATTCTTCAACCATTGTGCTATGCGTGGAGTTAATCGAATCATTGGTGAATCAAAACAATAGGGTAGCATGGGAAGATGTGGTCAGCTTCCCTCACGTGTTTTGTGGCTCCTATAGCCACTTCAGAGGGTAAACACTTTGTTTTCTATTACATGATTCTCTCCGCCTGTTCTCTAAAATGTGGTCGAATTGGTTGTTCAGAACTTATTCTATTTCATTGCCTTTTAAATTGGAAATGGTCTCTGAACGTAATATACTGTATATGATATATGTTATTCATGCATGCTACCCTGTAACCTTATTGATTAACTATATGCTGCTTGAATTGCAGATTTAAAAGGTCATATTGTTAAATAACCACATCAGCCACATTTACAGGATATATGTTCACATTTTATTATAACACCGTTATATTTGAAAAATGAATAAAATTGTATTGAACACTAAATGTCCATCCATGTATGTATAATATTTCCCTTGTAAATAGCCATATCGCGTTTACAATGGTCTTTTCACACTGTAAACCACCACTGCATACTATATACAATAGTACATAAGGAAAATCAATGGTACTTACAGCCTGTAAAATGGCTTTGCTGTGCCTCCGTGATAACATTTCAAGGGCAGTGAGAGCCTGTTCTGCCACATCAATGCATTGAATTACTTGCAGCTAAAAGAAAGGAAATCAATAAAGATATTAAATCAATGTAAATCCTTTTATTCTGCTACCTTTATCAGAGGAAAGGGCCATGTCCTTGTGCCTGGATCAATTTGTGTAAGATAGGGTTCTTACCTTCTCCAAAAAAACAGGGATAGCATCAACAACTACAGCGGAGGAACGAGGAAGTGCTTCCATCATGTAGGTTAAGGCTCGACATGCATGGTTCATCTGTAAGAGAAAACTCTTAGTAGTGTCTACCAAGGATTAAACAAATACAATTTGAATGCACATTCAGAATATGAGCAGTAAAGGAAATAGAATTTTTAAGTATTAAATTTATTTACACATTGCTATAATTTATATGCAGCCAAGACTCACAATGTCAAAGTTGTGCTCCATTTGCAGCAGAGTTATCTGGATGGTGCAAAGAAGGAAATAAATAAAGAAAATTAGTCTGTAATGGTACAATGACAAGTTGCACATAACTTCTCATATCTGCACAATTTATGGAAATCTTAAAGGACATGTCCACCCTGCAGTAGCAGGCTGTGATGTCACTGTCACGGCTGTGACTGCCGGCCATAACCAGTAAGAAGCTGGGAGCCATGGCGATGGTTTGTAAGGTTCTTTACACAGCCTGGGGGAATGTTTCGTAAATTTAAGTAAAATGAAACCTGGATTTTGGGGGGTGTTCGGTTACATGCTCAAGTTTTGTAAGAGGGGAGGACATACACTTTAAGTGTCAACCACAAACCAAACTAGTCTTCTTCAGATGAAGACTTCACAGTGCATTGCTAAAAAGTATACAATTTAATGCTTTAACTCACTCTAAAAATGCATTACCAGTGACAAAAGCATTAACAAATCATAGCATTCAACTGGCAAAGTAGGTTCAATTTATAATAAAATCACACAGCTTGGAGATGATTTAATGTCTTCCAGGAGTAATTTGTCTTACCAAGCACGATATACCACCGATGTAAATTTTATAGGTCAATTATAGGAAATCTTCAAACTATAACCCATTTTCCTTAAAGGGTATGTTCACCCTTCAAATGAAAAATGATATACAGGTTAATAATCCCCCAAAACCACTATTGTAATAAAGCGGACAGAAGTATCTGGCCCATCTACTTATAGTTAGTAATCTGCTTATCAGACAACTCGCCTAAGTACTTCCTACAAAATGATTTAGCATTTTAAAAACGTATGATCTTTTACCAAGCAAGCAATCCAGTCTATACTATGTGAGGGAGGGCATTGCATATGAACAAAGGGGAGAAGAAGCAGCTTGTTAAGAATTCCCCTGTCACCAGGTAAAACACACTAAAAGCATGCCTGCATCCAGTAGGAGAATTGTAGATTTGAGACTGAATGGGTCCGTGTTTCATCTTGAAAAATGAAATGCAAGGGTCTACAACTTTTCTCTTACCAAAGCTGGGACAACACTTTTAACTGGGAACCCTCCGAGTGTCTCTTCATTCCCCATCACCAGCAACTGGCACATCTCAATTACAGCCTGGAGCTGCTGGCTCTCATCCGTTGCTTGAAGACCCTGCAGCAGTTGCTGAGCCTTGGAGCCTACAGAAAAGAATAAGCGGTTTATAACAATTCTTTCAGAACGCACAAAAGGGGGCCTAAGAGACAACTATACAGAAAAAAATTACTTTTTTTAAATTGAAAAGTACCTAGGGCAAAGAGGTAGGATTGATTACTCCTATCTCCCAATACAGAGTTGCTGAAGAGTGACAGCACGTACAGTTTTCAACAGTCATGTTAGTATCCATTATTAAGGATAGTGCTAAAGAGACACCAAATCAGTTTTTTGTGCCCGTGCTCCTCAAAGAATGTATATTGGCAGGTAGAAATTAATCCCACCTCCCTGTCCCAGGTACTTAAAGGACAACAATACCGAAAAAAACAACATCATCCCCATTACATGTCCACACTTCCAGAAGCTGAAATCACTTACTCACATTTACAGCTGTGCTGCCCTCCCTTAGATATCACACAGCAAAATGAGTGCTAAAAGCCCACCTCCTAGAGGGCCCAGATTAACATATCACTTGTCATTGGCTGGTGGGAATGTCTGTTACAACCTCTCTCCTCCTCCTCTTCCAGTCAAACAAACTTGAATGTCATGTTGCTAGGATACAGCCTACATAATCAAGCTGATCATGGGTGGGTGGAGGAGTTCTCACATGCTGGCTTTGAGTGGCAGAGGCAGACAGAATTGTTACGCCCCCTTCAAAGCATGGCTAATTGAAGGCAGAGAGAGGCTCGAAATCAATAAATAAATGTATGGGGAGGGCTACATAACTTTACTCGTTTTAAAGCAACTTAAAAAAAAAAATTGCATTGAGGCATTACAGTTATCCTTTAAATTTTTAACTTTATATGCATTACTTTTCTACAGTTTAAAGGAGATCTGATAACATTTTTAGATCAGATATTATACTTAACCTCGGCATTTTATAAATAGCTATTACTGACAAGATCTACAAACTCCTTATAGAACGTTAGAAAGGCTAAGTGCATAAAAATTAATCAGCAAGCATAATTTTCTTTCAATTTAAAAAAAACTTACTTGCCCCACTCCCGATCGTCCTGTGGAAGAGCTGAGACATACGAGGTCCAAGGGGGCCAAAGAGATGAGGAGGAAGACCACGGGCCTCTAGTAATGCTGGGAAATTGCAAATAAATTAACCAGATTTAAGTTTTAACATTCATATTTCTGGTGGGTATACTTTAAGTTTTTCCTCTTGCTATCTAGCAGAAATCCTGAAAAAAGTGGCATGGATCTGCAGTTTTATACACAATAAGCAACAGTAAAACACCTTTACTTAGGAGGTATTGGTAAACTTAAAAAAAGGAAAAACATTTTTATCTCATCTGAATATACACCAAATAGGGACCTAAAGCTTTTTTTTTTTTTTTTTTTTTTACATACAACTTACAAATACTATTCATACGTGTTAGTTTTTTTTATTATAAAGCAGTGAAATGTTTTGAAAACACATTTTCTCCGATACACATAATAATAGATCTGCACAAGGACTAGCCAAACTTTATCTGCAGAAGGATGTTCCATACAGTGTAATTCGGCAATCGGAAATCCAGTTACCTTGAAGTCTTCCCATTTCAGAATCATCACTCTCACTTTCTCCAGAGGTAGTCAGCCCAACTGCACCCGCAACAGAGCTAGATGCTAGAAAAAAATATTGTATACTTTATTTTATATATACACACACCGATAAATACATATATCCAGTGTCAGTTCTTATAGTTTCAGTTTATCAGTCATTTCCACAAACAACTGCCAACAAAAACTTAAACAAGAGGCTAGATAAAAACCAGTCTTTTTTTTAGGCCTCAAAACATGTTGCATAGGCTCACTAAAAAAAAAAAATATTGTTGCAGTGGACCTGTCCTGCTGTACTGATTACTAGGTGAAACACACTGGTAGTGGGATTGTGCATTAGGACTACAGGACAACAGGTATTGAAATATGTATTGTTCTTGCAGCAACAGAACAGTTCATTCTACAATTGTGTGTCATGATCAATATTCATTTAGGCCTGGCAAGCACAGGCAGATTTTAGGCTGAAACCATTAACCATCAATGTCTGATGTGATATGTCTGATGGTTTAAGCCAACTGATTTGGCAAAATAAATGTTCAGGAACAATTGGTCATTTTGATATAGGATAATTGACTTTGAAAGATAGTGTATTTAATCAAACTAGCCATTGCTAAGTTAGCCAAATACTAACACACACACTGATTGCAAAGCCCAAGAGCCACAATAAAATACTTTTTGTTTTAGATAATTCCATGTTTTACTTTAAGTTACAGCAGTACCCAATATGGTTCTGGGGGCAAGGCAGAAACAGTTGAACATTTGATACTATACTGATTCATGCACCTAATGTATGGTTTTAATGTAGGACTAGAAATGTACAAAAATTGTAAATGCATACCTGCTGCTCCCTGTGCCGTTTCATCTGTGCGAGCTGCTGAAGAATTAGCGCCTTCCTGGTTATCAGGGTCCGCCATCTTTTCCTGTCGGCGAGCTTCAGCAGACGCTCGCTTGCCAAGGCCAGAGCCTCGCCGACTGAGAAGAAACAAAAACAGCGATTCATTAAGCTGGTGTTCCCTTTGATTGTTATTTAAGCATCTGTTCCCTCTTTATTGAATGACAACTTCTATCTCCCTGTAAATCAAATTTATTGTATACAGCCCATTACATTTTTTACTAGGAGTATATTAAAAAAAAGAAGATTTAAAAGGTTTATAACCTGGTGCTAGCACAGGAGCCCGTGGTCTTTTGGCGTGTGCTCCTCCGTAGGCTGGGGAGCTCAGCGGGTGGCGACTCACTGCGCTTTTTAGTTGATTTCCGCAAATCTAAGTGGGGAAAAACATGGAGTTTACAACAAATACAAAATCTTTAAAAGCCTCATGTAACGTATCAATGAAATTTAACATTTTATAAGTAAAAATCTTTTCTTCAGAAAGAAAAGGATACGTTTATACATGATTGGAGTGACTTTGATGTGTAACATCGTCGGCCGATGCAAACGTTTGTTAGCCACATTGGCTAAAAACGAATTAACATTTGTACATAGCTTTAGGGTCAACATAAACAGGCAAATACAAGTCTTAAAAGGCATCACTACCCACAAAAAAAAAAATGGTCAAAGGAATGTTACCTGCACCTAACCCCAAATTATATATTTAGCACTGTATTAAATGTACTACTAACTATTAGATAGTATTAGTAAGATACTTATTGCCTTCATTCTGGCAAAATAAGGTGACTCATCCCTCCATGCAATCAAGACTGTAACTGATTGCATTTAAAAAAAAAAAAAAAAAAAAAGCAGTTGGGGTTGTGGGCAAATAACTAAAGATTCACTAGTTTTCAGGATGGACATTCCCCTTAAAATAGCTGTAATATACCGGTATATTATTTCTGAGCAGTTTCAAATGTTTACAAGCTCGCAAAATGGCAACTTGACTTATGTGTGAAAGTAGCCTCTGAATATTAGAAAATTAAGAGATACCGTACATAAGCTTCTGGGATACCAGTCAGGAATAATAGATTTGTATCATAATTACTGCTCCACTGCAACTACAAAAGCCAACTCTACAGTTAAATACAAATCAGGGAGATTGCAAAAAAAAACAAAAAAAAAAAAAAAAACCTATAAAAGCACTGTTGTTAAATGTGCTTAAAGGGACACTATAATTGAAAACATGTAAGTAGCACTTACGGTACTCAGATTTGCGGGTGTTGCTGCATGCCTTTAATCCAGCACACATTTTGTTTAGGAGCAGTATTCCCCCTCCCTCTCTAACCACTCCCATCCGACCCGACTTTCCCCACAAACCAACTGTAAAGAAAAACATACCTGTTCAGGGGTCCCGCGGCGCATACTCCGTGTCGGCCTTTTCTGGCAGCTTCCAGCGCACGTGCTTCAGATTCAGCTATCCCCACATTCGCGGGCGTGCACGAACACGCTTTCTTATACTTTGCAAAAGCGCGTTTTGGGCTTAAAGTGACAGTTCGCCTTTTCCATTCAAAATCTTCCATTATCCAATCTGCTCTCTTCTTCTTACTGGTTGTTATCCTATTGGTCCCTTTAGCCTTTTTAAACCCCTTAGCCCATTGGTCCTTGCCCAATATAGCAGTTAGTTTATCCATCTTGATCGTGTTGTGTTTATCTCGTATACTCTCTGTTACTGACCTTTGCCTGTTTTTTTTTACCCCGATTCGTATCTGCCTGCCCTGACCTCTGCTCTTTCCTGACTATGCCTTTTGCTCAAACCTCTGTACCGTGCCTGGCGGCCAGCAAACTGGGGCTTGTCTATTGGTGAAGATAGTGGTTGTAGATTGGGGTATTCGAACTGAAGGAATACTTGGGAATCCGGAGAGTTACATTATATCGGGCCAATGGAAGATATTCAAAAGCAATTACATCTCTTAACTGGAGCCGTAAACCAACTGGCCCAACGTGTGGCAGCCAAGGAATGGCTCCTTTTGAAGAACCCAAAGTACCGTCACCCGAGAAGTTTTCTGGCAGTCGTCAGAATTTCCAGAACTTCAAGAATGCCTACCTGTTGTATTTTCGGATGCGACCCATTTCTTCAGGTTCCGAGTTACAGAAGGTGGGTCTAGTCATTTCTCTTTTACGGGGGGGGATCAGCAGTCTTGGGCTTTTGGGCTGTCGACAGATAATCCTGCCTTGTCGTCAGTGGAGAAATTCTTTGAAGCCCTAGGAGTTTTATATTTGGACCCTGATTTGGTCAGGACGGCAGAAGCCAAATAACGCACACTTCGTCAAGGGCGTCTCAGTCGAAGATTATGCATCAGAGTTTCGCCACTGGTCGATAGCATTTTCCTGGAATGATTCCGCTTTAAAAAGTAACTTTGAATATGGACTCTCAGACTCTGTCAAAGACGTCCTGGTAAGTCATCCTGTTCCCAAAACCCTTGATGAAGCTAATCAGTTGGCTATCCGGGTGGACAAAAGGGTCAGAGAACGTCGACAGGGTAGAACTCTTCCTTCCAGATCTGGTCTCCAGCCTGTTCCAGGTAACTTTGCCCTTCTCTCTCCTAAAACCACTTCTGAAGAACCTATGCAATTAGGTTCATTACGGCTTTCAGTGGAGGAAAAGAACAGAACAGGAGAAGGACGGCCGGTCTCTGTCTTTATTGTGGCGAAGTAGGAAACTTCACCCGTTCCTGTCCCTGTAAGTATCCGGGAAACTCCAGCACCTAGGGGAGTTAGAGGAATCTCCTCTAGGTGGTCAGGTAATTCCTCAAAATTATGATAAAATTCTAGTACCAGTAGAGATTTCACATGGTTCTAGTACTAAAATGACCCAGGCATTTTTAGATAGTGGGGCAGCCGGGAATTTTATGGACATTGCATTTGCCCTTTTATTAAGAATCCCTGTGATATTAATGTCCGAACCTACGTATGTAAGGGCTATTGATGATTCCCTTCTGCAAGAAGGAAAGCCTTTAACTATAACCGATGAGGTAGTTTTAAAAGTTGGGGTTCTCCATTCTAAAAATCAGATTTTGTGTGTTAAAACTTCCCACCACTCCCCTTATATTGGGATTACCATGGCTTAAAAAGCCAAATCCTTTGATTAACTGGGCCACTGGTCAGCTAGAATAAGGTAGATAAAGGTTTCATCAGACCTTCCACTTCTCCGGCAGGAGCAGGTTTCTTCTTTATAGGAAAAAAAAATAAATGGTGGTTTAAGACCCTGCATCGATTATAGGGCTCTTAATAAAATAACTATTAAAAATAGATACCCATTACCACTCATTGACGACCTCTTTTCCCAAATTGTCGGGGCACAAATTTTTTCTAAGTTGTGCCATTATGAATATTTAGTCGTGCCCTTTGGCCTCAGAAACGCCCCTGCGGTATTCCAAGATTTTCTAAATGATGTGTTCAGAGAATATATAATAATAGTTTGTAGTGGTTTATCTTGACAACATCTTAATCTATTCCTCCTCTCTGCCGGAACATCGAGATCATGTCAAATTAGTCCTTGCTAAATTAAGGGAACACCATTTATATGCCAAACTGGAGAAGTGTATGTTTGAACAACGTCAGGTTCCGTTTCTTGGTTTCATTATATCTGATCAAGGTTTAAACATGGATCCTAAGAAAGTCTCTGCCATTCTAGACTGGATACCTCCTTCCAATCTTAAGGGAATCCAGCGATTTTTACTGGAAGTTTATTTAAACTAATATGACTAAGAAGGGAGCCGATATTACTACTTGGTCTGAGGGAGCTCTCTTGGCTTTTGAAAGGCTTTCTGCTCAGCTCCAATATTAACTCACGCTAATGTTAAACTGCCCTTCGTTGTAGAGGTTGATGCCTCAGGAGGTATGGGTGGGAGCTGTACTCTCAATTCTTTGGCTCTCCAGAACGTCTTCATTCCTGTGCACCTTTCGCCTGAAAATATTCTGCCAAAAAGTTATTTTAAGAGTTATTAGCTATTAAATTAGCCTTTGAGGAATGGAGACATTGGCTGGAGGGGGCGTTACACCCTATTAAGGTCTACACTGACCATAAAAATTTAGAATACATAGGGAACGCCAAAAGATTAAACCCTAAACAGGCCCGTTGGGCACTTTTCTAAGTTCAATTTTAGTATTACCTGTAAAAACCCGGGTCAAAAAACATCAAAGCAGATGCCTTATCTCGCAGTTTTATAGAGTCGGAGTTGCCCTTGTGCCTATTTCCCCTCAGCGTATCTTAGGAGCTTTAACTACTGATCTTGTTATTGCCAATTTGTCTGAATTGTTAAATCCTTATCAGGTAGATGCACCTCCAGGTAAACCCGATGGTTGTCTGTTCGTTCCTCTGTATTTTTGTTTGCAGGCAATTTCATGACTCCAAGCTGGCTGGCCATCCTGGGCAAACCAAAACTTTATCTTTGTTATTAAGGCATGTGTGGTGGACTTCTATTTCTGATGATTCTAAAGCCTATGTCAACGCTTGTCCGGTTTGTGCCCGTAGTAAGTCTTCTCGTAATGTTCCTTCTGGTACTCCTTTGCCTCTTCCTATTCCTGGAAATCCTTGGACCCATATATCCATGGATTTTATTGTAGATCTGCCCAGGTCAGATAGTCATACTGTAATTTGGGTGGTGGTTGATAGGTTTACTAAAATGTCACACTTCATTCCATTAACTAAATTTCCCTCAGCCAAAGAACTGTCAGAGTTATTTATTCTTCACATATTTCGATTACATGGTATTCCAGAAAATTTTGTTTCTGACAGTTCGCATTTTCCATTCAAAATCTTCTTACTGATTGTCATCCTATTCTTCCCTTTAGCCTTTTTAAACCCCATAGCCCATTGGTCCTTGCCCTATATTGCGGTTAGTTTATCTATCTTGCTCGTGGTGTGTATCTCGTATACTCCGTTACTGACCTTTGCCTGTTTTTTGACCCTGATTCGTATCTGCCTGCCCTGACTACGCCTTTTGCTCAACCCTCTGTACCGTGCCTGTGGCCCGATTCCTGGTTTTGACCTCTTGCGCTGTTTTTTGACTCTGCCCTTGCCTGCTCCTAGTCTGTACCTCGTATTTTGGTCTCTGACCTTTGTATCTCTCCTTGTGCCTTGCCTGTCTGTTTCCCTTCGGACTTCTCTAGTATTCCCGGCCTCAGTTCGAAATACCTTGCACTCTAAGTCCAGGGTGCAACCGTGTTCGGTGAGGCGCATCTAGCCTCCCAGAAAAAGGGGGCTTGTCTACTGGTGAAGATAGTGGTTGTAGATTTGGGTATTCGGACTGAAGGAATACGAGGGAATCTGTCAAGCCTGCACACAGCATTCCAACTGCCAAAACTCTGTCACCATTCCAGTTACAGTAAAACTACATACAGAAGAATAGTTTTTGAAAGCAAGGAACTTGATTTGACAGCTGAAATGTAAGATGTTTTAGATTAGATATCTAAAGAAATAGGGGGCAGATCAACAAAAAAATGATACAGTGGTGGTTGGATATATAGTTTCCAGCTATGGTCAATTTAAAATAACCTATTTTTCGGTATAGATGCCCTTTAATATGTGGTTATTATTTCTGCACCTCAAGCACAGGGTTGCCAGGTGTCCCTATTTGGATGGGATTGCCCCAACTGCAGGAACAAATTTCCCACAGTGAGGGCTTGAAACCCAGTCACACAAATTGAACTGGCAGTCGCGCCCCAGAAAGGATCACTCCCCAAACCATTACACCCCTAGCCCTGCCTCCATCCATGGCCCCGCCAAGTTTCCACTATGCCCACAGTAATGTCACTGCAAAAATATGGCAATTTTGCTTCAGCCTCAAAATAAAAAAACTATACTCATGTACAAGACCTTCCCAAAACTAGTTTATGTTATGCCTATAATGCTCAATCCGTTGTTACATTTCTCTCACTCTTCCTGCTACTTCTGTGTAGCCACCATCCGAAACAGCAGCCACTATTGAAGCAACCTCTCCTCTGCAAGCTGGTAACGAGGCTGAATCTGCTAGTGAGGGATCAGGCTTTGTTTTTAGGTTAGGAGCATCAAATGAAACAGTAAATATAACAAAAACTTTATACATGAATCGAATTTATTTTAAAGGTGGCCCTTTAAAACTTACTGGAAATCTCTTGGCTACCTGGTTCTTGGGATTCGGATAGAATACTTTTGATGAGAAATTCTAAATCTTGTCCACAAATAAAGTGTGGATTGCATCGTAATCAGTGATTACTATGAAACAAAGATTAAATATTGCATAACAGAAGGAATAACAATCTGAACTAATTAAAAAAAAAAAAAAAAAAAAAGACTCAAAATAAGCCCTCTGGCTGCAGCCTTTGAGAAATTATATTGCAGATAATTTTCAAACTTCCTGCATTAAGTAGCTTGAGTGATATAACCTGAACCTTTGCTTCTCCTGTCCCCAGAGCATGCACACTCAAGACTTTATGACGAGACAGGAAGTACCTCCCCAAACTTGTATGTATAGCTTATTTATATAGCGCTGTACAATAACGCAGCGCTGTAAAATACAGTACAAAAAAAGGGAGTCATACAAGGGAGTCAAAATATAAACACATACATAGTTTAGTACATAATTATATAAATATATTAGTGTTTAAACCTTGCCACAAGAGGAAAGGAGGTCCTGCCCAATAGAGCTTACAATCCAGTTAGGGGGTAACATACAGATACAAAGGGAAGGGGTAGAAGTGCAGTTTGTGCAACTTCTTAATGTAAGATCAGCAAATGCATGGTATTAAAGCCATACAAAAGTGAAGATTTGTTCCAAATGTAGCAATGCCCACTCTAGCTTGTCCAAACTGCAGCCTACCAGATGTTGAAAACTACTCCCAGATTTTCAGTTTGCCCTCTGTGGTTTGGGAATGCAGAGAGTTAAGCTGGCCATACACTAGGCAGACATTAGATGGATTTTAGATATCTATCTAATGTCTAAAGACCACATTTTACAACAAGCATTTTTTGGTCTGGAGATGTTTCTATCTGACCCATTCATTTAGTGATCTCAAATTGATTGTATGAAAGAACGGGATAGGCGGTCCTAGATAGATTGGACATTTTTTTTTTAATGAGAGATTGGACATCTATCGAATGTCTTACTTATTGTATAGCCACCTTAAAATAAAATATGGAAGGAACACAGGTTAGAATGGACTACACTGGACTACAGCTTTTGTACATGTGAGAAGCATATATATTGTCTTTAGTTCCCTCTTGCACACTTTAAAATTAGGTTTTAAAGTGTAGGCCCACCACCCAAAAACTCAACCTCGGGAGGTTTATAGAATCCAAAGATGCTTCTAACAGTACTAACCCAACCTTTTTTCCCCTGGCACGCTTTTGCTTGCTTCCGTGGCTTTTCCCCGCACGGAAGTAAAAGGGGCAAGACCGCCAGAGTCTCCTGTGATTGGCTAAGGCGAGATGTTTCAGCCAATCACAGGAGACGTTGCCAGGAGGACCCTTAACTTTGCATATTAATAGTAAAATTATAAATATTCTGCGTTAATCGAATAAAAAGATTTTTGGGCGAAAAAAGAATTTTACCTTTATTAGAAACGGATACTCTAGAATAAACTTAATGATGGGGATGTTGGGGGACACCCAAAAATGTAATTAGCAGATCTGCACTGATTGCACCTAGGTTGAGGATCTGAACCGCAAGGTCCTTACCCCTGGGTTTAAATGCAAGCTAGAGAATTAGAAAAAAGTACATGGCAGTTTCTGTCTGCTACTCAGTCGGCCTGCCCCTTCTAATTGAAAGACACTCTGCTAGAAGCAGCCTTCCTGGGCCTGTGAAGTAATATTTTGGTAAGTATTACAGCTGACAGAGAACGGAACCAGGGGTGGGACTTAGCGGTTCAGGTCCTCATCTTGGGAAATTTCAAAGGGAAGGGCGTGGATTAGGAAAGTTTAATTCCCATTTAACTTACGGTTTAGAGTTAGGAATCCCTTTAAAGGGCATGTCCATCCATAAGACAAAAATTCACATATTGCACCCCCCCAAACCCCAGATCCATTTTACTTACCTTCCCCAAAGATGCCAAGGAACATACTTACAAGACCCGGTCTTTTGCCAGCTACATGGGGAATCCCAGGTCAGAAATTTGACATTATTTGGAACATTTTAAGTCAGTGTACTAACAGGTTTTATAACAGATTGCATGTGGGTGATTTTGTATTAAAACATATCTGCCCATTTTAAACTCTCCAGAATTTCTACTTCTACTTCTATGACAACCAAGCATGACCTTACAGTTAGGGACACTAGAATGGAGTATTGTGTGTTGTTTTTGGGGCCAAAAAAGCTAAACTGATTTTCTCTTTCAGCCTTGGGGGACCCAGGCACAGCAGGGGTTACGTACCTCCAGGAGCGGACACTTAAAGAATTTGAAGACTTCACAGGCTCAGGGGCTCCTCCCCTTATATACTACAGAACCAGGAGCCTGCTTCAGTTCTTCAAGTGTCCACTCAGGAGTTGGACTACTACCATCCGTACCTTTAAGGAAATCTGTGAACAGGATAGGGGAAACAGCTGGATTCACTTCCCTACCAGCTTTCCTCCAACAAGCATCACGCAGCAGTGGGCTATTCCCCCACTCCTAGTGTACTTAGTACCTGTTTGGGGACCGAAATTGCCACTTGGAAACATTCTTTCCATGGAGGAAGTCCACCCGATCAAGCTTTAGTGGACAGCGCTGGGGTTCTCAGCAGTCCTAATATATACTGCTGATCCCGGTCAGTGTGCTCTGATCCAGGTACTAACTTGAACCCACTCTGCTTATTAAGTACTCGGGCCTGACTCTGACTCCCCCTTGGACACCCTCCTCTTGGTAGGACCTCGGGTCCTGGCGGGAACCTTCTTGGCGTGCATCGCAGGGACGGGACTTCAGAGTTTCTGCCTTGCTCCTTTTTCGGCCTCTCTCTAGCAGCTGCTGCTCCGGACATCCCTCCAAAACGATTTCTCCCCTCTAATCTACCCAGGTCTTCATCCAGACACAAAGCACTCCATCGAGTTATCGACTTGCTCCTCAAAGCAAAAAGTCATAGTTCCGGTTACAACTGCCCACAGGTTCCGAGGTTTTTACTCCAACCTCTTCCTAGTTCCAAAAAAGGATGTCTCATTCTGCCCGGTCTTAGACCTAAAGAAACTGAACCAGCACGTCAACAAATCCCACTTCAAGATGGAGTCCCTACGATCCATCATCGTAGCCATAGAACCAGGGGACTTTTTAGCATCCCTCGATATACAGGATGCCTATCTACATATTCTCATGTTGCAGGGCCACCACCGCTTCCTCAGGTTTGTCGTAAGGTACCTCCATTACCAATTCATGGCCCTGCCCTTCGGTCTCACCTCGGCACCCCGAGTCTTCACCAGTGTGATGGCTTACCAGGCAGCCTTTATTTGTTGTTCGACACTTCCCAACAAGATATTTATCCCACCAGAAAAGAGAAAAGCACTCAAGTGCCTAGCTCTCCACACAATCTTGGACCCCTTGAACTCTGTTTGCCAGGCAATGGGACTGGTAGGGAAAATGGTATCAGCCATCGAGGCAGTCACTTGCGTCCACTCCAACGCCACATATTAGCAGTATGGAACCAGTCAATGGAATCTCTTGAGTCCAGAATATCCCTGCCTCCACCTGTCAGACGCTCTATATTCAGACTGTAAATGTCAATCTCCAAAAGGGGAACGCCCTCTGTCTCCCGCAATGGACGGTGATCGGAACAGATGAGCATCTGGTGGGATGGGGGGGGGGGTCCCAGACGACACAAGGTACATGGACTCAGGAAGATTCTCACTTTCCAATCAATGTCCTAGAACTTCGAGCCATATTTCTGGCTTTTTCTCATTGGTCAAGACCACTGACAAACAGGTTTGTCAGGATTCAATCAGACAATGCCAGAGCGGTGACACACAACCACCAAGGGGGCACACGGAGCGAAATGGCTATGGAGGAATCCCATAGCATTCTCTCATGGATAGAACACAACATTCCAGCCATATCGTCAATCTTCATTCCAGGCGTTCTGAATGCAGAAGCAGACTTCCTCAGCCGACACACTCTGGATACCGGGGAATGGCCTCTCCACCAAGAGGTCTTTACGACCTTGACCACCCAGTGGGGAACGCTAGAGATAGATATCATGGAATTGTGTCACAATCACAAGGTCTCACTTCTGCTGGAGAACGCAAGACCCTCAGGCATGCCTTGTGGACGCGCTAGTAGTTCCATGGAGATTACGGTTGGTGTATGCTTCCCCCCCCCCCAAATAGCCATGTATCCTCGGGAGTTCTAAAATATCAAACAGGAAAAAACTCAACAACAATCTTCAAAGCTCCCCGGTGGCCATGAAGGGCTTGGTTCACAGACCTTAAAAAGGTCAGTGGAGGATCCTTGGCCTCTACTGCTTCGCCCAGATCTCATCTCCCAAGGCCCGCTATTCCATCCAGATCTCAAAGGCTCAGTTTGACAGCGTGGCGATTGAATCCTCCATTCTAAAAAAAAAAAAAAAAAAAAATCTTTTGTTCTTCCAAGGCTCTGTTCATCCTCCTGGAGGGTCCTCACCGAGGCTCCAAAGCGTCTTCTCAGACCCTAGCCCGATGGATTCGTAGTGTCATCCTGCATTGCTATGCAGAAGTAGTAGCTGCTCCTCCCTTGCGAGTTGCGGCACTAGGTGCTTCATAGGCAGCTTGGCATGGGGCCCTCCATAGACCAGATACGCAAGGCCGCCACATGGTCTTCTATTAACACGTTGATAAAATTCTACAGATTTGGTGTGTTTGCTGCAGCTAATACGACCCTACGTAGGCTGGTGCTGCAAGCTGCAGAGGATTAACTCTTCTGCCCACCCTTTACTGTTCGGAAATTTGGGACGTCCCCTGCTGTGCCTGGGTCCCCCAAGGCTGAAAGAATAGGGGATTTTGTTACTTACTGTAAAATCCTTTTTTCTGAAGCCAAAGGGGATCCAGGCACTTCCCTCCCTAAGAGTTTGTTACTTTTAAGCTGGTTACACTGTTTCCTTATCAGTATAGTTCTCTAGTTTTATGTATGGGCTTGTTGCCAAAAAGTTATAATTTTTTTGATTACCTATTCTCCTTCGCGTTCCATCTTTGGGACAAACTGAAGCAGGCTCCTGGTGCTGTAGTAAATAAGGTAAGGGGAGGAGCACCTGAGCCTGTGAAGTCTTCAAATTTTTAAGTGTCTGCTCCTGGAGGTGGAGTACTTAACCCCTGCCGTGCCTGGGTTCCCCTTCGGCTTCAGTGAAAAGGATTTTACGGTAAGTAATAAAATCCCCTTATTCTATTGCAATGTTTATATTAGCAAGTCCCTTTAAGCCACATATTTATGCAATTTTATACATCTGTGGTATTTAACTGCTAGGTAGATATGGATCATTCTTTTTAGGGAAGTTCAGTGTTCTCCCTAGGGTCTTTTAGCCGGGTGGCCCACCCGGCTACTTTTTCATGCCACCCGGCTGGAAAAAATTCCTTGAGAGAACTTTATATCTAGGTTTAATAGGTGCCAATAGGTCAGTAAAAACTCCCGCCAATACTGCCCAGTCCAGACCCGTTTTTTACACTTGTAAGATTAATTTAGCACATGTTTACTAGCTTTTCCAAGATCCCCAAGGCCACAAAAGGGTGGCACATGTGCTTGTTACATGGGTTACCTTCAGAAGGGAACTACAACTCCCTGCATTCTACAACCACAGAATGCTGGGAGTCATAGTTTTCAAACATCTAGTGGGATGAAAGTTAGACATCCCTGTCCTATATAATGAGCATGATGCAGTGCACATTTTTCCCCACCACCAAATTTCGCTGTCCCACCCCACCCAGCTACTTTTTCATGCCACCCGGCTGGAAAAAAATTCTGGGGAGAACACTGAAGTTTGTCATAAAAATACCTAGGGTTAGTTTTTACTGATGTAAAAGGAAAGCTCTCCAAGCAAACCAGTATGAATAACGGTCTCAAAAATGCATCAGCGTGTTTCAGAGCAAATATATCTTATTTTGTGCTATTTGGTTACCAAATTCACTTCAATAGGATGCAACCTTTTGCCCAAAAATTTCACCCGACTTGCATGCATATTTGTATACTTTGCTTATATAGAAGATTTTGTGGTCTTTCAATTTTATAAATAAATTAAAGCTGAAAAGCTCTTTGGTTTAAAGGATATCTATACTATATAACTTGATTATTCCTACCTCACAATGTCATTTCATTAAGGAGCTACAGCACCAACAGGTTTCATTTGCCAGGTTAGTCCTGGACTAGTCCTTTATTAAAGATAGTGCTAAAGCCAAGAGGAAGACTGGGAGAAGCAGTTTTCTTTGGGCTGATGCTCCTCACAGAAACAAAGGTTGTGTATATTTTGTACATATGTATGTGGTTTTGTAATAGATTGTCTTATGTTTGACACTCTCAGATTGTGAGGGGTCTGTGAGGTTGGGGGTTATTTTGGCCACAAGGATGTGTGCGCTAAGAGGGGTACTATAGGGTCTATACTATTTTCTGAATATAGGAAAATTATTGTTAGATTGCTGCCCAATCTCCTATACTCTGGCAGGGGATCGTACAATACCCGGATCATAAAGTGTATAGCCACCAAAAGTCAAGGGGAATATTTAAGAGGACAGTACCTAGTGCTTGCATACTCCAGACCCGAAAGGTGCAAGGTAGCTGACAAAGGGTTGCATAATATTGACTATATACAGTAGTGTTATAGCTAGAGAGATTAAGACCTTCAGTTAAAGTTCTTGGTGTGTGCTGGGAACAACCATTGGAAACAAACAAAAAAGAAAGCAATTTGCCCTCAACATTTCAGTTTATGCCAAAATAGAAATGCTGTGCAACAAAGACAGAAGCCATTAAGGTAAGCTAGAATTCTTTTTTTATAAACACCTCAAATGCATTCTAATCAACAGAGGCCCACTGTAAAAAAAAAAAAATCCTTACCTTACAGGGCTCCTTGTGGTTCTCCTGTTATGCCTCTTCAAAGTTCAGGAAACTGCTGGGTAGGAGCTGTCAATGCCTCATCCTGTTCCTGTAGCTTGGCTAACCTCATCAAGGTATGAGGCATGCTCAGTAGAGCCCTTTTCCCATTCCTTCCCATTCCCTCTGTGGCTGGCAGTTATGTAGCTTTAAAAGCTTGTGCCACAATGCAGGGGATACCCTCCCACCCCTATATTCATTACTTCAATATCGCTTCCCTTTACTTACACCTCCTTGTTCCAGCGCAGTTTTCATTAATGGAAGCTGCGGTTGTGATCGACTGCCTCTCAGCCAATCACAGCCACGGCTGCTGGTACAGCTCCCTGCTTGCAGTTCTGCCGGCCAGGGGAGCCGGACCAGAACAGCGGAGGATCGAGGAAGTGTAAGTAAAGAAGGGGAGCGATTAAGTTGTGAATATAGCGGTTGGAGGGTAATCCCTGCATTGTGTAAAAAGTTTTTATAAAGGGTGGACATGCCCTTTAAAAAAAGGTTAATGTCTCCTAAAATTTCCAAAAAAGCAGTGGAGCCAAAACCACAAATTCTTTGTGCAACGCTAGCCAATATGCCTTCTAACGGTAGTCAACATGCTTTGGATAGATCCCGACTAAAGAAAAGAACTAAATTTAATTTTTTAAAATCCTAATGTGAACACTTTCTCCCCAGAACAACTATACATTGTAAAATTATTCTCTAGTAAGTTGCATATAGTACATGGAAGTAATAAAGAAGTAACAAAAAGGCCTCAATGTTGCCAGTACAACTCACAGCTCATGCAGGCCCCTGACCTCAGGAATCACTGTCTCTATGCACAGAGTTTCTAGCGAAGGATAAAGACTCTAGATGTACCTGTGCTCATTGTTGAGTTGCTGGTGGCGCACCATGAAAATGCTGTGCTTTTAGGAACAAACAGCCAAAGAAGTGAAATCCTCAGGTTTACTTATGAAACAATATAACAGTCTACTACCTAAATTGATCCCGTTTTTATTTCCATCATGTTGTTTTTGGTTTTTTTTAAAGACATTATCAGGGAGATTCAATAAAAGTTATATTTAAAATGGTGCTAATTTTGCCCCAACCAATCAGATCTTATTTAACATTTGAAAGCTAACATCTAATTGGTTGGGGCCAAATTAGCACCATTTAAAACAATAAGAACTTTTATTGAATAACCCTGTAAGTTTCTACATCTGTACTTGCACCTATTGCATGTGCGGTAGCACTCTGCATAAGTGCTGTTTTTGGAAATAAACAAACCATTGGGGCACAGGTTCAATTCCCCTGGCCTACTTTTTTTGTTTCTATTATGTTTCTAGCAAAAGATAGACTCTACATGTACGGATATCCCAAGTGGTAGCCCTTGTGGCATAGAGGTAGAAAGCTTTCTTTTAAGAAAGACAGTATTGTATTGCACAGGTTGCAGGTTAGATTCCCTATACTTACCTTTATTTTTTACTGAAATGTAAATGTTTGGTTTCTTACATTCTTTCTAATAGGATAGACTAACTGCAAAGTATAAAAAGCATTTGTAGTGTTTACACAAAAACTGCACTGAAATCAGAGTTCTGTGTCAGAAGAAGGGATGATCTCTAAGCTGTAACAGGACTATCAGCTTCCAGGAAGCAAGGCTGCAGCTTCCTGTGAAGTGTACTATGTACACTTAGCTGGTTGTTCCCTAATAAGGTGAATAATCGAAGCTGACCCCTAGTACCCACAGGTTATTTAAATAAATCACCCAGCATCTACAGCAAAGGGAGAGATGAGATGCAGCTTTTTGTATCTTTGTGAAATTGCTCTTTCCATCAATGTTGTCTGGAGACTTAGTTCCCCTTTTATTCACCCACAGTGAAGCTCTGGGTCAATCAGGCAAATAGAGTTTAGTACAAGTATAAAGCAATTGCTGTTTAACATTGGGGTACAAGTCCAGCCCTGTTCTAAATACCACAGTACTTATATTCAGGTACAAGATTGTGCATACACTACTTTAACCCATTTGCACAGGTTTCAGAAGTTGTGTGCTTCATAGGGATCATTTTATCAAAACATGAACAAATGCACATACACACACAAAAAAAAAACAAAAAAAAAAAAACATATCCACACAAGCATATTTACAGTGGGCACCAATGGGCTAGTTTTATATATTATAACATGTGGGCAGTTCTGGTATTGTCTCTTTTGCCATTTTTACAGGACACACACACCAATCCCGGAAGTACTATATCGGGATATTCAGATATGTAATCGCCGAATCATGCATGGCCGATTGTTGTCAGATATTTTTTCTTATTGGAAATGTTTAAAAATTATCGGACCAGTAACGATAGTATGATTGGGATTGGTACATGTATGGCCTCCTTAACAAAAAAAATGGTGTATTTAATGTAAAGTAAAAGATTAAAAAATAAAACAAACTCCTGAACTTACATCATACTGGGTATCACTGAAAGCAAACATAAGCAGTGTTTATAGTCTTAAGTCTATAAGTTTCTTCCCTACACTATGCTTGTAATGGCTCTCATTCACCCAGGTCATGGTATATCTGTTGTATTCAATTAGATCAACTGGACTTAAAGTTTATTTCTTCAAGACATTTTGCTAGTCATGCGACTGGCTTTCTCAATTCAGAATGACGTGTATAAGAATCTGTTGGCATTTAAATACCCTGGAAAGTCCCAATTAGCATATGACAGTCAGGTGTTAGGGACCTTCTGAATGCAAGATGTGGATGCACTGAGGCTAAGGGTTGTTATCGAAACTACCCAGGGTAAGGTGTCAAAAAAACATTGTACATGGTAGACAGTTGGTGTCAAAACTCCCCCCCCCCCCACTTCTATTCAGGCTTGGTTTCTTTACTTTCACAGTATGTTGTGTAATGTCTGATTTGTATGTGGGGGAGACCAAACAGCAACTGCACCAACGTATGGCCCAGCACAGAAGAGCCAATTCCTCGGGCCAGGACTCAGCCATGCTCAGTGCAGGAGAAAGCAGAAGGAATTAGGAAGAGATCGGGTTAAAGTGACTGAAGGAGGAGAGGGAGGGGCCACAGGGGGTTTCAAGGGGACTGCAAGGGGAGGGGCCATGGGGGCCCATGAGGAGTAGACACAAGGAAGAGGGACTGAAACATGGTTTTAGAGCAGGAAGTGCAGGGGATCTGGTGATGCTATCATATCGCACATAAAAATGTAAATATCTTTGAAACTATGTAAAAAAAAAAAAATAATAATAATGAAAGTAAATTGCAAAATACCAATTCCTGTCATTTTTGAACCAGTTACCCTTTATGGAAAAAAGACATACCTTTGAAGATTGTAATGTCAACATCTTGGCAAAGGAACAGGACTGTTTCATGAGAGGTGTCAAGGAGGCCATTTATGTTAAAATAAAAAAACAAGCCTGAATGAAGTGGTGGTGGGGGGTGGGGGGAGTTTGACACCAACTGTCTGCCGTGCACAATTCTGTTTTGACACCTTACCCTGGGTAGTTTCTATAACAATCCTTAGCCTCACCACCTGGCTGTCGTATGCTACTTAATTGCCAACAGATTCTTGTACAAGTCATTCTGAATTGAGAAAGCCAGTCGGATGACAAGCGAAATGTCTTCAAGAACTAAGCTTTAAGTCCAGTTGATTTAACTGAATACAACAGATCTTCCCTGCACTGTAAATCTTAAAAGGAAGATGCTCCTCTTGAAGGAATGCTTACAGATATACATTATACACTGGTGTGCCTTGAAAGAGCCAAAGGTATGCATCCACATTTGAATAGTGGAAATATTTTTATCAGACTACTTTTTAGTGAAATTTCACTAAATTGAGGTGTGCCTTGAAATAAATTTACAAAGCATGACAAATCTGAATATGTTTAAAAACCACTGCAATATAGTGTATGTGATTGAATGCATATTGAGTTTAGGAAGTTGACACCTCTAATTCCCTTTAGCTTTTGGTCCTTATGTAAAAGGCAAAAGTGTTCAACTACAGTGGTTTGCAAAAGTATTCGGCCCCCTTGAAGTTTTCCACATTTTGTCACATTACTGCCACAAACAATCAATTTTATTGGAATTCAACATGAAAGACTAATACAAAATGGTGTACACGTGAGAAGTGGAACGAAAATCATACATTTTTAACAAATCAATAACTGCAAAGTGGGGTGTGCGTAATTATACAGCCCCCTTTGGTACAGTCAGTTTCCCATAGACATTGCCTGATTAGTGCTAATGACTAAATAGAGTGCACCTGTGTGTAATCTAATGTCAGTACAAATACAGCTGCTCTGTGACGGCCTCAGAGGTTGGGAGCAACAGCACCATGAAGTCCAAAGAACACACCAGACAGGTCAGGGATAAAGTTATTGAGAAATTTAACACAGCAAACATGTGGAAGAAGGTGCTCTGGTCAGATGAGACCAAAATGGAACTTTTTGGCCAAAATGCAAAAAGCTATGTGTGGCGAAAAACTAACACTGCACATCACTCAGAACACACCATCCCCACTGTCAAATATGGTGGTGGCAGCATCATGCTCTGGGGGTGCTTCCCTTTATCAGGGACAGGGAAGCTGGTCAGAGTTGATGGGAAGATGGATGGAGCCAAATACAGGGCAATCTTGGAAGAAAACCTCTTGGAGTCAGCAAAAGACTTGAGACTGGGGTGGAGGTTCACCTTCCAGCAGGACAACGACCCTAAACATAAAGCCAGGGCAACAATGGAATGGTTTAAAACTAAACATATCCATGTGTTAGAATGGCCCAGTCAAAGTCCAGATCCAAATCCAATCGAGAATCTGTGGCAAGATCTGAAAAATGCTGTTTACAAGCGCTGTCCATCTAAACTGACTGAGCTGGACCTGTTTTGCAACGTAGAATGGGCAAGGATTTCAGTCTCTATATGTGCAAAGCTGGTAGAGACATACCCTAAAAGACTGGCAGCTGTAATTGCAGCAAAAGGTGGTTCTACAAAGTATGGACTCAGGGGGCTGAATAATTACGCACACCTCACTTTGCAGTTATTGATTTGTTAAAAATGTTTGGAATCATGTATGATTTTCGTTCCACTTCTCACGTGTACACCACTTTGTATTGGTCTTTCACGTGGAATTCCAATAAAATTGATTCATGTTTGTGGCAGTAATGTGACAAAATGTGGAAAACTTCAAGGGGGCCGAATACTTTTGCAAACCACTGTATATTGCACTCATGGGGTAGGAAAATCAAAGTGAATATATCATGACAGGAATATTTCCTGAACCCAGAATGTTGTGCAATGTCTGAATAAACAGTACACCAGAAGAAACATGCATGTGAAAAAAACAAAACAGAATATTCCTTTCTAAACAAAATATAAAAAAAGTTGCATATCATCTGTCTACAACTTACTAGCTAGTTTTGCCTGTAATCCGGAAGGTCCAGGTTTAGAAGTCTCCGCCTTGGAAGACCCCGGAAGAGAGAGTTTTGTTTTGGGTAGACTGACTTTTGGGCTAAAACGAGCTGCCCAATCAAATTTAGAGGAACCAGTTTTTGCCTGCTCCTTCTCCCGACTGCTTCTCCGAGGACTAGGACTGGAAGCAGAGCGGGAACGTCTGGCCTTGTTTTGGTCCTTTCCTTGTTTAACACGAGCCCCTGGAGGTGCAGCAGAGGAGACAGAGGCAATAGCAGAGGAAGAGGAGGAGGTGGAGGCAGAAGAAGAGGAATCTGTTATGTTGCTACACCCAGCTTTGGCTGAGGTCGCCGATTTTGAAGCCAGTTTGGTTAGTTTTGAAGGCCTGTCTTCTGTGCCAGTCGGTAAAATGGCCACACTACTGCTTTTCACACAGGGCGAGAGATCTGTCCTTTTCCTTTTGGGCAGCGTTGATGTGCCTTGGGCTCCACCCTTCCTGCTGTGGGATTTACTTGTTGATGGCAATGGTGCAGGAGGAATTGGCTGCTCTTGGCTGCCCAGTCTCTTTTTAGGTTTGTTATTTGGTCGCCTTGTCCCTGAGGAGGACTCAGCGTGCTGAAGTGCTTTGGGTTTTTTAGCAGAGCTGGGAGAGTTGGTCCTATTGTGATCAGGGCTAGCACTGCGTTTCACACCGCGAGAATTATCTTTCTTAGGTCTCTGAGCCTCTGAGATGATTATTCCTTCTGTATCTCCTGGATGTTGTAATAAATTAGAAGATGAGCTACAAGTGATGAAAGAAAAATACATAAAAGTATTATTGAAAGGAATTTTTTTTTTTTTTTTTTAAAGGAACACTAAACCCACCTAAATGCGTTTTTTAAAGTATATGCCATCCGTTTCTATTATTCACAGGGACGTGAGAGCGCTTATTCCCACCTCCCTGTAAATAATAGAATGCTCGGGGGACACTGGAACTTACCGGCGCTCCACTCACAAGCCGCTCCTGAATTGACAGCTGCTCTGTCCCAACCAAGTGCCCTATCCTAGGCGCATGGGTGCCAATACAAAAGATAGGGTGTGCAACTGGGACAGAGTGTCTGTCAGTGCCGGATCAGCATGCGAGTGGAGCGCCAGTAAGGTAAGTTCCAGTGCCCCACAAGTGTACTATTATTCACGGGGTGGTGGGAATAAGCGTTCTCACCTCCCTGTGAATAATAGAAACGGATGGCATATACTTAAAAAAACGGATTTAGTGGTCCTTTAAAATAACAAATTAACACATCCCTGTAATGCATTAGTTTATCTTACCAATGGGTAGGACAAAATTTATCATGTGGGATAGATATTAAGAAAACTGTATAGTATGTATACCAAATAAGTTAACTAAATAAACAAAATTAAAAAGTAAAAATTTTGTATTAGGCATTAGTATTACAAGTCCTAATACTGTGTGCCTAGACCAGTGTTAACCATTTTATCTTACCAAATCCTTGAAACAAATTCCTAAAAATATATTCTTATCTTTCTGTCTCTGTCAAGTTTCAGTCCTATTTGTATAAATGAAATGTTTTCATAAATTGACATTAATATTTAAAACTGCACTCAAATTATCACAAGGGTGGATCCATAAAGTGATTGTCTCCCTCACTTGAAGAACCTCTAGCAACTTTTAAGAGAATCCCATGGTTCCCTGGAACCCTGGTTTAGAAACCCTTGCTCCAGACCAACAGGCAAAAAAATCTTAACCCCTTAATCCATACCAAACATCTAAAATAAAATGAATATCACATATAGCCAAAAATATAAAAATGGTTCATGAATGAAATTCTAAAACTTACCATCCCAACACCAAGAGATTGTTACTTAGGGTGCCTCTCCATGGTCCCTGAAGGCCCAGAAAACATACCTTTCCTTACTGTATGAAAGAGACATCTGTAAGAGATGCCAGCTCTTCTCTGCAATGCAAAAGTTAGTCCTGGGCACGTCTCACCATTCGTTGGAGTCTCCTCTGAAAAAGCCGTCTTAGCTTACAGAGGAGGTAAGGAAAAGTAGAACCATGGTGGGGAAAGGTATTTTGGACATCAAGGAAGGCAAGTAGAGATTTTTATTCTGGGGTAGACATGCCCTTTAAGCCCGATGAACAATTTTGATACAAAATGGTTGATTATTTTTTACATTTACAATTTTTATAGGGTTTTCTACTACTTGTCATTGGTGGGTTTTTTTGTCTGTTTGACAACCACATGTCATGTAATAAATGCTTTAAAGTGTATCTCCAATTCCAAAAGTTAGTTTAATTGTGCATACAGTACAAGCTCTGTTGGGACCAGTCAGAAGAACAGCAGAGGAGCGAAATACCGGGTAAGTTCTGTAACTTCCTTCCTGGCTCCTAATCGTTTAATTGAAAAAAGAGGAGGTAATACATAGCTCCTTTACCTTCCGTTTAAAGGGCAAGTCCAGCCCCAAAATTAAAACATACATACAGGTAAATCACCCCCCAAAATCCTAAATGGTAATAGTTTAAAATCTGAAATATATAAGTCTAACCTGAAATCTTGCACCTGTTTCCCCTGTGTCTGCTTCCTGGTTCTTCCAGTTAGCAACTGTCAATTAAGTTGACATCACAGCCAATGACTGAATGTTAATCTCCTGTCTGCCTCTTCTGAGCATGCCCAGGCTCAGTACAGGTTTTTAAATTGTTCAATTTCCATGAGGCCTCCAGAAGAATAGCAGGCATAAAGTAATGAATTCAAAGGACAAACTATGATACATCAACAAATTTCAAAGAGGCAATTCTTTCTAAAAGATGTTCTTATGAGGGTGGAGTTGTCCTTTAACAATTAAACTGAAAAATGTAATAACTTTAATAACAACACTTTACCAACTTGCTGTAGATTTTAAGATTATTGTCAACTGAACTTCTGTATACTTTCAAGTATAAATAAACTACATTAAAATTGGGTACAAATATTCAATTAAAACATGTAAAGCTGGCACCAAACGAGTTCAATGCAGAGGTTTTAGGGAAAGGCTTGTGTAAATAAGTATTAAGTAAGTACCAAAGGTCATTTGCTAGATTTGGTGAGCAAATGTCCAATGCATGGCAATCTTAATGCTAAACAAACTGCAGACAAACAGAGAAAATTCACCAAATGACCAATGCAAACTAAAAGAAAAACTAATACTGAATATTTTCTTTTAAAAGAACATAATCCACGAATCATAATCAATAGCTATAATCTTTTTTTTATAGTTTAAAATGCATCTGTAAAGTTACCTTTTAGAGCTGTAACTCTTGGTTGGGTCAGAGGTTGTAATAGATTGCAATCTGGGGATCTTAGAAACAAATTTTCTGTTCTCTGGAAGGCTACAGTTCTTATTTTCTGCCTGTTCTATATGGGACCTGCAGCCAAAAAGAGGGAAATGCATCAGAAATAAGGGGTGAAAAAAAATCCCATCTAACTTAAAGGGTATCTCCATCCAAAAAATAATTACTTTTTTCTCAGTTTAACTGAAGAACGGGAGGTAAAGGAGCTATGTCGGGTGGAGATGTCCTTTAAAGAAAATGATCTGATGCAAACTAAACAAAGTGTCCCAAAAGTATTTGTTTGTGCTGCAGCTGTACGGTAAACGGGAAATTTATCAAAAGTGAGAATTGTTTTTTCTATGTATTCATTCATAAGTAGATTGTAAGCTCTACGGGGCCTCTTTCCTAATGTTACATGTTTCAAGCACTTGTATATTTCATGATGCTCATACTTGTTTATGTATTTATTTATTTATTGTCCCCCTTGTACGACTTCTATATTGTACAGCACTGCGTCCGCTAGTGGCGCTATTTAAATATAAATATATATATATATATATATACACACACACACACACACACACACACACATATATACATACACACACACATATATACATATATACACACACATATATACATATATACACACACACACATATATTTTGAGAGACAACACTGCAAAAGCCTAGAAAGACCATGGTCAGGACAATTAGTACTAGATTCTACAGCGAAATACAGACCTTCGATAAATCTTGTTTTTAAAGGACCTGGTAAAAACAGGACAATATTTTGACCCAAGCCACTAACTATTGCATTATTTTGGGTGATCAGGTCGAAATTCTCTGCTTCAACCAAATATTTTTGCATATTTTTCATTAAGCATCATACCTTCAAAATAAAACCTAAATCACATCTCTAGATAAAATTTGTGATAGGTTATTGCTGCAAAAGTTCAGCAATGTAACTTCCTGGTTGAACGGCTCCAGCCAGAGATGTGATTCTTGGCTCAGTGTAAAGGAAATACTGCAGGCTTTCATTTAACCCTAACTTGTTTTGAGACCACAGTTGCCCTTTAATTAACGATTAATGAATAAGGGATTAACAAAGTGAGGATTGTCATCGGCAAACCCAGGTCTCTAGGTTTGCAGGTGACAAAAAAAAAAAAAATTGTCGACCATTAAAAGCTACAGATGATGTGCAATGTGCAAGGTAATGTGTTTGGACTTAAAAATCCTTGTTCAGCTTATACTATAAATGGCTCTGTGTTAAGTGAGTCTCTGTTGGAAAAGGTTCTCAGAGTTTTGGTGGATAACAAATTTAAAGGTAGCAAGCAGTGCCAGGCAGCAACAGCTATAGCCAGCAAGTTATTGTCTTGTATAAAGAGGGGTATGGATTCATGGGAAAAAAATACTATTCTCTCTTCTCTTCTTTACAAAGCATTGGTAAGGCCTAATTTGGAATATGCTGTGCAGTTTTAGAATCTTGGGTACAGATTTTGGAAATTCAGTTTTATTGAAGAATGGGAGGTAAAGGAGTTGTGTCTTACCTCCCATTCTTCAATAAAACAATCAGGAGCCAGGAGAAGACAGAGTCCGTCTGGACCTGTCAGACTACCCGCCTGGGAAGCAAGCGATCGGCTAAGTTTCTTTCCTTCTCTCCTGGATCCTGTTTTATTGAAGAACGGGAGGTAAGATGCAGCTCCTTTACTTCCCCTTCTTCAATAAAACAGAGTTCCCAAAATCTGTTAATATGAGAAACATCTGCAACAGAAAAAAAAAAAAAAGACGCTCTTTCAAATCTAATTAAGAACTTCATTAAATTAAAAGATCAGTATTTTAATGTTTAAATACACACTTATCTAAATCAGCATCTCTTACCTGTGGACTTCTGTATGTTAGAAAATGGCAACTCCCATTATTCAATGGCTGCCTTCTGCTCCTGTAAAGTGCTTGGAGTCAAATATAAGGAGTTGCAGTTCTCAAACATCTAGAAGCACACAGGTTGGAGGTCCCTGGTAGACATAAAACCCAAGCTATAGGGTTTGTTACCTACTTTGGGGATTGCTGCATAGAAACTGGAACAGTTTTCAGTTAAGACATACATATCAGAAATAGGTTCTACTCACCATTTCGGAATGTCCATTTTACCAATTTTTAATTTTATCTTGACAAAATCCACTGACAACAATTTAACAAAAGCTACATGGCTTATTGCCAATGTTTCCTCCAACTCTGGTCAGCAGTGAGAGCTGCTATTTATCATCTGTACAGATAAAAAAGGTGACCTTA